>OX578142.1:98903681-100103681 GCA_951213105.1 Amaurobius ferox | reverse complement strand
TCAGTGTTTCGAATCATAAATCTTTTCTCACAAAGCCGCTTATCCAGAATCATCGATTATAAAGGGCATTTTATAAAGCATGTCTTTTATCCACTTACGTTAAACTGTTAGAATATTAATGCTTTTTACGGCTCTGCTGACATGGTCATCTTGAAAGTTAGAATTGCGTTGCTAAGAGCTAAAATTTGAATACATGTCCTAACATTACGAACCGAAGTATAGCATTAATAAAATCTTTTGAAAATAGAAATATTCAATATTTTAAATATATTTATGCAATAGAAGATTGATAATAAAATTATTTTTTCGGCTTTAAATCTCAAGTTCTGAGATATAAATCTAAATAAGGGTATGAGAATCATTTACGATCTAACTAGTATTTAAGCATGCCAAAGACAAAGAAACTAACACTCTTAAAAAATTAAGCTAAAACTTTTCTAAATGTTTTTTTGCTGTTGTTGTTTAACAATATATAGTGCTCGAAAATTGTCGCCTCAATCGGAAACTGGGCCATTTAGCTTCCTCCCCGTGTTCGAGTTTTAGCTTATTAGTTTACCGGTGATTTTCGGGAGGGTTCAGTTCTAAAATCTTACACACACACACCTCCCACTTCTTTGTCCACCCGTTAGAGAAGCCAAAAATCATGCTCTGTTTGGTTCAGTCCCCTAGTTGGTACTATAAATGTACAATGATTCAGCCTTCGAAGTCACCGGAAACTGGGCCATTTAGCTTCCACCCCGTGTTCGAGTTTTAGCTTATTAGTTTACCGGTGATTTTCGGGAGGGTTCAGTTCTAAAATCTTACACACACACACCTCCCACTTCTTTGTCCACCCGTTAGAGAAGCCAAAAATCATGCTCTGTTTGGTTCAGTCCCCTAGTTGGTACTATAAATGTACAATGATTCAGCCTTCGAAGTCACCGGAGGAGAGGTCTGCTTGAGGGTCTGTCTGCAAGGACTTTTCGAAAAAAGTCTCTAATCTCTTCCCCCAGGAAGTATTATAAAAATTCGGCTGCGTAGGTTCCTCCGATGGTCGATACTGTAAGTCTGCTAAGAATCAGCCTTCCAGATCACCAGAGGCTGGGTTTGAAAAGACTTTTCATAAAAAATATATATATTTGCCCAACTCTTGGGGCAAATCAGACATCCGGTTCCGTCAGGTTCTACCCGATGGTCGATACTATAAGTCTGCAAAGAGTCAGCCTTCCAGATCACCAGAGGTTGGGTGTGAAAAGACTTTTCGTAAAAACAAAACATTTTCTCCAACCCTTGGGGCACATAGAAAATATTAGATTATCTCTAATCATAGATTCTCTCGCGTTAGATTCTCTCTGCTGGTCGATAATAAGTCTACAAAGATTCAGCCTTCTAGATCACCAGGAGTTGGATTTGAAAGGACTTTTAGTAAAAGAAAAATCTCCAACCCTTGGGATAAATCAAAAATCTAGCTCCGTTAGGTTCTATCTCTTCTCTTTGCTCATACTTTAAGTGTGCAATGACTCAGCCTTGCAGGTTACCAGAATGCTTCTGGGGGATCTGAAATAAGATAAACAGATAAACACATTAGACAATTATTATATAGGTTGGTAATCCCACGTACAACTTAGCAAGCTGATACAACTTAGCAACTTACTAGCAACTTATATACAACTTAGCAACTTACATACAATATAGCACCTAAGCAACTAATTATTTTTAGTAATGTCATGGAAATCTTTTTTTTTTTAATGAAAATGACATTGAAACACTTTTGATCGTTTAAGAACGTTATAGTGCTAAAATCATTTAATAAAAATAATGTCAAAAAGCGTGATTATAAACGCATTAAATAGCTCTAGATACACTATTACAGATAATTGCATAATTCAGCAATTAATTTTTCTGTCATTTAAAGTAATTATCTATTTTTTTTTTACTAAAATGCGCTCACCTTCATTTCTAGAATAGATGATCCCATAAGTAATTAAATATCATCAGGGCACAATTTATACAGGGCGAAAAATAAAGAGTCACCCGAGGAATTTCTGAACAAATGGTGTGAGTGGCATGAATGTTAAGCGATGGTGCAGTTAAGAGGCACTGAGCATCCAAATGAAAGTATTTCTGCGCCCCTAGTGAGGATTTCAAATTATCGAGAATATCTGCAATCAAACAAAGCAGAGAAAGAATGCGAATTAAAAAGTTGTAAAGCATCTTAAAATTAGTCAAAAATAGATTTATTACATCTCCAAAATGTTTATACAGTTTTGGTAAATAATGTTGAGTATAAAATCTTTGGGCATAACACAACTTGGGTGCCACACAAATAATTCAAGTCCTGGAGAAAATTTATAAGCAGCTTATTTGCCCACAACGTACAATAAACTGGGTAGAACTTAAACTGATAGATTTTACGCAGCTCCCTTGTTCTGAAAATAAAATCACTGACTATGATTCTATGAATGCAATTGCATCATTCACTAAATCCAGGCTGTAATGAATTCATGCTGTCATCAAAGATGTATCTGTGCACTGCAAAATCCTGAATTTGTTTTTCTTTTTGTGAAAGTTTATGATGACTAAAATAAGGAATTTAATTTCTATAAATAAGGACGTGAGTTGTGATATGTTGTTTTTCTCTAATTAGATTACACTTCCCAACTGTGTGCTACACATTTTGCCTGTTTCTGCTAAGTTACATGTGGAGTGAGATAGCCCAGTGATTAAAGCACGGGATTGCACTCGCAGGACCCGCGTTTGATTTCCAGCTGTACCCAAACTGCCCCCGTGCCTAAGCGGAGTACAGGCACGTTGAATCTTTGGGTCCGAAAGTCTTTCCGAGATGTTGGTGGCAAGATGTGCCCTGTGGATGTCATCCCCACTGGTTCTAGTCTAAATTGGGTGGCACTGTTACGGTCATTTAAACAAGTGTCTTACACCTTCGGATAGGTCGGTCGGTCTAGGTCGAAAGAAAGAGTTAAGTTTGACGGAGTACGATCACGTTGAATCTGTGGATCCGGAAGTTTTTTCGAAAGGTTTATTGCAGAGGAAGGAGGGTACTGTCCCTGTGTTTACCACCCCCAATGGGTTCCATTTTAAATTAGCTGGCTCTTCCAGCTATCCAAACAGTTGCCTTACACCTTCAGGAAGGTTGGTTGGTCGAACCCAAAAGAATGGAAGAGTTAGGTATGATAACTTATCAAACTCTTCTTTAGGATTGATATATTCAATTTCATTCGATCACACATCGTCATTTTACTATATTTACAACTAACATATGAAAATTGAACTTGAATAGCAGTAGATAGATGTAATTTTCGTGTACAATTAGATTACCAAGGATTTTGCATTGTTAAACTAATATGTAATACATGCTTAGTATTTAACATTCAAATACATTTCACTCTCTGGATATATATATATATACACTACAAAAGTATAATACAATAATTCAAGACAGATTATTGAATAATAACAATTCCAGAAGCAAATTATTTAATTTTAAAACAAACATAAAGAAAAAAAAACAATTTTACTTTAATTTAATCCTTTTACTTAAATTTATCGAAATTTTTACTTTCATTTACCAAATCCCTAAAACTTAAAAAACACGAAGTTACAAATACAAATAAAACGCGCCAAGCTGCTTCGCAACATTGAACAGTATATAATCCAAAAGGTAAGTTCCAAATCTGAAAAGCAAATAAGAAGCAAAAAGAAAAGAACAAGAAAAGGAATAGTACCAAAAGTTGGCCGAGGGAGAGTTGTGATCCCCTCACCTCGGTTCACCATGCTTTATGCCATGGCCACACTCCCGGATACCGGTACCATTCCGTATCTAGGCCAATATGCCTAAGAAAATCTATATAGGAGACTAAAAGACCATCATCGTTGAAACTAAACACAAGAAAACGTATAAACAGGACCTCAATTTACACCCGAATGTATGCTTTGTTCGACACAAATCCTCTATATATAATACCATGTCATCAACTCAAATATGTCCGTGAACAAGAATAACCAGCGGTTGCAGTTATACCGTAAAAAGATGACTCAATTACGTTCAAAAAGCCAACCGGATAACTCTTTTTCCGTGCTTCGTTCAAGTACCATTTATCATGTCCAATGCTATCGCAACTGCGAGAGCTACTCTCGCAGCTACTATCGAGCATATCCCACATTTATAGTCTTGAAATAGTCCTCCATAAATTTTCCCCAAGTTTCAAGTATCTAAGACCAGGGGTTGTTGAGGTATTAATGAAAAACGAAACATTTTCCTAGGAGTTCTACTCTCTAACTCCGTGGTTTATCCAAACGAAAAGCTTGAAAATCGTTTGAAAGTGAATTAAAATTTAATCTCTGAGTTTGATGGAAGATTTTTTGCGCTAATTAGTCACTTTCTGAAAACATGAATTGTTTGAAACTTGATTTAATTGGGAAATCTCTTTCCATGGTTTATTTTAAACAAGCTTTTACTGAACAATGAAAAGTATAAAGAAATCAAAATGGTTATTTAATTTCGCAGTTTATGAGGAAGATTCTATCTTATATCATGTTACTCAGAAACGCAATTAAATTAAATCTGTCTGTTAATTTTAACAATTATTTTTTCGATTTGAATAATAAATAAATGGATATACAAATATATTTTAGAAAAGAACGATTTGATTTTTCTAATAGCATTTTTGTCTGGATAATATCAATTGCGGTCTTCAGGTTTAGGTTTAAACATTATTATTATTGATATTTAAGGGGGGTATTGATTCAGGGATTATTGATATTTTCAAGTTATTATGCAATTGTTTTATTATGACAAAAATTGTTTAAACTCATATATTGTGCGTTGTACGAGTAATCTTCTACAAATACACAGGTATATCTTTTAATCTACGAGAATATAAGTAGTACAGGTATATTGGCATATGTTTTGTTATATATTGACATATATTGGAATCAATTACGACCTTCTGGCATAAAGAGTACTGGGATTATTGGTATTTTCAATTTATTACGTCATCTCTTTTATTTTGGCAAATATTTTTGAGACTTATATTGTAATACGGGTAATCTTCTACTAACACACTGGCATATTTTCTAATCTTCGACAATATAAGTAGTATGGGGTTGCATATATTGATTCAATTCCTTTTTTTTGTAAATTTGCTTACAAAAGGGGCCAGGATGTTTTATTCTTCAGATCTGCCCGTGAAGATAATTTTGCATAGTGAGAACATATATTCTTAAACTTCTCTTTAAGAGCAATAAATTTAATACTTTAACAGAATTTGCACATGATTGTGAATCATAAGTTTCTTTATATTATATACTCCTTACGAAGAACGGGTATGCTGCTAGTAATGAATAAATGTTAGAATTCTAATTTTATAATTTTGGGGGGTAAGGGTGATGCGTTAACCTTTTCTAATTAGATAATACTTTACAACTCCTTATACGACTATTTGTCTGCATCTGCTATGTTACAGAACTGGCTTTAAGAATTTAGCAAACTTTATAATTGCTACAATCAATATACTATCACCCACATTCATTTTACTATATTTACACCTAATATTTATATATATCACACAATTTGTTTACAAATGATTTAAGTAACTGTGGACTACTTTTCACTCTGTATTATTTACATATCTAGGTTTATTTATAAAAATATATTTACATAAACTTGGCAATAACTACAGTTTGTATTCGTATTCGATATATTCAAAAATGCAGCAAATCATATTCGCATCTACTAATGTTCTTCGTTATTCATTACACTTCTCCAAATTATTTTTACCCCCCCCCCCCTCCTCCTTTTTTGAGCAAATTTTGCATTAAAACGTTGTCTCGTATTCAAATAGTTAGATAATATGTATTAGCCTATCTGACGACGACGGTTTGACAATATAAACTTTGTTGTGAAATGTCACAGGCCTTTCCTGCTTTCCATTTAGTTCGAGGATGTTCCAGTCAAATCATCTAATCACTTTGGTTTGGTCTAGTAAAACACTTTGCATTAATTTGTTAATAAAAGGCAACTTCTTAGTTTTTAGCTTCCAGATTTCAAATCATTTGACAATCTAACCTTCCTGGGTCACTAGGGTAACTAACTCTGCGGTGACAGAGACCTCTCTTACTTTTGATACAGTGGTTTAATTTAGCAGTTTGATCAAAACTTTTTACAGTTTCCTACTTTGGGTTATATCGTTCTTTTTTCTGTGTTCCAAGTAATATATTTTTAATCTGGATTATTTTTTATTCCACTTAGTGTGTTTCTATTTTTACTTTCCCTGCAATACATAGTAATGTATAGGGAAAGTATTGGAATCATGCCGAAAATCGCAACTCGAGTTTTCGACGGATCTACACGTTTCGAGACCTCTAGAATACGAAAAAAACATTTTTAGCGTGACGTCTGTGTATGTGTCTGTCTGTCTGTGTGTCTGTCTGTGTGTCTGTCTGTGCAGATTTTGTATCCACTCTAACTAAAAAACTAATGGACCGAATTTCACAAAATTTTGTAGGTAAGTCACTTGTGGGCGGGGCTGGTGCTGATTAGTTTTGGGTACGATTCGGAATAAAAGAACCCGCCTTTTTTGTGAAATGGCTCGCAAAAGCTTGTATCCACTGTAGTTGAAAAACTAATGGACCGAATTTCACAAAATTCGGTAGATGAGTCACGTATAGGTCACCCTGGTGCTGATTAGATTTTGGTACGATTCAGAAAAAAATAACCTGCCTTTTTTAGCAGAATGGCCGCAATCCAAAAATGCGTTTTGCAATGCAAAAATCGTCCAAATCTAAACTAAAGAACTACGTATGCTCAAATATATCCATTAAATGCTTGTTTAATACGTAATTTTTAGCGAAGAAAGGAATAAGACCAACCCCATTACATTAGGACTAGCCGTTCTCGAGATATTTTAGTTTTTCGTATTTTCTCTACGCCACCTTTGAAAATAAGTCCGGTTACCGAATGAGAACGAAAATTGAATTAAGTGAAATAAATTTAATTAAAATGAAGAGAACATGGATATAAGTCTGCAGGGAAAGTCATGTGCTGCCCACATCAGATTTTTATTATCAGCGGAGTCTTCATGTTTGGTAAGTCGTTTCTTTTCTACGAATTCGTATATTTTTAATAAATTTCGTAAATTACGTAACAAATGTAGTCGTTGTTTGAATCATGTAAATATTTTGGTTAAATGTTAATGTTTGAGAATTATTCCAAAATTTATTTCTGTTAGTTGTAACCATAATTATTCATATAACATTATGGTTAACTGTTAAAGGTTAAATGCTGTTTTGGGTTAAAAGTTAACATTTGAGAATTATTTCAAAATTTATTTATTTATGTTAGTTGTAACCTTGATTATTCATACAGTATTAGGGTTAACTGCTAAATGTTAAATGATATTTTTGATTAAATGTTAACGTTTGAGAATTATTCCAAAATGCATTTCTGTTAATTGTAACTTTAATCATTCCTACAGTATTATGAACTCTTCCAAGTTTTCTACGTTTTCCATTCTATGTACTATTATCCGAGACTTTCGCTCTAAAATTTCTAGTATTTAGAAAAGAATTATGTTCCCAGCATCTTCCTCTGAGCTTAAATTCGGAGTGTTTTTATCTGAATCCTCTTAAATATTTCAAGAGGCATCCCGCTTTCTATGGAAAAGTAAAATTGCAAATATCTCGAGAAAGCCTCATGATAACTACTATAAAAATAGTGTATATTTATTTATAGTTAAAAGTACTAACAAAAGATTTAGCAATTTAAGATTAGTGAAAATACTTAAATGTTTCGTGAATTTCTCCATTTTGGATCAAAAATCCTCAATATCTCTAGAACAACAAACATCGATCTGTAATATAGTTATGCCATTCACGTCTAAATAAAAATTTACTTTAACAAATTTTAACTTAATGTTGTATACATATTTTTTTGATTAAACAAAAAAATGTCGCAAAAATTGAAATTGTTCCCGTTGTGTAAGCTCTTCAATAATATATAGGCTTCTAAGATTCATTTATTCAAAAAGTTTTGCCAAATTTGATTCGATTTACTCAATTTGTTCGAGAGATATAGCGGGAAGATACAGCCCTCCATGTGAAGATGTATAGCCCTCCATGGGAAGATATAGACCCCGTTGTTGTTGTTGAGACCCAGACCGTCCGACCTACCAGAAAGGTGTAAGGTAACCATTTGGACTGCCGGGAAGTGTCACCCAATTTAGACCGTAACCCAGTGGGGGAGGGAGGCATCCACAGGGACCGTACCCTCCTTCCCCTACCACCGACCTCTCGGAATGACTTACAGACCCACATGTTTAACGTGATCGTACTCCGCATGAACACGGCGGCAGTTGTGGCAGCGTGCAAATCCAGCGCGCAAACCACCGGGCTACCGCGCCCGAAATGTGCCAACAGCACGCGGTGTTCCCAGGTGGTCACCCACCCAAGTACTAACCGCGCCCGATGCTGCTTGACATCGGTGATCTAACGAGAACCGGTGTTTTCAGTACGGTAGGGCCGTTGGCTGGAGATATAGCCCCCGTGTGAAAGTTTCAATAGTTCAGTTCTTATTGAAAGACATTATTCTATTCAAGAAACCAAGTTTTTCTCCCTTCATGATATACTTTTAAACAATTATAATTTGTACAATATCCAGTAGAACACCATTTACTCTGATCCCAATTGTTAAAACAACAAAATCATTTACAAAGGTATATGTATGAATAATCTGCACAATACAGATTTAACACAGGATATTATCTTTATTTTTCACAACGAAATATTTTATTTTACCTTTCAAAGGGATACGAACATTTAATTCGAGGTTGTTGCAAAATGCTCACTTTTCACCTTCATACAATTTTCTTTAATAAATAAAACCCCAAATTCCAATTTAGCCTTTACTTTAAGAGAATGATTAATGAGATATTTATCACCACATATGCAATAAAACGTCTGAGATAAATGGCTTTAAAAGATAATTATGCGCAAAATTATTTGTTGCTAAAGAAACGAAATTATATCTCTGTAACTACATTAAATGCTATATAAACAATAAAATGTTTGGCATCGTGTCTAAAAATCAAATTTTAATGAATAAAACACTTTGAAATAAAAACATTTATTCGGTCTCACTAAAGACATTAAACTCACAATTAAACCGTAGCGCTTTCGGACGCCAACCGTTAACCACTAGAGCCAATTATGAAAAAAGAATATACATTGCATTTTTATGCCCAGACATAAACCGCAAACATAATTTGCATGTATTAAATGGCCAGATTACACGAGAAAAATATTGGAATGACCAGCATTACATTATAAAATTGACACAGCAGAAGTAAAATATAAATATAACATATTTAAATGCCTAAAAATTCCGACAATGATTTAAGTTGCAAGGAATCGAGAATGAGACGCAACGCGAAACTAAGGTTTTGAACAGGATCAAAATTGCAAATCGAGTTACGATAAATTCACTCTGTAGAATAAAAATATCTACATCCAAAAGAAATTAAGCTACAGCCGCGAAAATCGGCATATATGTATCGTTTGAGGAGTTATGTAAATGATTAGAATTTGGAAGCAAAGAGAAAACATTTTCTTAACAAATGGTGGCAACTAAAAGATGACGTTTTAGTAACTGATAACTCCTCACCTGACAGTTATACAAGCTGGTTTTCGGTGCGGCATAGACTCAATTAAGTTGCTTATGTCCTTCTGCGGAAGATTCTGCCACAAATGTTTCAATTGGTCAACTAGATAGCTTACACCTTCGGGTAGATCGGATGGTCTGCGTCAAAGAAGAAGAACTGGTAAGCTAATTTAGTGGGATTCTGAGAAGGCTGTAATTGCCGTCTCAGCATGTTCTAATGATGATAGATTTGAAGCCTGAATGGCTATGGGAGGGTATTAAATCCTCAAAGACTTTGTTGAGAAAGTCGTGGAATATGTGGTCGAGCGTTGTCCTGTAAGTAAATAGAACCTGGGCAGCTTGATAGCATAGGCATAACAATCGACTGCAGAATATCGTCTATGTACAAGCGAGGCACCAGATTGGCTTGCAGCATAACTAGAGGAAATCGGCTCTCCCACTAGATGGCTGTCTAGACTGTCACACCACGTGTGATGGTCGTATGTCCCTCAACAACAAATGATGGCCAGAACTTCTCCACAATGATGCCCAGCACTTTTCAACACACGTATGAGGCGATCAGCACTGAGAGAGAAGCAGGATTCGTCGCTAAATCCAACATGCCTAAAATATGCCACTGTTCAGGCTGAAAGAGCTCGGCACCAATCCAGACGACTTTGCCATGTTAAGGTGCCAGCGGTAAGCGCCTTAGTGAACGTCTACACCTAATCCGTCCTTTTCCAGTCGTCTCCAAATATTATCCCATGATACAGGATGCATGCAAGATGGCAAATGCCTTCGAATGGCTAATAACGGCGCCATTGGTCTGGTGTGGCTTTTCTCCTGACTGCATCATCCTCTTGAGCAGTTGTCTGTCAAGAACTTTCTGAGCTTCTTGGATGGTTACATGTGCATTTTCTGATCCACTGTTGCCCAAACCAAAAAACTGCCATATAGCTCCGACAGGATGGCGAATGATACGATTGTTGGACCAACCAACTCCCCTTAGGCCTATTATGCGACCTCTCTCGAAATCCGAAAATTGTGCGTAGTGCCCTCGAGTATATCTCAAAGACATCTTTGTACACAACTTGCAGTATCAAAGCAGAAAATCCAGTTCTAATTACCCGGGAATGAGAACACAGGTCGCTTTAAGTGCTGCACGATGCGTCGTTCTGCACATTGCATGATATATTATATATATATATATATATATATATATATATATATATATATTATATAATATATTATATAATATATGTATATATATATTATATATATATATATATATTATATATATATATATATATATATATATATATATATATATATACATATTATATATATATATATATATATTATCTATATAAATAAAAATGAAAATCTGTCTGTCTGTCTGTCTGTCCCATCATCACGGGAGAACGGCTGAACCGAATTTGATAAAATTTTGTGGGTAGCCTAGAAATAGCCCCACTTAAAATTTAGTCCGTGTTTCGAGTTTTTACGACCAGTGGTTCTCGAGATATTAGTAAAAAACGAAATTTTCGTTTGTCTCATCATCACAGGAAAACGGCTGAACCGAATTTAATGAAATTTTGTGGATAGCCTTGAAATAGCCCCCCATAAATTTTGTCCAAGTTTTGAGTTTCTAAGACCAGGGGTTGTCGAGATATTAATGAAAAACGGAACTTTTTCTTAGGAGATCTACTCTCCAACTCCGTGGTTTATCCAAACGGAAAGGATGAAAATCGCTTGTTTAAAACGCCAAAATGAAATAAAACTTTATTTCCGAGTTTGGTATAGGATTTTTGCATTAATTAGTCACTATAGGAAAGCATGAATTGTTTGAAACATGAATTTAAATGGAAAAATCTACCTCCATGATTCATCTTTCACAAATTTTTGCTCAACGATGAAAAGTATAAAGAAATCAAAATGGCTATTTAATTTCACATTTTATGAGGAAGATTCTATCTCATATCATGTTGTTCGGCAATGTAATGAAATTAAATGTGTTGGTAATATTTATTATTATTTTTTCTATTTGTATAATAAATAAATGGATGTAAAAATATATTTTATAAATGAACGGTTTGATTGTTATTTTAATTATATATATTGCGGACTGCGTACATCACTTTCATTTACTTAAGCAAAGAGGTTTCAAGCTCATATATTGTGTTTAGCTAATAAACTCATATATTGTGTTTACCCAATAAATTCATTTAGCCAATTGTTGAAGCAGAAAAAGAGTAGAACGGGTGTATGTATCTTCTAATACAATTTTAGTGTTTTCATTTAGTATATACAAACGGGATCAGGATATTTTAATCTTCAGGTCTGCAAATTCAGAGCTACGAATTTAGCGGAATATCTCTAAATAACTTGGTAACTTTTCTTAAACTTTATCAAATTAGTGGAAATGTCTCCAAATTGATAAAAATGGCCAAAATCAATGAAATTAAATTTGTTTTTTTAGAATAGAGTACTGAAATGATGTTTCTGTAGCATTTGTCGGTCAGTTCATCCATCCTACTTAGTAACACATTGAAGGAATTTTTTTAATATCACCAAATTGGTAAAAATATTTTTAAATCCATAAAAATATCATGAAATTGATAAAATCGCGCTTAATAAATGAAATTAATTGTGTTTTGTTAGGGGATAGTGTTGTGATGATGTTTCGTCAATTTGTCGCAAAATGAGACTATCAGTTCTACAGTCCCACTTGGCGATAAATTTGGCGATTTTTTATGTTATCGCTAAATTGACGAAAATGTCGCCAAACCTTCCATGGAGATTGCATTATTCAGATGATATGATTTCTATCAGTTTATTTGAAGCAAATGATAACATGTCGCTTAGCAATGGATCCAATATGTTATGCGGCATATGATTTTTATTAAATCTTTTCTGATTTGAATAATAAAAATATGTATATAAAATAAATTTCATTGACATTGCATTTTTGACTGGATAATATCAATTACGGTCTTCAGATTTAAACATCATTATTATTGGTATTTTCGGGGACTGTTGATTCAGGGATTATTGATATTTTCAAATTATTATGGAATTGTTTTATTATGACGAGAATTGTTGAAACTCATATATAGTACGTTGCACGAGTAATCTTCTACAAATGCATGGGTATATCTTCTAATCTACGAGAATATAAGTAGTACAGGTATATTGGCATATATTTTGATATATATTGGCATATATTTTAATCAATTACGACCTTCTGGTATTAAGATTACGGGGATTTTTGATACTTTCAATTTATTACGTCATCTTTTTTATTTTGGCAAATATTTTTGAGACTCATATTGCAATACGGGTAATCTTCTACTATCACACTGGCATATTTTCTAATCTGCGACAATATAAGTAGTACGAGGTTACATATATTGATTCAATTCCTTTTTTTTTTGTAAATTTGCTTACAAAAGTGGCCAGGATGTTTTATTCTTCATATCTGCCTGTGAATATAATTTTGCATAGTGAGAACAGATATTCTTAAACATCTCTTTATGAGCAATACATGTAATATTTTATCAGCATTTGCACATGATTGCGAATTATAAATTTCTTTATATTATATACTCCGTACGAAGAACGGGTATGCTGCTAGTATATATATATATATATATTATATATATATATATATATATATATATATATATATATATATATATATATATATATATATATATACATTATATACAATATATAGAATACTCGACACAGAAACTGTAACACCATGAAAGGGCGAATTGAGTGTGATGCTAAAGGACACACAGACAGAGATTACCTATATAAATAAGTGATGTTAATTACAGATGGATAATGCAATACAGTAATGGCATAGACATGGTGATCAGTAGGCAGTAGGACCACATCTTGCGGCAATACAAGCAGCAAACCTTCGGAACAGAATCATAGAGCATGCGGATAGTTTCCTGAGGGTTGGATGACCTTATGCCTTCAACCATCCCCCACAGGTCGTCCTCTGTTTGAAGCGGGAGCAGGGCAGTCAAACGACGGCCAATCACGTCCCCTACATGTTTAATGGGTGAGAGATCTAGAGACAGAGGAGGCCAAGAAAGCATCTGGATACCTTGCAATGCTTGTCTTCTGATGATTACCGTGTGCTGTCGCGCGCTATCTTACTGGAAAGCAGCATTTTGCAACGGCTGAAGGTAGGGCAATGCAACCGACCACAGCACCTCTTCTATATATCGTCGTGACGTCATTTTGCCTTTAATACGAACCAGAGGTGAACGGCTATCGAAGCCAATGCCACCCCAAACCATAATGCCGCGCCGCATTGTAGAGCAGTATGGCATTCAACAATCGCAGCAATATTGGATCTAATTCCACGTCGCCGCCTGACTGTCACACGTCGACTATCATTCGACAAACATAACCGAAACTCGTCGCTGAACACTACCCTGTCGCATTCAGCCGTTCAAGAGGCTTGGGCCCGACACCATTGCAATCTCTCACATTGGTGTCTTGTCGTCTCTTCGTAAAGGACGGTTGGAGTGCAAGCCGCTTTCAGCCAATAGTCGAGAAACAGATGTGGATGATATCAGAATATCCAATACACCCTGAAAAACTCTGCAAAATGTCGGCAGTTGTGTGTGGGGCCGCCACCGCATGCTTTCGAATGCGTCGGTCAACGCGTGCAAAAGCGTACGACTGGATGGACCTGCACCACAGCGACGATTCACATGCTCTTCTTCATTCTATCTTCTCCAAATCCTTTGCACAGTGGACGCATCTACGCGGGTCTCAGCAGCGATACGCCGGTACCACCACCCAGCCGTACGTAGGCCTAAAATAAATCCCTTCGCACGATCGTCCAAATGCTGATACAGACTTCGGCGTCATCAGGTAAGCATCACTTTAACAACACGTATCTTCTTAAACGAAAAGCAGCTCGGAAAACGGGTTTCCGCAGGCGACAGACAGTAACAACTGTTGGCTCATCTGACGTTTTCATCCCTTTTATTCCGCACTCCATTTGCATAATTATACGGCCAAAGCTTCATGGTGCTACATTTTTTATGTCGGGTAGTGTATATAATATATATATATATATATATATATATATATATATATATATATATATATATATATATATATATATATAGTATATATATAATATATATATAGTATATATATAATATATATATAGTATATATATAATATATATATAATATATATATAATATATATATATTTTATTTATATATTTTTTATTTTCCCTCCTTTATACATTTCATGCAGTATCATTTGAATTTTTATATATTCCATGCAGTATTCTGTATTTCATTTAGTGGAAATTTATGACCCACGTAATACGGATACATTCACAAACATTTCCAAAACATGAACAGTTCATTATCATTTGTGCCTCCAAAAAATACAAAAGACACCCACGAAACACTTAGTGGTAGAAAACATAAAACGTTTCCCTCCATTAATTATAAAATATTTACCGGGAGTAAGCAGTTCTTAAAAGGAAATGTACTACTTCAAATTTCATAAATGTTGGCTTTTTCTTAAATATTAAACATGGGTTTTAGTGTTAATTTCAATCCATTAGCTGATATCGAAATCCTAATTGATACTTTTTAACACTTTACAACAAAGTTGAAAAGTGTTTATGACTTTGTTCATTCTGTCTGTCTGTCTGTCCGCTAGCATGATAACTGTCGTAAAAATGACGTAATCAAAATGAAATTTTAGTATGTTGTTCAGACGGTCTGTAGGACCTATGGGAATATAAATGAATAATATCACCCAATTAGTTTTGGATTGAACCCGGGTTGAAAAAATGAAATACATTAAGCCCTATGGGACCTAATTCTTCAAACATTTTTTAAGCGGATTTAAAATTCACAAACTGCTTCGAAAATTTTAGGCAATATTTAAATTGTTCCATAAAATATATAAAAACAAATTCAGCGAAATATATTCAGTAGCTTTTTAAATAAAAATTAAAATAATAATAATACCTCTTATATGAAGCGATCACGTGACCATGATATGAAAAGATCATGTGACCCACTTCAAAATGATATATGGCATCCATCTTGTCTCAAAATCGTGATTTTTAAATTTCTTTTTAATTCATATTGAGTGTTGTATCCGTCCTAAAACCACTTTATTTTTGCTTAAATTCTGTGCATCTACATACTGAAACAACGCAATTACAATATATTTCAGTTTAAATGCTCATCCAAATTTGATTATTTCTACAACGAAGCCTATTTTTCACCTATGTAAAATGTAAACAGCAAAATATGTAGAATGAGTTGTATTAGAATTACTGTATTTCTTTAACACAAAATCATTTAGTTCATGGAGTCTGCATAACTGATATGAATGAAATATTCACTGAGTTTACAAAGAGAAGGACGATTTTTTTCGATGAAGTTTTACGCATAGAGTTTCATTCATTGTTTCAGAGATGTTCCACATTTTAGAGATGTTTAAACCAGGCAATTCATATGTCAATGCCGTCATTTGAATGAAGATTATTTTTTTCGATGAAGGTTTAAGTTTTCAAATATAATAAATTAATGTAGTATTGTGATAAGTTTTAAAATATTACCGAGGAATGTATTGCATTTTAGACATGCGTAAATAAAATTGCATTGAAGTTGGAAAGTGTTTCATAATCAATGTTTTAAGCATGATTGATCTTTCTTGTTTACTCTGCCTTCAGTTTAAAATCATTGTGGCAATTATTTGGTTATGCTAAGGTTTAACCAAAACCTTAGTCAGTGCTTAAGTGATGACTTCTTATATTAGATGTAGTACGTTAGAAGATATATAATTATTTCTACTAAATGTACTTTGAGAAGCATGCAGTGATGATAAGCTGAATTAATATCTCAAACCCCTGAATCTGCGGCAGTAGTGTAGAATCAAAACGTACAACGCTGCTGAATTTGAACATAAAAATATGATGTGGATAGCACATGACTTTCCTTTCAGAATCCAATCCATTTTCAGTTTGTTTTTTTTAATTCATAATGCATGAAATTGAGTTTAATTGTACAAAATAACATGGATACTTATTAGATAATATATATTCAATTTGCATTTTTAATGCACTTTCATTTGGATATTAACCATTAAAGGCCTTCAGCTTCTCAGAATTCCAAAAATTTAAAATACTTCTAGAACGGTTTATCTTTGTAATGGGGTAATAATAAATTACAAAGTTGTGAAAGAAAAGGTACATAATTTCATGAAATCCATAAAAATTTTCAGGGAATTAAATTTGAAGAAATACAAAATTTAAATTTTTATACGATCCCGTACAAAAACATTTCCAATGAGTAAAATGTGCCTCATACACTAATAAGGTGATGTACAAAACTTCAGCATTTTATCATAAAAAGTCCCAGAAATATGTTTAAACAAACTTGTTGAGGGATTAATCACAAATTAAAATGTAAATTTACAGCAAAAGTGCAAATGACGCAACGCCGAAATGCATCATAGGCAAATAATATCTGCCTCATATTTTAATGGATCTTTGGCATAGATGAAAAACATTTTGAACAACCTTTGTAATCTTTGTGTAAAGTTATTATTTC
The DNA here is from genome assembly GCA_951213105.1 of Amaurobius ferox. Classification (NCBI taxonomy): domain Eukaryota; kingdom Metazoa; phylum Arthropoda; class Arachnida; order Araneae; family Amaurobiidae; genus Amaurobius; species Amaurobius ferox. Next base: position 100,086,432 of record OX578142.1, on the reverse strand, counting down.
TACACAGTGTAGATACTTTTGTACCAATAAATAGAAAAATTATTATTTATTATTTATGTAATCATTGTCCTCTTTCGTAATTTGCGTATGACCCCTGAAACGCGATTTGCCGACACGACTTTTCCTCTCTGAGAACCCATGTCGGTGCATCGAAAAGTGGTTTATGTCAGCATTTTTGTCTTTTCATATCTCTGGAACTTTTTATGATAAAATGCTGAAATTTTGTACGTCACCCTATTAGTGTTTGGGGCGCATTTTATTAATTGGAAATGTTTTTGTACGGGGGCCGTCTAAAAATTTAAATTTTGTATTTCTTAAAATTTAATTCCCTTGAAAATTTTAATCGATTTCATAAAATTCTGTACCTTTTTTTACGCAACTTTTAATTTATTATATATGTCTAAGATCAATATTTAAGGAATAAAAGCCGAAGTCAATGTTTATGGGACACCCTATATATATATATATACACTATATGATCAAAAGTATCCGGACCCTTTGGATGCCAGAATGTTTTTCAAATTTCTAAACAAACACTTGACGAAGTATTCTGTAACTGTGGCGATGTGAAGAACATGCTTGAACGCACACTTTCCAGTAAACTTTCGGTTATTTGTGCATTTAGGGAACCACCAAGATATTTATAAATGGGAAAAATATATTTGATCACCCTGTATCATAAAAAGTTGTAAATGATTTGAAACTTTCCCAAAATAGTTAACTAGCTTTGCTCAATGTGTATAAGTATTTTCGTGAAACAAAAACATATATTCATGAAGATTCAAACGTTTCTTTAAAAAAAAATTTTGTTACATGTTTTTTGCTTACAATATCCATAGGTTTCAATAAAATTTCACGAAACTTACAGAACATTTGATAGTCTAAGAAAAACATTATACTTCAATTGAAAATTAAAGCAATGAATATATGATGAGATATAAGCATTTGAAGATAATAAGATTTTGCTGAGCAAGCACGAAACATGGCAATAGTTTTCTTTCATGATTTTATAGTGAGTACTGTAGGGCAACTTCTATAAAAAAAAATCCACTGGAAGATCGTGAAAATTCACAAAGATATGAACGATAGAGTGATCAGTTTTTCTCTAACTCTGAAACTCTCTGTTTTTCTCTGACTCTACATGGGTGATAAGGAGGTTTCTACAAATTGGCATTTTAAATAATAAATCACAGGATAGTTAAACTGGAGTAAATACAATTAACTAATATACTAAATACATATACATGCCCATGCTTTGTGGACAGGAGCAAGATCTTGTTAAAACAGGAATTGACCCATTCCAAACTGTTGCCACAATGCAGGCAGCATGAAATTGTCCAAAATGTTGAGATATCCTTCCGTCTTCAGAGTTCCCTTCACAAGAATAAGAGGCCTAAACCAGAACCATGAGAAACAGCCCACAAACCATTATGCTTCCAATTAACTTGCGGCACAATACAGTCACGTAAAAGGCGTTCACCTGGAATTCTCCACACCCAAACTCTAGGGGCGCGGTAGCCCATTGGCTAGCGCGCTGGAGTTGCACTCGGTAAGCCCGGGTTCGATTCCAGCCGCTGCCAAAACTGCCGCCGTGTTCATGCGGAGTACGATCACGTTAAACATGTGGGTCCGAAAGTCCTTCCTAGAGGTTGGTGGTAGGGGAAGGAGGGTACGGTCCCTGTGGATGCCTCCCCCACTGGGTTCCGGTCTAAATTGGGTGGCACTTCCCGACCGTCCAAACTGTTACCTTACACCTTTCTGGTAGGTTGGACGGTCTGGGTGTCAACAACAACAACACCCAAACTCTACCATCGGATTGCCAGAGAGTGTACCATGATTCGTCGCTCCATCACACGTGACGCCATTGCTGAAGGCTCCATTTTTGTGCGCTTTGCATCACTGTAAGCTAAGCTTGGCATTGGTTGCGGTAATGCTTGATCTATGTGCAGCTGCTCGCCCATGAAAACCAAGACTTCGCAGCTCTCGACGAACTGTCATTGTGCTGACGTTGCATCCAGAGACTTCCTGAAATTCCGAACAAACTATTTCCACCGACTGCATGCAGTTCGCTTTCACAACTCTCATCAGCACTCTGCGGTCGCTATCTACTAGACGGAATGGTCGACCAGGTCGTGCATACACAGTTGTAGCGCCTGTACGTTTCCACTTCACGATAACATCATTTACGGTGGAACGGGCCACTAGTAACATGACAGAAATCTCACGAACAGATTTTCCACAGCGGTGATAACCAATCACTTCACCACGTTCAAACTCATTTTGTTCGCGTTTTCCACCCATTTTACTTTTTTGACTTTGAAATTAAATTTGTTAACTCGTCCGACTTCTTTTATACTTATCTGATATGAGAGCTAGAAATTTGACGTCTCTGGCAGAATCCATAGCGTAAAAATTGGACCAGTTCATTTTCAGAACAGGGATGTCCGATGAATTTGTAAAATGTCAATTTGTGGAAACCCCCTTATCATCCAGGTGCTTTCAGAGAGTCAGGGAAAAACTGATCACTATATTGTCGATATATTTGTGAATTTTCACGATATTCCAGTGGATTTTTTTATAGAAGTTGCCCTACAGCATTCACTGCAAAATCATGTAAGAAAAATATTGCTATGTTTCGCCTCTGCGCAGTAAAAACTTAGTTTCTTCAAATGCTTATATCTCATCGTATATTCAATGCTTAAATTTTCAATTGAACTATAATGTTTTTCTTGGACGTTGACAAATGTTCTGTAAGTTTCGTGAAATTTGATTGAAACCTATAGATATTGTAAGCAAAAAACATGTAACAAAATTTGTTTTTTCTTTTAAGAAACGTTTATATCTTCATGAATATACGTTTTTGTTTTACGAAAATGCTTATACACATTGAAAAAAGCTAGTTAACTATTTTGTGAATGTTACAAATCATTCCCAGCTTTTTATGATACAAGGTGATCAAATACATTTTTCCCCTGTTTCAATATATTGGTGGTCCCCTAAATGCATAAATCACCGAAACTTTACTAGAAAGTGTGCGTTCAAGCATGTTCTTTACATCGCCAAAGCCAAAGTTAGAGAACACTTCGCCAAGTATTTGTTTAGAAATTCGTAAGACATTCTAATATCCAAAGTGTCCGGATACTTTTGATCATATAGTGTATATATACAGGGTGTCCCAAAAAGATTGAAACTCGCTTTAATTCTTTACCTGTTGGAGATAAATGGGCAATGTAAATTGCAAAAATATTGAAAGTTAGGTAGGAAATAAGACTACGTTAATGAAATAGTCCTCCCATCAATTTTTAAAAAGTTTCACTTTTTAAATTTTTATACGATCCCCTTAGACAAATTTGCTCAATCAGAATTTTTTTTATTTTAATGCAACAAGTTAATTAAAAAAAACACATATCTGTATCTTTAAAATCCACTGAATTATGATAAAGGAAAAAATCTGACTTATGCCACTTTTCCGTACCGTGTGAAAAGCTGATTCATCAGTAAAAATAGGGATCATAAACAAATTGATGAGGGAAATTGTTTACATCAAAAATACGTTAATATGTGTCAAAATTTTTTATCACAAATGCATCTAAATAAAGCATTACACAGATAGAGATCATATAAAGCAGTGGCACTCACTACGAAGTTGGGGCACATAATTAAAATATGCATACATTGATAGAAGACCACTGATATAAAGGAACAAATTTTGTTAAAAATACTAGAAACACAATTCACAAAACACAATTCACAAAACGTAATTCACAATGCATTCTCAAAATAATTTCCTTCAACTCCAATACATAACTGAGCTCTTCTAATAATGCTTCTGGTTCTTCAACACTAATATTGTTGCAAGCATCAATTATCTTTTATTTAAGGTTAATTGCGTTTAGTGGGCGAGTATTATAAACTAGTGTTCGAAGACGGCCCCATACGTAAAAATCGAGAGCGGTTAAATTAGGGGATCTGGGGGCCATTCTTCTTTCAAACCAATCCATCGTTTATCAAAGTTTCCGTTGAGCCAGTTTGTCACAATTATAGCCTGGTGTGCAGACGCGCCATCTTGTTGATAATACATGTGTTTTAGAAGCGATAGTATTGTCGTCTCCATAAAATCCGTTACAGTACCGTTTAAAATAAGCTGCATGTATTTTTCAGCTGTAAGAGACCCTTCATAAAACACAGGACCAAGCAGTTTTCCATTGCAAATTCCGCACCATACAAACACAGAAAACACATACAGACACAGACTTTCTCTGGTGATGTATTTCACGGACAAAAATGGTTTCGTATTATCCCAATAATGATCGTTGTGAGTACTGATTGCTCCATCCTCCGTAAACAAACATTCATCAGTCCACAGAATGTTCTTAACAAAGTTCGAATTGATGTCTTGTTGGATTAACAACCAGTTGCAGAATGCTATACGCTGGCCAAAATCGGAGGGATGATGTGCTCGAAGTCCATGAATACAAAATGGATGCCATTGGTATTTTCTAAGTGTTCTAGCAATTGACATCATAGGTAGCCCCAAAGTTTCGCTTGTTGTTCGTTAGTTGAAAGAAAAATATGCGATGATGTCAGTTTCTTGGCCCTCCATGTACAAACGATTTCTTTCAGGGCCAGGTCGTGGATGAAATGAACCGGTAGTTCTTAATCTCCTCATCATCCGATAAACAAATGTACGTGAAATTTCAGGCAAGTTTAGATATTGCAGTCCAAAATCCCGAGCAGTTTCTGCAGTATTTTTATCACACAGAGCATAATTCATTGTTAATTCGAAAAGCTCGTTATTTGTTAAAAATACCACAATGCACAACCAGTCACATGTTCTTAATTCGTCAATTCAGAACTAAACATGCTGATGATTCACTGAATGATTTCTAATCTTCTTTATTTTGGTATAATATTAAAAAAAGGTTTAGTTGTATTGAATAGAAATAACACTGGGAATGAATACGTAAATTAAAAAATAAATCGTCTGCATTTCATTCTTCAGTTTTTTTAAATTATTTTACTATAAACATTTGAAACGGCTAAATTAGAGTTAAAGAAAAAATCGTATGTGAGTTCTATTCTTCGTTTTGAAAAATTATGTTAAATTTCAAAATCAAATACATGCTTGCATTTGTTTACTTATTTATTTTAATTGTTTCAAATAAAAAATGGCATGTCACAATGTGAAAAGTACTTAAGAATACATGATTTCATCGTGAGCCTACGCGGAATTCGCAAAAATGTCTCCCATGTATTATATATATATATATATATATATATATATATATATATATATATATATATATATATATATATATATATATATATATATATATACACATATATAATATATATATATATATATATAATATATATATATAGTATATAATATATATATATATATATATATATATATATATACATATATAATATATATATATATATATATATATAATATATATATATAGTATATAATATATATATATATATGAGATATATATATATACTCTAAGACAAAAAAATCGACGCACTAAGGAAAAATTATCCATATGAGAAAAATTTTGTACGTATAATGTGGATGTACAGGAAAAGAAATGATTAGAATTTCAGAACAATTAGATGATTTATTGCACTGAAAGACCTATACAATTTGAGCACATTAATATGGCGTTGGTCCATATCTGGCCTTGATACAAGCCGTTACCCAACGTGGCATTGAAGCATAAAGTTTCAGGATGGTGTTCTGAAGGATGGCGTTCCAAATGGCTTCCAATTAACGAGCTAATTCGTCTACATTCTGGGATGGTCGCAGGCGACGCCCCATCTCAGCCCAAATGTGCTCAATAGACGAGAGATCTGGGGATCTGGCTAGCCAAAGAAGTTTGTCGTAAGCACGCAATCAATAGAGAGGCGTGCCGTGTGGGGTATGGCATCATCTTGCGGAAAAGTTAGGCCGGGGTGTGGCAAAAGAAATGGCCATACAACGAGTCGTAGAATGTCGGCAACGTACCACTGTGCTGTGATGGTGCCACAGAGGACTATCAAAGGGGTCCGACTATCAAACGAAATAGAAACCCCAGGCCATAACTCCCTGTTGTCGGGCCGTGTGGCGTGTGACAGTAAGAGCAGGATCCTGACGATGTCCGGGCTGTCTTCAGACACGTCTGCGCTGGTCGCAGGGACTCAGTTCGAAACGGGACTCATCACTGAAGACAATTCTTTCCCAATGCGAACAATTCCACGTTGATCGGGCCCGGCACCATTGCAATCGCTGTTGACGGTGCGTACTGGTCAGTGGTAGGCGGCATAATGGGCGCCGCGAGTATAGATTCCGCTCCCGTAGTCTTCTATTAATGGTCCGGGTGGTCATTTCCGCATTTGTCACACGTTGAATGGATGATAACGACGAATCTCCTGCTGTCACAGCTGCTCTGACAATCACTCTATCTTCCCATTCTGTTCTCGCTCTAGGCCGTCCGCTGCCCGTTTGCCTCTGAAATCTGCCATTCCGGACCCATTCCTGCCACCATCGTTTAATAGCCGTATCGCTCCTACCCAAATGCCGAGCGATTCGAAGGTGTGCCCATCCAGCCTCATGCAGTCCGACAGCACGCCCTCCGACCGCACGAAAAATGTCATGCCTTGCACATTAATAACCTAAAAATTGCCAGTATATTATATAAATAGCCAGTATATTTAGTAAATTGTATAGTTAATAAGTTTAAATTAGCTGAATATTCTTAAAATTCAATCCTTAGTATCTTATATTGGCTAATTGCCAACATTCTCTTAAATTAGCATTATATTGTACATACATCCTCTTAAACTTTTGGCTCCATGTTTTCTATTATTTTACACGCCCCTTTGTTACGTAGATTTTATTGGAGAATTTATCACATTTTATTGCTTTTTTGCAATACTGATATTTATATCTCACGATTGGCAACATTAGATCTCCACTCTTATTTCCTACGATTGGCAACAGTGGTCTCGTTATTTATTGCTCGTTGCAAGAGTGGATAGGACAATTGCCGTAATTCTTAGGTATCTTTATATTTCTATTTAATTTTTCAATCTTTTAGCTTGTTGTCCAAGTAGAAAGAGTTTATAGATATTATCTGTCTCTTTCATCAGAAAAAGCTTTTTTGTTCATTTTGAATAGATACTCAGACTTGAAAACGAATTTTTTGAAAATGAACACTATTTAGGTCTAGTACTTATCCACGTGTATTGCTTTAATGCTTAGTTACTTTTTGTTTTTCATTTTTCGAATTCTCACCATTGATATATGTTGATTGTATTTAACTTGATGACTGATATATGCATTTTATTCTCCTCTTGATTGATGATTCTCTATTTCATACATATGTTTAAGTTGTTGGCATATTTTAAGTTAGGGTTTTATGAGTTACAACTTCTCTCTATTCTATCATTGGATTTTCATATTATATTATTATTTATATATATATATATACTACTCCCTGGTAGAATTTCGACTTGTTCATTCCGGTGCTTCTAGATTAAGTTGTTTAGGTTGATCGTGTATACACGTGGTAGAAGAAGAATGATTCATGCCGCATGGTAATACAATTTTCTTAATGTATCCTTTTTTCATTTTTTCATTTTTTGATGCCTGTAGTCTGAGTTTAAGCATTTATAGTAATGTACTATTGCTTAATCTGAAACAGGCATTTGTTTGGGTTAATTAGAGTTAAATACTCAGACCTGAAGAGGAATTTAATTCTGATTAATCATCGAATTTGGGAAGGTTCTGTTCTTTTCTCTTATCGGCATTATGGCCGTGAATTTGCTTCTATGGTGATGTTAATATTACTTGAATTGTATTTTTATTTTTTTTATTTTTACATAATTCTTATTATTACATTTCAAATATATATATATATATATATATATATATATATATATATATATATATATACTCGTCAAAGTGAAATTGCAACACCATGAAAGAATGCACGTAGCTATATGCAAATCATAGTTCCGGGGCAAGAGAGAGTCATATGCAAATGATTAAAATAACAAACAAAAATGGGCAAAAGAAACCCAGTTTATTCAGTAAAGAATGTGGCCCTCACAGGCCGCTATACAGGCCGCTAAACAGCAAAGGCACAGTATTGATGAAGCTATTAATGGTTGCATGAGGTAATTATTGCCAAGCAGCGTCCACTGCAGTAAGCAGTTCGTCCACGGCATGTACCGGTAGTCCCCGGTGCACCTGACGTCCGATGATGGCCTATACGTGTTCAATGGGAGAGCGATCCGGCGAGGCTGCCTGCCAGGAAAGGATGTGAATTGCGTTCAGACTGTTGAGAGTTCGCCATGCGGTGTGGCATTGTCTTTCTGGAACACCGTGTCGGAGACAGTCTGCACCAGTGACCAAAACACAGGCATCACAACTTGTGTGACGTACCGATCCTCTGTCAGATTACCTGCAATGTGCAGCAGAACTGTCCGATGATCGAACATGATACCGCCCCAAACCATGATGCCTGGTGTGGGGCCAGTGTGATGCTCGGTGGTATGGAATGGCAAGTGGCGTTCCCCGGTAAGCCGTCCACGGCTGCCATTCCTCCGCAGGCAGAAGTGAGATTAATCCGCAAACAATACCGGATGCCATTCATTTGTTCAGTTGCGATGACGGCGACACTACGCCAGACGTGCATCTCTGTGTCAAGCGCATAATGGCACCCTAGTGGCTGGCCTCAGTGCTCGCAGCTGTACTTCATGCAACCTGTTGCGAATGGTTTGGGTACACGCAGGTGCAACCGTTGATTGTGACAGACTGTTTCGGATGTCATTTGCAGTTGCGAACAGATCTCGACGAGTCGTTTGGCGAATCAGCTGGTCTGTGGGCTCTGTCGTGCGCCCGTTCAATCCACTTTTTCTTCGGCGTGTTCTCTGATGTTCCTACGTCAGTCGTGTCACACGTCGCTGGATGGTACTCACATCGTGCCCAACACTCGCGGCAATTATAAGCATGCACAAACACACGTCACGCAGCTCCAGGATCTTGTTTTCCAGCCATTAACTGCTGGTATACAGCTCTCTAAGTCTTCGAATCATCGCTTCTTGACTTTGTCGAAAGTTCGGCTGCTGCAAATCGTCGCTGATAGCATTCACGGGCCGAGCCGTCTGCTGATCTTTATCACCCAAAACTTGGAGGCACTTGACCCGATACGTACAAAAACTTAATCATTTGCGTATGACTCGCTCTTCTACCTTGTACTGTTATTTGCATATGTCTACGTTCATTCCTTCATGATGTTGCAATTTCACTTTTGACAAGTGTTTGTGTATATATATATATATATATATATATATATATATATATATATATATATATACAAATATATTTATTTGTGTATTTATTTATTTATCACCTTAACGCAATATGGAGTGTACGTTTTACAACCGGAATAGAAAAGAGTAGGCGTTAGTATCAAATCCTAAAATAGTAAGTTATTCAGATGCCTTCTTAAAAGCGAATAAGTTCCTGATGTTTACAGATGAATAATATAAAAGAAGTGTAAACAGCGACGTTCCAGTTTACGACAGTTGTTGACTTTCACAGAAAAAAGTCCGCAAGGAATTTTAAGAAAAATATTTAAACACTGAAAAAACATTTATTTTGTTTTCTAAGAATCTCATCCGGTTTTCTTAAAATTTCATTGAAATATATTTTTCAAAAAAAATTTAAGTTCTAAATAAAAAAAACTGGAGCATTAAAAGACTATTTCAAATAATTTCTTGTGTTAATTTCCAGTTGTGTTTGGTATTACCCACAGTATTTAGTAAAGAATGAAAAGTTTTTATCATACGCTATTTTATATTCTATTAAATAATTTTGAACACATACATGTTCCTTCTCATTTGCTAATTTTATTTATCCACTGAAAAATAATTGGCAAAATCGTAAATGCTGAAAGTTAATACTAATACCTGTTTCATAAACACTTTTATATATAATTTCTTTTAATACGTGTTTTATTTTTTTATTTTCCCTCCTTCATTTACAATGTTAGTACATTTCATGTAGTATCATATGAATTTTTATATATTCCATTTACTGGAAATTCATAACCCACGTAACACGTATACATTCACAAACATTTGCAAAACATTAGCAGTTCATTATCATTTATGCCTCCAAAAAATACCCACAAAGCACTTAGTAGCAGAAAACATAAAACGTTTTCCTCCAGGAATTACAAAATATTTTCCGGGAGTAAGCAGCGTCTTAAAAGGAAATGTATTTCAAATTTCATGAATGTTATCTTACTTCTTAAATATTAAACAGGGTTCCAGTGATAATTTCAATCCATTAGCAGTTATCGAAAGCCTAGTTGATACTTTTTTACTCTGCTTTCAGTTTAAAACCATTGTGGCAGTTAATTGGTTATGGTAAGGTTTAACCAAAACCTTAGTCAGTACTTAAGTGATTACGAGTTATATTAGATGTAGTACGTTAAAATGATATATAATTATTTCTACTAAATGTACTTTGAGAAGCCTGCAGTAATAATAAAGCTGGAGAAATATCTTTATCAACCCATAGAATCTGCGACAGTAGTGTAGCATCAAAGCGTACAACGCTGCTGAATTGGAACATAAAAATCTGATGTTAGTGGCACATAACTTTTTTCAGACTCTAATCCATTTGCTAATCCATTTTCATTTATTCTAAATCCATTTTCATGTATTCTAAATCCATTTCCATTTATTCTAAATTCATTTTCATTTATTCAAAATCCATTTTCATTTATTTCATTTATTCTAAATCCATTTTCATGTATTCTAAATCCATTTTCATTTATTCTAAATCCATTTTCATTTATTCTAAATCCATTTTCCTTTATTTCATGATGCATGAAATTGAGTTTAATTGTAGAAAACAACATGGATACATATTTGATATTGTATTCAATTTGCATTTTTAATACATTTTCGTTTCATTTTTCAATTACCCATTAAACGCCTTCTGCTCCTCAGAATTCTAAAAAATTAAAATACTTCGAGAACGGTTCATCTTTAAGTTATGGGGTTGATCTTATTCGCTTCGTCGTCAAAATTTACAGGAAGGACAAATAAATAATTAATATATTTCAGCAATTAGTGAATGTATGAAAAATTTGTGCTGGCCATTTCGCAAACAAAGTTTAGTTCTATTTTGGCGAATCATATAAACATTTAATCAGCACCAGAGTAACACACAAGCAACTGAACTACTAAATTTTAGGAAACTTTATCGAATGGTTTTTATCTACGGTGAAAAACGTTTTCAGTTCCTTAAAATTAAAAAATTTAAATATCTTGAAAATAGTCCATCTTAGAGTAATGGCGTTAGTGTTATGCATTGTGCCATAGAAAATTACACGTGAAATAAACATTATATTAATTAATTTAAGCATATTAATTTTTTATTTCTGAATTTTTCTGACGACTTTTGTGGGCCGGTTCTTTTTTTTCCGAATCCAGAATCTAATCAGCACCACGATAACCCACACGTGACTTACTTAACTAAATTTTGTGAATTTTAGTCAATTAGATCTTGAGCTATAGTGGATACATATCTTGCACAGACAGACGTTACGTTAAAAATAATTTTTCATGTTCTAGAATGTTCGATATGTGTAGCTCCGCCGAAAACTCGAGTTGCGCTACACATTACCATGCATTGTAGTGAAAGTAACAAGTGCAAATCTGTGCAAATCATAAAAGTGGATCTATTATCAGCCATATGAAAGTGTAACACTTATCACTAAGGCGCAGATTTTGATGAAATCTGCATTTTTCCCTTTTATGGGCATTTTTGAGCATTTTCAGGGCATTTTGAGCATTTTTGAGGCAATTTTTTAGCATTTTTATAAGATTTCCTATATTTAGGGATTTTTTTTCATATTTAGTTTTTTATACTTTCTGTTGCAATGGGTGTTTTTGCTAATTCCCGTCTTAGCATCTTCACAAACAAACCCACGGGGCCGCAACACTTCTTCCCGTTTTGTGGTGCAAACAGGTATTTTCACGGTATAAAAACTTATATTCCGACAATAGAAGATCTTTTACATTTGAGAACATTAGGAAACACCTAATAATTCAATGTAAATCCGATGTTATCATGGGAAATTAAATTATCGCAGTTCAGGATAATAAAAGTTTTAAGTCAGGTATTTATACATATAAATTTCTTATTACAACAATTTAAATTATTTGTATTACTCAAAACTTTCGAAATTTGTATCATGATTTAACTAAATTTATTTTTCATGTTGTTCTTCTTTTAAGTTCATAATAATGTAAAACTTTAAGGGCATTTTTAAGGCATTTTTTCACTATTTTAAGGGCATTTTAGTGAATTTTTAGGTCATCAAAATCCGCGCCTTACTTATCACCTTCAGTCTTTATATTCTCTGAACTTTTAAAGCTGCTAAACAAGTATTAAGTAATGAAATATATGCTAGGGTTATTTTTTCCCTACACTTCTTATTAACTTCACTTTAACTCACTTTATCCCTCCGCTCAACATCTTTGACGTCCTCGTTCTCGGCTCCTATTGCACGTAAAGAGCTGAAACTCAGTACACAATGTCATCTCGTAGAACATTTTTATCGATCAAATTTCCGCATTATTAAGTTACGTCGTTACTTCATACGTACTTGCGTACGTCATAACTAGTATTTGCTCTTTTCATGCACTTTCTTTACGAATTGCGGTTAGGATGAAATGTTCTAACTGGGTGTAGATGCGTCAATCCATATATAATGCTACATAAGTTTGTACATTAATTACTTCGAAAAATTAAAAAGTAAGAAAAATTTTGAAAAAAGAAGACAAGTGTTTTAATGCCCTCCACTAAAATTTAAAGTCCTCCGCAGTGAAGCATGGAAAACTAAACAAAACGAATTTTAATCACTCACGAAATTGAACCAAATTGAGGGTATAGCCAAATTCAATTCCAAAGAATATTAAATCTTATAATTATCAAAAATAATATACAAAATTGTGGAAATTATTTAATCTGCTTACACCCTCATTTCTCTTCGAAAACTTTGTATGATATCAATTTTGGATAATAATAAAATTCATATTGCATTATTTTGAATTTAATCTGCCTGCACTTTCAATTTGATATAATTTTGTGGGTAATTTATATTTCATTTCTACTTTTGAATGCGCCATTGCTGTGCAGAGAAAGACATTAAAAAACTTGTTTTTTCTAATAATTTATTAAAATCTCTCCCCCACATTACGCCGATGTTACCAGTTTATAGTATTCATAATTTTAAAATATTCATAATATTTTCACTAAACAATCTACAAAAAATAGCCATTGATCGAAATTACTGTCGACTTAATATAAAATATTCACTTCCAGTAGTTTTGATTGCGTTGACAAGAACATCTTCCTATTTCGTGACAGGATCGACATCTAAACCATGAATACACTCAGGGGTTAACGCTATCTGTTATATGAATTTTTATCATAACTTCCTCATCTAAATATTAGTATATGAACATTACGTCTGGGGTTGATTTTATGACTCTCATGTACAGTTATATTCTCATTCAATTCAAAGTTGTACGATAGTACTCTGTGGGTTCTTCCCATGTTCTCATTGACTTCCCGTGATTCTTTTTTTCCCATTAGCTTCAGTCATATGGGTGGAACTTATGCCAAGCTTCATTGGAGAATACCTTATAGCCCCTGCGGCTTTGCTTGCGTCTATGAAACTCACGTGCCATGAGGTCATAATTAAATTTTTTGGTCATAAGTGGCTGTCCGCCCCATTATAAAAACTGGCGTCTTCATATCTGGGGTCTGTAGAACCTGTAATGCCTTTTATTACTACTGTATCACAGTACGAAAATCAAGAAATACACCAAGTACAGCCAAAATAACAACTTTTTTTTACATTTAAACATAGTATGAACTGCCTAAATACTGTCTTAAATATAAATTCTAAATCAAATCTAAACAATATATTTGTAAAGGAGCCTTTATATAGTGGCCTGATGTGTAATCTTTGTTTTAATGAACTATTAAGAATTTTTATGCTCTTTTGCACACTTGTTTTGTACAGCCATACGAATTTTTGGAAAAATTGAACGTGGCATCTTTAAAACCAAAAGTGAAAATCCTTAGTAAATCCCACAACCCCCCTCCAGAATTAGATACTAAATCCATATTAATCCTCGTTTAAGCTATATTTCAAGTCAGTTCTGAGAAATTGGTTTTTCAAGGAAAATTTTTAAATCAGAAGTGGGAAATCCCCAGTGAACCACCGTAACTCCTCCAAATTTTGATTCTAAATCTATATCAATCATCATTTAAGCTCTATCTATAGCTGATCCTAAGAGATTGATGTTGCAAGAAAATGGAAATTTTTGAATAGGAACTTACTTACCAAGAAGTGGAAATTTCTAATGAATATTCAACCCCCTTCAGAATTTGATGCTAAATCCATATCAGTTAAGCTCTTTCTAAAAAAGCCAATTCTAAAAAGAGTTATTTTAAAAAAAAATGAACTGGGAGTGAAAGAAGAATCACAAGTAGAAGTTCTTAGAGAACCACCCTACCTTTTCCAGAATTTGATGCTGAATCCATGTCAGTCATTATATAAACACTATCTACGTAGCAGATCCTGAGAAATAGAGGCTTAAGTTTGTGCCATTAATAAATAACAAAACAGTATTCTATAGAAATGTTAGCACATAAAATGCCAACATAATGCAAAAGCAGCTAAACCACTATGTTCACTTTTAATGGTTAATCTATCCCACAAACAATTAAAACTACTACCTGTCCACAACTCAAAGCTGAAACTGCTATGCACTACAGGAAGTCACCCGATATTCAAATCCATGCATTCAGCGAACAGCAAAAGTGACAGACCACCACCCTTATTGTCTGAACTGCGGCATGTATATAGGAATTTATATATAAAGCAAAAATATATTGTAAGTGTAACTAAAATCCAATGAAACGAAACAAAATGATATGTAAATACCCAAACTGTACCCAAACTGTAACTACACCCATAGTACTCAAACTGTTCATGAAACTATAATCAGACATAACTATAAATAGTAGTTTAGTTATACATCTCGCACCGCTCTATAGCTCTATATCGAGTGATATTTTCAATTTTTTGCCAATAAGAGAGTCAGAAGCCAACTTGCCGACATTTTTCAAAAGACTCCCGTTGGCGACATTGCACCAAATTTGTCAAATAGTCGTTAAATTTGTCGCCAAAAGTGATAGACAAACAGATATGCAGATATATGGGATTTTCTGATGAAAATATAGCATTATTTTCTAAATATAGCATCACATTGGTCACAAAAATATTGCTGTTTCCTAGGGCTAATACTGAACGAGTTTGCAAATTGCGCCATTTCTCATTTAACACATAATACCAATGCTTCCTTTTGCCTAATTTCGTTCTTTCATGAAAACAGGCATTCTTTCGACTAGAATCGGCATCATTGCAATTGCATAAAATTCAATATGTTGAATTAATGGCGTTGGAGATATTGCGGCAAATGTGTCAAGAAATAGTAGCCAACTTTGCCGCCTAGTAAAACAGACAGACAAAAATGTGAGCTTTTCTTATACAAACATTGCATTGTTTTCCTTCTATTCTAGATACAGCATCACATTAATCACAAAAATAACTCTTGCTTTCTAGGGCTAATACTGAGTGCGCTTTCAAGTTGTTCATTTATCATTTAACATTTTTTGCGCAATTTAGTACATTTATAAACACAAACATTATTTCAACTAGAATTAGCATCATTGCGACTGTGCATAATTCAGTGTGTTTAATTAATTTTTGCAAAAGTGAGACAATAACTACTCCAATTATTCTAAAATGTTATTTGAGCAAAAGATTCAAGTTTTGGCCTGAGAAAACCATCCGGAATTAATGTCAAGGTGAGAATTAGATGATTTTAATCAGATCCATAATGAAGATTCTGATGGTCAATCAGGAAACTTTGAGGTTAGTAGCTTTTAAGCTTATTTTCCACGCGGGTGATTATTATGAGTAACTAATTAGAATTGTTCTTATTAATTCAATCGTTAGGTCCACGGTAAACGTAGACGTTAATCATCTCAGTAGCTTTATGAATAGTGTCGTCTGGCCGGCCTGAGATCGGTAGCTCATTTGCCCTCTCAAACAAGAGATCTTTGTAACGGCACTCGGGAAACTAAACCCTGCAAGCCAGACTCGATAGATAACCGAGATCAGAATAATAACGGAAAAATTCCTGCACCTTATATTTATGACATCAATTTCAATTCACGGAGATTCGCACTGAACAAGATTTTATCCTGTGTTACGTTTTCTTTTTCAAACAGAGGCATGGGTCATAGCTATTAAGATTTCAATCTGAAATCTAAAGCGGGATATAGTGCCTACTTCAAATATAGAAGGAGCTATAATCGCCTCAGCTCGATGAACAGCGTGTCATCTGGCCAGCCTCACATCTTTGGTTCGATTCCTTCCTTGCTCCGATAAGAGTTTTTGGCAATGCGCGCGAACAACCTATCTTAGCAAGCTTCATGCAGTAAATGACTAATGCACGAATAATACTGAAATTAGAATTTTCACAGGGTGCTACAATTTACGACAACGGCTTTAATTCACTAATCTTGACATCGAATACGATGATATGTTATACTAGTATTTAAGCTTGTCAAAACAGAGAAACTAACACTTTTAAAGAAGGAAGTTTCAACTTTCTAATGTTTTATTTTGTTAAATAATGTAAGCGCTTAGCATCGAAAATCATCATCTTAACCGAAAATTGGCTCAATTCGGTTCTGCTCCATGGTTGGTACTATAACTATACAAAACTTCAGCCTTCTAGGATACCGGAAGGCTTTTGAAAGGTCTGGAAATACTTTTTGACCCTCCCCCCTTTTTTGTCAGCTCTCGAGGGGGGAAAGCAAAAATCTCACTCCGTCAAGTTCTGCTTCGTGGTCACTACTATAAGTGTCAAAAGGTTAAACCTTTTAAGTGACCTTAAGGCTTTTGGGCGGTATCGAATGACTTTTCAAAAAAACCCAAATTTCTCCGTCCCAAGGAAACGCAAATCAGGATCCGTTAGATTCTGTCTCATAGTTAATGCCGTAAGTGTACAAAGATTCAGTTTTCTAGGTCTCCAGGAGATTGTGTGTAAAGAAAAGAAATGTTAGATAACTATCATATAGATAGCAACGCAGAGGAATAAGGAGGTCATACAGAAAGGTCAAATTTTGACCTGAAATCTTCAGAAAGTCCTTTCTCTCACTATCCGTTTGAGATAAAAAGAAATGCAAGTTATATTATTCTAATTACATGAACGAGATATATTTATGGTCTCTCAGTGTTTTGATGAGTGTGAACATTACTAGGCAATTCAACTCTGAAAACAGAACTTGTAGATAGCACTTCAAATATAAAAGGAAAGGTAGCCATCTCAATGGATAGAGCACCTCCTGACCAGAAGGTGTTCAGTGGTCCAATGTCTCGCTTAGACAAATGTTCTTTACAAGGTTTAGAAATAGTTGAGATCTTTCTTTTTAAATTATCTAAAAATTATTTGCTGCGTTCCAAGAAATTTTAGATTTAGTGGTTTAGAAACGCATCTTTTAAAATTCATAGTAAATTCATGAGTAAAGAAACTCTTTTTTTTCATTTTAAATAAAAGCAAGTTCAAGAAATTCATTACAGAATTTTATTCGAATTATCAAACTGCATATTACAAACCAAGAAAGATCTCTATAGATAGTTTTCAAACAAATTTTGCTAAAACATATCTTGGAGTAAACAAACATTAGAGTACTCAAACCTTTTCCCAACTGCGAAAAAATCTGATGCAAATAGCACATGACTTTCCTTTTATAATGCAATGAATTTACTTCTTTCCCAGCGAAAAAACGATGTATAATATCCACGGTACAATGTTTTTAACGTTGAATTGCTACATTTGACACTTCTCCGGATTACAATATGCAAAACTATTTCGAAATACCCCAAAAACTAATATTTCGCGTAACTCTAAATTGACAATAGTCAATATGGATAGCATCCGCAATAAGCAATAAAATCCATATATTAAAATATTTTAATAATTAATTCATCAATTTGGCATCATTTTCGTTAATTTAGCGTCATTTTTGCAATTTTGAATCTATTTTTGAGGCTATTTCGCCTAATTAGCCACCAAATTCGCCAAAAAGATCGCCAAGAGTTGCCGACAAATGGAGAGAACTTCTTTTATACTGTAAAGGTCGTCACCCTGATAACTCGGCATTCCGGGTGAGTTGTCATTTTTCTTTATCCCGTCTGGCTCTCAAAGACGACAAGATAATTAAACCCTCATTTACTCATCGCTAATTCAAATGCCAAACCTGATAACTCGTCACTGTGGGAAAAGGTACCAGACAACACGAGATAAGAGAAATAATTCTGAAATAAGTTACACTAACACTAACTCATAACGCACCTAACACTAACACAGCGACTATAAAAGATTTAACTACAGAATGTTTAGAAGAAAAACGTGAAAATGCAAGTAATGAAAGTGAAATTGGGAAAATTCTTTCATCAATACAAAACACAAGCTCTTGAGGGCCTAAAAACCATTTGATATTACCTTACTGGATATTACCTCCCTCAATTAATGACAGCATGGTGATAGGAAGGGAGATTTCCTTAATTATTAACGTGTTTACAGAATATAATCCATGTTGTCCTTCTACTTTTTCCAACTTTCGGTGAAGGCAACATTTTGAAACGGTATTGTATGGGTTAATTTTGATAAAAATCTGACATTAAGATGCTCTAATATGTTCTAATTTTATGTTGTATACTGTGTTTAAATTTAACGCAATTTATTAAAAATTTGATTTAACTTTATGCATTTATAATTTCGCCTTAAATGTTTGCCACCAACGTATATTAAATATAGTAGCTAATTATATTCGAAATTTTACCCCCCTCCGAAGGTTTTATTAGCTCCCACCCCCAACCCCGCCCAAAAAGTATACACTCAAAAGTTGGAGGTACATTTTAAGTTCAAATACATACAAAAATGATGGGAAGCAGTTGCAATGCTCACACTGCAACCGATAGGGCTTCAGGTATCAAATTAGTCCATCTACTCAGGCGTTTAAACCAAGTTGCTCGTGTAAACTTTTTTTTCTAGCATGTTATGTAAATTAGACATACATTCCCCATAGAAATTTTTCCAACAAAAATTGTACATTTCTTCAATGAAAGCAAAGAATTCTCTGCACACTTCACTGCATTACTCTACTCCATATAGCCGGTGTGATGTTGGTGAACCCTGGGGTTTTCGGCAATTCTAATTGCGCATGTATCAGTATTCTCTAAATTTTACTTAGTATATTTCAATTACACAGATTCTCTAAAAATTAATATATTGAACTGCTTTCAGAAAACATAAATGTTTTTTTCTAAAATTCAAAACATGTTCATGAAACAGATATTTTTAGGATTGTCTATAGATATAACTTAGATGATGACTGGCATGCATTCAGCATTGACTTCTAGAAGGGATAGAGGAGTTCACTACGGATTTCGATTTTCGGTTCTGAAAATGTCACTTCCGGTTTTTCCAACAATTCAAATGAAAGATTAACAAATTCTATCCTCGACTTCTTTTTAAACAGTGTATTCCCTGGGAACAAATTTAAAAAATCAGCGAAGAGCAGGTTTATGTTGACAGAAAGAAAATAAAATTATTAAAGAATAAGAAATATTAACTTGTATTTTTAAATTACAGGATTATGAGCAGAATAATAGTGTGACTATATGAATATTATTTTATCACAACACCGGTTAGAACAAAAAATAAAAAAAATCCTGCATCTGACTTTCCATAGATGTACGCGCTGTACAAAGTAGGACTTGGGGGTATGTGATCATAAAAGTTTGGAGACCACTGTTATAGGCCACCATTGGGCTTCTAAAGGATCTAAAAAGACATTTCGACGCCGGTTTGCCCACCACCTGGGAGGAAATCCAAAATCATATTCCATTAGGCTCTGTCAATATGATCAATACTATAAGTGTGTATAGATTCAGCCTTTTTAAGTCATTGAAGGTTTCTGAAGGGTTTGAAAAGCCTTTTCAAAAATACCACTTTTTCCACTCCTGGGTGGGAAATAAAAAAATCCGGTTCTTTTAGGTTCTGTTTCGTCGTTGATAGCATTAAGTGTGCAAAAGATTCAGTCTTCAAAATTAACTATTAAGACTCTCTAAAAAACACAAACGCGTTAGACAATTATGAACTGGTTCACAACGTACAATGCATGCCAACGGCCCTACCGTGCTGAAAAACACCGGTTCTCGTTAGATCACCGAAATCAAGCAGCATCGGGCACTGTTAGTACTTGGGTGGGTGACCACCTGGGAACACCGCGTGCTGTTGGCACATTTCGGGCGCGGTAGCCCGGTGGTTTGCGCGCTGGATTTGCACGCTGCCACAACTGCCGCCGTGTTCATGCGGAGTACGATGACGTTAAACATGTGGGTCCGTAAGTCCTTCCGAGAGGTTGGTGGTAGGGGAACGAGGGTACGGTCCCTGTGGATGCCTCCCCTACTGGGTTCCGGTTTAAATTGGGTGGCACTTCCCGGCCGTCCAAACGGTTACCTTACACATTTCTGGTAGGTCGGACGATCTGGGTCTGAACAACAACAACGTACAATGCAGCGCAAATAAAGAGAAGTGAACATAAGTACATTTCGAAAATCACTGCATTTATTTATTTAGTGCAACAAGTCAGAAAATGACTAAACGACAGAACCTATTATAGTAGCGCCACTTAGTGTGACGAAAAGGGAGAAGAATAAAAAAACAAGAAAGATCAATCATGCTTAAAGCATTGATTATGAAACACTTTCCAACTTCAATGCAATTTTTTTAAACATGTCTAAAATGCAATACATTCCTCGGTAATATTTTAAAACTTATCACAATACTACATTAATTTATTATATTTGAAACCTTAAACCCTCATCGAAAAAAATTAACTTCATTCAAATGACGGCATTAAAGTATAAATTGCCTGGTTTAAACATCTCTAAAATTTGATACATTCCTCGGTAATAATTTTAGAATTATCACAATACTACGATAATTTATTATATTTGAAAACTTCATCGAAAACAACTGAAATTGATTCAAATGACGTCATAAAAAAATAACACGCCTGGCTCTCTCTATAAAAGCAATATTTCATTCATAAATAATTCCCCCATTCATGTCATTCATCAGAATACTATAATAATTTATTTTATTTAAAAATTAAGACCATGGAGCTACAAATAAGTTAACTCTATGCTTAAAACTTCATCGAAAAATATCGTCCTTCTCTTTCTACAATCAATGAATACTTCATTCATATCAGCTAAGCAGACTCCATGGACTAAATGATTTTGTGTTAAAGAATTACAGCGATTCTAATACAACTCATTCTACATATTTTGCTGTTTACATTTTACATAGGTGAAAAATAGGCTTAATAGTAGAAATAATCATATTTGGATGAGCATTTAAACTGAAATAAATTGTCATTGCGTTGTTTCAGTATGTAGATGCACAGAATTTAGGCAGAAATAAAGTAGTTTTAGGATGGATACAACACTCAATATCAATTAAAAAGAACTTTAAAAATCACGATTTTGACACAAGATGGATGCCATATATCATTTTGAAGTGGGTCATGTGATCGTTTCATATCATGGACACGTGATCGCTTCATATAAAAGGTGTTATTATTATTTTAATTTTTATTTAAAAAACTACTGAATATATTTCGCTGAATTTTTTTTTATATATTTTATGGAACAATTTGAATACTGCCTAAAATTTTCGAAGCAATTTGTGAATTTTAAATCCGCTTAAAAAATGCATGAAAAATTAGGTCCCATAGGGTTCAATGTATTCCATTTTTTCAACCCGGGTTCAATCCAAAACTAATTGGGTGATATTATTCATTTATATTCCCATAGGTCCTATAGACCGTCTGAACAACATACTAAAATTTCATTTTGATTAAGCCATTTTTACGGCAGTTATCGTGCTAACGGACAGACAGACAGACAGACAGACAGACAGACAGAATGAACAAAGTCATAAACACTTTTCAACTTTGTTGTAAAGTGTTAAAAATCAAGGAAATATGAACATGTGAAGCAAGCAAGAAAAAATAATTAAAATGCACAGACGATAAACATGAAATGCGAAAAATCAAGACAGAGAAAGAAAAAGTTAGATGTGATTATCCTATGCTTCGAAAAAATATGGAGTAATTATCCAGATAACTGGAATTTTTACAAGCTTTTCGCTAGCCTGCTCTGTTACATTCAAATCTTGTTATCGAATTTTAACCAAATTCCTGGTGTTTCATTGACTTAAAACCTACGTATTCCTGATGGCAATACAATATTATGTCGCATTTGTGTTGACTCCCTGTATTCCCTCTTGCCCCCCCCCTTGCCCTTCTCATCCGTGCCCTTTGCACTTTGTCAGAAAGACCCAGCAATATGTGTATCTAATTCGGGGGGCAGTGAGGCGTGAAAGTTCGAATCTCATGTGAGCTATATAGTTTTTTTAATTAAATTAATTTAAGATTTATACATAAATCCCAGCAAAATGTTTTGTAGATCAAAATTTATGATATCGGCTCAGTGAACAGTGTGTTGGACAAATTTATCTCCGAGATCGAGGACTCAATTCTCAGTTTGGCGAGATTTAGGGGATAAAGGGATGGAGTACTAGTATACATTTCTTCAGTAAGAAATTTTACACCTGGTCAATTCCTGTCGCTTTTCAGTTGGGCAGGTTACTAACTAATTCTAGTATTTCTGCTTCCTTCTGCGCCAGTTCAAGATCCTCTATTCCTAAAACACTCAAAAGTATAAAATAAAAATATATTAAAAATTGTTTTAGAAAACAAGTTTTTATTTCAAAATGCACTAAGATGTAGAAAATACATTTTCCTTCAATACCCCAAAAATGTCATTGTAAAGGACCTTGCTGCCCCAACCGGGATTCGAAACACGGATCTTAGTACTGACCAGCCGACTCTCTACCGACTCTAGCTACTGAGACGGAAGTGCAAACTCTTATTGTCGAAGCGGACTCTGCATTCTCCACCCTCTGAAGTCCAATCGGTGTGCAACTAACAATCTGGCCAGCTCCTGTTATTTTTACCTCAAGTTAGCCTCGTGAAGCTATTTTTATCTTCCAGGTTAGCTTCCTACGTGGTCATTGTCCTCCCTATTTGAAATCTGCGCTCAATATCCCATAGTCTACTGAATCCGTACTAGTCGTACTAGGATCCCTTTCAGACATCTGACAACCTTGCACTAATCTACAGGGTGGAATTTTTCAGACCTCATTGTAAAGAATCTTGCGGCCCCAGCCGAGAATCAAATCACAAATCTTCGTACTGATCAGCCGATACGATCTAGTTTTAAGCCAAGGAGCAGAATTACGAGTTCTTATTGCTCGAGTAAACTGTGAAACATTACTATAAAGTGTGAGAGCTTTTAACTCGTTCACTTAACTCCTAAAATCTTAACTTATAAATCATCGTTAGCTTACAATAATCCTAGAAGTTCTGAAATTTACAATGAAATAATTCTTCGTCACAATAATGAATATTCCATGATGAGTTTCCAAACAAATACACAGCTGCACTTGAGACATACAGATAAAATATTTAGCAGGATATTTGAAACTATATGTAAATGCAACGTATAATTTGGCAAAGAGGGTTGTTTCTACACAAATTATAACACAATATTCCCACTAATCTTTCCTCCTTTTAAACATCATTATAGCAATTTATTTTCCTTTTACAAAAAGGTTTGAATTTTTTTTTTATTTCTGTATATTAAAAAAAAGTATCTGCCGCTTCCTCCGCCGCTGTTTAACAAATTTCTCGTTTGTCGAGATTCTTTGGTTCGTACCGCAAAAACTATCGCATATAAAAATATGGAATTTAGTACACTTATAGAAAAAGCTTTGGGAAATACGCTGAAATATACTGTTTTTTGATATATATTGTAGTTTAAGAAATATTTAATGTCAAAATCAAAGACAAAATATTTAAGCTGCGAGTTCGCGTCCTAGATACACTATCTAGCAAGTCCACGAATTTTTGCAGGTAGGTACCTACATGGGTGAATTTTTGCAGGCAGATACCTATATGGGTGAATTTTTGCAGGACGGAGCCCCTTTTTTTAATTTCGATGTATTTTTTGAGATATATTACTTTTTATGCACTTCTGAAGTGAACTTTTTTTTTCTTATCGGCACGTCTAGCGATTTCTCTGTTACGTATCGTATAAACTATAGCATACAAAAATATGAAATTTGGTACATTTATAGAGAAATAATAAGGTAACACGATGAAATAAACCGTTTATCGATTTCAACTTTAGTTTGGCATGAAATAGCTCCCGAAGCGAGCTCGTGATCAAGGAATTCTGTTTTTGGATTCCCTGGGCTAAGAAAAATCCCTGCTTTTCCCTCCTGCGGAAAACAGGCAGGGATAGAAAAGAGATTTTTAAAAGTAGAATTTTTAGGAAAGATAGATATGAAGCGAGCGCAGCGAGTAGGATGCGAAGCCTCCCGAAGGGGTTGCGCGAGCGGAGCGAGCAGGGGACAGAACCCCCTAGTAACGCAAAAAGTAGCAGTACCAAATTTAATTAAAATAAGCACCCACACTGTTATTTTTAGTCATGTGTGTATTAAATATTTTTGAGTACTGAAGAAAAATTTATTTTTTACACTTTAGTATTTTTCGAAATTAAAGAGGAGCTTTTTATTTGTTTCTATTTTAGTATAATTTTACTTTCCCTTCAATACATGGTAATGTATGGGGAAAGTATTGGAATCATGTCGAAAATCGCAAGTCGAGTTTTCGACGGATCTATAAATTTTGGGACTTCTAGAGTACGAAAACAATATTTTTAGCGTGACGTCTGTGTGTGTGTGTCTGTCTGTTCAATGTATGTATTCACTCTTAACTGTAAAACTAATTGACCGAATTTCATAAAATTTTGTAGGTAAGTCACTTATGGGTGACCATGATGCTGATTAGATTTTGGTTTGATTCGAGAAAAATGAACCTGCCTTTTATGCGAAATGGTCCTCAAAAATCACCTGTATCCACTCTAGCTGAAAAACTAATAGACCAAATTTCACAAAATTCGGTAAATAAGTCATTTTTGAGTTAACTTGATACTGATTAGATTTTGGTACGATTCGGGAAAAAGAACCTGCGAAATGGCCAGGAAGATCGTCAAAATCTAAAATGAAAGACTACTTATGCTCAAATATATCAATCAATTGCTAGTTTTATACGTAATTTGTGACGATGAAATGAATAAGATCAACTCCATTTACTCTAGGACTAGTCGTTTTCAAGATATTTTATTTATATCGCATTTTCGCTACACCAATTTTGAAAATATGTCCAGTTACCAAATGAAAACGAAAATTGAATTAAAAGTGCAAATATTCAGTGTAATTTTAAAAAAAAATTATGGGTGTTATTTTGCGCAATGAAACTCAATTTAATGAATTATGGGAGAAATAAAGAGAACGTGAATATGAGTTTGCAAGGAAAGTCATGTGCTGCCCACATCAGATTTTTACTTTCCCTACAATACATGGTAATGTATAGGGAAAGTATTGGAATCATGATGAAAATCACAACTTGAGTTTTCGATGGATCTACGCATTTCGGGACAGCTAGAATACGAAAACACTATTTTTAGCGTGACGTCTGTGTGTGTGTGTGTGCGCGTGTCTGTCTGTCTGTGCAATGTCTAACTCAACAACTAATGAACCGAATTTCATAAAATTTTATAGATAAGTCATTTGTGTGTGACCCTAGTGCTGATTAGATTTTGGTATGATTCGAAAAAGAAGAACCTGTCATTTCTTTAAGTAATGGCCCGCCAAAATCTAAGATAAAAGACTATGTATGTTCACTTGTATCAATTAAATGCTTGTTTTATATGTAATTTTTTACGAGAAAAATAATAAGATTAATCTAATTGCTCAAACTATACGTTCTCTATGCGTATAGTTTTGCTAACTATTGCTCTAACTATGCGTATATTTTTGTCGCATTTTGGTTACGCCTCCTTTTAAAATATAATAACTTCATAATGAAATCGAAAAATAAATTAAATGCGCAAATTCAGTTATGTTTTGTGCAATTAAACTCAATTTCATGAATTATTAATGAAATAAATAGAAAATGAATTTCGGTGAATTTCGGTCGAAATGATTCTACAGAGAATCTTCGGTCGAATGAATTTCGGTCGAAATGAGTCTACAGAGAAAGCCATGTGCTGCCCACATCATATTTTTATTATTAATATACAAAAGCTTCAAATAAACACAAATCAAAAATTGAGGGAACTTTGTCTTTATTTGCACTGCATTTCAATCAGTTCATTTTTATTGTGCACAAAGTCACGTGCTTTACTTGCGTTAGATAATTATTATATAGAAAAAAAATTTCTGCTTCCTGCCGGGCAGCTAGATTTTCGGTTCCTGGAAGACAGCTGAGTACATATTTACAATGTCGAAAACCCACACCACTCAACTCACCCTAGGGTACGAGCAGCAGTGTGAGTGGCCGGACATATTTACGGTGTATAATATAAAAGTAACTTGTCGTAAAATACGTGTAAATTACATTTACATTTATTTATTCCCATTTATATTCATATTCAATCCCATTTTATTCATACATTTTCTACCTGCCGCACTCACATCCGTGTACGTTCGCTAATCATCTCCTTAATACATTTAGTCGTCTTAAAATTCAAATTACATTCACATTATACACATTCATTCACCTTTTATTCTTTTGAATATCATATCATTCTCTGACAATGGGGCACAATCCTTTCCGACAAACAAATTTGATTTTCCTTCCTGCCATCTGGTGACAAAGAGTATCATCATTCCACCATAATAGAGGAAATGTTTCCACTGTAAATCCTGGAAGCAGTCACGGCCATTATTCTGGCAGGATGCAGGAGGATCAGTGCACGCGATCCCAGTTAAACGCACAAACCCAAATCCAGTTATGATGGCAATTCGTGTATGCCTGCATTTGCGTTCCATGATCCTGGCATGAATGGACAGGGAATAAATTCAATTACGAAAATTCCGACGATATGATATTGCAAACAAAAATAATTAATGATAAGGATAGAGGGAGAACGGTTTTATCATAAGAGAAACAGATAAGTCCATATTACCGAAAGGGTTTCTTTCTTGGAATACTTTCTGACTGAAACTGCTTCATTCTTACGTTGTATGCTGGGAAAGTTAAAATGGTTGAAATGCAATACGATACAAGAAAGAAAAAATTAAAATGATTAAATGCGGCAAATTAAAATGCCACCTCTACCAATAGGAATTTTCAACATGAAATGTGCAAGAGGAGAATGTGCAGAGTCTACTTCTATAATAATACATTTCTGTCCCAGTTAGCTCAATTGGGAGAACGTCGCCCTGGCAGTTCAAAGTTCCGTGGTTCAAATCCAGGTTAGGATTACAAGGTTTTTTACACATACAACTGTATAAGACATAACTATATAATAACTATAATAAATACACAACTATACAATAACTAAGAAAAATACTATATCATAAAACTATAATAAATAGCTAAATAATAAATTCAACTATATAGTAAAAGACATATATAACAAAAGTCGTATTGGCTCAACTTCAGTATTTAGAGAGTCTGTTGGCCAATCAAAGATCCTGTATTCTAACTTTAATGTATTTTTTTCTAGCTATATATATATATATATATATATATATATATATATATATATATTTTACATCCTTATACGTAGCTATCTTATATTTTAAGTTATGGTTATACGAGTTACAACTTACCTCTAATCTATCATTGGAATTTCATATAATATTTTTATTATATATATATATATATATATATATATATATATATATTGCGGCTAATTAAAAAAACTAATTATTATTATTATTATTAATTATGTGGTTATATAAAAATGAAGAGTGATTAAAAAAATTGAAAAACAAACAATTAGAAAATAAGGTACATAAATATTTAATGTTTGAAACTTATTTTCGATAAAAATATGTAATTTTAGCCAGTTCGTAATAACGATGTGAGCACCCTTTTAATGATGTTAGTGGAATACTCGTTTATTCATTTCTCCTGTGAATCACTTAATAGTAAGACTTTTCATCTATGATTCCTGTTCATCTTGTTTACCGTTTATTGTCCTGCCTCCAACTCTAACTCCCTGGACGGGTTTCAGTGGCGGTCCCTTCGATTATTTGTTCCCCTTTGATTCCATTGTTTATTTTCTTCTTCTCTCGGATGCATCTCAACTTTTTTCATTCAGTTACAACTCCTCGCCTTCACTGCAGGTGTATGCAACGTTCTCACCTCATGGGTCATGGTAATATTTAATTTCTTAATAATTTTTAATATTTCCACTATTAATGCTTGTAGCCTGGGTCTATGGCATTTAGAGTGACGTAATATTGCCATAGCTGAAATAAGCATTTGTTTGGGTTAATTAGGGTTAGATGCTCAGACCTGATGAAGAATCTAGTCTAATTAACCTCTAAATTAAGCCAGTGCTGTCCATTCCCTTTTTCGGCATGGTAACCGTGATTTAACTGCCCTGAAGAATTTATTGTTTTAAATTTTCGTAATTACTTGGAATTGGTTATTATTCTATCTTTCTAATAAATATATATATATATATAAATATATATATATATTATTTATATATATATATACTATATATATATATATATACATATATATGCATATATATATATATATATATATATATATATATATATATATATATTAATATTATAATAATAATAATAATAATAGTTTGAAAGTCCAATGATAGAATAGAGAGAAGTTGCAACTCAATCCTAACTTTATATAAAACCTACAAAATAAAAAGAAGAATAAAATAGCGAATCTTCAATCAAATGGAAGAAAAGTGCAACTTTCGAGTAATCAAACTAAAGATAATCAACAAATATCAATGGTATGGAATCGATAATAGAAAAACAAATAAAATCCAAGCATTAATGCTGTACACGTAGACAAGGACTAGGCCTAAATAATTGATTTGTTCATTTCGACAAAACTTCGTCGGGTCCAAGTATTTTGTCAAAATGAACACAAAATATGTATGTTTCTGAAGAAATAGATAGATTATATCTGTAAACTATTTCTACTTGGACAACATACATAAAGATGGAAAAGTAAAGGAAACAAGAATACCTGCGAAAAAATTGTGCATAAGCCAGTGTTGCCATTCACAAAGGATAAAAGAAAAGATCTATTGTTGCCAATCGTAAGAAATAAATAACAGTAATGCGAAAAGGCATTAAAAAGTAATATTATACAGTAAGAGCTACAAAATAGTGGGCTTATAATAGTAAGGCTAATGTTTAAGTGGATGTAAATATAAAGTATTATTAATTCAAGATAATGTTGATGTCTGGCTATATATAATATAAGATACTATGAAGAGAATTCATGAAAATTCAGCTAATCTAAACTTTTTAACTATACCATTTACTAAATAAGCTGGATATTTATAAAATTTGCTGGTAATGTTTAGATTATTTATATGCATAGCATGAAATTTTTTATCTGATAACTTATAAATTCTAAAAAGCTGATTAAGTATAATATTTCTAAACAATTGAATCGAGTTGCAGGAATTAAATGGTAATATTTTATTAATGTTAAAATTAAAATAGTCTTTTTTATCGTATAAATTTGTAACAATTTCATTAGTAGGATCAATAAAAAGATTTAAATCCAAAAAATTAATATTATTACTAATAGTGGCTTAATTAGGAATTAATTGCAAATTGTCTGGACAGAAATCTATATCTATAACATAATTTTTAGTATATGCTAAGCAAATCAGATCATCAACATATCTGTAAATTTTATAATCCATTGAAGTAAAAGACTGTCCATAATGATAAAGGTATAAATTAGCTAATATACTGCTACTGCAGCCACACTGTGGAACTCCTGAGACTTGTAAGAATAATTTATTTCCTTGAAAAATATAATTATTGAAAATAACAAAGTGAAGAAGTTTAGGAAAATTGATAAAATTTGTTTGAGTTGATAGATTAGTAATATAAGCCTTATATAGAGCTAAAATTACATCTTATAGATCTAAGATCTTAATATTATTAAAAAGATCATTAAAATCAAAAGTTTGAAATCCTATTAGTTTTCTTAGTGATCTTAATGTATTCTTTAATTCTTTACTATTATTTAGAATAAGGTAATTATATTGCTAGACTGACGTAAACTATCATTTATTAGATTTAAATAATTTAGTAGTAATTTACTGACAGTAGTAGAGTAAGTATTATGACCACTAGTTACTGTTCTAAATTTAATATGATTTTTATGAAATTTAGGAATAAGCACTATATATGGAAAATTAAGAAATTTATATTTAATATTTCTAATACATATTGATAATTTTCAATTTGATACTATTAATGGAATGTGAATCTAGTTTAAATAGACTATTATTCTTTAAATAATCTAACAGAAATTGCATATAGAATTTTTACGGATAATAGCATATTTATTAAAGGCTTTATCAACATAGGTAATAACAAAAGATTTTTGTAAATCATTAATGGAGTGTTTTACATTATCAATATTATATGTAGATCTAGACAATTTAATACTACTAATAGCATTTTTAATAAATTCTAATCCAATGGTAGAATAGGAGAAGTAACTCATAATACACTATCTTAATTTTTTTATGCCTACAGAATACAATGAAATAAAATGAAATTCAACAATAAAGAGGAAATTATAATACATATTACATTTCAGAACGCTAAAGATAATCAACAAAAGTCAATGGAGAGGAAACAAAAAAAAGAAATACCAAAATAATCAAGCATTAAAGCTTGCACGTGGAAGAGCTCTAGGCTTAAGGATAGTTCATTTCGAAAAAATTCTTTATCAAGTCCTAATATTTTAAACGAAATGAACACAAAAATGCTTGTTTCTGAAACACAAGATAGATTTTATCTATAAACATGTGTTAATAGGACGACAAGCATAAAGATTGAAAAAATAGAAAGGAAACATAAATACCTTAAAATACACATCAAATGTATAAACGTGACGAGCAAAAAATGACAAGACCAATGTTGCCATTCGATAAAGAGTAATGAAGTGGTTTACTGTTGCCAAAGTGAGTAATAAAAACCGTACTGCGTAATGGCAGTAAAATGTGATATTCTACAGTAAAAGCTGCAAAATGGAAAGATGAAAATATATTGTAATGTAAAAATAAGAGAATGTAGAAGTAAGGCTAAAATAAGATACTATGGAGAGAATATTAAGAATTTTAGGCTAATCGAAATTTATTAACTATACCATTTACTAAATATGCTGGATATTCATATAATTTACTGGTAATTCTGAGGTTATTTGTGTGCAAAGCACGAAATTTTTTATCTGATAATCTATAAATTCTAAAAAGTTGATTAAGTATGATATTTCTAAACAATTGAATCGAGTTACCTGAATTAAAAGGTAATATTTTATTAATATTGAATTTAAAAAAAATCTTTTTTATCATATAAATTAGTAACTATCCCATTAGTAGGTTCTATAATTAGATTTAAATCCAAATAATTAATATTTTTACTAATAGTAGTTTCATTAGGTATTAATTTCAAATTATCCGGATAGCAATCTATATCAATGACATAATTATCAGTAAATACTAAACAAATCAGATCATCTACAAATATATATATATATATATATATATATATATTTGTATATATAATGATGCTATAAGGCTCATGCAACGCGCATGAGAACGACACATCGTGAAGCGTTTAAAACGACCGATGTTCTTGCTCATGGGCAACTGGGTTCTCAGCTTTGATGCTGCATACTAAATTTACCGAAATATGAAACATTAAACTGTATAACTTAAACCACTTTCGCACGTATGAAAATCATCATTTCGGCCTAGTGTTGAGGAGCTTCGTAAAATAAAAATAAGATATTTTATATTTATTTTATATTACATTTAATAACATATCTCGCACAATCAACATATCAACATCTAAGCATACATGTATCCTACGCTTTTGATGGATATGAGCCAGACTGAGTTCATTTTTAACACTTTACAACATAGTTGAAAAGTACCAATGACTTTGTTCATTCTGTCTGTCTGTATGTCCTTTCGCAAGATAACTGCCGTACAAATGACTTTATCAAAATTAAATTTTAGTATGTTGTTGAGACGGTATGTGGGATATATGACAAATGTAAATAAATAATTCCCACGCAATTACTTTTGGATTGAACCCGAGTTGAAAAAAATGAAATACATTGAAACTCTATGGGACCTAATTTTTCAAACATTTTTTAAGCAAAGTTAAAATTCATAAATTACTTCGGAAATTTTAGGAAATATTCAAATTATCCCATAGAATATATAAAAAAAATATGTTCAGTAGTTTTTTAAATAAAAATAAAAAAATCAAGATAATAATTACTCCCATATTATATGAAGAGATCACGTGATCCACTTCAAAATAAAATATGACATACATCTTTATTTTCACAATATAAATATAGTGATTTTTAAAGTTCTTTTAAATTTATATTTAGTGTTTCATCCATCCTAAAATCGCTTTATTTTTGCATATTTTCTGAACATCTATATTCTGTGTCAACGCAGTTACAATATTTTTTAGTATAAATGATCATCAAACATTGATTATTGCTACAATGAAGCCGTAATTTTAATGGATGCAGAATGTAAACAAGCGATTGTAAGATGAGTTGTATAAGAATTGCTGAATTTTTTTTTCAAGTAAAATTATTTAACCCTGAAGTCTGGAATAAAAGTGTATGAATGACATATTCACTGCTTTTACATAGAGAACCAGACGATTTATATTTCGATGACGCCATTTGAACAAAGTTCAATTTTTTCGATGACGTTTTAAGTTTCCAAGTAAAATAAATTATTGTAGTATTGTGATAATTTTTAAAATATCACCGCAGAATGTATCACATTTTAGAGATGTTTAAACAAAATTGCATTTCAGTAAGTGTTTCATAATCAATGCTTTATACATGATTTATCTTTCTTTTTATTGATTGGCTGGAAAGTTGACATGTCTCACAATTCGATTTCTGTACAACTCACAATTTCTCAGCAAAAACTGCTGAAAATTTGAGCTTCTATATCTCGATAAATTTTACTCGTGAAAGAGTAGAAAACTGTTTTTTTAGTTTTACATGTTAATATAAAAAAATTTTTAGTAATTGGAAGACTTTGGATTGGGGGGGACCATATAAAAAGTTAGATTTAGTATTTTACAGTCAAATATGTTTCTCGATTTAAAACTATTGCAAAAATAAATTGTCACCTTACTTGAAACATTTTTAAAGTATGGGTCTGCAAGCTACCATTGATAAGATGAATCCCTGAACGTGAATTATGAAACACCTGTATATTAAGCAGCATATTTTAGCTGTGGTAAAATTTGTAGCCTATGTATAAAATTGCATATGCACCCAGAACTGTAAAATAATGCATTTAAAACTCAATACTCTATTATAAAATACACTGCCTTTCAAAAGTTTGTAAAGACCTAAAATGTCTCCTTATCCTCTTTACAATGCCTTCGTAGAGGATTTTTTTACTTAATCTGTCAAAAGTGACTTAACTCAATCTTAGAGTACTTGATACTTCGACCTTTCGATCCAAGGACAATAACACAGGACGGGGCGTGTACAATAACACAGGACGGCACTGTTTAAAATATAACTCATTCATTGGGAACTTCACAGAATTTACAGAAGCTTGCTGTTTAAAGCAACGGACAACATAGATACTAATTGTTATTGCACACGCCCAGAAGAAATGACAAATATACAAGCTCCTACAATACACTACGCTGGTGATAATGCTTACATAGATATGCATTTACAAAGCTTATATGCTTACCCCGGCATTTTGTTACATCGCTCCGTATTACAGCCACACCCCGGATACTAGACTCTTCCTAGTCATCGTTGTATCGTATGGAGTTTCCTTCCACTCACTACTCACATCTTTCATCATCTACTCAAGAACCCTTCTTTCATTCCAAGAACCCTCTACTCAAGAACACACTACTCAAGAACACACTACTCATGAAACCATTAAAACTCTCGCTATTCGAAACATATTCCTACTCTACATTAGAAAGGCAGAAAATGCTGATTAGGTCGGTGATTCGTCTTACAACCGAACCAGTTAAGATGGTTAGTTTAAAGATACATAAATTATAAAGCAAACTGAGGAAAATTATAATCGAAGGGGTATTTAGACCTCACATCACAAGTTAAGTACGAGATGCGAATGCATAAACAGCGAAGATATCCGTGGATTTTATTGAATGAAACACTGTTATCGTCGATATCAAATGATAAAAATATCAATAGAGATTTGTTCCTCGAACAATTTGAAAATTAGGCACGGCGTGAAAAAGACTCTTTTGCTTCTAAGTATTTCAACGCTCAAAGACAAGTTTTGGAAGAATGTAAGATTTGTTCTTGGATTAACTTAGATTGTTATGGCATAGAGAATACGTTTGGAATATTCTCAACGCTGGCATGCTGTTGGGAGACTTAATGCAGGACAGTTCATTAAGGAAATAACCACTTTCTTTTCTGTGGACAATGCTGTTATTTCTCGTTCATGGAAACACTTCAAAACAAGTGGAACAGTAATCCGGAGACCCGTTTCAGATCATCCTGGGGCTATAACATCCTCTGATGACCAGTACATGGCATTACTAACCAAACAACCGCACCAGCTTTCTGAACAATGGCAATCACAACAATAAGAAAGTTGATTTCCGCCAGTACTGTGAGGCGAAGGAACTTTATATCCGGCTACCATGAGTTTATGTTGAGAGTTAAGGCCAAAGTAGTACGACTGAAGTGGTGTCATCAGAGTGCGACTTGGACAAAAGCGCAATAGTCCAATATACACTTAACAGATGAGTCACGAGTATAAGGTTATCTGGAGAACGAGGAACACGCAACCAGCTTATTAAAATCGTTAAACAACACACCTTTCGTCGTGGTAGTGTTATGGTATGGGCCGGATTTTCTTTCGGATATCACACCGACCTGATCGTGTTTATAAGAGGTACCGTAACGGCGGAAAGGCATCGATATCAAGTCCTTAAAACCTTTGTGAGACTCTACGCTTGCATCAGTGGGTCCAGATTTTCTTTTGATGGCTCATCCACATAGAGCAGGACTGCTTAAAGAGTACCTTAAGAGAGAAGCAGTGTCCAGTGTATTCTCCGGTCTTCGACCTCATCGAAAATCTTTGGAGAATCCCTTAGAAGATGTGTCTCTACCCGTCTATCCTCTACAACTACTTTCAAAGAGTTGAAAACTGCCCTTCCACAGGAGCGGCAGTCATTGCCTTCTGCTGTGCTGGATCACTTCAATACCTACAATGGAAACAAGAAAACTCCCAATTTTGCGAATCTCTATGGAGAACAATAAAATTAGAGCTACCACGCAGCCAGCTTTAAAGGTATCATACCTTGGGCTCAGTTTGCACGAGGCTACAACAGCCAAGAGTTCATACTTACAGAACACTTTTATAAAATACGTTCCCAATGTTACGACAGCTGTAATGGGAGTGCTTATCCTAATTTTATATAGTCAGGTTCCGTGAGTATCAAATGTATCACAAAATATACTTTTCCATTCATCAACTTATTAAATGAAACTTAACGTTTTAAAATTATATCTAAAAATAGTTTTATACTCATACTCTAATTTTTCCTTTATACGTAAACAAAATGGAAATAAAAATTATCAAACGAAAATGCAAAATTAATTCTAAATTTTAAAAGATGATTATTTCAGAAATGTATTACTTACCTTGAAAAATACTTTGCTATTATGCTGGTTTTATGTCATCTATATTAAATGAATTACTGAATTATATTATCAGCATTTTTTCACAACGATATCTGTCTTAAGTGTTTACTTAAACAAAACGTCAAGAAGCTTAAAGTAATCTAATTGCCAATGCTCAGTGGGAATTTTTCGATTGCAAAACCGTCGCTGCGGGCAAAATTAAAAAATAATCTGGAAACATATAAATATCCAAGCTCTCGTTCTTTAAATTCGCTTTATAGAATGTAGTACCGTAGTTTTAGATGGTTAACAGAATCATTGTGCATTTTGGTATTTCGATTAGTGGTTTGCTATTTAAATAGCAGTTTTTGTACTGCAGAAATCTCGTTTTTGGAACTTCAAAATAATGATTTTAATATTATTATTATTATTATTAAATTTTCTTTATTTATAGTGACAAACAATAGATTAAAATCCAATTATAACCAATATTAGAGCATGTTTTGTGTTGATGAATGTCCATTTTGAAATGGCAAACCAATACTAGCGTAATTTGTTGCACACAGTATGAAAATGGGGACATTTTGCTAATTTTATCAATAAAGAGATAATACTGACAAATTTGCAATATATTGCCAATAACGAGCTAGCATTTAACCAATATTTAGTAAAATTGGTAGACAATGTTGACCTAATATTAGTTAAGTTTCAGAAATATTTCAAATGTGAAACCATTATTGGGCGAGGACGATATTGACGTATTAATGATTAATGATATTTACAATTTTAACCCAATATCAGCAAAATATTGCATATACGAGTATTGGCTCAATATTGGTAAACCATTTCCACCCAAACTTAGCGCGGTCGAAGCAACCCGTGGTCATTAAATGTGACACATACACACTTAATAAAAGTTATTGGTAATATTTTTCTGAATATCCCAAAACACTTTCAGATTTAAATATAAAAAGCTGTAGTGTAAGTGCTCGATAATTTTGTTATGTTAGCCAATCAGCCAACGGTCACGTTCGTAGACGTTCAACACATGATGAGAGTGTTACTACTTATTTTTCTTTTATAACTTTTTCTAGTTATAGATCCAAAGTGTGCAATATCGCGAGAACGGGAATATTAGACTCCTATAGAGGATATCAATCTCCTTTAAAAGTAAATTTATATCTAAAATAGATATTTTAATAACATTTTGAAACCTAACTATATTTCTGTAACGAATATATTTCTGTTTCATAATTATATTTCTGGTTATTTTTTCAATTTTTGAAAGAAAAATATTTGACAAATGGATGGATTTGGTATCAGTAGATGGAAGGCTTTTTCTGAAAGATTTCGGAGCTAATATCTCTCCTCAACATCTCCTCTAATTGGTCAATCAAACTCCGCATTTCTGACGTTTCGCCTCTTGCGGAACTCGCACGTCATACTCAGACATCGAGAGCGCCAGGAAAATGAAACAAAATAAGAAATTAAATGGCTCGCCGGACAAAATTCCAAAAACCCATGTTTCTCTATGGAAACAAACTGATAAACTGAAAAATGGCTTGAGAAACGAACTTTTTGAGCCGCGCAAATAAAATGTCGATACGACACCCTGCTCTGTTCACCTCGAAATTCAATAGTCCTCTGCAGTTTACTAAGCGATATACCAAATTTTATTAATTTTCTCAATTTGGTCTATAGAGATGTCGCCCTTCATGGAGAAAAGTAAAACTTTCCACAGTCGAGTCTAACGTAAATCAGGCTCTTAAGAACGCCTAAGAAACTGGAGTCCATTGATTTCTCGTTAAAAATACTTAAATAAAATTATTAATATAGAGTAGTGAGTATTATTTATGTACATTTTTTATCTACCAAAACCTAGAATAGCAACACGAGTTTATTAAAATTTGACTCAGTTCAATGTGTATTTTTCTACCATTAGAAACAATGGAGTAAAAATTTAAAATTGCTTCTAACTTACTTGTTTTATATTTAGCTTATGTTGACAAAATTTTATTCAGACGATATATATTAAATTTTATAAAAATAAACCTGACGGCTTTTGCTGTGTTACATGCAAACAGATGAACGGTCAAACCGATTACAATAGGTGTGTTTTTAACACTTTACAACAAAGTTGAAAAGTGTTTATGACTTTGTTCATTCTGTCTGTCTGTCTGTCTGTCTGTCCGTTAGCACGATAACTGCCGTAAAAATGACGACTTAATCAAAACGAAATTTTAGTATGTTGTTCAGACGGTCTGTAGGACCTATGGGAATATAAATGAATAATATCACCATATTAGTTTTGGATTGAACCCGGGTTGAAAAAATGAAATACATTGAGCCCTATGGGACCTAATTTTTCAAACATTTTTTAAGCAAATTTAAAATTCACAAATTGCTTCGAAATTTTTAGGTAATATTCAAATTGTTCCATAAAATATATAAAAAAAAATTCAGCGAAATATATTCAGTAGTTTTTTAAATAAAAATTAAAATAATAATAACACCTCTTATATGAAACGATCACGTGACCATGATATGAAAGTATCACGTGATCCGCTTCAAAATGATATATGGCATCCATCTTGTCTCAAAATCGTGATTTTTAAAGTTCTTTTTATTTCATATTGAGTGTTGTATCCGTCCTAAAACCACTTTATTTTGGTTTAATTCTGTGCATCTACATACTAAATCAACGCAATTACAATATATATGAGTTTAAATGCTCATCCAAATTTGATTATTTCTACAACGAAGACTATTTTTCACTTATGTAAAATGCAAACAGCAAAATATGTAGGATGAGTTGTATAGAAATTGCTGTATTTTCTTAACGCAAAAAAATTTATCTCATGGAGTCTGCATAGCTGATATGAAAGAAATATTCATTGACTTTACCGAGAAAAGGACGATTTTTTGCGATGAAGTTTTAAGCATAGAGTTAAATTACTTGTAGCTCCATGGTCTTAATTTTTAAATAAAATAAATTATTATAGTATTGTGATGAATGACATGAATGGGAAATTATTTATGAATGAAATGCTGCTTTTTTAGAGAGAGCCAGGCGTGTTATTTTTTCTATGACGTCATTTGAATGAATTTCAGTTGTTTTCGATGAAGTTTTTAAATATAATAAATTATTGTGGTATTATGATAATTCTAAAATTATTATCGAGTAATATATCACATTTTAGAGATGTTTAAACCAGGCAATTTATATTTCAATGCCATCATTTGAATGAAGTTCATTTTTTTCGATGACGGTTTAAGTTTTCAAATATAATAAATCAATGTAGTATTGTGAGAAGTTTTAAAATATTACCGAAGAATGTATTGCATTTTAGACATGTTTAAATAAAATTGCATTGCTTTTGGAAAGTGTTTCATAATCAATGCTTTAAGCATGATTGATCTTTCTTGTATTTATAGGTTACACATCGAATAAAATAAATTCGTAAGATCAATGCAAAATTATATATGAAATCAACGCAAAATTATATATCAAATCAACGCAAGACTCATTAAACTTTTATAGCATTTATTTTTACATTAATACATATTAATAAGCGTTTTATTCTAAAGAAGTATATATAGCCTAATATCTTCTGTTCTAATCTTGAATTTTTATCAATTAGTAGTCATTTTCATTGATTTAGCGTCAGTTTTATACATTTAACGACATTTTTATTAATTTAACGACATTTTTGTCAATTTGGTAGCATT
The DNA here is from genome assembly GCA_951213105.1 of Amaurobius ferox. Lineage (NCBI taxonomy): Eukaryota > Metazoa > Arthropoda > Arachnida > Araneae > Amaurobiidae > Amaurobius > Amaurobius ferox. The sequence goes on along the minus strand of OX578142.1, from coordinate 100,046,645 downwards.
TAAAAAGTTATCTAAATTGGCGATTTACCGCCAAATTCGCCAAATATGGATGGAGAAATAAATTATTCTTATAGTACATAAACGACTAATGGCGTCCAAATACAAAACTATTACCTAAAGTATCTTCTCTCTCGTGAATGGAACGAGCTAGATCCACGAGAAGGATGATTATAAATTTATCGTATAATATTATACATGAAAAGTAAACATATTTAACAATATTTAATACTTTTTTTTTAATTTTATATGATTTTTCGATACATTTATTTCCAAACTGTGTAATATCTCAAGGACCGTTCATGATAGCGTTCTAAAACTGATGTCAATCATTTTCTAATGAAAAATTATGTAAGAAACAAGTATTTACATAACTTTATTGCAAGTTTTGAATTTTTTAATGAGTTTTCCAAAATTTCATTTCAAAATTTAAGGGATCTAAACATTTGATTGCGTCTAAAAACAATAGGATTCCATAATTACTGATTGTAATTTTCGTACCAAATTTCATTCGAATCGCTTCATTCATTCGTAAGATATCGTCTTCGCAGACTCACACACATACATCACCTCAAAAATGTCTGATTCGTGTTCTGGGATGCTTGAAACATAATATCCCATCGAAAACTTGAATTCGAATTTTCTACCCCGTCACAATATTTTCCTTATACTTTATACTATGCATATAAGGAAAGTAATAGATGGATTTCTAAAAAGTAAAAAACAACACAAAAGCAATTTTTTATTTCTAATTATGTAAATCTTTCCAAAACTTATCATTCTCATTTAAGAAAAATTTGGCTTTGGAAGCATAAATTTAAATATTTTTTTTTAATTTGAATACTAAAATATTTAAACTTAAAAACATTTCCGGAATGACATTCAAAGGGGTTTAGATAATATTAATTAGATGATTATTTTTAACAAATATCAATATGCAATTTCTTACATACTTTTTTATGGTTAATATATTTTAATTTTTAAAAACTGAGCTAAATTTTCATACCATATCTTTCTTGCAATTGCCATTCAGAATTGAAAATATATTGAGAGCAGGGTGATTAATTATTAATCACAATAAACATTACTTCCTTGGCTATACAGATTAAATATACTTCCATGGACCAGACATATCAATTTAATCACATCAACGTATGCAATATTCACCGAAAATCACCAAATTTTGTATAAAAATATTCTTAAATTCAGTATTTATAGTTCCAGTTTGTTTATTTATTTTTTCCACTGCAAAGGCAGTAAATGTTAATTTAAACCTGATTTTGAAATTATTTATTGGCTATTGCAAAATAACTCATAATGGAGCTTATTTGACCACTAGAATCATAATTGAAAGTATTATAAATATCTGATAGAGATTTAGCAGAAAAATCCAAACAAGTTCGCTTAGAAAAAATTTAAAATGTATCATTTTTCGTTTAAAGTGATAAATAATGTAATTTTATTAGTCTATTTATCTATTATTATTTGTAAGTCTTATCTATTAGTCTATTATTATTATTATTTATAATTTTATTAGTCTAGTAATATTTCCTTGACATATCTAATTCTCAGGAATGGCTATGAATAGGGTTTAAACAATGATAAGGGTTGGTGTTCACTAAGGATTTCTAGTTCCTGTTCGTCTACTCCCGTTTTTTTCTTCAAAAATTCGTATGACTGTGCAAAATAAGTATACAAAAGGAAATAAATACGCTTAAAAGTTTCGTCAGAAAAGTGTACATACCATTTACCGCCATACGAAGGCTCCTTCATACATTTATCTCTAACGTGTGCTTTGGAGAATTTATTATGCAACCGTATGGCAAATGCCAAGACACAGTAAAATAAAAAAAGAACAACTTTTTACATTTATTGCGATTGAATTAGATCAAAAATACACTAAACTTTCAAACATACTTTTAGAGAAACCGTTTGGATTTCACAGTTAAATTTTTACCATGAAATTATTATATGCTAATAATGTACAGGGTCTTTATAATTAAAGTTCACCTTTGAAATAGCCATAAAAGGAAAACTAACGGACAGAATGTTATCAAACTTGGTAATTGCTTGCAGGAGGTCATGGGATTTTATTTTCCGCAAAAAAAAAAAGTTCAAAAACTCACCGCCAGCGGGAAATGGCGCTGTATGCAATATTGTTAAACTAAATAAGACATGAAGACACCGGTTTAAAAAGTTTTTAATCGTTTCTATAACGTGTTACAAATCATGTTCAATGTGGCTTCCACCATTTTCAGAAGGCAAGTTAAATCGCATTACTGCGTTCTCAACAGCAGCTCTTAGCATATCAGGAGGAATGTTACGGATATGTCGGTGTATCACATTTTCCAATTCCGCCAAATTGTTTATGTTATCACCATAAACAGTGGCTTAGACACCACAATTTTTATGCAGGACGGGGTTCCACCTCACATTGGTACATGTGTCAAACAGTTACTTAAGCAACATTTCCCGGATGACCGGATTGTAAGCCGACACTTCCCCATTTCTTGACCACCCCGGTCACCAAACCTCAACCCCTGTGACCTCTGGCTATGGGGTTACCTCAAAGCCACCGTTTATGGTGATAACATAAACAAATTGACGGAATTGAAAAATGTGATACACCGACATGTCCGTAATGTTTCTCCTGATATGCTAAAAGCTACTGTTGAGAAAGCAGTAATGCGATTTAACTTGCTTTCAGAAAATGGTGGAAGCCACATTGAACATGAGTTGTAACACGTTTTAGAAACGATTAAAAACATTTTAAACCGATGTCTTCATGTCTTATTTCGTTTAACAATATTGCATACAGCGCCATTCCCCGCTGACGGTGAGTTTTTGAACTTTTTTTTTTTTGCGGAATATAAAATCCCATGACCTCTTGTAAACTATTACCAAGTTTGATAACATTCTGTACAGTAGTTTTTTTTTTTCCTTTTATGGCCATTTCAAAGTGGAACTTTAATTATAAAGACCCTGTAGTTCACAGATTCTTTTTTTAATTAGGGATTCGACTGCAAAGCACTCTCCATATCAGTAAAATAACCCTTCTTTGTTGTTGTTTTTCCTTCGGTATTAACCTAAACAAAATTTCAGCCGAAGTTCTTTCAGTATTAACCTAAACAAGATTTTCCCCGCATTATATCTGGTTAAATAGATTGTAAACTCTCTTCATCTACTCAGAATGGAACTAATAAAGCGGTTTAGAAGTGAAATGTTGCAGGTAGCCAAAAGTTCTATCAGTATGAGTAGGCATTTATTGATTACTTAATAAATTACTTCTTGTCTCATGAGCCCATTACAAGAGGACTGACAAACTTACCTAACACACTAATCACTTAAAAAGAAAACCGAAAAAACATTGGAGCTCAACTGCTCCTAGTATAAATGCAACTGTAATTGCGATGCTATACGTGAGACGCCTAGCTTTATGCCTTTAAGTAACTTACGTACAGCTTAAATGGTCCTAGCTTCCCCATTTACTCTTGGCTATTGCTGGATTTGTTTCTGTGTAATCAATAGGTTAGTAAGTTAGGGAAGGAAACGACAATGAAAAGACTAAGGTTAGGAACTAACAATTGTTTCCTCCCAAAAAACTATCCTTGAGTAAAGAAATAAAATTCCTTTTCCATTCGCCTCTGATCTGTGATATTTCAGTTTTACTGGTGGATATTTCATGGCGGGTATCATTAGCATTTAATTGCGGTTCTTTAGCGGCTCAAAATAGTTTATGTATTTTAATTCAAGTTTGCAGGGAATGTTTTACTTTAAAAGTTCATATAATACATAAGACGGAAATATTTTAGAACACGGATCTGGACCGGAACAGCCCAGTGGTTAGGGCACGGGGAGGACCCGACTTCGATTCCCGGCTCAGCCCAAATTATCCCCGTGTTCACACGAAGTACGAAATGTTAAATATGTAGGTCTGAAAATCTTTCCGAGAGGTTGATGGTAAGGGAGAAAGGTACAGTCCCGTCGTCTCCACTGGGTTTTGGTCTAAATTGGATAGCACTGTCATGGACATTCAAATAGATACCTTACACCTTCGGGTAGATCGGACAGTCTGGGGCGACCTGGCTAAAAAATTCCTCGCCAAGTACAAAAAACAATACTTCCTTCCAAAAAAGTTATGAAATCTCAAAATGGTTTGGGCCAAGTTTCCTCAGCAACGAAGCTGGTACTTTCAGGTCTGGGTACTGCCGAAAGATCCTAACTTTCTTTCAAATCTCACGTTGTCCTTTCTAGCCATAGTCAATTAAAATTACCTAGAATGTGGCTCAACTCGACATTCACATACCAGAATCCATGTTTAACACTTTCCAAAATAGTTGAAAACTGTTTATGACTTTGGTCATTCTGTCTGTCTGTCTGTCTATCCATTTGCACGATAACAGCCGTAAAAATGACTTTATCAAAATGAAATTTTGATATGTTGTTCAGACAGTCTGTGGGACATATGGGAATGTAAATGAATAATATCACCCAATTAGTTTTGGATTCAACCCAGGTTGAAAAAGTGAAATACTATGAACCCTATGTGACCTACATTTTCAAATTTTTTAAGCGAAGTTAAAATGCACAAATTGCTTTGAAAATTTTAGAAAATATTTAAATTATTCCATAAAATATATAAAAAAAATTTCAACAAAATACCTTTGTTAGTTTTTTAAATAAAAATAAAAATTATAATTACAATCATATAATATGAAGAGATCAAGGGCCCCACTTCAAAATAAAATCTGGCATCTATCTTTTTTTATTAGTGTAACAATCGTAATTTTTAAAGTTCTTTTAAATTTATATTTAGTATTGCATCCGTCCTAAAACCGCTTTATATTTGCGTATTTTCTGTGCATCTATATTCTGTGCCAATGCAATTACAATATTTTTCAGTTTAAATGATCATCAAACTTTGATTATTTCTACAACGAAGCCTAATTTTAATGGATGCAGAATGTAAACAATTGATTGTAAGAGCAGTTGTATAAGAATTGCTGAATTTTTTCACGCAAAATTATTTAACTCTGGAATCTAGTATAAAAATGTATGAATGAAATATTCACTGCTTTTACATAGACAGCCAGACGATATATATTTCGATCACGTCATTTGAATAAAGTTCATTTTTCCCATTAAGTTTTAAGTTTTCAAATATAATAAATTACTGTAGTACTGTGATAATTTAAAATATATCAGCGCTGAATGTATCGCATTTTAGAGATGTTTAAATAAAATTGCATTTCAGTTGGAAAGTTCAATGCTTTATGCATAATCAATGATTTAAGCATAATTGGTCTTGTTTAATAATTGCAATTTACTCGTAATTGTTCATGATAATTGCTAAACGCTCTATATATAAGAATCAACAATAAGACATAATTGATAATTGCATTAATGATTACATTATAAACGTAATTGCTCAAGACAATCCTAGTTCCTAAACGATTCTTAAAAATCAACAATAAAACACATAAGTATGCAGACTACGGCCATCTTAGTAACGTTTCTGTCAGCAGCCAATCACATAGAAGTGGAAAGTCGGCTCAATTCATTACATATTTTCCTATACTGGAAATACTAAATTTTTATATTAATTAATATAGAATTAACTAAGCCGTGAATCAACATTATAAATCCGCCTTGGTCCATATTAATCTAACATGTAAAATTTTAGAACTGTATATTTTTCCGTCTGTTCTCAATATAGAAGTAAAAATCTGATGTGGGCAGCACATGACTTTCCCTGCAGACTCAAATTCATTTTTTCTTTATTTCTTTAAGAACTCATTAAATTGAGTTTAATTGCACAAAATGACACTAAATTTGAATTTTTAATTCAATTTCTGCTTTTATTTGGTAATTGGACATTTTTCCAAAGGCGGCATAAAAAAATGCGAAAAATCTCAGATATCTCGAGAACGGTTAGTCCTAGAGTAATAGAGTGGTACTTATTCTTTTCCTCGTCAAAAATTACGTATAAAACAAGCATTTAATTGATACATTTGAACATGCGTAGTCTTTTTTTAGATATTGGCGATTTTTGCGGACCATTTCGTAAAAAAAGACAGGTTGTTCTTTTCCGAATCGTACCAAAATCTAATCAGCACCAGAGTATCCTATATATGATTTATCTACCAAATTTTGTGAAATTTGGTCCATTTTTATTTCAGCTAAGGTGAATACATGAGATTTTTGTGGGTCATTTCGCTAAAAAAAAGCGAGTTCTTTTTTTCCGAATTGTACCAAAAACTAATTAGAACCAGGGTCACACCCAAGGGTCTTATCTACCAAATTTTAGGAAATTCGATCCATTAGTTTTTAAGTTATAGTGGATACATACATTGCACGGACACACAGACAGACACACACACAGACGTCACGCTAAAAATAGTTTTTTCATATTCTAGAGGTCTCGAAACGTGTAGATCCGTCGAAAACTCGAGTTGCGATTTTCGACATGATTCCAATACTTTCCCTATACATTACCATGTATTGCAGGGAAAGTAAAAATATGATGTGGGCAGCACATGACTTTCCCTGCAGACTTATATACACATTCTCTTTATTTTAATTAAATTTAATGCACTATTAATTCAATTTTCGTTCTCATTTGGTAACTGGACTCATTTTCAAAGGTGGTGTAGTGAAAAAAAAAATCTCGAGAACGGCTAGTCTTAGTGTAATGGGGTTGGTCTTATTCATTTCTTCGTTAAAAATTACGTATAAAACAAGTATTTAATGTATATATTTCAGCATACGTAGTTTTTTATTTTAGATTTTGGCGATTTTTGTGGGCCATTTTGCAAAAAAAGCAGGTTATTTTTTTCCGAATCGTACCAAAATCTAATCAGAACCAGGTTGACCCACAAGCGACTTATCTACCAAATTTTATGAAATTCAGTCAATTAGTTTTTTAGTTAGAGTGGATACAAAATCTGCACAGACAGACATACAGACACACACACAGACGTCACGCTAAAAATAGTTTTTTTTTTGTATTCTAGAGGTCTCGAAACGTATAGATCCGTCGAAAAGTCGAGTTGCGATTTTCGACATGATTCCAATACTTTCCCTATACATTACCATGTATTGCAGGGAAAGTAAAAATTCGTAGAATTTTTGTTTAATACAGAGAGAAATAAGAATTATTTACAATTTTAAATGTACATGTACGTGAGCGTGTAAAATTTCTGACTTACTAGACTCATATCTCTCCGATACATTAAATGCTGAAAGAGATGCAAAAATGAGGCGACATTTAACTTCGTTGCAAGAAAAATAAATCAAAGCGGTAGAAATAATACCCGCCTGTGAATAAGTAACAAAGAGAATTTTCCACATGTTATCGTGATTCATTGCATTAATCGATGGCTTCGCACCTAATCTGTCAAATTATAACCCTGGTTCAGGTTGTGCAATGTAGTTACGTTTCAGTTCTTGACTTTGTATCACGCAATGATAAATATCTAGCTTATCAACGTTATTGCCAAAGTTGAATTATGTCTGAATTTAAAAGTTGCGCTTTTGAACTTCAGAAGAAACTTTAGATTCTTCATTAGCATTCGCGGGATTGCTTACAAGTTCTGAAACTTGAAAAACATTCTATAGCATTTTGCGTGCAGTGATATGGAAAAATGGCTGACATTGGTAAACCGTGCCACACTGCAAACAAAATTGCATCTTCTGAACAAAGTAATGATAAGAAAATTATATTTTAAATAATTTTGGCGCCAATGCCTAAAATTTGTCAAACACAATATTTAGTGCAAACAATTCGTTTGTTTTTATAAAGAACTAGTATTTGAGAATGTCAAAGACGGGGAAATTACACTCTTAAAAAATATAATGTGGACAGCACATAACTTTCTCTACATAATGTGCAAGTACTTTACTTCCTTCAATGCAAAATAATGATGGACAATATCCACGACACAATGTTTTTAACGTTGAACACTGACATTTGGTGCTTTTCTGGATGACAAGTAAAATTATTTTCAAATAAAAAATGAACTTATACTTCGCGCAAATATAACTTGACAATTGGAAATACTGCTAACATCTGCTAAGCAATATACTCCATTATATTAAAAAGTGTTAATTATTAATTCATCAATTTGGCACCGCATTGAAAAAGTCGCCAAGTTGGCGACTTTCGTCAAATTAGTTACCAAAGCCGTTAAATTTATCGCCAAGTGTTACATATTTGAATATATTTACTACTGTTCATTTTATGTATATATAGTTTTTAGGTACATTTATTAGAGAAACGTGTAATATCTCGAGAACTATTAAAGTTATCGTTTTAAAGTTTATGTCATCCGGTTTAAAATAAAACATTACATATAAAATAATTATTTATATAGCATTATTGAATATGTCCTAATATTTTTAAGATTTTTTTCAAAAATTCATTCGAGAAGTTGAGGGGTCACGTTTAAAATCAATGAGGTTCCAGTATTCACAGATCATAACTATTTAATCCAAACACCTGCTTTCGTATATTTTGCATTTGGAAATCATTTGTCCGAAATGAAACTCATTCTGAAGCCAAAAATTCGACGGAATTTTCGGATTTAAGTGTATATAACGTTTAAACTAATTCGATTTTTTTTAATCTTGCCAAGCCGTATCGTCTTAGGGATTTGAAGTACTTCTGTGAAAAATTTAACTACTGTCAGAAGCTTCGATAATCCGCTGCAGACGGCACAGGTGCACAAATAAACATCTTCTTTTATTATGTAAGATTATAATGGATATCAGCCATCACCTTATTTCCACTTTAAATACAAAACAGACATTGTACACGTCTATACAAGGCATTAGTCTTATACAAGACATTATACAAGTTTTACAAAACTGGTATTGTACAATTATAGCTCAGATTATATTAAAACAAAAACATGGTTGCTAGATGAATATTGAAAAACTACACACAATACTTATATTTTAGAATACCTTTGTGAGCTTTTAAGCTTTTTGAGAAAAGTCACTACTGCAGCATAGATAAATGATATATTATGCTCGACTGAATTTCGTATCTCTCCTGTAGAATAGACATTATATAAGTCTTTACAAGGCATTAGTCTTATAAAAAACACTATACAAGTTTTACAAAACTAGTATTGTACAATTATAGCTCAGATTATATTAAAACAAAAATATGGTTGATAGATGAATATTGAAAATCTACACACAGTATTTATATTTTAGAATACCTTTGTGAGCTTCTAAGCTTTTTGAGAAAAGTCACTACTGCAGCACAGATAAATGATATATTATGCTCGACTGAATTTCGTGTACAAGTATTTACAATTCATTAGTCTTATACAAGACATTATACAACTTTTACAAAACTGGTATTGTACAATTATAGCTCAGATTATATTAAAACAAAAATATGGTTGATAGATGAATACTGAAAAACTGCACACAATATTTATATTTTAGAATGCCATTGTGAGCTTTTAAGCTTTTTGAGAAAAGTCACTACTGCAGCATAGATAAATGATATATTATGCTCGACTGAATTTCGTATCTCTCCTGTTGAATAGACATTATACAAGTCTTTATAATGGATATTAATTATAATGGATATCAGCCATCACCTTATTTCCACTTTAAATACAAAACAGACATTGTACAAGTCATTACAAGACATTAGTCTTTTAAAAAACATTATACAAGTTTTACAAAACTGGTATTGTATAATTATAGCTCTGATTATATTAAAACAAAAATATGGATGATAGATTCATATTGAAAATCTACGCACAGTATTTATATTTTAGAATACCTTTGTGAGCTTTTAAGCTTTTCGAGAAAAGTCACTACTGTAGCATAGATAAATTATATATTATGCTCGACTAAATTTCGTATTTCTCCTGTTGAATAGACATTATATAAGTCTTTACAAGGCATTAGTCTTATACAAGTCATTATACAAGTTTTACAAAACTGGTATTGTACAATTATAGCTCAGATTATAATAAAACAAAAACATGGTTGATAGATGAATATTGAAAAACTACGCACAGTATTTATATTTTAGAATACTTAGAATACTAGTTAGAATACTACTAAGCTTTTAACCTCTTTGAGAAAAGTCACTACTGCATAGATAAATGATACATTATTATGCTCGACTGAATTTCGTATCTCTCCTGTTGAATAAGTGCCCATAATTTTGAAGCATAAATCTACAGTCAAAATACAAGTACAAAAGTTTCTGAAACCTCATGTTTGCACTTTAAGCTATTCTTCCTATTTCTGTATCCGAATCATTTCCATTATTTTCTCGTCTTTCATTGAAATCTTGGAATAGATTCCAGTGATCACCTTATTTCCACTTTCAAACACAAAACAGGCATTGTGCAATATACCTAATTCAATATTCGCCGTAAACGCGCAATTCAACGAGATACCATTGTTCTTAAACTTCTAAGATGTACTGGAATACAACAATGTACTTATTGATGAGCATCGAAGAGCATTTCCCATTACCATATAAATTAAGTATTCAGTGGAATAGTGCATCGCCAGTAAAAATCTAGTAGCATTGCTTCTTTGAAGATTATTCGCTGATATAAAAGCATATATAAATGCTGGATTAAATGCGGATATAAATGAAGAACATGGAATGTAAATAAGGGTCTATAACACTGTATTGCATTGATGCCATTAGAACAATTCAACTCTTTCATCATTTCAGTCACACTTCGAAATATGGAATAATGATTGCTGTTAGTTTCATGGTAAGTTACGTGGTGGCATGTCAGAATCTGAGAAAACTGTGACAAGATATCTATATCAGTCAAGAGATTAAAGTAGCATAAATTATTTGTTATTATGTTTTCTGTTTCTGAAATGCGATGTGGGCAACATGGGGCTTTCACTGTATAATTCAATAAATTTACTTTTTTCACAGTGAAATAATGTGTAAACTCTATGGCACAGTGTTATTAACGTTGGTACATTAGGCGTGTTTTCGGATAACATCTAAAACTTTTTCGGAATACCCAAGTAACTTATATTTCGAGCAACTCTAAATGGGCAATTTTTAATATTGATAGCATCTGCAAAATTCAATAGAGTATATATATTAAAATATGTTAACAATTAATTTATACATGTGACGTCATTTTTGTTAATTTAGCGTCATTATTGTAATGGGACGAAATATTGCCATGTTTGCCATATTTAACTGAATTAGTCACCACATTCGTCAAATTTATCGCCAGGCGTTTACTGAGTAACGGAAAGAAGAGCTTTTCCTATATATAAATGACTACTGACGGATAATTAGACATCTAAATACAAAACTCATTTCTATCTTTTCTCATGAATGGATCAAACTAGACCCTCCAGAATGATGTTAACAAATGTATCACATAATATTACATATGAAAAGTGAACATATTTCATGATAGTTAATACTTCTTAATTCTACGTGATATTTTTTCTATAAATGTATTTACAAAATGGGCAATAAACTCGAAAACGGTTTATGCTAGCGTTCTAAAGTTTATTCATTTTCTAATGGAAAATTATAAGAAATGATCATCTGTGTAAAATTATTACATATTCTGATTTTTAATGATTTTTTCGAAATTTCATTCGAAAATTCAGGAATCTTTCGAACTTTTGATTGCGTTTTAAACCATTAGGGTTACAGTATACACTGATTGAAGTATTTGTACCAAATTTTGTTCGAAAAGCTTCATTCCTTCGTGAGATATCACATCCACAGGCTCAAGGACGCGTACGCACACACAGATACACACAGGACGTTCGATTCGAGTTCAGGTATGCTTGAAACGTGCTCTTCTGACGAAAACTCGAATTCGAATTTTCGACCCTGTCACAATAATTTCCTTATGCATTATACTATGTATATAGGGAAGTGAAGATTGTCCATCTTTTGTTAAAGTTTTTGATCTATTGCGACGTTTACTACACTTTGTTAAGTAGAGGACCGATGCTACTAAAAATTTTAATAGAATTTTATTTCAAAAATTAAAATTTAGGAAGACATGGAACTCGGCTTTGCAACTAAAAAAATGGAAAATTTGGAAATATAAAAATTATGTTAGTTGCGGTGACCCATATATAAATTTGTTTAATTGCGCTGAGATTAATTAAGATTTAAATTGTGGCTGTTAACGTAGAACGTAGAACCTCCGCAAGTGACGGATTTCGGTTCTGTTATTTGAGAGGGCTGGGTGCGCGTCACGGCCGTTGTGCTCACTGATATTTAAACAAATAAAACTCATTTCTTTTGTTAATTGTTCTGAGGGTGTTAAAATTCAGATTTAAATTATGCTCATAAATGTAGAATGTAGTTTTGGCAAGTGACGGATTTCGGTTTTGTGATTTGAGAGGGCGGGTTGTGGTCACTGTTATTTATACAAATAAAATGTATTTGTTTTGTTAATTGTGCTGATGTTGTTAAAATTCAGATTTAAATTACGCCCATTAATGTAGAACGTAGTCTTGGCAAGTGACAGATTTCGGTTTTGTGATTTGAGGGGGCGGGATGTGCATCACGCCCGTTGTGCTTGCTCACTGTTATTTATACAAATAAAATGCATTTATTTTGTTAATTGTGCTGATGTTGTTAAAATTCAGATTTAAATTAAGCTCATTAATATAGAACGTAGTCTCCGCTAGTGACGGATTTCGGTTAGGTGATTTGAAGGTGGGGGAGGTGCATATCACGTCCGCAAACTGTTATTTGTACGACTATGTTTTTTATATTTTGTTACCCTGATTTAACTCCTCGGTGCGTTTTCTAGTGACTAAATATAGAAAACGTACACTTATGCATAAGAGATAAAATAGCAACAAACAATCAAGTAGCTGTTTCGTTGATGCAACGGGCCATATATATCATCATAATATTCATCCATTTTGTTGGCCACCTTGCTCACCCAGACGCCATTTCGAGTTCAAGCAACTAATAATAAATCTATGAACTTGTCATTGTTCTAAAAATTAATTTCCATAGCATAAAACATTAGCTTTCAATAAGTACCGATTAAAAACGTAACGTTTAATGTTAACTTAACTCACTAATAAGCATAAAAATTTACACTTGCCTTACATTTAAATACGTGAAAAACAGTTTCAACGGTAAAACTTTATTAAATGTATCTACGTGGTTCAGGGTTAGTCTAAAAACTTGACATCAGACAATCTGGTTTATCCCATTTTCGATAGGTGACAGCACATTGAAAATAATAAAATAGCACATAGCCACTTTCCCCACCGATTCCATACTTTAATTATGGTCACCCTGTATATACAAAATAATATTTTTCTACAGGTATTAACTCTTTATGTTTTCTGATAATTGATAATTAATGTAATAACATCTACAAGAATTGTTCCAGTTAAGAATTCAAAATTTCGTAGAATCTTATGTACAGTGAATTCTCAAATAAGGACAGATTTATAAACTTGGGTGTTTGTTATTTTTTTCATCTTATCTATTGTTTATATGATCATTTAGTTCATTATATGGTGTAATTATTACGCATATTTCCTTCCCTATTTTATTACTGCTTTATAAAATAATTTTATTTTTCAATTATTAGCATTGAAATTTTAAAGGCACTATATGTTACCATAGGTAAACCAATGGATCTAATTACACAGGATGTTTCAAAAATGTTGCACGACTCATGTCTCATGAACGATTGATCGGCCGATCCGGTGTTCGAGCGGTCAGGGCACGCGTTTCCGTCTGATCGCTGGATTGCCGGGTTGTGGGTTCGAATCCCGCCAGCCGGCATGGATGTTGTGTTGTCAAGGTAAAGTCAGACTTCCGCCCTTGGGGAACCTCAATAAAAGTGAAGCTGCAAATTCTCTCCCCTTCGCCATGGGACCAGGGGTCTAGTGGACGTGGTGAATGGGCGCTCCTTCACCACGGGAGATTAGTAACAACAACAATGATTGATCGTAGGCCCCTGGTTCCAATTTAAGAAATGCTTTTTAACATGTAGACTATCATCGTATGACAATTTTGATCATTTGCAAAATATAACTTTTTACACGGGTTCCTTAGAAAAAAAATTTCAATTATAAAAGTATTTTCCATAACCCAATTAGTCAAACAACAAAAAAATGTTTCTTTCATTCCATACGATCAAAATTAACCGATATATCATTAATTTAGGTTTTCGACGGATAATTGAGGATTTTTTTAAGGTAGGTACGCAAGTAAGTTCTCGGATGGAAATTTTATCTATTCAATTTCTGTACGACCCCTGAAATCCATCTTTTTGCCGCTTCAGCTGATCGGGTCAAAGGGGTTTGTCCTATAACTTTAACAATGTTTACGACCAATTTTGCATATTAGAAAACCGGCTCGTTAAGTTAATAAGCAACAATGCGTTAATTAGGACTCATTTTTTACCAAAATGTGTCACATGACAAAAACTGCCATAATCTGAAAGTCTATCTTATTTGGAGTATTTCTTAAATTGTAACCATATGTGTCCGCAACCAATCTTTCAAGAGATATTTAGTCATGAAATCTTTTCAGAACACCCTGTATACAAATTTTTAACACTTTACAACAAAGTTGAAAAGTGTTTATGACTTTGTTCATTCTGTCTGTCTGTCTGTCTGTCTGTCTGTCCGTTAGCACGATAACTGCCGTAAAAATGACTTAATCAAAATGAAATTTCAGTATGTTGTTCAGACGGTCTATAGGACCTATGAGAATATAAATGAATAATATCACCCAATTAGTTTTGGATTGAACCCGGGTTGAAAAAATGGAATACATTGAGCCCTATGGGACCTAATTTTTCAAGCATTTTTTAAGCGGATTTAAAATTCACAAATTGCTTCGAAATTTTTAGGTAATATTCAAATTGTTCCATAAAATATATAAAAAAAAATTCAGCGAAATATATTCAGTAATTTTTTAAATAAAAATTAAAATAATAATAACACCTCTTATATGAAGCGATCACGTGTCCATGATATGAAACGATCACATGACCCACTTCAAAATGATATATGGCATCCATCTTGTCTCAAAATCGTGATTTTTAAAGTTCTTTTTAATTCATATTGAGTGTTGTATCCGTCCTAAAACTACTTTATTTTTGCCTAAATTCTGTGCATCTACATACTTTAACAACGCAATGACAATATATTTCAGTTTAAATGCTCATCAAATTTGATTATTTTTACTATTAAGCCTATTTTTCACCTATGTAAAATGTAAACAGCAAAATATGTAGAATGAGTTGTATTAGAATCGCTGTAATTCTTTAACATAAAATCATTTAGTCCATGGAGTCTGCATGGCTGATATGAATGAAATATTCATTGATTTTAGAAAGAGAAGGACGATAATTTTCGATGAAGTTTTACGCATAGAGTTTTACTTACTTGTAGCTCCATGGTCTTAATTTTTAAATAATATAAATTTTTATAGTATTGTGATGAATGACATGAATGGGGGAATTATTTATGAATGAAATGTTGCTTTTATAGAGAGAGCCAGGCGTGTTATTTTTTTATGACGTCATTTGAATGAATTTCAGTTGTTTTCGATAAAGTTTTCAAATATAATAAATTATCGTAGTATTATGATCATTCTAAAATTATTACCGAGGAATGTATCACATTTTAGAGATGTTTAAACCAGGCAATTTGTATTTTAATGCCGTCATTTGTATGAAGTTAAATTTTTTTCGATGAAGGTTTAAGGTTTTAAATATAATAAATTAATGTAGTATTGTGATAAGTTTTAAAATATTACCGAGGAATGTATTGCATTTTAGACATGTTTAAATAAAATTGCATTGAAGTTGGAAAGTGTTTCATAATCAATGCTTTAAGCATGATTAATCTTTCTTGTTAGTTTTAGTCATGTCAAGTTTTACATGCTCAAAAACTCCTCATTTATTTCCTTATGACACCAATCAATAAAAGTGTTTTATATTATTTCAGTTTTACCTACAAATGGACCTATCATAGAAGGAATACATCCACCCTATCAAATAGATGAAATCTTAAACATTTCGTGTACATCAGGTGCTTCAAAGCCTACCGCGATTGTGAAATGGTATATCAATGACATAGAGGTAAGTAAAAAGCAAAAAAATACTGGTTTTAAACTTCTTCTATTTACACTGTTAACCTTTTTCAAAATAAGTTTTTCATATGTATTCACTTTTAAATTGAGTTTCCTAAGCTTATTATTGTATCTACTGTTCGTTGTATATCTTATATAAAGTACGTAACAAATCGAACGACGAAGAATAAACATTAAAGTTTTCCATTTCTTTGACAATTTAATATCGGTCTATAAAGTAATTAATGTGAAAGAAAACTGAATTTACTGATTTATTTCTTTTTTTCTTTATTGTATCAGTGCATTTTAAAAACTCGGGGGGGGGGGGGGGGGGTTGTGATTGGTAGTTTCTTAATGCTTGTGGAACACTATCAACAGATGTTTGCGCATTTAATTTCATAAAATGTTCATTATGGAGGTCATATAACTACACATGTCTCTTTCTGACTAAAGTCCAAAAATGTAAAGGATAAATATGAGAGTGAAGATAACTCATAATTCAGAACATATTATAAATATAAATTCTACAATGTGTATTCGTGTTATGCAAATTGTGAATAAAAACTTTGTTAGTAAAGTGGTTTTCTGGGCATGGCGGAAGAAAAACTGGAAATGAGTACTTTCACGTTTTCCTTTGCATATCATCTATCTCGGCAAGGCATACTAAAACTGCCTCCTCAAGCATTAATTGCAAAGATACTGATAAAAGCAAATTGATTCAGAATGCCTTTATCCTTCCTGTGGGCGAACGGTTAACCCTCAGGCTTTCGTATTCATAGATGTTCATAATTATGGGTCCACTAATTCACTTTAAACTGTAGGTCAGTGATTCTCAATCTTTTATGCTTCGAAGAACCCTTGAAATATTTCATAAAATTCGTTTGAAGCCACAAATTGGTTAACACATATTAGATTTGACTGGGTTAAATTACAAAATAGAAGTGTAAATCAGTAGAGTTCATAAATAACAACTAATTTGTGTTTCTGAATAAAATATTAAGAGTATGTATTGCCTATTTATACTTAATTATTACTGTTACTTTAAAAAATGGCAAGCACTTTTACTTTATATCTGGATGTTTCTATTTAATTATGACTATTAATTTTAAAAATTACAAGCAGTTTTGCTTTATATCTGACTTACTAATTACAAACAATTTATGTGTATATGTTTTGTAATGGTTTGTTTATATAGTTGCGTTAATTGTTTTTCAAAAAATTGTTAACGAAAAACAAGTTACAGTTTACTGTTTAGTGATACATTCACATTTTCATGCCACGTCTTTAGGAAAAATATATTTTAAGTAGTTTGGCATTTTTTTAATATATTACTTTTTATCAAAATTTTCATCTGGAAACTCTATGAGTAATTTGGGCGGATGCTTTCAATGTTCATAACTGTCAACTGAATTTCTTGCAGCTTCAAAATCTATACGCTTCAGCAAAACATTTCGTCCGAAGTAAAATTATGGCTGTTTAATTTTAAATCACTCGAATATCTAACTAAGGTAAACTTTGAAAATGCTGCATTGTTTTATTAACAGACCACTTTACGAACTTCAAAATTTAAAACTTTTTCTTAAGTACAAAAAATGTGTCGTATTTTTTTTTTTTTTCGTTCTCAAAATTTTAAAAATATTCACGACACCACGGGCACGAACACCCGGAGCCCTGAGGTTCGCCGAAACCCTGGTGGGGAATCATTGCAGTGGGTAGTAGGCAAATTAGCCTTAGTGTGAAGAAAATAACCTTAAGATGGCAAAAACAATTACATCCAACATTTTTTGATACATCAATATTAAGAGCTTCTTTTACTCTAATAAATATTACGTTTTCAATCCAGCATTCACAACAGTTTAAATTTGAGCAATTGTTTTTAACACTTTACAACATAGTTGAAAAATGTTTATGACTTTCTTCATTCATTCTATCTGGCTGTCTGTCTGTCTGTCCGTTAGCACGATAACTGCCGTAAAAATGACTTTATCAAAATGAAATTTTAGTATGTTGTTCAGACGGTCTGTGGAACCTATGGGAATATAAATGAATAATATAACCCAATCAGTTTTGGATTGAACCCGGGTTGAAAAAATGAAATACATTGAACCTTATGGGACCTAATTTTTCAAACATTTTTTAAGCGAATTTAAAATTCACAAATTGCTTCGAAAATTTTAGGAAATAGTCAAATTATTCTATAAAATATATAAAAAAAATTTCAGAAAAATATATTCAGTAGTTTTTAAATAAAAATTAAAATAATAATTACACCCATTATATGAAGAGATCACGTGACCCACTTCAAAATAAAATATGGTATCCATCTTGTGTCAAAATCGTGATTTTTAAAGTTGTTTTTAATTTATATTTAGTGTTGTGTCCGTCCTAAAACCGCTTTATTTTTGCTTAATTTCTGTGCATCAATGTTCTGAAACAACGCAATTACAATATATTTGAGTTTAAATGATCATCAAACTTTTATTATTTCTACAACGAAGCCTAATTCTCACTTGTGGAGATTGTAAACACATCAAGCTGTAGGATGAATTGTATAAGAAATGCTGAATTTCTTTAACGCAAAATTATTTAGCGATGGTGTCTACAATATATTTGATATGAATGAAACATTCATTGATTTTACATAGAGGAGCAGGCGATTTTATAGCAGACCTTTTCGATGAAGTTTTAAGCATAGAGTTAAATTACTTGTATCTCCATGGTTTTAAGTTTTTAAATAAAATAATTTATTGTAGTATTGTGTTGAATGAAAAGAATGGAATAAAAGTATATGAATGAAATATTTATACAGCTTTTACATAAAGAGCCAGGCGATTTATATTTCAATGACGTCATTTGAATAAAGTTCACTTTTTCCGATGAAGTTTTACGCTTTCAAATATAATAAATTATTGTAGTATTGTGATAATATTGAATATATTACCTCTGAATGTATCGCATTTTAGAGATGTTTAAATAAAATTTCATTGCAGTAGGAAAGTGTTTCATAATCAATGCTTTATGCATGATTGATCTTTCTTGTTTAATTATGAAAAACTCTTCATTATTAAGTATTTAATAAAATAATAATTTCACATATTTCTCTTCATGATTAAATGTTTAATAAAGTAAGAATATCACATATTTTTCATTTCTTCGGAATATTTCACATATAGTCATTTATATCTAAGTAAATTATTTTTTTTTGCATCACTGCATATCCTCCTCTTTAATGTATCCATCAATATTAATCCCTTTAAATATGTTATGTCCTTTTTTCTCTCAATTTTATGGAAATATATGGGTGATACAGTTTTTAAGCACCACTAAATCAAGCTACATACAATTTCTGTATCCTGCCGCAATAATTTCCACGTTACATAAAGCGGATCTCCAAAGCTAACTCTCAGTAACATTTATTAAAAGCGCTCACCCTCAAACATAGTTCCAAAACATAAAATTTACATAAGAAATGTTCTTCTCAGTCAGCGTTATACCTTCTAAATGAAATTAATAATTCGAATGTACACAAGAAAGATCAATCATGCTTAAAGCATTGATTATGAAACACTTTCCAACTTCAATGCAATTTTATTTAAACATGTGTAAAATGCAATACATTCCTCGGTAATATTTTAAAACTTATCACAATACTACATTAATTTATTATATTTGAAAACTTAAACCTTCATCGAAAAATATGAACTTAATTCAAATGACGGCATTGAAATATAAATTGCCAGGTTTAAATATCTCTAGAATGTGATACATTCTTCGGTAATAATTTTAGAATTATCATAATACTATGATAATTTATTATATTTGAAAACTTCATCGAAAACAACTGAAATTCATTCAAATGACGTCATAGAAAAAATAACACGCCTGGCTCTCTCTATAAAAGCCGCATTTCATTCATAAATAATTTCCCATTCATGTCATTCATCACAATACTATAATAATTTATTTTATTTAAAAATTAAGACCATGGAGCTACAAGTAATTAAACTCTATGCGTAAAACTTCATCGAAAAAAATCGTCCTTCTCTTTAAAAAATCAATGAATATTTCATTCATATCAGCTACGGAGACTCCATGAACTAAATGATTCTGTGTTAAAGAAATACAGCAATTCTAATACAACTAATTCTACATATTTTGCTGTTTACATTTTACATAGGAGAAAAATAGGCTTCGTTGTAGAAATAATCAAATTTGGATGAGCATTTAAACTCAAATATATTGTAATTGCGTTGTTTCAGTATGTAGATGCACAGAATTTAAACAAAAATAAAGTGGTTTTTGGACGGATACAACACTCAATATGAATTAAAAAGAACTTTAAAACTCGCGATTTTGAGACAAGATGGATGCTATATATCATTTTGAAGTGGGTCACGTGATTTTTTCATATCATGGTCACGTGATCGCTCCATATAAGAGATGTTATTATTATTTTAATTTTTATTTAAAAACTACTGAATATATTTCGCTGAATTTTTGTTATATATTTTATGGAACAATTTGAATATTACCTACAATTTTCGAAGCAATTTGTGAATTTTAAATCGCTTAAAAAATGTTTGAAAAATTAGGTCCCATAGGGCTCAATGTATTTCATTTTTTCAACCCGGGTTCAATCCAAAACTAATTGGGTGATATTATTCATTTATATTCCCGTCGGTCCCACAGACCGTCTGAATAACATACTAAAATTTCATTTTGATTAAGTCATTTTTACTGCAGTTATCGTGCTAACGGACAGACAGACAGACAGACAGAATGAACAAAGTCATAAACACTTTTCAACTTTGTTGTAAAGTGTTAAAAAAACGTAACATAAAGTCCAAAGAATGCAAAGTTAGTCTTTGTCAACATATTCTTCAAGGGCATTCTCTCACACTGACGAAATATGTGCATTTAATATTATTTGCCATTTCACCATTTATTTGTTGTTGGATGTCGACTTTTGAATGAAATTTGAAACTAAAATTGTTTTATATAAAAATCTTGTATAATATTTGTGCCGAAAAAATAATGGTGGTGAGGAATTGTTAATGTCCTTCATTAAGATGCGGTGAAAATTATTTGAAAGTGAAGGGTTAAATTACACCTAAATTGTCCTCGTAATAGTTTGAACATAATTGTATACTTCCGACAGATAACACACTCTCACTGGCTGGAGATCACCGGGTGTAACTGCCAGCGGAATCCATGCCCGCAAGGATCGTGTGCTTTTCGATGAAGTGCAGGGCAAGTTTTATTGCCCCCAAATAAATTAATTTGCATTTAGTGTCAATCCTTGGCAATTACTAGTCTGCGTATATTATTAACAGCAACTCTGCTTTTATTGCCTAGACTTCAACTTCACATTTATTACTTTCATTATAATCATAGTATAATGTATAAGGAAAGTATTGTGACGGGGTCGAAAATTTGAATTCGAGTTTTCGACGGAAGAGCACGTTTCAAGCATCCCTGATCACGAATTCAATATTTTTGGGGTGATGTGTGTTTGGAGACGATATCTCATGAACGAATGGAGCCATTCGAATGAAATTTGGTACAAGAATTACAAACCATGAATACTGGAAGTCTGTTGTTTTTAAACTCAATCGAACGTTCAGAACCCTCCTAAATTTTCGAGTGAAATTTTGAAAAAATCATCAAAAAATCAAAGACTTTAAAAAAGTTACACAAATAGACATTTCTTACGTAATTTTTCCTTAGAAAACGATTAACATAAACTTTGGAACGCTATCATGAACCGTTCTCGAGATATTGCACAGTTTTCTAATAAATTTATCTAAAAATCCCATAAATTAAAAAATAATAATAACTGTGGAGAAACATGTTCACTTTTCATATGCAATATCACGCAATAAATTTGGTGACATCATTCTCGTGGATCTAGCTCGTTCCATTCTTGAGAAAAGATAACACCAATAGTCATTTATCTGCTATAAGAATAACCTATTTCTCCGTCCATAACGTTTGGCGAGATTTTGGCGACAAATTTGGTGGAATGTCGCCAACTTGGCGACTTTTTAAATGTTGCCGAATTAACAAAATTCTCGCCAAATGGATAAAAATGACGCTAAATCGTTGAAAATGAATACTAATTGACAAAAATTTAATATCTTGGAAAGAATATAAGTATCTACTACAAGAATAGCCTATTTGTTTTTACTGTAAAAGTAGTAAATCCATTGCATTATATAAGGAAAGTCACGTGCTGCCCACATCATATTCTTATACTTGGTACTCCACAGCATCCCAATATCAAATATTTCCAATATCGTCAAATCTGTCTTCGCAATATTAAACGTAAAGTTCAAGTTATATAACGAGAAACTGACATACCACGCATTGATCTAATCTAAATCAGCTTTCAGATTTATCATTTCACTTTAAATTATGGATTTTTTTCCTAACAGAAATGCAATAACAATGTCTGATCACTCGTTGCGTAAACGTCAAAAGTCCAAACTTTACATAGCACTGCAATTTTGAAACTTTTCTTTTGAGTATTTTCCCATCCGAGATTGATGGATGATCCTCCAAAAAGTTTCAAAATGATGCAGTTTTGAATATTATGCTGTATTTGAATAAGTATTGCAAGGACAGAACTAAAATTTTGCACGCCAAGGTTTCTGCAAGTACTGAATGTCAAAATTCACCAACGTTTCAATTCCTATTTTTTTTTCAAATACACGATTTTCATAATTAATAATTAATATTAGAAATTTGTTTAAAGATGAAAAATGGTATACATTTTGTTTGGGTTATTTAGCATCTCAATATAAAATTGAAGTTAGTTTGACTGGCTAATTATTTCAGAAAATATAAAAGATAAACTACAGCATCAATTTAATATTAGGGGCTCAAAATTTTAAGCAATATAACTCCCCAACGGCTTAAGTATAATATATAAATTTTATATGAATTCGAAGCGCATTAACCTGGAGAATCAGAAGCTGTTATCAAAATGTGGTGCTGCTCTTTGAAAAAATTAAGGTGGTGCAAAGTTTAATATGAAAACGACTCCTTGTGCAAATTAGTTGCTCATTTATTTATAGCAGGAGTCTAATACTACATTTTGTTTTACTGTGTTACCCCAAGAATCGAAATCATATGCGCAGTATTTGGATTTTTTTCGACTGTGTGTACAAAAAGAAAATAGGATTTCTAGTGTTTTGGGGAAATTTCCATATCAGATATTTTAATTAAGATTCAATCTTTTGTAGCTAGGGCCAACTTGGCGGGGTGCTGGTGACGATGCTCGCCACTCAAGAGGAGGGACCGCTGGCCTACGGTCACGTCGCATCGGGCTCGTCTTCAAACCAGCCCAGTACAGAAACCACATTGGAATAGTTCGCATCGTTTGTCTTAGCTCCATCCCTCAAGTACACGCCTCCACCAGTGAGGAGATCGTCATCCGCGACAGGACAACTCCATATCACAGTAAGTACCATTCTTCATAATCTTTCCATAACGTAAGGAAGGTATTATATAATCAAGGAAATATTAAAAAGTCAAATTTTGGTTTTAACTGCTTGATGTCCAAATATCAGTAGCAATTAATCATGGAACGATGTTCATGGTTTATCTCTACAACTCATATGGACAAAATGGCTACATGTGGGAACCACATTTAACTCATGTAGACTATCACTTATACTACCACCATTGGTGCAAACTGTAGAAATTGGTGCAAACAGTAGAATATCAACTATTATTTCCCTAAATATTTCAGCCTATTTTCAGCTCACAAACTGACAAAATTTGTCTCATATGAGAAAACTTACTTACAGCACATACTGCACACGCGCGTCAAACCAATACAGATCCGAAATGAATTATCCCAAATCCAATGTCGTTACCCTTCGTTTCTAGTCCACTTAAAAACTATTTGAAGTCCCCTGCATGTTAAAAATTTTGGAAAGATGCTAAAGTTGCTATCTGGAAGTTTATACTTGTATTTAGTACGTATCTACGTACGTAGCTAAGACGATAGGCTTGTGTACCGTCTTATTTTGAATGTATGTTGAAACACGCTTAGATGCGTTCACTGTGAAAAGGATTTGGAGAAGATGGATTGAAGAAGGCATATGAAGCGTCGCAGAGGTACAGGTCCATCCAGACGTAGGTCAGCACACAGTGATCGACGCTTTCGAAAGCATACGGTGGCTGCTCCACAAATGACGACTGTCGACATTCTGCAGAATTTTCTGGGTGCATTAGTTGTTCCAATATCAGAGAGAACAGTGTCTCGACGATAGGCAGAAAGCGGTTTTTACTCAAACCGTCCTTTGCGAAGACAGCCATTGACGACAAGAGACCGACGTGAGAGATTGCAAGCGTGTCGGGACGAGCCTTTTGGACGACTAAATGGGACAGGGTTCAGCGACGAGTCTCGGTTCTGTTTGTTTAATGACAGTCGCCGTGTAAGAGTCTGGAGGCGACTCGTAAACATATCGCATCCTGCTGCGACTGTTGAACGCCATACTACTCGACAACGCGGCATCATAGTTTGAGGTGTCCTCGGCTTCGATAGCCGGTCACCTCTGGTTCGTATCAGGTACACAATGACGATATGTGGATGAGATTGCACTGCTCTACCTTCAGAGACTGTTCAAAATGCTGTTTTTCAGCAAGATAACGCTCGACAGCACACGGCAACCATCAGCAAACAAGCCTTGTAATTTATTCAGATGCGTCCTTGGCTCCGCTGTTTCCATATCTCTCACCCATCGAGCATGTATGGGACATGATTGGCAGTTGTTTGACTGCCCTGCTTCCTCCTCAAACAGAGAACGATCTGTAGAGGATGGTTGAAGGCATATGGTCATTCATTCCTCAGGAAACTATCCGCATGTTCATTACATCTGTTTCTAGAAGGGTTATTGCTTGTATCGCAGCAAGAAGTGGTCCTACTTCCTACTGATCACCCTGTCTAATTAAGATAATTATTTTTCTTTGAAAGTGGGAAAGTCACAATGTTCTTAATTGAGCAAAGTCAAACTTCATTTATCAGTACCCGCTATGTATTACTTTGTTTAAATAAGAGCTAATACAATTAAATAAAATGTATGAGGACC
Source organism: Amaurobius ferox (assembly GCA_951213105.1). Taxonomy (NCBI): domain Eukaryota; kingdom Metazoa; phylum Arthropoda; class Arachnida; order Araneae; family Amaurobiidae; genus Amaurobius; species Amaurobius ferox. The sequence goes on along the minus strand of OX578142.1, from coordinate 100,021,451 downwards.
AATTAAGTAACAGAAAAACAATTTAACAATATATATATGTATGTGTGTGTGTATACGTATATACATATATATATATATATATATATATATATATATATATAATATGCTTTGATGTTCATAAATCATGCATTCTTGTAATGGATCACAAACAAAACTTCAAATTGGGATTGTTAAACTGATATCCCTAAAATTTATTTTAACTGCAGTTAGAGAGAATATAATGGCAGGGGGGGCATAAGAAATTTTCATGAAAATATCATTTAGGGTGAAATTGCACTTTAGGAAATTAGATCATTCCGCATTTGAAAAGCGTTATTGTTATCAAAGCATTCTGCTGCGAATTGCTGAAAAAAGGGTGCTCAAATTTAAATCCAATAATAGGGTGTTGATTTTTCTTTCTTTTTGAGAAGAAAACTTATAATAAAACGTTTTTTTTTTTTAATCTTAAAATTTAAATGCTTCCTTACAGACAGTTGTAAATGGACGAAAAGGAGCTTTATTCGCCAGAATAATTGAGACAGTGTAGTCACTACTGCAAATGTAAAGATATTTCTGTCAATAGAAAAGTTCTCATATATGATACAGAAAAATATATATTGCCAATCCAAAAAAATAAATAAATAAACGAAAAAAGTCGGCATAGAAAGAAATATATAACGTACATCAGGACATGCTCTGTTACAATTGTTCTGATAAAAAAGGAAGTTTTTTCTGCTTTCAAAAATTGTTTGCATGCCCAGTTAATACATGCAAACAGTTGCTTTACGCTATTATTAACGAAGTATTCTAATTTTCAGATTATTTAACACAACAAAATGATTTTCTTTAGATTACTTTTAAATCTAATGGCATTCTTATGTCATTGTTATATTTTCGGTTTCATTGTTATTAACTGTAATTTGCTAAGGTTAATTATTTTAAATTAAAGGACATTTATATCAGATATATAAATACATTTAAATCAAAGCTAATACAATTAATTAATTTACAAAATTAAATAATTTTAGCAAACAGGATTCTTTAAGCAGATACAATCATTGACATAAACATTTAAAAACTAAGAAGGTGGCTTTGGAATCGAATGAAACTCATGTGCGTGATTGCAATGACAAAGGTAGAAAGTGATTATAATATCATAACAAAGGGACAATTTCTTACAGAAAATCAGTACAATTAAAATTACCTTAAATGCATTGTAGGACTCTTGCTTGGATACATACGGCAATACGGTTGGATATGGAGTCATAAAGATGCCGTATGCTATCCTGCGACAAATTTGTCCACATATATTTCAACTGCCACTTCAGATTCCACTCACTCGCAAAGATGGACGAAGCTGTCGTGCTCATACATTTTCTATGGGAGACAAATTTAGGGACCAGGCAGGCCAAGAAAGCGTAACAACATAACAAAGACATTCCCAGGTAAGTCTAGCTATGTGCAGGCAAGCATTATCCTGTTGGAAAATAGATCTTTTTATGCCTATGCTGAAAGGCAACACACGAAGACTTTTTGAGTATACGACTGTGCTGTCAACGTCCCTAGTATCACTACTAATGGCACCCTCCCCCAGATCAGCATACCAGCAGTGGTGGCAGTCAAATTAGGATTGAAGCGCTCACCGGTAGTCTTCCATGCTCTAACATGATGGCCATCTGTTCCCAATAAAGATGATACGTAGCTTGTAGCCGTCCACGTTTCTCCGATCACCGTGTTAGGGTATGGAGGAATACTGTTAAACGCTTCGGTCCCAAGATGACTGTTGATTGACCTACTTTTGGTGCACAGATCTGAGGGAGACATCTCAAATGATAGTCCGTTGCTTCTAGCAGTGATATGAGAGACATTGACAACACAGCCATACATTCAGTAAATTCTGCGTTTTTGTATATTGCCTTTTGTACAGTAGCTAAGCTTAATGAATATTTGAAAAGACAGTGTATATTCAAACAACCAGTTACCAACTTTCACTTAATTGTACATTATTCGATATAGTTTATGCACTTATGGTGAACGATTGGGTGAATATAATTTGTAATGGTGAACGATTGGAAAAAAGCAACTTGTTTGGATAGACACCGTCTCCCCAAATTCCCTTCAGGCTTCGCCACTGCTTTCATAGCAGGTATATAAAGAGTCATTTACCAGCTAGCGTTTCCCAGGAATGTCTTCTCGTGTTCCTACACTTTCTTGACCTGCTATCTCTCCTGATTTGTCGCTCATCGAGCATTTATGACACCAGATGAGCCAGCATCTTCAACCATCCTCAAGTGTGCGAAATCTGAATTGGCAGTTACAACATCTGAGGGTAAATTTGTTGCAAGACATCATAAGGTATATTTATGTGTTTATTTAGTTTATTAGTTTATTTCACATACCTGACCGCATCTCCGCATATATCCAAGCAAGGAGAAGCGTCCTCTAAGGTACTATAGATAACTTTAAATTGCACCATTGTTCCACTGGAAATTGTCATTTTGCCATGATATTGTAATTACTTATTACAATAGTTGCATTACTATCACACATATAAAATTTCATTTGATTTCACCGCCTCCTTCTTGATGATTAACTTTTCTCGTAAGTGTATTCCGTATTAAGTGCAAATTAATGACACTTTTGTAAAAAATTACGAATCAAATTATATGGCTGTGTACATATTATGTATTATACATATAAATAAGCTGTCTGCAAAATATCCATTCAATTAAAAAAAATATCGCATATGAAGAATAGTTTATTTCACTTAATGTATATTTAATTATTTTCTCGAGACCAACTTTTACCGTTGTTAGCATTTTCATAACGCTTTACCATATCCTTTAGCATTTTATTGCTTCTAATTAACGTCTATGATAGCAAGCAGTGTGTATCATTTTTATCAGAAGCATTTTCTCCAATTTATAATATAAATATGGTGGTTGGAGTTTCTATAATTGAAGTAATATCACCACAGTTTATCAAATGCTGCATTAACTTTGTCTTTATGACGATTTGACTACTTATTTTCTTCTTACCTATTTCACTAATTGTACTTTATATCACTTAAAGCATAAATTATCATTAAGAAAATGCATTAATATCACTTAAAGCATTTTCCTTTTCAAAATATTTTATCACGCATTCCTGAAGGGTTGCTAAGTAACTGAGTAAAAGTAACAAAGATACCTGAAACAGTTACTATTCGTTAAATGGAATTCTGTATGTGTTGTTGTTGTTGAAACCCAGACCGTCCGACCTACCAGAAAGGGGAATTCTGTATGTGTTGTTGTTGTTGAGACCCAGACCGTCCGACCTACCAGAAAGGTGTAAGGTAACTGTATGGACGGCCGGGAAGTGCCACCCAATTTTGACCGGAACCCAGTGGGGGAGGCATCCACAGGGACCGTACCCTCCTTCCCCTACCACCAACCTCTCGGAAGGACTTACGGACCCACATGTTTAACGTGATCGTACTCCGCATGAACACGGCGGCATTTGTGGTAGCGTGCAAATCTAGCGCGCAAACCACGGGGATACCGCACCCGAGATGGCCAACAGCACGCGGTGTTCCGAGGTGGTCACCCACCAAGTACTAACCGCGCCCGATGCTGCTTGACTTCGGTGATCTAACGAGAACCGGTATTTTCAGCACGGTACGGCCGTTGGCCTAATTCTGTATGTGTGAAAAACCTAACTTTCATTATAAATGAACAGTTTTCGATTCTCGGGTATAACTAAAACTACAACTTTCTTATGGCTCGATATCACAATCAATATGTATATCGTTTTGTAATTGATTAAATTAAACGTACCAAATTTCATAGGCATCGCTTAATTATTTCGACAAACAGCACTTTGGGGAAAGTAAAATTTCTAATATCTCATTAATAGCTCGTGATAAATCCTAAAATAGTTTCCATTCAAAAATCCACAGCGTAAAATCTTAGTCAAATAAAGTGTCGTAAACATACGATCGTTTAGTGCGAATAGGTCTTAAGCAACCTACAAAATACCAAGACCAACACGCTTGCTTACGGAGCACCTGTGACAATCGAGATCACTTATCCCCACATCGAAATTAGAAGTAGTCAGCAAAAGTAGATTTACCTTAGAAGAGAAAACCACATACAGGAAACTGCTTAAATAAGCAGAAATAAACAGTAGTGGTGCCCGCTGGTAAGAAGGGGAAGACATAATTGATAAAAGCAGAAGAAATGGACACAAAAAGAAAACAAAGAACAAAATTAAATAAGCCTTAGAGACACCCATTAAACCTGGCCAAGTCATAATTGAGAGAAATATAGTGTAATGCACAAATCATTAACCAGATATTGGAATTTCCATTGATATGTTAAGCCGCAAAGCAATCCAGACTCAAAATTGATAAATGTTTTTGAGTAATAGAGACAGAAGAAAAATCAAGCGATGACTGGTTATCCAACAGTGATTAGCTATAGAAGATTTGTTAATTTCTTGATTTTTAACATAATATGGTGTTCTTTAAAATGTAACTTTAAGGCACATTTAGTTTTCCGATATACGATAGTCTAAAATGACACAGGAATTTGATAAATCGCCCAATAATTGAGCTTTCAATTAGATATTTGAGAGGAGAAAATTGATAGGAAGTGATAATACTTATTTTAAAAGATTATTTTATTTATAGGAGATAATAATGCCTTGAAGTCAAACTTTTTGTGAATTCTGGGAAGTTCATGACTAAGCCTTGGATGAAATAGCCATAAGTCTGCCCATTATTGAGCTTAACTCATCAGTGATAAATATGTAAATCCATTGAGCGTTTTCAAGTCATAAGTGGTCATATCAAACAGAAAGACAGTCAGAAACAGGTTTTAATTCTCCATATTCAGCACATTACTCCAGACTATAGTGATAAACATTACAGCCGAGTATTCCCTGTACTCAGCCCCATTGCTTGGAAAAATTTCATCAAAATCCTTTGTTTGATTCAGGAGATATTTGAGTTAGAAGCATGCATTGAAATTTTTTCTTTTATTAGATTAAATAATTAATAACACTGTAATTAGAGTTTATATAATTTTATTAACATCCTATAAAAAGAAAACTTATAAAATTATTATTTTTTATCAAATCATATTACTTTATTCAATCTGATGATATCAACTAATTTAGACTTTTGTAGAAAATTTTGAATAAATATATAGTCGAATAAGCATACAATACGCAACAAGCAAACAGTTTGCAACAGTTTTACGCAGCGAACGATATGGTTTCGATAGACTGGAAAATACAGATATATACTCGTAAGCGTCCCAGTACACACCCACATGCTACGTGATTAGATGCCGCCGACCGTTATAGCTTAACCACTTTTCGAATCGGAGCTATACAATCGCCTACGCATCGAGTATTCGCGGATTCGTAGGTCTCTGCGCCCCAGTGCAAAATTTCATTAAATGCCTCAGAGCGGCCCACTCAACTAACTATTCGGTTGCACAATTCCCTGGTTGAAAATATTACACATCAAACTTTTAAAAAAAATGAGGCAGATAAAGAGTATATATAAAAAAAATTCTAACTTGAGTAATGATTTCGCATGATTTTTGCCCAGGAGATCTGTAGTAGATAAATGTGCTTACATGGCCAATTTGAAGTAAAAAGCCATAAAATTAAAACAGTTTAAACTTTGTATTAAGTCTCAGCCAATTTATCAGTCGCGCAATTACAAATGCCCCTTGCTCGAGTTGTCAAGAGAATTCGACTTCTTTACAAGAGCTGAAAGAGTTCTTTACGAGAGTTCTTTACGAGAGTTCGACTTCATCTACGACTTCTTTCATATTCGACGACATTTCTACGACTTCTTTCATATTCGACGACATTTCTACGGCTTCTTTTATATTCTTATAAATTAAATTAAACAAAAAAGGTGTTGGTTAATTGCAAATAATTAAACATATATATTAATTGTTTTTAATTTCTACTTGGACAACATTCATTACATTTTAATTTCCGGTACAACTCAGAGTTCAAATTTCTGGTTGTTGGACAGTTTTCAAAAATTTAACTTTATTGTTATTTTTTAATTTTCATATTAATATCTTTGATAATTTCAAAATCCTTATATCTCATTTAAGAACGACCTCTACTTTCTAGACCCAGAAGTCGCATATTAAATACGTGAGTAGTCACACATTATAACACACATCTTTATATCCTGACATTCTAACACATATGCATGATAAAGCACGTTTTAATAGTATGCATTATAAGGAAATAGTGTCAATCTAAGTTGACAGATACGCAAAAATACGAATGTGAACGCAAAATTTGCAACTAAAAGTTTCATTTAGCTTTATATCGGAGTTTATCCGCTTTAACGCTTTTAAAATATTATTGAACATTTGATCTGCCTTCGCCGTTTTGTCTTTCGGATCCCATGGGGTTGATCTCTAGCTTCATAAATTGGTTATTAATTTAATGGACAGCTTCTTATATCTTGAGATTAATAAAAGAGAACACTGTAAAAATATGTACACCCAGCTGTTCTGTAAGAATTCGAAATCCATGTCCAATAGCAAAAAGTTTTCTTCCAGTGGCAGAAAGTTTTCTCCAGTAGCAGAAAGTTTTCTTCATAAATAATATAATAACATAACTTTTAGCCACTAATGCTTGTAGCTGCTGAATTAGTTCATTTTAACGCTCTATTAATTATTTTATGCACAAAAAAATCCCTTTGATCTAGAGCTATAGTTTAGATTCAAAACCATTAACGAACATTATATGCATACACGGAAATTTACAACCGTACCGGCTAATGAAACCCAACTCCTATGAATAAGATGGTGGTCCAAACTGTCAGTCATAGGAGGCCAAAAGGTGAGCCGTTTGCCTACAGGTGAACCTTTCACCTCGCGAAAAGTCCCCAAAGAGAAGAATGTATGTGTTTGAGACTTTAAAAAATCTCTTGTTAAATGCTTTCTCTTCTTATAAAACCAATGTATTTGCTAACTAACTTTTACGAACATTTTTAACTCAAGAAAATGTTCTACGACATATGTTATTATTGTCCCGTTGACCCTTTGTTGTAATTTAAAGGGGGGGGGGGGTAATTTTGTGATTTATTCTTTCACTGCTGTCCGTTTTTAACATTGAAGCTATTTCCTCATTATTTGTAGCCACGTATTCAGTGACGCATTTGCGTCTCTACGGACGACTTTTAGTCGTGTGAAAATTTTATATCGACGAAAAAGCTTCACTTCAAAAATATCCGAATTCGTTAAGATTATGAGCAGATCAGACAAGCGGTCACACGTCGTAACTCGCTCAAAAATGATGAGATTCACACAGCGTTCAAAAATGAACGAGATTCATAGAACGTTCTTTTTTTTTATTTAAAAAATATTGAATGATAATTCATATAAGCGAATTATGATTACCTTCCCTCCTCCAGGGTAAAATATTTTCCGTTACACGGTACTTTGTTCTCCCGAAAACGGAGAAGAATATTAGGGGAAGAAGCTGATTTTTTTTTCTCTTTTATGGAGCGCATGAATGGAAACGACAGCTTCACTATTTCACTGCGAAGAGAAAGTTTATATTTTGCTATAAAATGTTTCTTTGATAAATTATTCATCTGAATTAAATTGAAAGAAAGTGATTTTGCATTTATCACAGCACGGTGAAAATGTATTAAAAAAACCCAAATTGCATTAAAATTCAAATACTATGTTGAACAAAAAAGCAGACAAAAAAAGTAGAGGTTAATCAAACTAGAAACTTCATTTTCTTTGCAGCAGTGGTTTTGGTGTAATGTGTTTTTTTCCCAATATATTCCTTTCCGCACTATTCCTAATAAGATTAGTTACATCTTGTTCAGCGAATACAAACATGCAGAATTTGCATTTGTGAAAATCAATTTTTTTAAAGCATTCCCTTTTCTTTGAGCGGCGGGGGCTTTAATAATTCCTTCGAATTTAAAAGCAAGGAGTAAAATCTCGAGTTTAAAAAATGAATCATATTCGGAGTCGCCCTGAAAACTTGAAATTAATGGAAAAATTCCCCGTCTGCGAATGTGATTAAAATACATGGGATGTTTCAGTTAGGCATTAGGAAAAAATTCCGTATAAAAATCTTTTCTTTTCGATCGCTTGCAAAAATGAAAATGTAATGCAGTGGGAATAGGATCTTTTTAATGTTTCTCTTTTTCCTCATTCTATTTAACTTTTAACGTAAAATATTGGGATGTTTAGGATTTCTTATGAACAATAAAAAAAGGTAGAAATACCAAGACTTTGCAAATCACTGAGCTAGGATCAAGATGAAAGATATAGCGTCGACGTACATTCAAACATGCTTGAATATGCTTTTATATATTTTTGCTGCGTAAAACAAATGGTTAGGAGGTTACAATATAGAACAGGGCAATAAGAGTGATATTAGATTACTTAAAATATATTATTGTTCAGCAATTTTTGCGTCAGTTAGAAGACAAAATGAATGAATCACTTTGCAATTCCCGATCGAGAATTAACTCTCTCTCTCTCTCAAAGATGAAATTTTGGATTTTTATTTAATACTAGAAACTGTACCAGGCGTTTCCCGGGATTTAAAGCAAGGTTGTCAATTGAATTCATTCATTAAGTTTTTCGAAAGACTGAGTCGCCATACGCTTAAATTACAAAACATACAAGGGTACATGCTGGCCCTAAAAGAGCAGCTTATCACACCTTAGACAGCTACTCGGGTACATAATACGTCTTGGATCCGGCGCTGAGCACATCGAATGCTACGGCCTAACACTGCTGCATATTAAGCCCTAAATACGCCTTTTCCGTTCTGCACGGGTGTATAATTTATTTTGATATGAACTAAATAAGCTCTTTTGAAGCACCCTAAATAAGATATTTTAGTGCGTCTTAATAAGATCTTTCGATACACCCTAAACAAGCTCTTTTAATATTATTTAATTAAGCTCTTTAGGTACGCTATAAATAATCTTTTCTGACACAGGCTAACAAACACCACAAATAAATAAACTTAAAAACAAACATATTTCTATTTTATTATAGATTAGAACGAATTACCCGGCGTTTCACAGGTCCTAAATAAGCATCCTCTATGTAAATAATACAGATACAAATAACAACTCTCTATTTCCAAATCGCCTGTTCCGAACCGAAATTATTCCTGTTCTTCGCGTTTTCCACGAGCAACCATGCCAATTGTACAACGTGGACATACTAATCGGGATATCATCACCTTGTTATATGAGACAAAGAATTTTAGATCCATTACAATCCAATGGATTCCTTCTCATATTGTTGTTTGTGGTAATGAGACTGCCGACTCCTTAGCCAATGAGGCTTGCCATCTGAACTCACCTTCGAACAATATTCTCACTTATTCTGAAATACAAAACTTGATTAGATCTAGGCATTATCATAACAATCCTCCATGTCAACACTGGTACTCGACTAAGAGCCCTGGATTATCGCTCCATTATGATAACCCTAGATTCATTCAGACAGCGTTGGCCAGATTAAGGAGGGGCCATACTAAGGATATGAAGTTTGAACGAGGAGACAGAGTTTTCGCTTCTTGTACCTATTCTTCTTCGACTACTCCCACTGATATTCTCGACCCCATGGAGACTCTTGAAATCTTCTAGTAGAGGACTGGGAGAGGGTGGCCTCATTGCTTTATGAGCGGCGTGAAATTTAGGACTTGACCTAGCATTTTCAAGGTCAAGGGGCTTAGCAACAATAACAACGCGGGCGTAATGTCCCTTAAATAAACTCCTTTGATAAGTTCTAAATAAGCTCAATAAAAAATACTTGAAAACGCAAAAAAGAAAAAATTCCACATTTAGCTCGATGGGCGAGTTTAAGGTGCTTGGCCTCAACGTAGCTTTATTAATAAATGTCCGGATGCCGGTAAAAGTTGCATGTTAATTGGATCTTAGGAAGCTGAGATATATCAAAACGCAGATGAAAAAATGGTTAAATTAAAAAGTAAATACATACTATCTCAGTGAGTTTTCATTAGAATTTTGCCATTTTTAGCACAATATTCATAATGATAATATAATATCAAATTTAAAAATTTAGAACGAAATCTCTTAAATTCGCAAAGTTAGAAAACCGATCAATTAAATCCAGTTCGCTTCAGAAACAGTTGTGTTTTCGTCTCGACAAAATGGCTACTATTTAATCAAAACACCTGCTTTCGTATATTTTGCATTCGGAAATCTCTTCTCGAATAAGTGGAATTTTAAAACCAAAATTTTGAAGGATTTTAGATTTTAAATGTTCATAATTTTTAAACGAAATCTAATTTAAAAACACCTCTCCGAGCCGTATCGATTGAGGACCTGTATTACCTCTGTACATAATTTTGCCGCTGTCCGAAGCATCAATTTTTCGCTGCAGATGACACGGATGTAAAGACATATAGACATATTTTTTATTATGTTAAACTAGAAAATGTACCCGACGTTGCCATGGAGTTAAAGCAGGGATTAATTAAATTCATTAATCTTAAAAATATTGATAAACTTTACCCATATAAATAACAGTGAAATTTGCATGCAATCCGTATATACCAGCGCAACGGGCGTGATACAACACTCCCTCCGAATCAAAAATTATCCCTTTCTTCCGACGAACACAACTTCAATAGAAACCGAAACTCACCACCTGCGGAGACTGTGTACTTAACACGTTGTAAAATCTATGTTCTAACATCCTAGTTCCTTACACTTTTAGTTTCCTATATTCAGGAGGGGGGGGGGTGAAAACAGGACTCTTCTTTGCTCGTGTGAAACAACACATTACGTCATTCCTTCCTCTTCAATACCAGCTTATGGAAAATTATGATTGGCGCGTTTAAAATATAAACATTATTATTAGTAAGGTGTTTAAAAATCACATTCTGATAAAGATGACGATTTGGAACTTTTTCAATTTATTCGCTCTATGAGAAATGGTGTAATGAAATATATTTTTGAATATATATTTCAACAATTGTTGACATTCTTCATGAACTGGTAATGAAGAAGGTATGTGCCTTTCTATTTTTAACAGAACTTGGCTGATGCTCTGTCACACAACTTAATTTGCTTAATTTACTTAATTCGTTCACTTACGCTAATGCTTTGTAAATACTTCTATCCCGTGAATTTATTTCATTTTTTTTATGAGTTTTTCCATTTTAAATCAGAAACGTAAAATATCTCATAAACGACGCTTATTAGTGTCTTAAAATTGATAGCATTGAATTATAGGATAAAAAATCTCATATAAAATATACAATGTTGTAAAAGATTTATACTTAATTACCTTTTTATAACATTATTTTCTATCTATAAAATGCTCAAACAATTTTGACCATTTCTCCATAGCCTTCTGGCGTTCACCAAATTCAAAAATCATTCCCAATTTTATTCAATTTCATCAATTTGTTCAAAAGATATCGTGCCCACAAAAAAAACACGTACACATAATTGAAAAAAATTATTAGTCGTATTCAGAAACGCTCAAATCCTGTAGATCCATCAAAATCTAAAAGTCTTGTTTTTGACCACATCACAATACTTTCTTTTTACATTACTATGTATGGTAGGGATAACAATTCGTCAAAACTGATAATTTTACAGTTTTATATAGTTTAATATAGTTATAGAAAAAATTATTCAACATTAGGATATTAGATATGAGAAAGTTTTGTTTAAAAATACAGTATAGTCCCTAGAACATTGACTTAACTACAATTTTTGGGCTCAAAAACAAAATTACTTTGAATCCCCCGAACATTGTTGAACACTCACAAGCAGAATTATTTTGAGGACCCCTCCCCCTTTTTCTAGCTAAAAATTTTTGTAAGTATTCTGAAATAATTTACAACTGATGAATTTATTTATTATATTTTGCAAATAATATGCAACTGTATCACATAAATAGTATTTAAAAAGAGCATTTGCAAAAAAATAAATAAACATTTTCGAGTCCTTTCCACAGCAAGCTTAGTTCTGTCATATTCATTTTCCTGGCCTCACTATTTTCAATTACCAGAAGAGCTAAACCACTTAATCGTGATTGTCTGGTGAAATTTCTATTGTAGTCCTTCATAGGTTTTAATTGTTCAATTATCTTTCAACGGAGGCTTCGGTGGCAGAGTGAAAAGCAGTAATAGTACAGAATACCCATCAGAAAAATCGTTTTCTATCAATTTGTATTTGTTAATTAACATTTCTCGAAACTTTAAATCACCATCTGCTGTTTTGATCATTTTGCATCAATTTTAATGTGTTCACATTCAAGGGGAAATTCTGCAAAATGAGGGTCGAAATATTTTTGCAGAAAAATTTTGCATTTTTACAATAAATTCAAATTCGTTGATTTCAAAAATTCTTTTGACGATTGACGAATATATAGTTCTCTTGTTCTGCCTGAGGCCCCTTCTAGTGCTGAAACGTTGCTTGCTTTTGCTACCCGATTTTTGCGCTCATATGGCCGTAAAAGCTCGGATACAAACTCGGTTAACACGAAAAATCTATCTTACTGCTATGTATAATTGTACAATGTGCGAAAATATTTCTCTTCTCTCTGGGATCTCCATTCCTGCCATTGATGAACTATTACTGCAAGATAAAAATATACAGGATAAGTAGGCTAAATAAATTTTGAATAGTGGTAACTAGAGCTATTGAAGTGAGGTATTGGTATAGTAAAGTGACCATACTCTATCAGATGTAATTGACAACATCGCCCTTAGCGGCAAAATTTGGAAGTTAGCACTTCTATCTCGGAAACTATAAGATATACAGAAATGAAATCAATTAGAAAACGTTGTAAATCATTACCAAATTAGTAGGAAACGTTATTTCAATTAATACAGAAGCGTTATTCATATAGTGTACAGATTAATGAGAAGTATGTTTAATATGTCCATTATCTGCCACAATGCATGTCTGTATGCAGGAAAGAACTTCCTGCTGCATGTTTACCAGTATTATGCGTGAATGTAAAACAGTAGGAAAATATGAGGCATACTGCCATGCAGTTTCCCCAGCATTTAGTCTAAATTCGCTGTATAGCAGTACCATCTCGCAATAATCTTCATTCATTCCAATAGCTTGGCATGATCTTTTTTTACACGATGGTCCTGATCGTTTGTAAATTTCCTCGCATATTTTATTTGCAAGAACGATTTTAGGCGTCACAATCATCATCCAGACGCCACAACCATCAATTGGACATCACAACCATCCTCCAGACGTCACAACCATCATCCAAACTTTACAACCATCATTCAGACGTCACAACCATCAGACTTCACAACCATCATTCAGACGTCACAACAATTGGATTTTCACCCCACCCCACCCTCCCACACACGAGGAGGAAAACACTAAGACTGTCGGCCATCAAGCAGAAAACTTAACGAAGCCGGATTTTTTATTTATACACACCCTTCCCCGCCCATGGCGAAGAAAATGTTTTCCTTAAATGTTTTCAAACGCTTCAGAAGCCTACATGGTGACTTAAAATGCTGAATCATTGCCCACTTATAGTATTGACCATCAGACAGAACCTAATGTTTTCTGATTTTCGATCCTTCCCCTCCCCCCCCCTCAACACACGGGGCGTAGATTATAGTTAAACAAGACACTGATGTAGTCCTCTAGTGACTTATAAGACAGAGTATTTGCTCATTTGTAGTATCGACAACTGGACCGAACCTAAGATAGCTTGCTTTTTCTATATTTCTCTCACAGTGGACAGAATTATGGGAGAGGAATAAAGTATCTCAGAACCCTGCCGAAGCACCTACTGGTGACAAAAAGGCTAAAACTCGACCGCAAATGTAAAACCTAACTGGAGCAATTTTCAATTAAGAAGACTATAGTAGACACTAAGCACCATACATTGTAAACAAAATAAAACTTATGCAACAAAATTTGCCCTCCCCATCACACGGAGTGGATATTATGGTTTTTGAACGTCTTTCTAGGTTCTGATGTAGCCCTCCAATGGCTCAGAAGGCAGAATCTTTGCCCATTTGTAGTATTGACCATTGGACCAAACCTAAGATAACTAGTACATAATTTACTTTTAACCTAATAACTAGTATATAATCTACTGTTAACCTAAGATAACTAGTATATAATCTACCTAATCTATTTGACCTAATAACTAGTATTTAATCTACTGTTAACCTAAGATAACTAGTATATAATCTACTTTTCTCCCGGAGGGGACAAAATGATGAAGGGGATTAAAGTCCCTCAAAACCCTACCGAAGCCCCCATCGGTGACATAAAGGGCTAAAACTCGACCACGAGGTAAAACATAACTGAACCAATTTTCAACTGAGACAACTATTTTCAATGCTAAGCGCCATACATTATAAACAAAATAAAACTTATTAAGCAAAAGTTGCAGCTTAAGTGTGTAAGTTTCCCTGTCTTTGACAAGCTTATGTACTACTTTAATCTAAAAAGGGTTTCAATGGATAAAAATTTGAAAAAATATATTGCCGAAAATCTCCAAGGACAAATTAACATCCAAAGATACAAACGCCTATTGCCAACGGTTAAAGCACCGAACATTGTAATCAGGGGATTTCGATGCGACAAATCGGTTGATACACAAAATCACATATTTACAGCCGAAAAACTCTATCAATTGGTAGTTATGGAACGGCCGAGTAAAAATAAACTCTACCCAACAAAGCAATGCATATCTACAATCATTGCAAGTTAAACGATATGTAACGAATTTTATTGGACGGCAAGATACTGAGATTAAATTTTTTTAAGAATTACACAATTTTTGTAAATCGAATTACTTTGATCCTGATACCATCTATTTAATATATGTATCTGAAAACTTATTCTAAAATTAACAGTCTGGATTTATATGTTTTCGCATTTCAACACCGTTAAAATCCTTTATTTAATTTTAACACCTGAAATTATACTTGGTGATAAAGTTAGTTAAATTCATTTTTAACCTACAAAATAAAGATATTGTTTATATTTTTATCCTTGCTGCCAGAATTTTTATTTTATGAACTTTAAATTTATAATCTTAGCAGCAACTTATTATGAATTCCACAGAGTTTCTAAGACAGTCCTTAAGCATCCCAATACTTTTTAAGGAAATGTACATGAGTGTACGTGTTAGTTCTTTTTTTTAAAGTGACGTTGCCCGATCGAATAGAAATGATTGCAGCGCCCTTGGTGGATAATTAAAAAAGTTAGCAGCAATGCGAGGTAGAAGAAAAATGCTAGTTCCAAAATTGTACAGACATATAATTAGAATTCGGTATTAAAAACAAACGAAATGCATGTATAAAAGGCAAATTTGAACCTCACGTGGAAATCCTTCATGAACCCTCCATTTTCCTCAGGAATTTGATGCTGATTCCATATCAGTCAACATCTAACCTATAGCGAATTCCGAGCGATAGATATCTCAAGGGAAAATGTAAACTTTTTTAATCGGAAATGACATCTCTAGAACCGGTAGGAGAAATCTTTAGTGAGTCCATTTCCACCCTCCAAAATTTGATGCTGAATCCATATCACTCATTATCTGAGTTTTATATATAGCCAATCCTGAGAAATATGTTTCAAAAAATTTTTAAACAGGCAATTAAAATTCTTAGTGGCCTACCCTACCTCTTTCAGAATTTACTGATGAATCTATATCAGTTATCATCTATGCTTTATCTATAACCAGTTTTGAATATATGTTTTAAGTAAAATAAAAAAATGTAAACCGGAAATGGAAAACGAACCGGAAGTAGACATCCATAGTGAATCCCTCCAGCATTCGACTCCAGAATTTGATGCTGGATCTATATGAGTCATCAAGTTCTATTTCTAGCAGATCCTGAAAAATAGATATTTTAAGAATAAAATTTTTGTAGAAACAATAGTACCTATAGCAAAATTTTTGCCACCAATAATCATGAAATAAGATCTAATTCTATACAAATATTACTCTATACATTACACAATATATACTTCTATACAAAGATATTTCAAGGGAAAATGCAAATTTTTTAATCGGAAGTGACATTTTGAACCGGAAGGAGAAATTTTTAGTGAATTTTTAATGAATCCCTGCCCATCCCCCAAAATTTTATGCTGAAACCATTTCACTCATTGTCTGAGTTTCATATATCTTGAAATTAATGGAAAAAATCATCAAAAAACTTCAATAATTTTGCGTAATTAATCATTTCTTATGTAATTTTCCATTATAAATGTGATAAATAGTTCAGATGATGATAAGAAGTGGAAAAGAATCCCGAAATGAAAATTCTTTGTAAACCACCCTACCTTCTCCAGAAATCGATGCTGAACCCACATCACTTATCATCATCTAAACTATGACCAATTTTGAGAAATAGATGTTTGAAAAAATTAATTTCATAAAAACAATAGTATGACAAAATTTTTGCCACCAATAACGATTTTTTTTTCTAAACTAGCATCGCAAAGATCAAACGAATACAAATGCACGATATAAAACGTTTAATATAGTTAAATTGAAAATGTTTTTGAAGAAATGCCAGCGTTACCAAGAAGCTTTAAACGTGCACATGTACAATCATTCGTAAGCTACCTAACGGTAAAAAATAATGATTTGGGGTAGGGGCAAAATAGGGAAGAAAAAAGATTGGAAGTGAAGATGAAGTAACATCAAGATCTTCATCTACAACAAGGGGTTTGTAATTTTAGAGAAGCTATCAATTTCAATTTGCTTGCCGCAGTGCGTAAAGCAGTACGTGCCACGTACGGTATTCAAAGCAAAAGAGATTAAAATAAAAGAAAAAATCGACGGCGGAGGAAATTGGAAGTGTACTTTAGACGTTAAATTTAATGAGATAGTCTTAGTTTTGGAAATTGCGTTTATTGAACACTTGTACCATAAATAAATGAAATATTTGTTCGCTTGCGTAGGGATGTGAACTTGAATTAAGACTTCTATTCTTGCATTAAATGAACTCTTAATGATTAAGATAATTATTTTTCTTTAAAAGTGGGAAAGTCACAATGTTCTTAATTGAGCAAAGTCAACTTCATTTATCAGTACCCGCTATACATGATTTTGTTTAAATCAGAGCTAATACAATTAAATAAAATGTATGAGGACAAATAAAGTAACAGAAAAACTATTTGACAATATATATATATATATCCTCGATTCAATTGATGACTGCAAAAATAGTCAAATTTTGAGCCGCCCAACGGCGGCCTGTGGCACCATTAACGTAACAAAGGCGGAGTCTGCAGCCTTGCATTCATTAACGAAAAATGTTTGTTTTAGTGTTCCCTATCACCCATTATAGAACAGTAGTTTGGTGGGGTACTATATAAGGTATCTTCAAAAAGTTCTTATAATTGACGTGTAATGTTTGTGAACATGTTATCGCAATGAGCAAATTTCGGTCTTATACATTAGTAGCACTCATAACGTTATAACATAGCGGGTCCAATTTTATTTCCGCTTGGAGCATAGCAGTACTAGTTTTTGTACTCTATAGTGACATGAAAGTTGAAATTTGTCCGCTACTGAGCAACATATAAACATTAAATTTTGTGTTTAAATGTAAAATCACAATCTGAGACCTCTGATTGAGCATAGAGGAAAGTACTTATGCACCCCAATAATTCTGTAAGGAAACGTCTATGAGTGTACACATTAGGTCCATCTATAGTATAAGGACCATGCCTGATCGAATAAAAGTTATTGCGGTGCCCCTAGCGGCGAATTTTAAAAGTTGGGATAACAAACTGTTCAACAAAGAAAGACACACAATAAAAACCAATTACAAAGTTGTCCAATATTGTCTATTTAGTAAGACTTGACATCAGGAACTGACGAAACGTGTATCCGGGAACCAATAAATACCAGTCATATTTAATTGGTTGCTAGATGCGCAGCCGCGCCACCATACTGTCAAACGTTACCAAACGGTTCACGAGCGTATACAAATAATCCCAGTAACGTAGTACCCATTCATAAGATAAAAGATAGCACTTACAGAACGAGATATGCGAATTGACTTACTCGTCACGACTCCTAATGGCTCACCACTCGTCCAGTCTGTAAATCTTGACCGATATTTATGATCTTGTACGCGTTTTGTGCATCCCTGATGTCGATTCCCACGAATTAGACAGTGTTCACAACTTTGTATTTAGCTTCTCCCGTTTCTCTCCTTTTGTTATCATGTTCATTATCCCAACTTTTTAAATTCTCAGGACGCTACAGTCACTTTAATTCGATCCGAACTTATCACTTTGTACATATAAACCTAACGTGTACACTTGTGGACGTTTTATTAGAAAATTAGTGGGGTGTTTAAGGACTTTCTTGAAAACCCTGTATAATGAACACAATGCAAATTCAATCACGTTGAAGAAAAACTGTTGGTTATTCTTAACTGTTGGTTCTTCACAGCAATACACAAGCGCATTGTCTGCTGGGTTTAAAGCATTGATCTCATTAAAGCATACACCATGTTCTCGTGACTGAGCATCTGCTACGGCGATTCAGTACTAATTAATAGTACACAAGGGTATTGTCTGCTTGGTTTAAAACATTGACCTCATTAAAGCATACACCATGTTCTCGTGACCAAGCATCTCCTACGGCGATTTAGTACCAATTCATAATCCAAAATGCGTTAAAGTAGCCGAAAGAGATTTTAAAGAATGGATCAAGGACTGCTTCCAACAGATTTATTCTCTTTCGAAGTGTATATAGCTTCGAAAAAATTGTAGTGTCAATGTTTTTTTAAAGTTCCCATAAAATAAAAGAATTTCGGAAACTTATTTTAAGAAAAATTATATAACTCTTATTCTATTTATCTAAAACACCTACGTTAGATAAATGTATTATACATATCCTATATGGCAGGTCTACGTGACATCAAAATCGAAATTGAAATCATTTTCCCTCGATCTTAAAGATGAGAATTTTCTGCATAGATTTGTTTCATTTGATCGATGTGCTTTGATTAAAATACCAAATAGTGACAAAAACATATGGCATTGTACAAGAACAAAAGAGCGTTTATCTAAATTTCGGTATTTTAAAGTAATATACATTTTAGAAGCAATATTTTGTGTTAACATTTTCGAAAAATTTAAATGCTTTAAAATAAATATAATGTGAAAATAAATACTTTTATAGTTATGTTAAAAAAGCAAATAAATGCGCTGAAAGCAGATAATATAAATTGAATAGCATAATATTCCATTTTTCATTTTTATTAGCACAAATCCATTTTGTCGGATTTATCCGTTTCAATATTTGTATGTCATTTGATTTTCGACTTATAAAAGCAGGATTTTATTTTTAATAAGAATTTATTCCATTCTCTATTATTTCATTCTCTACATGTAAAACATTATATTTAGCGCTCACAGTTAAAATAATAAAAACTGAATAAAGAAATGAAATTATGCAGTACTTGGAAGAATCATAAAAGTAACAAATTTTATTTCAACTGTAAAATACCAATGGAAAATAATATTTTTAATAGTAATGCCAAAGGAGTACTAGTATAATTTGCATTGATATATGCTTCATTTCAAGAACAAAAACTATTTTTAGACTATAAACCGAATATGCTCAAAATTAGGGTTACTATACATCTAGGATTATCATACATTTGGAATTTCTGTCCCGATTAAACAAAGGCGTAATTAAAGTTTACAATACAAAACTTTACTTGCAATTTGAAGCGAATCACAAGCACAAATACATTTAGGTCTAAGGTTTCCCTTATTATTCAATTTTGAATTGAAGTAAAATTGTATACATTGAGTAGCTAACATGCGTTGTAGTTTGAGTAATGACAACCACTTGTATAGGCCGTCCAAATGGATGCTCTATGTCTTCGGCTGATGAGTCGGACTGTCTGGGCCTTCAACCACTTGTATAAGATGTTGAACTTTATAGATTCTCAATACCTTTATTAATTTCAATAGATGGACAAGATGGCCTTACACAAGATAGTGCAAGTGTTAAAAGGCGTTAATGAGCATGTATTAAAAATCGTGGATGCGGTGTATTTTTTCTCAAAACTGTATTTTTTCAGTAGACGATGTATAGGAAAGCATGGGTCAATGAGTAATCCCGCAAAACATTTTACTCTGGATAATGCAACGATCAGGAGAATAGCTTCGTGTTTTCACTAACGTTGAAATCAATAGGGCATTGAAAATAAAGTCTTTCATGCTTAGTACACGGAGAACATAACAGCACTTATAACTTATAGTACCTTACTTTAAAATCAGAAGCTTATGGCCACGCTTTCTTTTGCCTACGCGTAAGGGGAGAAGGAATTTCAGCGACCTTGAGCCGCCGATTTTAAAATAATGAACTACACCATTAAGCAGTCCATTTTTTGTGTTAATTCCTCGACTACATCACTTATCTCTGTTTTTTTTTTACCCATCTCATCAATGCCCTCTAACTACTTTTAAAACATAATCAAGATCTGTAAGCCGTTTTTCAAATAAAAAACTTCAAACATTTTTACAGACGCGTCAGGAATAATGCAGATACGCTCCAATAAAATAGATGGGAGATTGAAGAATAAAAGGGAAACATATTTTTGATTTTTTTCTCCTTTTCTGAAAGAAAATCAAAAGAAAATTCGAACTTATAATAAATATCATTTCCCCCCCCCTTTAATTTTATTATTAAACAGGGTGCCATTTTGAAGATCGCAAAACAGCAAGAAGTGTCTCCGAATTTAATGTTACATGACAAAACATTACGCCACTGAAATGGGACATCATCAAATTGCGTTACTGATGGTCCTGGTTAAATTATCTAGAAATAGGGTCGTAATACTTAAAGGTAACCTATGGTATTCACTTATAAAGTTACCAGGTCAGACAATTGCAATAACACAATTCTGCACTCTGTGAGTATTGGGACAAAATTAACCGAGAATCCAATATCCAAGAGAGAGAGCGACATATCATGTGACGAATGTGGCTGAATATGTTCATTTTGTCTCAGATCATTACACTGTGGTGGTAGTAAAATGTAAAGATTTTAATTCGTTACTACTAGCAGTCATTGGAATTTTGTCTGAAAAATAAATCCATCATTGCAAATAAAATTGCACACCTTTGAATCAATACATTACGCTGGTATATGAAAGTATCAAATTTCGAAATCTACAAAATCAAACTAAACAAAATATTCCTAAAATATAACATAATGGAAAAAGGAATATCTGAATTTTTTTAAAGGAATTAATAGGAAATCATCATAATTTTGTGTTTTACTGTAATTATCTTTGAAATAATTTGTAGTACTTGCAAGTAGTAATTTTTTGTAATTGCAAGTATTGTTAAATTTTAGAATCAAAGTCACTAAAGATTATGTTGTCTTTATTTCAAGTCTCTCACTCAGCTCCTGGCCAGAAGGGACCCAAAATTCACGGGCATTTATCCTTGTATCATGTGGGTGATGTTGTGGATATCAACTGTTCGTCATCTCAGTCTCCAATTCCAGCCCATATACGTTGGTCCGTCAATGATGTGGAAGTAAGTAGTTCAAAAAATTGCTCTACACTACCGTTTTCTTTTATTTCTTTGTTCATTTACTGTAAAACTTTCTACTCGTCTGTAAATTGTAAATTCATGAATCGATTTGAATTATTTAAATGTATTCTTAAACCTGTAGCTTACCCTTTAAATTGCTATTATACTCCTGAAGAAAAGAAAACCATCGGTATATTTAGTCTAGTGTCTAAAGATAGCTTTACACTTCGGCAACTAGTGGCAGCCTAGTTGCCGGCAGCAAGCAAAGATTAGTTGCCACCATGGTTCGCTACGAAGCAAGCTGTCGACCCATTTACACCTAGTATGCCAGGCTGCTTCCATTTCCAAGTCAGTTTTTGAAGTGATGTTGTTACAGGCACTTACTGCCGCAGCTTTTATCCATTATATATAAAAAATTTCTCAACAAAAACCTGCCTTAGTTAAAATACAGGGTGATTCAAAAGTTCGGAGCAAAAGTAAAACGCTATAAAAAAAAATATCTATGGGTCGGAGAGACATGCGGTTTGCAGATTAATATTCACCGTGGTGGGGGGGTTTTGTATGGCATGAAAAAAAAAACAGTTCAAAATCTCGACACTAGGGGAGCGCTGCTGCGAAGAAAACAATGCGGGTTAATAATTGTGAAATGAGATATTTTATTTCAGCATGATTTACAGCTGCAAGTGCTCAATGTGTCCACCACCACATTTCGGTACTGAGTGCAGTCGCAGTATTACGGCTGATACAGCATGAAGCAGCGTATTAACGGGAATGGCTGTTACCTCCTGCCGTAAGGCGCCTTTCAGTGCTGCTAAGGACTGGGGCTTTCCTCTATAGACCCGTGAGTTTAGGTATCCCCACAAGGAGAAATTCAAAGGCTGTGAGATCTGGGGATCTCGCAGGCCAGTCATGTGTGCAATCACCTCCATGCATAAGTCATCTCCATAGCTTTATCTGCCGCAGCCCCCCGAGTGTCGAGTGTTTGAATTATTTTTTTTTCATGCCACACAAAATCCCCCACCACGCTGAATATTAATCTGCAAACCGCATGTCTCTCCGACCCATAGATATTTTTATAGCGTTTTACATTTACTCCGAACTTTTGAATCACCTGTATATAACAAAAAAATCTGGTATGGGTAGCACATGAATTTCCCTATATAATGCAATGAATTTACTTCTTTTACAGTTAAAAAATGATATATAAGATCTACAATACAATGTTTTTAATATTGAATTGTACGTTTGGCGCTTTTGCAGATGACAACATGTAACACGATTTCGAAGTACCCAATGAACTTGTATTTCAAGAAACTGTAAATTGGCAATTATCAATATTGATAGTATCCGCAATAAGCAATATAGTCCATGTACTAAAATATTTTATTTTTAAATTCATCAATTTGGCGTCATTTTCATTAACTTAGAACCATCTATGTTAACGATATTTTCGTCAATCTGGGGAGAATCATCGTTAAGTTGGCAATATTTTGCTAAATTAGTCGCCAAGTGCTCTACATTGATCGGCAAGCGTTACAGACAAACAGAAAGAAGAGCATTTCTTATATATAAATGATTGTTAGCGAATTGCTAGACGTCAAAATGCTAAACTATTACACAAAGTATATTTTCTCGTGAATGGAACGAACTAGATCCACCACGAGAATGAGATTAACAAATTTACCGCATAATATTATATATGAAAAGTGAACATATTTTACAATAGTGTTAACATATTTCACAATAGTTAATACTTTTTTTTAATTTTATATGATTTTTTATATAAATATATTTGAAAAAGCGTAATATCTCGAGTATGGTATATTCTAGTGTTCTAAAATTTGTATCAGTCGTTTTTTAATGAAAAATTACATAAGAAATGATTAATTACGCAAAATTATTAAAGGGTTTTTTTATGATTCTTTTAAAATTTCATTCAAAAATTTGGAGGTCTTCTGCACATTTGAGTACGTTTAAAATCAATAGGCTTCCAGTATTTACTGATTGCAATTTTTGTACCAAATTCCACTTGAAACGATCCATTCTTTGGTGAGATATCATCTCCACACAAACACGCACATACTTACACACACTCAATTACACACACGTAATTACACACAAGCACATAATTATACACATGCACACATAATTACACACACACTCACACAATTCACACACACACAAGCGATCACGCGCATGCACACAGACGTCACCTAAAAGACGATCAAGTTCAAGGATGCTTGAAACGTACACTTTCGTTTAAATTCGAATTCGAATTTTCGACCCCGTCACAATGCTTTCCTTATACATTATACTATGTAAATAGGGAAAGTAACAACAGTAACATTATCAATTATCATTACTATTATCGCCATTAAATCCCGTAAGTATTGTGGTGAATTAATAACGCAGGAGATTGGATAAAATATGCTTTTCGAAATGATCTGCTTTCTAGACCAGGATTAGCCACTCGTAATTACGTATTCCACTTCAACGTTCTCATTGGTTTCAGCAGTAAATATTTGTTCCTGTGTTATAACTTGACAAATTGGCTCCTGTGCATCAATATCAATCCCCTGATTTACAATTGTATCTATGTCTTCCTTTAGTGCGATTTTCAATTTAGACAAACTGTTGGGCGGAATCGTAAGCGCTTCGTATTCAACTTCTATTCCCGCGGATTTTTTATCACAGCATTTTCTCCAGCAGTTTGTAATCGTTTCCTTGGTTATGGATTCCCAAGCTAAGCCTACCTTGTTAGCTATTTCCTTCAATATTAAAGGTTTTTAAAAAATTTAAAATTTCAGGGGAAGAGAAAAAGAATGAGAAACATGCTTACATCCGCGTTATATCTGAATCCACAGTATAACTGAAAGCTATATAACCGGGGTTCACTGTACTATTAAGGGCCATAAAATTAGTAAGTTGAATTACTATCAGTAATTGGCAGAAAAGTTTTTACTTTTAGTTGCATTTAATGCGCTACAGGTGAATTTTTATGAAAAAAATTTAATTTTTAGAAACATTCCTGTTCGTATATTTTTATCTTAATATTTTTTATTTCAAATATTTAAGAATTATTTTTTAGCAAATGCAATATTTTTCACGTCTACACTACTTTTTCAGGCAAAAAATGAGTACTTGATAAAGTATCCGACTGTGCGATATCAAGATGGCACTGAAGTGTCGAAACTGGGTTTGCGCATGCGCGTGGAGCCTCATCATTTTAAAAGTGATGAGCTGCGTATCAAGTGCACCACGACATTATACAAAATGCTTACTATGAGGGCAGAAAGGACTCTATTTAGGTAAGTAGCAGTTCAAATAATATCAATATCTTATAAGGGCCTAATTTACAGTAAAATGATCTCAGGGCCGAATCGCATTTGGGGGTCAGCCGCCCCCCCCCCATATGCGATTTAAATAAACATTTTAATATTTACTTACACCGTTAATAGTAAATAAATGTTTAAGGCAAATAGCATAATGAGAATCTGCATTATACAGCATTAATTTTAATGAGATGTTGAATAATTTTTCTGAAAATTTCTTTCACGTCACTGATATTGTCATTTATATTTTAAAATTTTAAAAATTTTAGACCATTATGGCAAAATTTAGGGCCCTCTGAATTTAGGGGACCTAGAGCCATGGCCCTGGTGGCCTGTGCATAAATCAGGCCCTGACTATATGGCAGTGCTTCCCAAATTATATTTCGAAGAACACTGGTGTTCGACGAGGAAAGAAAGTTGAAATAAATTTTAAAAACAAAAATGATCATTAACATCATTGACATGTTTTTAATTAAACATATATTTATATTTGAAATTTATAGTTAATTCCTCATCTGATTAAATTTAGCTTAAATCATTTCAATATGTTTAGTAAAGACTACAAATATTTCGTAAAGCATCTTTATTCAATACACCATCAATGACATGCATGAAAAGTATTTCAAAAGGCCAAAGAATTGGCCTTTTAAAATACTTTTCATGTAAGTCATTGATGGTCTATTGAATAAAGACGGTTTAAAAAATATTTGTAGTCTTTACTAAATATATTGATATACTATTTTAGACATGTTTTACCATACTTAAGAAAAAGTTAAATCATTTCATCTGATTTCTAACATATATTATATAGGGTGTCAAAGAAAGTCGTGGTTCAGGCAAATAATTCAAGAAGTATTATAGTTATCGTGTTTTTTTTTATGCATGTGTATAGAAAACACCAAATGGCGCAACAGGATGAGACAATTTTGGGGGAGCAAATCCTTTTCTTTAGCGGGAGTACGGGGGGGGAGGGGGACAGATCTGACATACTGTTTGATATAAATAAAAATGTCAGTTACAAAGTTGAAGAGCGTTTCAAAATAAAATTAGTATTAAGCATTTTTGTTCCGCGAAATAGATTTAAAATTACCCTCTAAATAACGATTTTAAGAGACAATTGTAGTAATCTGCATGCAATAGAGTAAATATATAGAGATTTGAATACAATTCGACTTCCCTGTATAATCCCTGATATTGAGTAAATTTTTTATTCAAGAAAACATCCATAACAATCCTATAAATTCAAAACTTAAAATTTTGCTTTTAACATACATTTCTTTCTTTAAAATATCATATGTTCGTTATCAGTAAGTATAAAATTTTTACCGTCAGTTGATCTTTTATAATTTTAAAATGTACAATGTGATTTTTTAATCTGCTATTACTGAATTGTTCACTTATATTTTTACTATTTATACTTTACTATTTATATTTTTACTATTTTTACTATTTATACTATTTTTATATTTTTACTATTATTATATTTACTATTATTATATTATATACTATTATTATATTTTTACTATCTATACGCTGTTATATATATATATATATAACAGCGCAAGCTCTGTGCATGAAATATATTTCACTCCGAATTTCTACAATTCAGGGTTAGATTTCGATGTTTATCGACTTAAAACAGTTTTTATGGCTGAGCAGTATCATTTTAAAATAATCTTTCATGTGTCATTCTGTCGGCCGTTTAGAGGCTCAGCAGATATTGATGGTAGTGGAAAATTATTTCATAATTAGTTTTATATAGTATGCACTCATATTTGATTTTTGCAGTTTATAGTTGTGTTATGATGCTGATCATCCAAAAAAAATTCATTCAATTATATTGATCAGTTGTTGAAAACTCAATGTTTGTGTGCATGTAAAGATAATATTGGACACCGTATTTCAGTATTTTTATTTCGAATAAAGGAATCAGTATCAAATAATCAGTATAGCAAAATCGATTAAAATAATTAAATTTATATATTTCACGACTTTTACTTTCTGATACGTAGCATTGAGAAAGTATTGTTTTCACGAAAATTTTCGATTTCAATATTTTGATGCCCATATGTCTTTTACGACCTCCTGAACACGTTTTGGCTATTTATGGAGTGATGTCTGTCTATCTGTTTATATTTCTGAGGCCGATTTTTTGTGTACACGATAGCGGCTACAAATATTAGTGGATTTTCACAAAACTTTATATCCAACTTTGTTATCAAAAGATCTAGAACTAGATAGAAATTTTTTAAATTCGAGTGAAAACTTCGAAATTCTATATTTTTGTAACATACGACAAAATGTGACATAATCATGCATAAAAAGGTTTATTTATAACTCAATGATCACAAGACTTAATAGTTTCATTGTTGTGAAAAATAGCTGCGATACAATTTTTTTTTTCGTGACATCCTTAGTCCCCCTCGGTTGCAAGTTACCATGCCCTCCGGGGGCACATTGTCAAGTATGACATCAATCGAAAGACTTTTCAAGCTCTTTAAAGTAAAGGGTAATACGCTATAATTGTAATCATTTGAATCCACAATACAGATTTTTCAAAAATTTTCTTTTAAAATTTGAAAAAAAAAGCTAAAATGGTATGATAAATGTATGAGAAAGTCAAGTTGAACCGCATTCCAGTTAATTTTAATTAAAGGATACTAACAGCAAGCTGCTAATTTTTAGAATTTATTTAACAAGTTAAAAAAAAATATTCATCAAATGCCCGAATAGCCAAAATACGGTTAACCCAACAGAAGAGAAAAACACGCCCTCCCGATTAACAAAGTTCTTTTTAACCACGTACAGTTGATTAAATATTTTAAATCTTTAAAAAGAAGGTTCACCAAATGCCCTATGAAACAAATTAGATACAGCCGGATAACCAGATTGCGATTCTTCAAAAGTCTGGATTATAGAACGTCAAGATAAGCATTTCCTTGCTTTCGAAGATCAAAATTCTGCCGATTTTATGCTGATGATCTCCAATAAGAGGAAAATCACCCCATTGATGACAATTATACGAATAGTTCAAATCCTTCAAATACGTCCTAAAGGCTGGAAAAATAACATACACACAGGTCTGAATTATATGAATTCAAGCACTGTAAAGAAAAAGTTTAACTCAATATTTTTCTAAACACACCTTATATATTTTAGAATTAAATATTTTGTAAAGTTAAAATTTCAAAATTCCTTGTTTCAAAAGCAGAGTTTTTCGCTATTTGTGTAGCATCAAATGCTTAGCATGAACCATTAAAAATACATAAATCACTCAAGTGACAACATGCAAAGAAAATTAAAATAAAAGAAAAATTCCAAAATATTAAATAACGATGTTTTTCCATATTTTTAACGAGTTCTATTCTAAGTCACGTTAAGCCCCATATGAAATAAATTAGCAGTTGTTGAAATAGAATACATAAAGCGAACAATTTACACTGTAAAAAAATATGCAAGCAACTATCCTGCAGAATGAAGCAATCTAGCTGCTCTGTATGAAGCAGAAACTTTTTGTGTTAAAGATTAAACAAGAAATTTTCTTCGACCGATGTTTGTAGCTCTTGAATTCAACTGGATTAGATTGATTCTCCGCCGCTCAACTTGTCCTTTTTGTTTGTTTGTTTATTTGATACATATGAGCTAACTTGGCCATAAGCCACTGTTTAAAGTGGAATTTGAAGTACTACGAGTATAACGGGTGATTAGAAATTCTATGAATAATCTTTAATGAGAAACACGGAACACAAAAATTACCTTTTTCGTTTTTAGCACTTTACAACATAGTTGAAAAATATTTATGACTTTGTTGAATGATGTCACCCTTTAGTGCTAGAGAACACTGTTGGTCGTCACCACAATTGGTTATTTTTCGCCGTCGTTATTCCTAATACGGTCTTCGTGTAACATAGAGTATTTTATGAATACTGAGATGGCTAGGGCCAACCTAGGGGCTAATGCGGAATGGTCGAACGCGTTAGTCCCGGATCCTCAATAACACCCAAAACTATTCCCGTGTCTATGCAGATATCCCGTGTCTACGCAGACACAATAAATCTATAGGTCCGAAAGTCCATCCTAGACGTGATGGGTTAGGGAAATGATGGTAAGGTCCCTGAACTTGCCACCCCATTGTGTTTTGGTCTAAACTCGCTAACACTTTTCCGGCGGTCTAAACAGATACCTTCAACTTCAGGTTAGTGGGACGGTCTAAGCAGAAAGAATGCTCAGATGGCTGACATGCACATAGAGTACGGGGTTGCCAATGAAAACGAAAAAGCTGCTGTAAATGTTCTTGAAATGCCAAAAATCTTTGAAAACGACACGACAATCAATGCATTGACGTTGTCAGGCATGCTTTACTCTTAGCGGTCGCCTCTTTGAGCAACTGCTGTATAGTTGCTGTAAAACTGTACAACTACTGTAAATAAAAATCTGATGTGTGCAGCACATGACTTTCCCTGCAGACTTATATACACACTCTCTTTATTTTAATTAAATTTAATTCACTATTAATTCAATTTTCGTTCTCATTTGGTAACTGGACTCATTTTCAAAGGTGGCATAGAGAAAAACCGAAAAAACGAAAATATCTCGAGAACGGCTAGTCCTAGTGTAGTGGTGTTGGTCTTATTCTTTTCTTCATTAAAAATTACGTATAAAACAAGCATTTAATGGACATATTTCAGCATACGTAGTTTTTTATTTTAGACTTTGTCGATTTTTGCGGGCCATTTTGCAAAAAAAGGCAACTTATTTTTTTCTGAATCGTACCAAAATCTAATCAGCATCAAGATGACCCACAAGTCACTTATCTATCAAATTTTGTGAAATTCGGTCCATTAAATTTTTAGCTAGAGTGGATACAAACTTTTGCGGGCCATTCTGCAAAAAAAGGGCGGGTTCTTTTATCCCGAATCGTACCCAAAACTAATCAGCACCAGATTCTCCCACAAGTGACTTACCTACCAAATTTTGTGAAATTCGGTCAATTACTTTTTTAGTTAGAGTGCATACAAAATCTGAACAAACAGACAGACACATAAACACACACACAGACGTCACGCTAAAAATAGTTTTTTCGTATTCTAGAGGTCTCGAAACGTATAGATCCGTCGAAAACTCGAGTTGCGATTTTCGGTATGATTCCAATACTTTCCCTATACATTACCACGTATTGCAGGGAAAGTAAAAATCTGATGTGGGCAGCACATGACTTTCCCTGCAGACTTATATTAACGTTCTCTTTATTTTAATTAAATTTATTTCACTTTTAATTCAATTTTCGTTCTCATTCGATAACCGGACTTATTTTCAAAGGTGGCGTAGGGAAAGTACGAAAAACTAAAATATCTCGAGAACGGCTAGTCCTAGTGTAATGGGGTTGGTCTTATTCTTTTCATCGTTATAAATTACGTATTAAATCAGCATTTTTATGGATATATTTGAGTATACTCAGTTTTTTATTTTAGATTTTGGCAATTTTTGCGGGCCATTTTGCAAAAAAAGGCAGGGTTTTTTTTTCTGAATCGTACCAAAATCTAATCAGCACCAGGGTGACTTATACGTGACTCATCTACCGAATTTTGTGAAATTCGGTCCATTAGTTTTTCAGCTACAGTGGATACAAGCTTTTGCGGGCCATTTCACAAAAAGGCGGGTTCTTTTATTCCGAATCGTACCCAAAACAAATCAGCACCAGCCCCGCCCACAAGTGACTTACCTACAAAATTTTGTGAAATTCGTTCCATTAGTTTTTTAGTTAGAGTGGATACAATATCTGCACAGACAGACACACAGACACACAGACACACAGACAAACACAGAGACAGACACACAGACACACACACAGACGTCACGCTAAAAATAGTTTTTTCGTATTCTAGAGGTCTCGAAACGTATAGATCCGTCGAAAACTCGAGTTGCGATTTTCGGTATGATTCCAATACTTTCCCTATACATTACCACGTATTGCAGGAAAGTAAAAATGTTAACCACACTCCCTGCTTTTCATTTATGTGCCAACATACCCCTTAACACCGAAAGGTAACGACTGCAGACATACATTTGGTTGATGCATTTGAAAATGGCTTGTTTTAGTGTTCCCTATCGCTCATTAAATTTGAACCGAGTTTCGAACCATACTGTATATGCGTGCACTTTCCATCCACACTGTAAAAAATATGCAATCAGCTGTCCTGTAGAAAGCAGAAATCCAGCTCTCCTGTAGCAAGCGGAAATTCAGCTCTCCTGTAGGAAGCAGAAATTCGGCTCCCCTATAGGAAATTGAAAGTTTTGTTGCTGCATAAAAAAATTAACATTTCATAAAAAATTTCTCCATCAATGCTTGTAAAGCTCAGATTTGATTTGATTGGATTGGATAATGCTGACACTCGATTGTTCTTTTTATTTATACCACAACTACTTTGACTGTAACCTACAGTTTAAAGTAGGTTCCAAATAATTGCGGTCATATATAAGGTTCCTAGAAAAGTCCTTAAACAAACATGCATATAACTTTGAAAGGTCCATAAGTGTACACGTTAGGTCTACATTTAGTAAAGTGGCCATGCCCGATTGAATAAAAGTGGTTGTAGCGCCTCTAGCAGAGAAGTGAAAAAGTTACGATACCGAAATCCACAACAAAGCGATATAGACGAGAAAAGCCAATTACAAAGTTTCAAAGTATTGTTGAATTAGTAGGAATTGTCACCAAGAACGAACGAAACGCGCATACGGAAGGCCATAAACATCCGTCAGAAAGCCATATGACCTGAAATACTTGTCAAAATAGGTGGTAATATTATTTCTCGATTTCAAATGTGCCTTATTTGATAGAGGTTGTACATTCGATTCCCATGCATGTAAGTGTTGTTTTAAATAGCATTACTGAATAGGCTAACAATTCGCCTATAACCCTATTGTGTCAAATAATGCCTTCTGTAACAGTTGTATTGTTGATATCAACTAATTAGAGAGTTCTATATAATTTTGTCATTGGATTTTTTCGTCTATCTCGCTTTGTTGTTTGGTTCGTTACCTTAACATTTTAGATTATTCGCTAAAGACGCTGCAGCCACTTTTATTCGATCGGGCATGGCCATTTTAATTTAGAAAGATCGGGCATGGCCATTTTAATTTAGAAAGTGTACAACTAAGGGGAAAAAACGCCCCACCCTCTGTGAATCGAGCATCGTTCATTGTAGAAAAAATTGAAAGATACCATTCGATTAGGAATAACATCCTCTACAAATTAATGTGCGTAAAATTTGCATAAGGGACCGCCTTCATATCTAAACGCGCACAAACTTTGAAATTTTCAATGGCAACACCCAATTTTGACGTCACGCACAAGTTCTAGATCCCCAAATTAGTCCAAATTCGAATTTTCACGACGTTTCTATCTGTATATCCGAAGATATTCAATATTCCAGAATGTGCAATTTTCGGGGATCAGCTTCATATTGAAAACCGCAATTTGAAGGGCGATATTTCGTTGATTGACCACAGCACTGTTGTAAATTATTGAACTATCCTCTTGGCATTCAGCATTATGGCTTACCTCACAGTCAAAGGGTCGCAGGTTCGATACCTGCATGAGAGGGTGAGCATTTTCATGGCTGGGTGTGGTGTTGTCTTGTGTGTGTTACTAAGGCAGTAGGCCTGTAATGTGTAGGATTATGTGAGCCTCAAATAGGGCACGATTATTAGGGGTAAAAAGCTGTACTGGGTGTGGTGACGTGGATAGCGTCTTCGGCTGCTGTCTTGTGGGCTCGGGTTCGAATCCCGAATAAGGCATGGATGTTTCTCAAGGATAAAGTCAGTCTTCCGCCTTCTGGGTCCTCGTCTAAATGTGAAGCTGCACCCCCTCCGCCCTCCGTCAGTGATGCGTTCTTGTAATAAACTTTGTTCTCTCGTCTTGTGTCTTTCTTCGTACTTCCCTGCTTCCTGCGTCACTGGCTCCGCCGAAACAGGAAGTCATCAGTAAACAACAACAACAAGCCGTACTGGGTACGTTGCTAAAAACAAGAAGAAATAAAGAATGAAATGTTTATTTTCAAATGTTATTTTATAATGCTGTTTCAAAAACAATGTATGAGACTAACTCGATTTTCTAACATATATACTGCAGTAAAACTTTAAATAAGAATGTTATTAGGTGTGATAACTCTGCTTTGTAATACAGTTAAATAAGCAAAAATAAATTGAGAATAAAATTTTAGAATCATTTTACCTTTGAATAAGAGGTTCTTAGGTTGTTGTAATAACTATCATACTAAACGGCAATTATGCAAATTAGTCTTTTGATGTAAAGCTACATGTTATGGTGTTTAGTATCGCATAATTTTATAATTTGTTATTGTTTTATATAAATATTTTTATTATAAATTATCACATTTTGTGGGCGATTTCAACTCGCAGTAGCTCCGGAACTATTAATCGACAGTAACATAAGTAGATCCGATTTATAACAATACAAGTTTTCACCCTTCAATACAGTAGCAGAATTACGTTGATTAGGTTGCATCTATACAACATTGTTTATACAAAGTTTTTATTAAAACTGGGTAAAAATAAATGCCCGTTTTCTTAAATAAGATTAACTTACAATTAATATAATTTTTTCAAATTAGTCATTTTTTTAAACTAATATACGCCCCCTAAAATCATCGTGATGCTGAATATTTAAACATTTCGAAAGAACTAGAGGGAGGTAGCACCTATTACGCAAACATATAAAAAGTCTTTGTGAATCGATTTTTATCAAAACATGTCCAGGTTCACATTTATATTTTTTCGATTATTAATTTCATAATTAATATTTCATACAAACAATTATTTCCACAAAAATAAAAATCACGTAAATGTGTTTGGGTTGTTTAGTAGTAACGTCATACAAATAATCAACGTGAGCAGAAAATTATTACAGAAGATATGAATGCAAATCTTGAAAACTAATTTAACATTAGGAGCTCAAAACTTTACATACTCATAATTCGGAAACGCTTCATCCAAATAACTTGAAACTTAATATCTGAGGTCAATTTTTAGTGTTATATTCGAAATATTGCGTCAAACTTGGGTGTTGCCATTGAAAATTTCTAAGTTTGTCCGCGTTTAGATATGAAGACGGCCCCTTATGCAAATTGTACGCACATTAATTTGTAGAGGATGTTATTCCTAATCGAATGGTATCTTTCAATTTTCTCTACGATGAACGATGCTCGATTAACAGAGGGTGGGGCGTTTTTTATTCCGCAGCTGTACATACATGGATCTTTTCTTACAAAATTATTGGGGTGGTGCTTAAAGACTTTTCCAGGAACCCTGTATACTAAGACTAATACACAGGCTGACGCAACCGTCATTATGACTCCGACCGGTCCAATCAGTTATCGTCCACCTGTGCTATTTCTATCCCACGTGCATGTTACATGTCAGATGTTTGATACGAAATTTGGCTGTAACGCAGGTGCTACTGCTTTCAAAAAATTATACCAATCATTCAAGAAAATAGACTAGAACTAGCCGCATACCCGTTGAAAATCAACGGCCCCACATTAAGCAATCCCTGAATAATGTAAATTTTTTAATAATTCGCGTTTCTTATTTATTCGACAAATCGAACATTTAGTTTTGAGGCACCGCCAAAAGTTCAAAATATCGGAAAACTGAAATTGCACATGTTCTTCCTTTCGAACTATCTACTTGTACACCAAATTTGAAGTCTGTATCTTATTTCGAAGCATGTTTTTTTTTATTAATTCGCATTTCGAACGTTTTCCTCTGGAGAACCCCCTTAAACGAACATTTTTGAAAAATTATATTCGTTTTGGGTGTTTTCATCGAATGATTAGTCTATATATAAAATTTTGAGCCTCTATCAAATTTTAAAGGGACCGTTTCTCATTTATTCGGAAAATCGAACATTTTTGTGTGCGGCACCCCCTTAAGTAGGAAATATTGGAAATCTGAAATTACACACTATCTTCCTTTCGAACGGTTTACCTATATACCAAATTTGAAGTCCCTATCTTATCGCAAAGCAGGCTTTCCTATCATTTCACTTTTCGAACGTTTTGGTGTGGAGCACCCCCTGTAGACGGAAAATCGAACATTTTTGTGTGCGGCACCCCCTTAAGTGGAAAATATTGGAAATCTGAAATTCCGCACTTTCTTTGTTACAAACGATTTACCCATACTCCAAACTTGAAGTCTCTATCTCATTTCGAACGTTTTGGTATGCTGCACCCCTCCCCTTAAGTAGAAAATATTGGAAATCTGAAATTGCACACTTTCTTCCTTTTGAACGATTTACCCATACACCAAATTTGAAGTCTCTACCTCATCGCAAAGCATTCTTTCCTATCATTTCACTTTTCGAACGTTTTGGTATGCTGCACCCCCCCTTAAGCAGAAAATATTGGAAATCTAAAATTTCACGCTTTCTTCCTTTCAAACTATCTACCCGTACACCAAATTTGAAATCTCTATCCTATCGAGAAGCATGTTTTTTCTATCACTTCAACTTTCGAACGTTTTTCTGTGTAGCACCCCTTTAATGAACATTTTTGTCAAACTATATTCATGTTTGGTTTTTTTGTCAAATGATTAGCCCATATACTAAATTTCAAGTCTCTATCAAATTTTAAAGACGTATTTTCTCATTTATTCGGTAAATCGAACGTTTTGGTGTGCGACACCCCTTTAAGTAGAAAATATTGGTAAAATGAAATTTTACAATTTCTTCCTTTCAAACTATCTACCCTTATACCAAATTTGATATCTCTATCTCAATCCGAAGCATGGTTTTTTATCAATTCACTTTTCGAATGTTTTACTCTGGAGCACCCCCTTAATCGAACATTTTTGAAAAACTATATTTGTCTTGGGTGTTTCCATCAAATGATTAGCCCATATACCGAATTTCAAGCCTCTATCAAATTTTAAAGGAGCGTTTTCTCATTTATTCTGCAAATCGAATATTTTGGTGTGCTGCACCCCCTTAAGTAGAAAAAATTGGAAATCTGAAATTGCACTCTTTCTTCCTTTCTAACGGTTTACCAATACACCAAATTTGAAGTCTCTATCTCATCGCAAAGCATGCTTTCCTATCATTTCACTTTTCGAACGTTTTAGTGTACGGCACCCCCTTAAGTAGAAAATATTGGAAATTTGAAATTGCACACTTTCTTCCTTTCGAACGATTTACCCATACACCAAATTTGAAGTCTCTACCTCATCGCAAAGTATTCTTTCCTATCATTTCACTTTTCGAACGTTTTGGTGTGCTGCACCCCCCCCCCCCTTAAGTAGAAAATATTGGATATCTGAAATTGCACACTTTCTCCCTTTCAAACGATTTACCCATACACCAAATTTGAAGTCTCTACCTCATCGCAAAGCATTCTTTCCTATCATTTCACTTTTCGAACGTTTTGGTGTGCTGCACCCCCCCCCCCCCCCCCTTAAGTAGAAAATATTGGAAATCTGAAATTGCACACTTTCTTCCTTTCGAACGATTTACCCATATACCAAATTTGAAGTCTCTATCTCATTGCAAAGCATGCTTTCCCGTCATTTCACTTTTCGAACGTTTTGGTGTGAGGCACCCCCTCTATAGAACGTTTTCGAAAAATTCGATTTTTCCTGGGGTTTTTATCGAACGACCGAGCCGTGTACCAAATTGCAAGTCTCTATCTATTCGGGAAGTGCCTAAAAAAAGCGTGACAGACAGACGGACAGACAGACAGACGGACAGACAGACGGACACTTGGCAATTAGTATATATAGATGTTTTTATTCTCTCGAAATCCCGAGAAAGGGTGGGAAAATAACTAACTCTCTTTTTGCCATGTGCAGTCATTGTTTCAACTGGGAGTCAAGATGGCCACTGTTGCGCCAGCCGGTATATATTTAGGAGCCTTACTGAACATAGACAAAGCTAACCACCCGTTCCTGTTATTTAAATCCGATATGAAAACGGGAGCTTGAGCCATGGCCACAAGTGGGACTTTCAACTTGTAAAAAGTCTACTATAGGTAGAATGACTGTATTTGCGACTTTAAAAAATATTTTATTAAGAGAGTTTTTTGTTTTAAATCGAATATCATTGTGTTTCAAAAAAAGTGAGAGACTTTTCCGAACTTCACTCTTTCAGTAAAGAAATGGGAAATATTTCACAGTGAGTAATTATCCCCTATGGATAGTGCCCTGTGGAAAGTCCACCATGCGTAGAATGTCTTTATTTGCAACTTTAAGAAATATTTTGCTAAAAAGTTTCTTAGTATGGAAAGCTTTGTGTTTCCTAACATAAAACAATTACCTTTTCTTTTCAGTGAAGTGAAATATTAAGGAACTAGTATTTAAGACCTTCAAAGACAGGGAAACTAGCGCTCTAAAAAAAATTAAGTTTCAGCTTTTCTTTTACTGTTTTATTTTGTTCAGCTACGTATGGTGCTTAGCGTCTAAAATTTCTAGTTAAAAATTGGTTAGATAATATTCTGCCCTGTGGTTGAGTTTCCGCCTTTTATGGGCTTCGAAAAGGTTCAAGAAACTCTTAACACTCCTCACCCCTCATCCCTATTTTGCAAACGTGGGGGGGGGGGGGATTGCACAACCAGCTCCGTTAGGTTCGTTCTTGTGGTCGATACTTTAAGTGCAGAAAAAGTAAGCCACCAGTGGGCTGATTGAGAGTCTGAAAACACTTTAAAAATTCCATAGTCTCAGCCGTAGGGGTCGAAAATCTGACTACGTTAGTTTCTGTCCAATGGTTGATACTACAAGTGTGCAAAGATTCAATCTCCTAGGTCACCAGGGGTTTCTATAAGGTCTAAACAAACATTTTCTCCACTT
The DNA here is from genome assembly GCA_951213105.1 of Amaurobius ferox. Classification (NCBI taxonomy): domain Eukaryota; kingdom Metazoa; phylum Arthropoda; class Arachnida; order Araneae; family Amaurobiidae; genus Amaurobius; species Amaurobius ferox. The sequence goes on along the minus strand of OX578142.1, from coordinate 99,983,717 downwards.
CTGGGGGGGGGGGCGAATAAATCGAAAATTCGGCTGCGTTAAATTCTGTCCGATTATATATATATATATATATATATATATATATATATATATATATATATATAATAGAAGTTTGAAAATCCAATGAACGAAGAGTAAGAAGATGTAAAACGATAAACCTAACTTTTTAAAACACCCACAGAATAAAATATAATACAGCAAATTATCAATCAAATGGATAAAAAATACAAAACACAAGCTATCAAATTACAGAAAATCAACAAAATTAAAAGGTATGGAAACGAAAAAAGAAAAACTTAAACTAAATTCAACTATCTAACTGGCTTACAAAACAAAAGTAAAAATCAACTAATCCTCAAGCAAATGGAAAAAAATAAATAAAATAAATATGGAATCAACAAGTCAATGAAAAATATATGATACAAAGGTATGGAATCGAAATAAGTATAATAAACGAAATCAAGCACAAACGCCATACACGTGGACGAGGCTCTAAGCCTAAATCATGAATTGTTAACCTCTACAAAAATCTAATCATATCCAAGTTTTTTGTAGAAGCAAACACAAAAATGTATGTTTCTGAAGAAATATATATATATATATATATATCCAATTTTATTTTTACATGATAGATACGTTCCCAAAGAATGCGTGTAAAAAATATAGTGTACCTATGGGGAAATTAGAAGATTAGTTCCAAACCTAAAATATCAACAAAAATGATACAATAAACCATATGAAGATTATTTTTAAAATCTTATCATTTTTACGTGCTGCGCATTTTATTTTATAAAGATTGCACATGTAATAAAAATATATTATATAAAGTAAAATTTAATTTGAAAAGAAAAAAAAAATTTCACTAATTCATGAACACAAAAATTATGCCTACAGATGTCGCACCTTGTCCTGTGGCAAGACGATCTAAAATTTTAATTTTAATATCCAAAGAGATTGCTTTACTTTTCGTTTTTGTTACAGGTGAATTATGTGACATTGTGTAAGGGCGCCCAAAAAATATTTTGGTTGTAATTAATAAAACAAAAGTTGATGTTAATTTTTATTAACATCAATCATCAAAAAGTTACTTTTCACCTTTAACACCAAATTCAAAATGCCGATAAAACGGGGAATTCTAGAATTTGGGAAATTCCCCACAAATAGAGATTGCGAATTCAAATGAGCACAATCAGGAAAAATTCGACCATTTGTGAAGTTGTGAGAAGTGTAATACGAAAAAAAAATTCTTTGAATTGGGGTCGATCGTGTAAATCGAAACAACTCGTTTGAAAAGAGAATGCATTTTTTGCTTTAATTCGTGTTAAATCAAAATCGTGTAAAAAAAAAGTTCATGGTATATATATATATATATATATATATATATATATATATATAGAACACCATATTTCAAATCATTTCGTCCAAACGAGGATAGGGGCAACTGTAGTACATCCTTCCGCTCGAACTAATATCAAATGTACTTAATGTCATCGAAAAGACGACGATCATTAGCTTAACGTTTCTAAAAATGCATCAAAGTTCATCCCAAAATTTTCATCAATTTCCGTGCTCAGAAGATATTTATCATAGCTAAAATGAAACTTTAATGTCGATGGCCTATTACAAGTAAAAGTTTTTGCATAAGCTTCAGAAATTGCAGTGATTTCCATTAAAAAATACTCATATCTGGTAAAATACTCAAAAGATAAGTAAAGTTAAAAAAATATCTTATGTAGGCAGCACATGACTTTCTCTGCATAATGCAATGCCTGAACTTCTTTCACAGCAAAATAATGGTGTACAAAATCCGCAACACAATGCTTGAATTGCGTTGAATTAGCGTCACATAAATTAAAATTTGACCAACTTATTAGTCCAAACAAAACGACTATTTACATAAGGCTCCTGTAAAATCGTTATTTTAATTAAAAGCCATTCCTTACAAAATAATTTAATAGCATTACACGCGAACTTTTATAGAACGATTGTAGTTTCGATAAAACGATTGTAGTTTATCGATTAACGATCGTAGAGTATAAAACGATTGTAGTTTCGACAATTTTGCTTATCTCTGTTGGTTTCTGAGTTTGTTTTCTGAAGTTCCGTATTTTGCCACTAAAGGGCGCTACAAACACTTTCAATCGACTAAGCAATGCAGCTTACTTCCGTGAGGCTACGATTCAAGGTTCGAAAATTATATGCGGTATGTGCACTTTTCTAAGAATCTGTTTATAATATTATTGCACTTTATATACTTGAGTTTGTATATAAGAGGGAAAAGAAGCAATTTTAACACCAATAAGAAAATGAAAATTTAGTCTACCACTATAAATAACTCTTGTCTCAGCGTTGAATAGAGCCGCCGATCCCCGACTGGTAATATGACACCATCTAGTAAGCACCTAAGACGATTATCTTTCCTTCATTATCTGAAGTGGCACATTCACTATTAAGGAAGAAATACTAAAGCAGTTACCTAAATAATAAAAATATTAACGTTGTAGCTTTCGACGATTAAACATAATCATTGATCACATTGGATCACCGACCATCAATGGTTACAGATTAAAGAGAAAACAATTACTACTATGTTTTAGTACAATAAGGAAATTTAAAATAAACCTCCTATAATTAATAACTTAAGATAAAGCAATAAAAATATTACTTCCAGATAATTATATCTGTGACATAGTCAACGAGTGAACAAAGTCATCAAATGCTTATAATTATCGACCATCATCATTTGTTAAAGATAAAAGAGGAGAAGGGAAAAAGTCATTAATTGCTAAAGTATTTGTGTACGTACTCATTACTCTTTAACAACAGTTAAGAAAACATAATAAACGTAAAACACTCCGTAAACTCTTCCGTTTATAGTTTTGCATTTGCATGTTAAAGGCATTCTAATCATATTTATATACACGTGTATTTTCTAACTTATAATCATACTCATTTAGGAAATGGAATATACTAATCTTACTATTATAGTTTCATTTAGAAAATGGAATATACTAATCTTACTATTATAGTTTCATTTAGAAAATGGAATATACTAATCTTACTATTATAGTTTCATTTATAAAATGGAATATACTAATTTTACTATTATAGTTTCATTTAGAAAATGCAATATACTAATCTTACTATTATAATCTAATACTGTAATGGGATCAAACAGTACTTTTAACGTGTCGTACCGGGACACCATTACTTCTGCGTTATCATGAGCTGTCCTCCAGATATTAGAAAATATGCTTTTGCACATAGTGAGCGTGATATCTTTCTAAAGAGTTCAGCGATTAGGATAAATTTCTATTTGATTATTTCATGATTGTAGTATTAACTCGAAAAAAAATGGTCTCAAATTTCACTCCTAATTTTTCATTAAAGAATTCATGCACAAGTAAATATCAAAACTTCGTCTTTTGAGTAGAAGTTTTTATTTATAACAAGCCATGAGCAGCTTCAATGGAGGCAAAAGATAAGAAATATCTGAAAATGTGGAACTCTGAATAAAAAAAATAATCTTTGTTCTATGACAAAGTACAAAACACCATTGAGCTCAATTTATACAGTTACATTAGACAAGCGAAGCTGAATATTAGACTCCTCTTTAACTATCTTACAACGATCAGATTTTTGTGTGCCATTTAGCAAAACAAAGGTTCTGTTTTTCGAGGATGCGCCAAATTTTAATAGATCAAAATGTTCCACTAAACTAAATTGTGTACCAAATTTCAGCTCTCTGGGACATAGGAAAGTATGTTTAAAATACCATCAAAGATCTGGAAACAGACATCAATCATGATAAGTCACATAAAAGCTTTTAAAACGGTTAAACAATATATATATATATATATATATATATATATATATATATATATATATATATATATATATATATATATATATATATATATATATATATATATATATATATATATATATATATATAATTAAAGATTTTTATGATTACTCGTAATATATATATATACCCGAGAAATACCAAAGAAAATTGCTTGTAAACTGAAGGTAAAGGTGAAAAATTGCAAATCAGAAACCAAGTGTAGCACGATGAGCTAGGCCTTTTATAGCTCCCAAGAAGTTTGGAAACTGAATAAATGGAATATAGTGAATATTAAAGGAATAAAATGAATAAGAAAAACATTTCTGAAACCATGTACGTTATCAAGAGCCATACATGTTTCATTAATGCTGATTCTACGTTTCTGTGTACACAACTGTAAAATGTATTACAGAAATAATGTACATGGCCCATACAGAAATAATATACATGACCCATACAGAAATAATGTACATTATATATATATATATATATATAATGTGTGTGTGTGTGTTAGGGATTGCGATTACAGACATTATTTACAATCCCGAGATTGAGAATTTCATAAAGGAAGTCAAATTTTATACTCTTGCGTTTATTTTCTATTTTTTCATAAATATTATATGTATGTGAACGATAATACCACGTTGAGATTTTCTTATGAAAAGCTTTCGGTACAAAAACATTCGGATATGAACATTTTTATAAAAATAGAAAATTATACTTAGAGTGGTAACACGTGAAAATTATAAATTGATTTAAATAAATAAAAGACGAAATCTTTAGATTTTAAAAGGCATTTAATAAACATCCTATAGACGCACAATTAAATTAAAAGCCAGAGCGCTTTCGGGCATCACCATACCCTTCCTCAGTGGCATTATATGAAAATCGTACCAACAAGCTTAAATACCATCCACACTGACAGGCAATATTTGCATATTACAAATCGGCATCATTACAACAAACACGATAATACCTCAACGTAAAAACATGAGAAAGAAATTTAATTGAAGGCTATTATAACACAAAATTAGAAGGACAAATTGTCAATTTCTATATCAAGCATGACGCGTAAAGGCTTGACAAGTAAAGGCTTGACAAGTAAAGGCTTGACAAGTAAAGGCTTGACAAGTAAAGGCTTGACGCACATGGAATCGAGAACGAGTCGCCAGGCGTATTTCGCTGAAGCTATGCTGCAGGAACTCGAGAACGATATTATGCCATGTTTAGCACTTAAACCTATCTTCTGGCGCCTTTATATGCCTGGCGACTCGTTCTCAATTCCATGCGCGTCCAGCCTTTACAATGTTACCTCTGATTTTAAAATTAATTGCTTAATACATGCCATGCTTGATATAGAACTTGACAATTTTCCCATCTAATTTTGCATTATAATAGCCTTCAATTAAATTTCTCGCTCATGTTTTTACGTTGAGGCATTATCGTGTTTGTTGTAATGATGTCGATTTGTAATATGCAAATTTTGCCTATCAGTGTGGATAGTATTTAAGCTTGTTGGTACTATTCTCGTATAATGTCACTGAGGAAGGGTATGGTGATGCCCAAAAGCGCTCTCTCTTTCAATCTATGTGTACGTCGATGTTTATTAAATGGCTGTTAACATCTAAAAATTTCGTCTTAAATTTATTTAAATCAATAGCATATATTATATTACATATTATATTTTCGTGCTTTTTTGCGTTTGAGATGTACACTGACCATGCTCATAATAGCATTGAACAAATGTGACCTGTCTGAAATAATATATCTTAAATTAGGCAATAAAAATATAAAAAATACCTAGTAATTTTACAGTGCGTAAACATGTTGTTGTTGTTGTTGAGACCCAGACCGCCCGACCTACCAGAAAGGTGTAAGGTAACGTGCGTAAACATGTGTACTTTGGCATATATTAATGGAAATTGTAAATGGCTTATAATATTGAACATATCGCATATAAAATTTATAAATAAAGGCATCATAAGTTAATAAATACATTTCGCACATTGTAAATTTTATTACACAATAGATGGGTATGCTACACATTGATATTACAGTGACTTCCTCTAGTTTTAAATTCACTATTTGAGCATGATACATTCACGTTGCTCTTTCTGTAAGTCCATTACTGAACAACTTATATCAATTATATTTTTTTAATTAGATAAATCGGATTAAAAATGAAAAACTGAAGGTCATAACTACGATCAAACAAGACGGAAATCGAAATTTTCAAGAAAATTAACGGAAGTGTGACACAACTCAACTTTTTTATACTAGAATCCATTTTAGTAGCTTTTTTTAATTTTATAAAAAAAAATTTGAAAAATCGGTATCTTGAGTCCAAATTATTAAAATTGTAGAATGTTACCCTTCACTTTAAAGGGCTTGAAAAAAGTCTTTCGATTGATACCATACTTGACAATGTGCCCCCCCCCCTACCCCCGGGAATAACTTGTCCCCGAGAGGGGCTAATGACGTAACGAAAAAAAGAAATTGTTTCGCAGCTATTTTTCACAACAATGATTGAAACTATTAAGTTTCGTGATCATTAAGCCATAAATAAACCCTTTAATGCATGATTATGTCATATTTTGTCCTAAATTTAATAAAAAAAAAAAATTAAATTTTTTTGTCCTAAATTTATTAAATATTTTGTCCTCATTATGTTAAAAAATAATGCAGAACTTCAAATAAATTTCGAAGATTTCGCTCGATTTTAAAAATATTCTATTAAGTTCTAGATTTTTTGATAGAGAGGTCGGATATGAAATTTCGCGAAAATCCATTAATATTTGTGGCCGCTATCGTGTACACTAATTGACCACAGATATGCATAGGCAGACGGACGGACATCACTCCCAAAATATTCAAAACGTGTTCAGAGGGTCTTAAAACATATATTGGCATCAAAATCTTGAATTCAAAAATTTTCGTGAAAACAATACTTTCTCTATAATACGAGGGCAAGTCAAAAATTATCCGCACTTAATTTTTTTTTTTTCAATTTATTTACGCAAATGAACAAGTACGTCATTTTTCTACATAGTCTCCTTCCTTTTCGATGCACTTGGTCCAGCGGTCCACAAGTTCCTTCCGATAATCATCTCTTTGGACCGTTCAAAGATGCGAAGATAAATGAAAGAAAATAAAATGTTCACCTCAAAAATTGCGTAAAAAATCGGTGGAGGCTCCAATCCGCTGGAGCCGAATTGCTTTTACGTGAATAATATTGAGCTTTACTGGAGTTTTATTTTACAAAATAAGTTCATTCGATTTTTTCAGGCTTATTTATTTTGTTTACAGGCTTTCAAAGCGCTACAAATTACTCGCTAACTGTTTGTAGCTAGATAGCATTTTTAGTTTTCGCCTCGATTTCATTTGGATATTCCGACCATAAACTTTACGTCAAAATGTCAAAAATCCAATTGACACTTGTAGGGTTTTCAAAGAACTACAAATTCTTGCTTATTGTTGGAACTTTTAGTTTTTTTAGAAATAAGCATTACAATCTTGGAAAACGGAAAAGTTTCAATCTTCTTCAACTTAACAAGACGAATACTCATAAACTGCATAAGAACATGTTGAAAAAATAAATATAGATTTAAAAACAAAATTTCTTAATACCTATTATTGTTGCTTACTATTTATATCTATATTTTAAAAATTGAAGGTATTACGAGTGTAAGTATGAAAAAAAATGAAAATAATGCTCGCTCGGACAGATACTTTGTTTTTTTGAACAAAACAATTCAAAATATTAAATATTGAAATTATTTCATATATTCATAATCTGGACCATATTTCCTATAAAACAAATAAAACTATTTAGATTTTGATCTTTTAGGTTCAGAGATATTAGTATGCGAAATGTAATGACGACACTGTCACGTGGTCACTGTAACGACGTTAATGGACCACTGTCATTACCGAACCGCTGAAAATACATTTTATTCCCACACTTACCAAATTCGCATAACCAGCAGTGAAATTGCGTTGTGATTAACTCGTTTTGAAATTAAAATTCCATTCCAGCAGTTTCCGGCAATAAAAACCCAAGACGTTTCTCCGTCTAATGGTAGCATAGACCATTAGATGGTCAGCAAGCAAATTCCGATGACAAGCACAACACAAGAACATATGGAATCAATGTGGAAATATGACTAAGTTAAATCTCATTAAATTCTCATTTATTGGATGTGATAATAAGATAAACATAATCATTTCCAGTGATATAATAAAATACTGGCAAATGTCAATTCAATATTATTTTCACTTATAACATAATTTATGAGCCATATAATGTATTCAATCAAGGTATAAATAACTAATAATTTTTGCACGTATATAAATGCTTAAATATTATAACCTCATTATTATACTGTATCAAATCACTAAGAATATAATTTAATCACTTTACAAATGTCCGAAAATTATTGGTACCGAGATATTTAATTTAAAATTTCGTTTTGGCTTAGTTCGTTTTATATATAAGATTTACCTCAGTTCTTTATGGATGTCACAAATTTCATTATTCCCAATAGCTATTTAAAGTTCTGTTGTCCGATTCAGTCGACTCTTAATTTAGAGGAGTAAGCCAACAACGGTCAGTACGACCTAAAGATTTGATTTACGTTCCAGGGGAGCCGTCCATGACTCAAACTTTCAGCACGGAATTTCTTTCCCTAGAAAAGAATAAAAAAATATTTAGAAGTTTCTCTACGAACTTTGCATTAGGAGACATCCAGGAGATTAATTCTAAGATAGCTAAATCGTGAAATCAAAGTAATCCCAGCAGCGTTAGGCTATCCGCTCAAATTCTTTTGTTCTCCATTTTCTTCTCACCGCTCATCAGCTTCCTCATCCTACTTCAAACTCCGCCGATCCGGTGATCGAGCGGTCAGGGGCATGCGTTTCCGGCTGATCGTTAGATTGCCGGGTTGCGGGTTCGAATCCCGCCAGCGGGCATGAATGTTGTCATGTCGAGGCCAAGTCAGACTTCCGCCCTTCGGGGAATCTCTATAAAAGTGAAACTGCAAATCTCCTCCCCTTCGCCATGGGACACCCTAGGGGGTCTTGTATTCGTGGTGCGTAGGCGCCCCTTCACCACGGGGGAATTAGTAACGAACGAACTTCAAACTCTAGCCAAAAAGCCCTACAGCTACTGTGTCTTTCGATAATATCGCACTCCGAAAACTCATCCCATTTGTCAAATCAAAGGCGCAAAATTCACGTTTCTCCTCTCCATCCAGCACACGTCATACCCAGCTAAAGCGCGACGCCAGAAAAATGAACAGCATAATCAAAAAGCGTGCGCTCTCCGAACAAACTACGCAAATCCCTTGTAACTCTATAGAAACAGACTTCAAAAGAATAAAAATGGCTCGAGAAACGAACTTGAGCCGCGCAAACAAAACGTCGATACGACAAAAGTGTTTTTACTTCCCGGCCGTCCAAACAATTACCTTGCACCTTTCTGGTAGGTTGGACGGTCTGGGTCTCAACAACAACAACGACAAAAGTGTTCAAATTTTCGTAACGCTCCGCTTTCGGCCGCAGATACCTCAAGCATAGATGTTATCCACATCAAAAAATGCCAGAATGTTTTTCGTTGAGGATTCTAGAGGATATGCCGGAACATTACACAAAGCTCTCTATCGTACCGGGTCAAACTCGGTTCCTCCCCTTCGGTTCCAGCCGAAGTCGTAAGTAGGCCTTGCGGCTTGTAGAAAATCCACTAGAATGGTTGTCTTTACAATTAATTTTATAATCTTGTTTAAAGGTTCACTGACTAGAAAATTATTGTATTTATTAAAAGGAAAGTTATTAGCTTTTTACTATTTCTGTTTACGTTCACTAGTGCTTTCAAAAAAGCTTTAGAAATTCCGACTCTTCAGTGTACCCTGTCAGTATACGCAAGATTCCAGAAGATATGTCGGAACTATACACAAAATTCTCTATCCGTTCCTTGTCAAACCTGGTTCCTGTTGATCTACAATCCAGAGCGTGAGCCATGAGTCTTGCAGAAAGCCCACTATATGTAGACAGTCTGTCTTTATAATTTTAGGAAATCTCTTGTTTAAAGTTTCATTGACCCGAAAATCATTGCCTTTCTTAAAAGGAAACGAGAGACTTTTCAAAACTTTCCTTTATCAGTAAAAGAATCTCAAGGAAATGCTTTTCAGCATAGGGGTCAGCATATCATGGTGCTAATTAAGATACTGAGTTCATATTTTTGAGATGAAATGTTATGTTCTTGTTTATGTCTTATGTTCTACAGCAGACACTAATGTTCGAATTATTCTTTGCTTCGAATTATTGTTTGCATTCACTTGGGTAGGGGTCATAGAAAATAATATTTCTAAAAAAAATACTCGTTTTAGATAATGATGAAACTAATTAGTATCTTTATTCTTTCTCTCAAAATATTTTGAACGCATGGGAGTTACCTCAATGTTTAGAGATTTTCCATTAACTGGAGGAAAAGGCGAATGGCTTCGAAAAGATAGCGCTCAAAACTTTGTGCTCCCCAAAATATTGTCATCACAATAAATGGCGGCGAAAAATTTTGATTCATTATCTCAACGCGCTTATCTCGCGTACAAAATTAATTATTAAAGAACAAAAAACTCCACAGTTTTAGAGATTGTAAACATTTTGCAAAGCTTTTGTAATTGTGGACGTATGCTTGTAATTGCGTATAAGCAGTTATGCATCAGTAATCGTGCGACTTCTCTCAAATTTATCTCAGAAGAAAATTGTAATCGTCTTCATCAGGTAGATGTTACAGAAAAATTTTCCCAAAAAATTAATTTATTTTATATAAAACGGTGAAAATATCCGACGTTTCTCGGAATAATAATGAAAGAGAAAGTATCAATCATGCATAAAGCATTGATTATGAAACACTTTCTAACTTCAATGCAATTTTATTTAAACAACTCTAAAATGCGATACATTCCTCGGTAATATTTTTAAAATTATCACAATACTACACTAACTTATTATATTTGAAAACTTAACTTCATCGAAAAACAAGAAAGATCAATCATGCTTAAAGCATTGATTATGAAACACTTTCCAACTTCAATGCCATTTTATTTAAGCATCTTTAAAATGCAACACATTCCCAAGCAATATTTTATTTAAAACTTATCACAATACTACATTAATTTATTATATTTGAAAACTTAAACCTTCATCGAAAAAAATGAACTTTATTCAAATGACGGCATTGAAATATAAATTGCCTAGTTTAAACATCTCTAAAATGTGAAACATTTCTCGGTAATATTTTTAAAATCATCATAATGCTACAATAATTTATTATATTTGAAAACTTCATTGAAAACAACTGAAATTCATTCAAATGACGTCATACAAAAAATAACACGCCTGGTTCTCTCTATAAAAGCAGCATTTCATTCATAAATAATTTCCCATTCATGTCATTCATCACAGAACTAAAACAATTTATTTTATTTAAAAACTTAAGACCATGGAGCTACAAGTAATTAAACTCTATGCTTAAAATTTCATCGAAAAAAATCGTCCCTCTCTGTAAAAAATCAATGAATATTTCATTCATATCAGCTATGCTACTCCATGAGCTAAATACTTTTGAGCTAAGAAAATACAGCAATTCTTATACATCTCATCCTATATATTTTGCTGTTTACATTTTACATAAGTGAGAAATAGGTTTCGTTGTAGAAATAATCAAATTTGGATTATCATTTAAACTCAAATATGTTGTTATTGCGTTGTTTCAGTATGTAGATGCACAGAATTTAAGCAAACAAAAATAAAGCGGTTTTAGGACGAATACAACACTCAATATGAATTAAAAACAACTTTAAAAATCACGATTTTGAGAGAAGATGGATGCCATATTTTATTTTGAAGTGGGTCACGTGATCTTTTCATATCATGGTCATATGATCGGTTCAAGAGGTGTAATTATTATTTTAATTTTCATTTAAAAACTACTGAATATATTTTGCTGAATTTTTTTTTTATATTCTATGGAATAATTTGAATATTACCTAAAATTTTTGAAGCAATTTGTGAATTTTAAATCCGTTTGAAAAATGTTTGAAAAATGAGGTCCCATAGGGTTCAATGTACTTCATTTTTTCAATCCGGGTTCAATCCAAAACTAATTGGGTGGTATTATTCATTTATATTCCCATAGGTCCTACAGACCGTCTGAACAACATACTAAAATTTCATTTCGATTAAGTCATTTTTACGGCAGTTATCGTGCTAACGGACAAACAGACAGACAGAATGAACAAAGTCATAAACACTTTTCAACTTTGTTGTAAAGTGTTAAAAATGAATTTCATTCAAATGACGGTATTAAAATATGAATTGCTTGGTTTAAACATCTCTAAAATGCAATACATTCCTCGGTAATATTTTTAAAATTATCATAATTCTACAATAATTTATTATATTTGAAAACTTCATCGAAAACAAATGAACTTTATTCAAATGACGTTATCGAAACATAAATCGCCTGTCTCTCTCTCTCTATAAAAGCAGCATTTCATTCATCACAATACTATAATAATTTATTTTAGTTTGAAACCTAAAACGATGGAGGTACAAGTAATTTAACTCTATACTTAAAACTTCATCAAAAAAATCGTCTTCTTCTCTGTATAAAATCAATGAATGTTTCAGTCATATCAGCTATATTGCAGACTCCATGAGCTAAGTAATTTTGCATTAAAGAAATGCAGCAATTCTTATACAACTCATTCTACATCTTTTGGTGTTTACATTCTCCATAAGTGAAAATTAGGCTTTACAAATTAGGCAATTAGATGCACAGAATTTAAGCAAAAATAAAGCTGCTTTATGACGGATACAACACTAAATATAAATTAAAAAGAAATTTAAAAATCACGATTTTGACACAAGATGGATGCCATATTTTATTCTGAAGTGAGTCACGTGATCTCTTCAGATAATGGTCACGTGATCTCTTCATATAAAGGGTGTAATTATTATTTTAATTTTCACTTATAAAAATACTGAATATATTTTGCTGAATTTTTTTTATATATTTTATGGGATAATTTGAATATTTCCTAAAACTTTCGAAGCAACTTGTGCATTTTAAATTCGCTTTAAAATGTTTGAAAAATTAGGTCCTATAGGGTTCAAGTATTTCATTCTTTCAACCCGTGTTCAATCCAAAACTAATTGGGTGATATTATTCATTTATATTCCCATAGATCCCACAGACCGTCTAAAAACAGCATGATAAAATTTCATTTTGATAAAGTCCTTTTTACGGCAGTTATCGTGCTAAAGGACAGACGCAGACAGACAGACAGACAGACAGAGGGAATGAACAAAGTCATAAACACTTTTCAGCTATGTTGTAAAGTGTTAATAAAATAAATGTGGTATAAAATGTGACATATTTTTATCATGAACCTGCTCCCACAAAATTAATTTATTTTATATAAAAACGGTAGAAATACCCGGCGTTTCTCAGAATAATAATGAAATAGAATAAACGTGGTGTAAAATGTGGCATATGTTTATGATGAATCTACTCCCACAAAATTCATTTATTTTATATAACAGTAGAAATACCCGACGTTTCCCAGAATAATTATGAAATAATATAAATGTGGTACAAAATGTGACATATTTTTATCATGAACCTGCTCCCTCAAGATTAATTTATTTTATATAAAAACGGTAGTTATACCCGACTTTTCCAGAATAATTTAGAAATAAAATAAACGTGGTATAAAATGAGACATATTTTTATCTTGAACTTGCTCCCTCAAAATTAATTTATTTTATATACAAACGGTAGAAATACCCGACATTTCCCAGATTAATAATGAAATACACTGCTCACAACTGAAATCGCAACACCATGAAGAAATTGATGTATCCTTATGAAATTTACAGAATATAATTGTAACATGGAGATGTGCAAATGATCAAAAAACCATACCTGGAAAATGAAGGCATAGAACTTTATTGACATTAGATCAATATGGAATAGGCCCAACTCGAGCGACTATGCAGGATTGAAGACAACGAGGCATTCTGTCAATGAGATGGTCAATGGTGTGCTGAGAGATGGCATTTCACATAGCATGCAATTGGGCTTGTAACTGAACATGGTTTGCTGGAATTGGGAGTTCTCTTAATAGGCGACTCATGATGTCACAGATATGCTCAATTGGCGAGAAATCCGAAGAATATGCTGGCCAAGGCAGAATATCAAAACTTTGTAGACTATTCACAGTTACCCGTGCAGTATGTGTCCTGGCATTATCCATCTGAAACAGCAGTCCAGGCCTGGTTGGCAGATATGGCTGTACCACAGGTCCCACAATGTCATAGACGTATAGTTGTGCCGTGATACTGCCAGAAACGTGGACTTAAAGGTGTCCGTCCACCAAATGTTATACCACCCTAAACCATGGTACCACTTAAGGGGACTGTGTTGCGACTGATAGAAAAAGCTTCCTGGTGGCGTTGTTAAAAGCGGCGCCATACGCGAGTACGGTCATCTGGCATGCCAAAACAGAATCGTGATTCATCCGTGAACAGAATGTTTCGCCATTCTGTGGACCAATTGCGTCTCATTTGACACCACTGGAAGCGACGTAACCGGTGAAGACGTTGAAACAGTAGGTGTCGAAATGGTCGCCTACCTCGGAGTTTTGCGTCATGCAAACGGTTTCGAATTGTTTGCTTCGAAACCACGTTACCTGCAGTGTGGGATAAATGTTGTTGCAACACGGTTGTTGTGGTAAACGGCTCCTGCGCAACTCTTCTCAGAAGCATACGATCTTCACGTGGTGTGGCGCACCTGGAAGCTCCACTACCTGATCTTCGTGTCGTTTCGTTGTCTCTCACGAACCGTAACACACGCCGTTGAACTGTGCTCACATCACGACCCAATATTTCAGCGAAACTTCAAAGGTTCATTCCACCCTCACGTAAAACAATAATTTGCTGTCGTTCCGTTGACGACAACTGAACGTATGCGGTACGTTGACGTACTCTTGGTATATTGTGATGATTTTTACAATCTGAAACCAATGCCGCTACAATTTAGCTGTGATATCGCTCCTCCTTGACCTGACGCTTTTATGCTGCAAGGCAAGGTGTTACGTCACTATGCGTAACGAAACTATGATCATTTGTATATCTCGCCTTGTTGTTTCCATTGCCTGATTTATATAAAGCTACACCTATAACTTTATAATGTTGCGATTTCAGTTGTGAGCAGTATTAAATAAACGTGGTATAAAATGTGACATATTTTTATCATGAACCTGTTCATTGAGTTTCACGAACCAGTAAAACAATATGTAAATTCACTAACCGCTTTTGAATTATAAGCGGCTATTATAGTCAGACAGAAAGGTACAGAAGTTATTTAATTCCCTTTATTCAGTGGACTGGTGTAGGAGAATCAAAAATCAAATCAACTCGAATCTTAAATCAAAGGCATTTCCTTGTATGAATCTTATATATTAAAAAAAGTTTCAACGACATAAATTACATATTTGAGAGATACTTAGTTGAGAAACATATTTTCAAATTTTCACTTTTATATAATATTATACTATTCACTTTTATATACTATTATACTATTATTTCACTTTTATATACTATTTAATTTAATAACCAGTAAAAAACATACAAATACGTTGAGACGTTTTTGAGTGATAAGCGGCCATGACCATCGAGGTCGTCTAATTAATTAGACCTCAGTGGTCATGACAGACCGACAGGAGCAGGTTGTATTTCTCGTTACTCTGAACATCGTAGGTGGATAAAACTTGCGTTAGACTATTCATTGGACTCAACCTTATTGTCTGAAAAAATTTATAAAAATCCATCACGTGGTTCATGGGATATTTAAATTAGAAGCGTATATTGAAATTTTACATTTTTATATACAAAGTTTCTTGGAAAGTTCTTAAGCATTCCAATGACTTTGTAAGGAATTATCCATGCGTGTACATGTTAGGTCTGTGTTTAATAAAGTGACCCTACCCGATCGAATAAAAGTTATTGCAGCGCTTCTAGTGGAGAATTTAAAAAGTTAGGATAACAAATTAGACAATAAAGCAAAACAAACGAAAAAAGCCAAATACCACGTTGTAGAGCATTGTACAATTAGAAGGAATCGGTACCAAAAATGAACGAAACGCGTATATGAAAGGAAATAAGTATCTGGCATACTTCGCCGGTTGAATATGTTCAGTGGCTAATTACAAATAATTGTGTAATATTCTTTCTCGAATTCAAATAGGCAATGACTCTTATATAGAGCATTTTTAAAAATTCTTCACACTAGATTCCTATGTATGTTGCTTATTGTATTATTCCTGAATAGAACAGCCATTTGGCTATAACTAAAGCCCGAATGTTAAGGCAAAATGTTTTAAAAAGCCTACTTTGTCTTTTTGTCTCATATTTGGAGAAAGTGCCTTTCTATATTTTAATGCCTTTTATTGCCCATATTGTCCCCAAATTATATTTTAGAATGGCATTCTTTTTTTCCTTTAAAACAAATGTGATACAACTGTGCGACGCTAGCAAGGAAAATTGATTTTTTACTTCTTTAATGAGTTTCTGTAGCACATTGTTAACAATTTAGATAAGGAAGAATCCAGCTCAATACGAATTGCTAAACAAATGCTTTCCAAAGATTCCATTCTTTACGGATTTAACTTTAATTTAAACTCACTCCTTTAAAGTTGCCTCATATTAATACTTTCCTCAAAAAAAAAGGATGGAGGCGCTAGAGAATGCCGTAAGTTATTAAATGATGTAGTTATTGAAATTTAATTTGTTCCCGGTCGAGAGGTTCATATCGTGAGTAAAAAAAGCAAGCCAGTTCTCTCGGCAAATAATGACTTTGAAATTAGAAAACATCGCTGAAATACGCGAAGGCGGTACAGATAATTCAGCTTTCATTGAAATGATTTTCTTTAAATGTCAGAAGTTTTAAATACGGTCTTATTAGCTTTATAGAAGTTGAGAGATCGTTTTCGATGATAAAAAGCATCCTTTCAAAATTTAACTTTCAAATTATATGTCACAGCGAAAATAAGTAAGTAATCTGATAAGTAATTTGTAAAATTAGCTAAATACCTCTATATAGTTTAAATTAATAAATGCCTATTTTGAAGTTTTATTTTACTTATATGCCTGCCTATTTTAGTACTTTTTAATATCTGAACTTTCGGGATTTAGTTATAACCGTATCGCGTAAATAAAGGCCTTCTACACAAACAATGCTCTACAACTTGTCATTAACATTTTTCTTTTATCTTGCTTTGTTGCCGAATTATATAAACTTTTTAAATTATCCGCTAGGTGCGCTGAAGTCACTTTTATTCGATGGAGCATGGTTACTTTACTATAGATAGACCTAACGTGTACACTTATGAACATTTCCTCACAAAGTTATTAGTGTGCTTAAGAACTTTCTTGAGAACCCTGTATAAGATTGTTTTATATACAGGTAAGCAGGGAATTTTAGTATTACAATGATAAAGATGGTTTTAAATATTTCCTGATAGCTATGTTTACCAGAATAATTTCCAAGGTCGAGTTAGTAGCATATGTAGCATGATCAATATATTAGTATTTCTTCTTTCATTCTTTCCAATATTTTTTCTACATTGTATGAAAAGGTATCATTGTATAAGAGACATGTAATGCTGAAAAATATATCCCATTACCATCTTGAGTATTTATTATCTATAATTGAATCATTATTTGTTTAGAGGGCTTTAGTCAAGAGAGCTAATCCACCGCGATTAAAAAAAACTATTCTGGATATACAGTTTACCACAAGCCAGCACCGACCTGTTATGGTTCACTTTAGTTCTAAGGTTGACTGTTTGAGGAACTGGAGGTGAATTTCACTTATCTCACATATATAAAAGCTCATTCATTATATCACACATATGAAATTATTTTTACAGCACATAATGTTTACAATTGCCTTACATACATCATTTTCATAGCACACGCTATTTACAATTGCTTGTAAAAAACATCTATTGTTTAGGCATATACATTATTTTACATTACCAACCGCACCACGATATCAAAAAAGGTTTGATGCGTTACCGGATATCAAAACACGTATGTGAAATCCAAGGTGAATAAAGTTGTGTTATTGTAAACAGACAGTCAACATACACTCTAAGACAAACATTAATCGACGCACCCCGAAAATTAATCCAATAGTAATGAAACTGTACATGCCTGTACACCTGTCGACCGAATATGCAAATGATCAAAAATCGCAGCCAATGAATGAATAGTCGGAACTACAGCGCATTGAAACTGAGCATCATGTGGGTGTATATACGGAGCGAACCTCTTTTTCAGGAACAAAACGTGCAGTGGATTGTGATTGCGTTTACGTACCTTGATTGTACCAATGCTTCGCCGGCGAATTCGCGGCCACTACGAACATATGAAGGAGTTTGAAAGAGGGCGTGCGGTCGGGCTGCATGAGGCTGAATGGACACACCGCCGAATCGCTCGGCATTTGGATAAGAACGATGCAGCAATTAGACGATGTTGGCAGGAATGGGTCCGGAATGGCATATTTCAGCGGGCAGCGGACGGCCTAGAGTAACGACAGCATGGGAAGATAGAGCGATTGTCAGCGCAGCTGTGACAGCACGAGATTCGTCGTTATCAACCATCCAACGTGTGACAAATACGGAAGTGACCACCCGGACCATTAATAGAAGACTACGGGAACGGAAGCTATGCTCGCGACGCCCATTACGCCACCTACTATTGGCCAGTATGCACCGTTAACAGCAATTGCAATAGTGCCGAGACCGATCAGCGTGGAATTGCTCGAATTGGGAACGAATTGTCTTCAGTAATGAGTCCCATTTCAAACTGAGTCCCGACGACCAGCGCAGACGTGCTTGAAGACAGCCCAGACATCGTCAGGATCCTGCTCTTACTATCACATGCCACACGGCCCGACAACAGGGAGTTATGGTGTGAGGGTGCCATTTCGTTTGATAGCCGGATCCCTTTGATATTCCTCCGTGGCACCATCACAGCACAACGGTACGTTGCCGAAATTCTACGACCCGTTGTATTGCCATGCCTTTCGCGACATCCCGGGCTAACTTTTCAGCAAGATAATGCCCGGTCACACACGGTAATCTTCTCTTTTGATTGTCTGCGTGCTTACGACACACTTTCTTGGCCAGCCAGATCCCTAAATCTCTCGCCAATTGAGCACAATTGGACTGAGATGAGGCGTCGCCTGCGACCATCCCAGAATGTAGACAAATTAGATCGTCAATTGGAAAACATTTGGAACGACTTCCCTCAGAACACCATCCGGCAACTTTATACATCAATGCCACATCGGGTAACAGCTTATCAAGGTTAGAGGTGGACCAACGCCATATTGACGTGCTCACTTTGTGCAGATCTTTCAGTACAATAAATAATCCAATTGTTCTAAAATTCTACATTTCTTTTCCTGTACATCCACATTGCACGTACCAAATTTTGTCTTATTTGGATTATTCTTTCTTGGTGCGTGGATTTTTTTTTTGTCTTAGAGTGTATATTTTATACAAGTTTAATATTATTTGTTTTATTTTTTCTACCTTTCTTATATACGTATTTACTATTACTTATACAATCAGTCAAAATAGTAACACGGAGCTCAGATGTGTGATTGATCCAAATGCGCTGTAATTTACTTAGTTATTCCGAAACTTGCGTATACCAGTATTGAATACACTTAAGTATTCCTAATTCTGGATATACAGGGTGATTCGAAACTCTTTGCATAGACTTTAATGGAAGATAGATAGAAAGCACTAAAACAAACCTTCCTCGTTAGTTAAGTATGTCCGCAGACGTCACCCTTTGTTGCTAAAAAGCGCTGTTTGATGGCGAGGCAAATGGCTATTTATCGCCGTCAGCATTCATAAAGCAGACTCCATACGTGCAACATGGAACATTTCACGAATGCTGAGATGACTTACATGCATATAACGTACAGCACTGCCAAAGGAACCAAAAGAACTGCCGTATGATTGGACCATGATGGATAACTTAACAGTTGAGCTTCCAAACAGTTGCAGTGAAAACCAAACAATCCTGTGAGCAGTTTTAATGAAATTAATGTAAGACTGTCAAACAACTGCAAAATTGCTGTAAATAAAATTGTTATTAACACTTTCATTTATGTATCAACAGCACCAAACGAGCCTGCAAACATACATTCATTAACGAAAAATATTTGTTGTAGTGTTCCCTATCTCCCATATAAGTTTGTACAGATATTTTCGAATCACCCTATATTCAATCGCGACCTGTTTTCGGTTGGCAGCTATCTTGCCTGGAGATCTTTTTACATATAACGATTCAACTCACAGACTTGTGTTACTTGCTGTCTTGTAAAATAATTCTAGGCATAGATCAAGCTGCTATCCTTTCCTAATTGGAACAAATGTCGACCTTTCTCTGACACACTACATGCTGTGGCACAACCTTTTATTTTTAACACTTTACAACAAAGTTGAAAAGTGTTTATGACTTTGTTCATTCTGTCTGTCTGTCTGTCTGTCTGTCTGTCTGTCTGTCCGTTAGCACGATAACTGCCGTAAAAATCACTTAATCAAAATGAAATTTTAGTATGTTGTTCAGACGGTCTGTAGGACCTATGGGAATATAAATGAATAATATCACACAATTAGTTTTGGATTGAACCCGGGTTGAAAAAATGAAATACATTGAGCCCTATGGGACCTAATTTTTTTAACATTTTTTAAGCGGATTTAAAATTCACAAATTGCTTCGAAAATTTTAGGTAATAGTCAAATTGTTCCATAAAATATATAAAAAAAAATTCAGCTAAATATATTCAGTAGTTTTTTAAATAAAAATTAAAATAATAATTACACCTCTTATATGAAACGATCACGTGACCATGATATGAAACGATCACATGACCCACTTCAAAATGAGATATGGCATCCATCTTGTTTCAAATTCGTGATTTTTTAAAGTTCTTTTTAATTCATATTGAGTGTTGTATCCATCCTAAAACTACTTTATTTCTGCTTAAATTCTGTGCAACTACATACTAAAACAACACAATGACAATATATTTGAGTTTAAATTCTCATTCAAATTTGATTATTTCTACAATTAAGCCTATTTTTCACCTATGTAAAATGTAAACAGCAAAATATGTAGAATGAGTTGTATTGGAATTACTGTATTTCTTTAACACAAAATAATTCAGTCCATGGAGTCTGCATGGCTGATATGAATGAAATATTAATTGATTTTATAAACAGAAGGACGATATTTTTCGATCAAGTTTTAAGCATAAAGTTTATGAATTGTAGCTCCATGGTCTTAATTTTTAAATAAAATAAATTATTATAGTATTGTGATGAATGAAATGGAGAAAGTTATGAATGAAATCCTGCTTTTATAGAGAGATCCAGGCGTGTTATTTTTTCTATGACGTCATTTGAATTAATTTCAGTTGTTTTCGATGAAATTTTCAAATATAATAAATTATCGTAGTATTATGATAGATTTAAAAATATTACCGTGGAATGTATTGCATTTTAGAGATATTTAAACCACGCAATTTATATTTCAATGCCGTCTTTTGAATGAAGTTCATTTTTTTCAATGAAGGTTTAAGTTTTCAAATATAATAAATCAATGTAGCATCGTGATAAGTTTTAAAATATTACCGAGGAATGTATTGCATTTTCGACTTTTTTAAATAAAATTGCATTGAAGTTGGAAAGTGTTTCATAATCAATGCTTTAAGCATGATTGATCTTTCTTGTTCCTTTCTGTTTTTATTGCATATAGTGGAAATACTGATTTTAGTTGATGATAAAACTTATTGCTAGAATCATTATTTAAACAAAAATATAGTTCAATCAATAATTATAATGGTTTTGTCTTAATAGTATTAAATTGAATAAAAAAGACAGTATTCTATATTACAAACCCTACTAAAACTAAACATAGTGTTGAACCTAATTTACATAATCATTTTATTTGGCAAAAACATTGTGAAGGATTTGAAGGTAACTCAATGCTTAGTGATTTTCCATTAGCTGTAAAAAGAGACAAATTGAGTTGGAAAGATAGCGCCTGGGCCTTTGTGCGCCAAACAAATGTTGTCATAACAATAAAGGCTGACGAAAGACTTTGATGCATATTTTTCAGCTTATCTCTTTAAAAATCAATTACTAAAATAAAAAATTTTGTCAATTTTCCCGAACTTGTGATTATAAAATATTCTTTTTCGTGCTTTGAATATTCTATCCAGCCATAAATGTATATCAACAGTTATAGCGTTATACAAGGTGTCCCAAAAAGATTGAAACGCGCTTTAATTCTTTACCTGTTGGAGATAAGTGGGCAATGTAAATTACAAAAATATTGAAATAAGACTGCGTTAATGAAATAGTCCTCCCATTAATTTTCAAAAAGTTGCACTTTTTAAATTTTTATACGACCCCTTAGACAAATTTGGTCAATCAGAATTTTTTTATTTTTAATGCAACAAGATCATTAAAAAAAACCATATTTGTATCTTTAAAATTGAGCAAGTTATAATTAATTGAAAACTGGACATTGTGAAAGGGGGCCATATATCAAATGAGAAATGTAAATTTGTGACATATCACAAAAAAGATAAAACTGGATGATAATATATAGGAGACATTTTTGCGAATTCCGCGTAGGCTCACGATGCAGTCACGAATTCTTTAGTACTTTCCAATAACTAAGTACTTTTTCGATAATTAAGTACTTTTAAGTACTTTTTTTATCTAAACAATTTTAATCTTCAATTTGTTTATGATCCCTATTTTCACTGATGAAATAGCCTTTCACGTGGTACGGAAAAGTGGCATAGGTCAGATTTTTTCCTTTATCATAATTCAGTTGATTTTAAACTTACAGATATGCGGTTTTTTTAATGATCTTGTTGCATTAAAAACAAAAAAATTATGATTGAACAAATTTGTCTAAGCGGATCGTTTAAAAATTTAAAAAGTGTAACTTTTAAAGATTGATGAGAGGACTATTTCATTAACGTAATCTTATTTCCTACCTAACATTCAACATTTTTGCAATTTACATTGCCCACTTATGTCCAACAGGTAAAGAATTAAAGCGCATTTCAATCTTTTTAGAACACCCTGTATACTGCTAACAAGGTTCTACGACTAGAACTCAACATAACAGCTCGAGTTTCCTTATCTTTAAGACGTTAATCAAATATTTATCAAGCAAAATTAATTATATTTAAGGACAGCCATTTCATTTCTCAAAAACATTAGTGAAGAACATTATAGTGAAAAACAGAATTACTCGAAATAATTCAACATCTTTGTCATTGGATTCTAAAACCACACACAGGGTTTTAGAATTCAATGATAAAGATGTTGTTGAATTATTTTGAGTAATTTGTTCTTCACTATAATTTACAAACTTCTTTTATTATTTCACATTTTTTTTTATTTTGAATAGTGACCAGGAAATTATGTAATGAAATTTTTAATTTATGTAAAAAATTGCAAACTTAATACCTTGTGTTATAATTATATGATTAATATCATCAATTGCGTTTTCAGTTCCAGAATTCACTTGGGGAATAGATAATTTTTACACAGTGGTCTTATCTCCGCATTACTTTAATAATCAGACTTTCTCCATCGGATATGGAGTTGTAAAAAACTAACTCATGTCTCATTGGATAATGAAACCACTAATCTCCAACTGACCAAATGACGCTCTATCCATTGAACAATTGAAATTATTGTATTTTCTTTTCATATTTGAAGTAGACAATACATTCTCCCCTTCAGATTTATGATTAAAATTAGTTCAATTTTTGATGTCTACGAATACCTACCTCATGTATCTACCTTTATCATTTACGATAGCAACCAATTTGGCGGAACTCTCTATAAATTGAAACCAAAATAAGGTCCTGCGAGAATTGCAATTTCGGTATTAATTACTACTTATCCACTGCATTTAAACACGGTCGAGTCAAAATGATTGTGCGCCATTAATAAAAATCTTGTCACAATTGAGAATCGAACTACTTGAAACACGATGCTTTATCCATTGAGCTACTGAGAGAGTAATAGAAACGAGCATTTTTTTTAGCACCACTGTATCAGACTGCGGACAATGTCGGTATCCTGCCAAAATTATTTCCGCGTTACTTAAAGCGGATCTCCAAAGGCTAACTCTCATTAACATTTTATAAAATAGCTTACCTTCAAACATAGTTGCAAAACGTAAAATTTGCATAAAAATATTCTTTGCAATCATCGTTGTGCCTTCTAAATTCAATTAAGAATTCAAAAGTAATTACAATTATATTATTAAAGCTATTTTCAATAAGAATGTCCAAATCTCTTGTGCACCACATAATCAAAAGGTGGTGTTGCCCTTTGAAAAAACAAATTGGTACGAAGTTTTAATATGAAAACGACCTCGCATGCAAATTAGTTGCTCATTTATTTATAGCAGGCATTATTACGAGTCTAATGATGCATTTGGTTACTGTATAACCCGAGGAACCGGAATAACGCGCAGTGTTCGGGTTTTTTTTTTTTTTTTTTGGACGGGCTGTACAAACACACCTAAAAGTTATTTTTATGAAGACTTTAACATTCACAATATACTTCGCTATGAAATACGTGCTTACAATTAGTTGTTAAACCTCTCAAAGATAGAGAGAGTAACTCTCTCATAAAATTAAGTTGAAACTTATTAATATAAGTTATATTTTGTTTAACAACATATGGATCATAGGGTCGAAAATAATCGTCTTAATCGAAAACTAACCATAAGTGTGCAAAATTTCAATCTTCTTGGTCACCAGGGGTTTTTTCTGGAATGTGTAAAAATACATTTGCACACAACCCCGCCCCTGCAGAAAATTCGGCTCCGTTTTGTTTTTTACTGCTGTTGTTACTATAAATGTGTAAAAATTCGGTCACCGGAATTCTGGAGAGTTCTTAAGAACTTTTCGAAAAACATTTATTTTCTCCTCCCTCAGGCGGTAATCGAAATTTTCTCTATTTGGCTTTTAGTCCCGCGATCTGTACTACAAGTGTACCAAGATTCAGCCTTTTAGGACACCAAGCGGCTTCTGGATGGTCAAAAAGGTTTTTAGAACACCCCTTCTCCCACCCCTCCCTCTCCCCTTCCACTTTTTTTGCTCCCGAGAGGAAATATCGAAAATCCGGCTCCGTTAGGTTCTGTACTGTGGTCTATACTATAAGTGTACAAAGATTTTGACTTTTAAGTTATCGAGAGGGCTTCTTGAGCGTATGGAAAGACAAAAACGCGTTAAAAAGTTATTATACAGATTCCGCACTTTTGCCTTCCATGGAAAATAATATTTCTAAAAAAAATTACAGTTTAGATAATTAGGCAGCTAATTAGCATTTTTATATTTCTGTCAAAAATGCTTTTGAAGCTTGGAAGTTAACTCAATGTTTAGAGATTTTTCATTAACAGGGGGAAGCGACAAATTGGAAGCGCCGAGAAAGATAGCGCTCCAACCTTTGTGTTCCCCAAAACATCGTCATATCAATAAATACCGGTGAGAAACTTTGATTCATTATCTCCCATATTATCTCCCTGGCAAAATTGATTATTAAAAACAGGATTTTTGTCACCCTTAGAGTTGTGAGCATTTTAGCTCCTTTTTTGGCATGTTTACAGAGTGGATGTTTTGCATGGGTATAAACTGGCAGTTATTGAATTATTTATTTATTTGTAACTCGTAAATAGATATTTGTAATCAATCATTGCATAAAAGTTTTATGCCAATAGTACCCAGCAGAAAAACGGGAGTGTCTATATTACGATAAAGGGTCAATTGAACATCCAATTTGTAGTCTTATTACTTTCCCTATATACAACATTCAAATTCGTGTTTTCGAAGGAAAAGCACGTTACAAGCATCGATAAACTGAAATCAAACATTTTGCGGTCGCGCACACACGCGTGCTCGCATATGTGTGTGTGAGGGTGTATGTGTGAAGGTGCGTGAGTGCGTATGAGGGTGTGTGTGTGTGCATGTGTGTGAGGGTGTGTGAGTGCGTATGAGGGTGTATGTGTGTGCATGTGTGTGAGGGTGTGTATGCATGTGAAAGTGTGTATGCGTGTGTATGCATGTGAGGGTGTGTATGCGTGTGAGGGTGTGTATGCGCGTGAGGGTGTGCGTGTGAGGGGGAGGAGGGTGCGTGTACACTTGCATTATCTCAGGAATTAATGGAACGCTTCGAATGGAATTTGGTACAAATATTACAATCGGCTTATACTGAAATCCTATTAATTTTAAGCGCAATCGAATGTACGGAGAAATCCCAAATTTTCGAATGAAATTTTGAAAAAATCAAAACCTTTAATAATGTTACGTGAATGATAATTTCTTGTGTCATTTTATTAAAAAAAGCAAATGACTTAAACTGTAGAACACTAGCATGAACCGTTTTCGAGGTATCGCACATTTTTCAAGTAAATTTATTAAAAACTCACATAAAATAAAGAAAGCATTAACTATTGCGAAATATGTTCACTTTTCATATATAATATTATACGATAAATTTATTAACATCATTCTTGTGTATCTAGTTCGTTCCATTCATAAGAGAAGATACTTTAGGTAATAGTTCTGTATTTTGACGCACAACAATTCGCAGTAGTCATTTATACATAAGAAAACTCTTCTCTCAGTCTGTCTGTAACACTTGGAGGTCAATTTGGCGAACATAGAGAACTTGGCGACTAAGTTAGCGAAATATTGCCAACTTGGCGATATTTTGCCACAGGTTGATGAAAATATCATCAAAATAGCCAAAATAGGGACCCAACAGCCCAGTGATTACCACGCTGGGTCTCTTCCCAAACTTATCCCGTCTCTTCCCAAACTGTAGCCGTGTTCACGTGGAGTACGACCACATTAAACATATGGGTCCGTAAGTCCTTCCGAGAGGTTGATGGTTGGAGAAGAAGGGTACGATCCCTGTGGATGCCTCCCCCACTGGGTTCCGGTCTAAATTAGGTGGCACTTCCCGGCCGTCCAAATAAATACCTTACACCTTCGGGTAGGGCGGACGGTCTGGCTCGAAGAAGAAGAAAACTGCCAAAATGATACAAAATTAACAAAAATGACAAAATTGGTGAATTTATTTTTAAAGTATTTTAACATGTGAACTATATTGCTTATTACGGATGCTATCAATATTAATAATTGCTAATTTAGAGTTGCGCGAAAGCCCCCTCAAGCAATTGTCCTAAACTAATAGTGTGTCTGCCTCCCGATTTCGACGAGCAGCGGAAGGGGGTAGAAGGGAATTTCTGTGACCTTGAGCCGCTAATACTAAAGAAATACACTATAATACTTGGTAACACTCACCTTTGATTATACATTCTGATATTTCATGTCACACTGCCCGGATATTTTTATAAACTTTCGATACTATTCATATCTATTGGCGGAGCTACTTATCCGCAACTGTGGGAAGTAGGGGACGCAAAAGATTTGGAGGATTTTATTTAAAGACGCACTGTTAACAAGGTTTGTAGGGGCGCTGGTTAATAGAAAAAACAAGGAGAGAGATAAAAGGGACAATTTAGTTTCATCACATTGAATACGGGATATACGTTTGCCCAAACTATCCTTAAAGGTGGGATACGCATCTCGGCGTTTTTCAACCAGTGCTTTATTTCGGAAATCCTGCGCATTTTGTCTGCGGCATAAACATCGTAAAAGTGGAATGGCACCCTCTATGTGGATATTGTAAAATCTCATTTGGCATTAAAACATTAATTACATGTTTAACTTTTGATATTAAAACAATATTTATGTATAAAATAAACACTAAAACCCTATTCATTTAAAAAAAGTGAAAGTTCTTAACAATAAAGTAACATGATAACATAAGAGCTATGTCAAAGGGAAAGGAAATGGGACCCAGTATTTTAAGTAGTAGGGGGGGGACCAACCAAACCACTGCATTCATCCACTGCATTCAACGTGAAAGGTTACGCCACTAGGGCACTATACCATCATATAGTACTAATGTATCGGGGGGGGGGGGGGGGGGAGAATTATGAATTGCGCTACTCAAACAATTATTTATCCTATATTTTAAGTGGCCTATTTTTACTTTCCCTGCAATACATGGTAATGTATAGGGAAAGTATTGGAATCATGTCGAAAATCGCAACTCGGGTTTTCGACGGATCTACACGTTTCGAGACCTCTAGAATACGAAAAAACTATTTTTAGCGTGACGTCTGTGTGTGTGTCTGTGTGTCTGTGTGTCTGTGTGTCTGTCTCTGTGTCTGTGTGTCTGTCTGTGTGTCTGTCTGTGCAGATTTTGTATCCACTCTAACTAAAAAAGTAATTGACCGAATTTCACAAAATTTGGAAGGTAAGTCACTTGTGGGCGAGTCTGGTGCTGATTAGTTTTGGGTACGTTTCGGGATAAAGGAACCCGCCTTTTTTGCTAAATGGCCCGCAAAAGTTTGTATCCACTCTAGCTCAAAAACTAATGGACCGAATTTCATAAAATTCGGTAGATGAGTCACTTATAGGTCACCCTGGTGCTGATTAGATTTTGGTACGATTCTGAAAAAAATAACTTGCCTTTCCTTGCAAAATGGACCGCAAAAATTGTCAAAATCTAAACCGAAAAGCTACGTATGCTCAAATATATCCATTAAATGCTTGTTTAATACGTGATTTTTAGCGAAGAAAAGAATAAGACCAACCCCATTACACTAGGACTAGCCGTTCTCGAGATATTTTAGTTTTTTTGTTTTTCCGCTACGCCACCTTTGAAAATGAGTCCAGTTAGCAAACGAGAAAGAAAATTTAATTAAAAGTGAATTAAATGCAATTAAAATAAAGAGAACGTGAATATAAGTCTGCAGGGAAAGTCATGTGCTGCCCACATCAGATTTTTACTTTCCCTGCAATACATGGTAATGTATAGGGAAAGTATTGGAATCATGCCGAAAATCACAACTGGAGTTTTCGACGGATCTACACGTTTCGAGACCTCTAGAATACGAAAAATCCATTTTGAGCGTGACGTCTGTGTGTGTGTCTGTCTGTGTGTCTGTGTGTCTGTGTGTCTGTGTGTCTGTCTGTCTGTGCAGATTTTGTATCCACTCTAACTAAAAAACTAATGGACCGAATTTCACAAAATTTTGTAGGTAAGTCACTTGTGAGCGGGGCTGGTGCTGATTAGTTTTGGGTACGATTCGGAATAAAAGAACCCGCCTTTTTTGTGAAATGGCCCGCAAAAGCTTGTATCCACTGTAGCTGAAAAACTAATGGACCGAATTTCACAAAATTCGGTAGATGAGTCACGTATAGGTCACCCTGGTGCTGATTGGATTTTGGTACGATTCAGAAAAAAACAACCTGCCTTTTTTTGCAAAATGGCCGCAAAAATTGCCAAAATCTAAAATAAAAAACTGGGTATACTCAAATATATCCATTAAATGCTGATGTAATACGTAATTTTTAACGACGAAAAGAATAAGATCAACCCCATTACACTAGGACTAGCCGTTCTCGAGATATTTTAGTTTTTCGTACTTTCCATACGCCACCTTTGAAAATAAGTCCGGTTATCGAATGAGAACGAAAATTGAATTAAAAATGAAATAAATTTAATAAAAATAAAGAGAACGTTAATATAAGTCTGCAGGGAAAGTCATGTGCTGCTCACATCAGATTTTTTTATGTGTTTTTAAACTATCAAGTTTTCTCAAACTTGTCAAGCTATAAATGTTTGAAACGTTATGTGATTCTCTATAATAAACGTAGATATTTGAAAAATATGCAGATCCTAGTAATTTTTGAATAAAAATATATTTTTTGGCCTACAATGGAATTCATAAATTCAAAAAATACCTCCATTCAATAATGAGATTTTCGTAATTTCTAGACAATTATTAATTGCAGAATATCATATGGGAATTACTTTGATAAGCTTATCATTTCAGAACAATGAATAAAGAAACAGAGACAGTAATTTTACATTATTCCCTTAAATTTTAAAGTATTTATTAATCTACTGGTGACCACAACACCGCTCGGAGTCGAGGCACAGCTCGTAGAAGTTGCTTCGGCTCAAATGGTATTAACTGTATGGCCGTAATGTCATGTTATTCATAACATAAAATAAGAATGCCGTTCATTTTTAATACTTTCCAAAGTAGTTGAAAAGTGTTTATGACTTTGTTCATTCTGTCTGTCTGTCCGTTGGCACGATAACTGCCGTAAAAATAACTTTATCAAAATGAAATTTTAGTATCTTATTCAGACGGTCTGTGGGACATACAGGAACGTAAATGAATAATATCACCCAATTAGTTTTGAATTGAACCTGGGTTAAAAAAGTGAAATAGATTGAACCCTATGGGACCTAATTTTTCAAACATTTCTTAAGTAAAGTAAAAATTCACAAGTTGCTTTGAAAATTTTGGAAAATATTCAAATTATCCCATAAAATATATAAAAAAAAATTGAATAACATGTGCTCGGTAGTTTTTTAAATAAAATTTAAAATAATAATTACATCCATATTATATGAAGAGATCGCGTGACCCACTTCAAAATAAAATATGGCATCCATCTTTATTTCCCAATGTAAAAATCTGAGTAAAAAACGTGATTTTTAAAGTTCTTTTAAATTTATATTTAGTGTTGCATCCGTCCTGAAACCGCTTTATTTTTGCGTAATTTCTGTGTATCTATATTCTGAGCCAACGCAATTATAATATTTTTTAGTTTAAATGATCATCAAACTTTAATTGTTCCTACAACGAAGCCTAATTTTAACATATGCAGAATGTAAACAAATCAAGCTGTAAGATGAGTTGTATAAGAATTGCTGGATTTTTTTCACGCAAAATTATTTAGCTCTTAAGTCTGGAATATAGGTGATATGAATGAAATATTTATAGATTTTACATAGAGAAGCAGACGATTTTATAGCGTTGCCTTTTTCGATGAAGTTTTAAACATGGAGTTAGAAAGCACTTTTACCTCCATGATCTTAAGTTTCCAAGTAAAATAAATTATTGTAGTACTATGATAATTTTAAAAACATCACCGCTGAATGTATCTCATTTTAGAGATGCTTAAATAAAATTACATTTCCGGTGGTCCTGCTATTTTTACCTCCGGTTAGCCTCCTGCTACTACTATTTTTACCCAGGTTGGTATCCTGAGTGGGCGTTATCCTTTCAATTTGAAATCAGCCTTCAATCTCCCTGAGTCCACTGAATCCGTGCTAGTCGTACTAGGGTTACTTTCAGACCTCCGACATCGTTGCACTAACATCCACGGTTTATTTACTCGGGCACCATTGTAAAGAACCGTGCTGTTCCAACCGGGAATCGAACCCTGGATCTCCGAACTAGAAAACCGAAGCTTTACCGTTGAGCTACTGGGACGAAATTGCAAGCTCTTATAGTCAAAGTGGACTCTGCAAATTAACTAGGTATATGCTCAACTCCGGTTAGCCTCCTGCTACTACTATTTTTACCCAGGATAGTATCCTGAGTGGGCGTTATCCTTTCAATTTGAAATCAGCCTTCAATCTCCCTGAGTCCACTGAATCCGTGCTAGTCGTACTAGGGTTACTTTCAGACCTCCGACATCGTTGCACTAACATCCACGGTTGATTTTCTCGGGCACCATTGTAAAGAACCGTGCTGTTCCAACCGGGAATCGAACCCTGGATCTCCGAACTAAAAAACCGAAGCTCTACCGTTAAGCTACTGGGACGAAATTGCAAGCTCTTATAGTCAAAGTGAACTCTGTAAATTAACTAGGTATATATATGTTCAGCTATGTATCTCATGCAGCGAACAAGTATTCGCGTGTCTGTTTTATATATTTCATAATTTATTCTTGGCTTATTATAAGTGTTTTTAAATAATGGTAAAAATGAATAAACATATTTTGATTAAACCGAAGAAAAATTCCATTTGGGAATCAAAACTTAATTCTCCATCTTGCAAAGTTTTATATCGATCGGATTGAAGTGTGAGCTGAAAAGTTAGATACCGTATTAACAATAGTATATTAATGTGTGTTCACAATGTAAAAAAAATCTGATGTGGGCAGCACATGACTTTCCCTGCAGATTTTATATTCACGTTCTCTTTATTTTAATTACATTTAATTCACTTTTAGTTCAATTTTCGTTTTCATTTGATAACTGGACTTCTTTTCAAAGGTGACGTAGAGAAAATAAGAAAAAACTAAAATATCTCGAGAACGGCTACTCCTAGTGTAATGAGGTTGGTCATATTCTTTTCTTTGTTAAAAATTACGTATTAAACAAGCATTTTCTGGATATATTTGAGCATACGTAGATTTTTATTTTAGATTTTGGCGTTTTTTGCGGGCCATTTTGCAAAATAAGGCAGGTTTTTTTTCCAAATCGTACCAAAATCTAATCAGCACCAGGCTGTCCCACATGTGACTTACCTACCAAATTTTGTTTAATTCCGTCCTATAGTTTTTCAGCTAGAGTGGATACAAGCTTTGGCGGGTCATTTCGCAAAAAAAGGCGGGTTCTTTTATCCCGAATCGTACCCAAAACTAATCAGCACCAGATCCCCTCACAAGTGATATACCTACCAAATTTTATGAAATTCGGTCAATTAGTTTTTTAGTTAGAGTGGATACAAAATCTGCACAGACAGACAGACAGACACACAGACACACACACAGACGTCACGCTAAAAATAGTTTTTTCGTATTCTAGAGGTCTCGAAACGTGTAGATCCGTCGAAAACTCGAGTTGCGATTTTCGACATGATTCCAATACTTTCCGTATACATTACCATGTATTGCAGGGAAAGTAAAAATCTGATGTGGGCAGCGCATGACTTTCCCTGCAAACTTATATTAACGTTCTCTTTATTTTAATTAAATTTATTTTACTTTTAATTCTATTTTCGTTCTCATTCGGTAACCGGACTTATTTTCAAAAGTGGAGTAGAGAAAATACGGAAAACTAAAATATCTCGAGAACGGCTAGTCCTAGTGTCATGGGGTTCGTCTTATTATTTTCGTCGTTAAAAATCACGTATTAAACGAGCATTTAATGGATATATTTGAGTATACCTAGTTCTTTAGTTTAGATTTTGACGATTTTTGCGGGCCATTTTGCAAAAAAAGGCATGTTATTTTTTTCCGAATCGTACCAAAATCTAATCAGTACCGGGGCAACCCACAAGTGACTCATCTACCGAATTTTGTGAAATTCGGTCCAGTAGTTTTCCAGTTAGAGTGGATACAAGCTTTTGCGGGCCATTTCGCAGAAAAAGGCGGGTTCTTTTATTCCAAATCGTACCCACAACTAATCAGCACCAGACTCGCTCACAAGTGACTAATCTACCAAATTTTGTGAAATTCGGTCCGTTAGTTTTTTAGTTAGAGTGGATACAAAATCTGCACAGACAGACAGACACACAGACACACAGACACACAGACAGACAGACACACAGACACACAGACACACACACAGACGTCACGCTGAAAATGGTTTTTTCGTATTCTAAAGATCTCGAAACGTGTAGATCCGTCGAAAACTCGAGTTGCGATTTTCGACATGATTCCAATACTTTCCCTATACATTACCATGTATTGCAGGGAAAGTAAAAAAAGACATAGTGAACGAAATTTTATTTTCATTGCTGAAACTCATATTAGTCAAAAATTCACTTTCTTTTCCTGTAGTATTTCTCTAATTACTTTCTTTTATTTATAATAAGGCATTTATTTTGTATACAATGAAAAATAACTATGAAAAAATAATTTAAGTCTTTTTAAGGGGACAAACCACTCAGTTTTTATTTTTTTTTTTTTTTAATTTCATTATATTGCAAGTTTTTATATCAACTACATAGGCCAAGAAATTATAATGAAAAAATATGTTTTAACTTTACAAAATGTTAATTTTTAGTTTCAAGTTTAAAAAATGAAATTAATTTAATACATTTCAAAACTGATAAAATTCACTAAATTGTAGTACTTGCTCAATGTCTTATTTTAAAGCTACTTAATGACTTCAATAACGTTATTTTAGATTTAATTCTAATTCAGATATATTATTACAAATTTCTATTCAATTGCTAACGGCATTTTTTACAGGTTTTGTGGCATTTTGAAATTTCAAAATTTCAAAAAATTTTAATAGTTCAAACGCAGCTTTCACAATTTAATAAACAAATCAAAAAAAGGGTTTTTAACACTTTACAAGATAGTTGAAAAGTGTTTATGACTTTGCTCATTCTATCTCTGTCCGTTCGCACGATAACTACCGTACAACTACAACAAAGTTGAAAAGTGTTTATGACTTTGTTCATTCTGTCTATCTGTTTGTCTGTCCGTTAGCACGATAACTGCCGTAAAAATGACTCAATCAAAATGAAATTTTAGTATGTTGTTCAGACGGTCTGTAGGACCTATGGGAATATAAATGAATAATATCACCCAATTAGTTTTAGATTGAACCCGGGTTGAAAAAATGAAATACATTGAGGCCTATGGGACCTAATTTTTCAAACATTTTTTAAGCAGATTTAAAATTCACAAATTGCTTCGAAAATTTTAGGTAATATTCAAATTATTCCATAAAATATATAAAAAAAAATTCAGTGAAATATATTCAGTAGTTCTTTAAATAAAAATTAAAATAATAATAACACCTCTTATATGAAGCGATCAGGTGATCATGATATGAAAAGATCACGTGACCCACTTCAAAATGATATATGGCATCCATCTTGTCTCAAAATCGTGATTTTTAAAGTTCTTTTCAATTCATATTGAGTGTTGTATCCGTCCTAAAACCACTCTATTTTTGCTTAAATTCTGTGCATCTATGAAACAGCGCAATTACAATATATTTGAGTTTAAATGCTCATCCAAATTTTATTATTTCTAGAAGGAAGCCTATTTTTCACCTATGTAAAATGTAAAAAGCAAAATATGTAGAATGAGTTGTATTAGAGTTGCTGTATTTCTTTAACACAAAATCATTTAGTTCATGGAGTCTGCGTAGCTGATATGAATGAAATATTCATTAATTTTACAAAGAGAAGGACGATTTTTTTCGATGAAGTTTTACGCATAGAGTTTAATTACTTGTAGCTCTATGGTCTTAATTTTTAAATAAAATAAATTATTATTGTATTGTGATTCATGACATGAATGGGAAATTATTTATGAATGAAATGCTGCTTTTATAGAGAGAGCCAGGCGTGTTATTTTTTCTATGACGTCATTTGAATGAATTTCAGTTGTTTTCGATGAAGTTTTCAAGTATAATAAATTATCATAGCATTATGATAATTCTAAAATTATTACCGAGGAATGTATCACATTTTAGAGATGATTAAACCAGGCAATTTATATTTCAATGTCGTCATTTGAATGAAATTCATTTTTTTCGATGAAGGTTTAAGTTTTCAAATATAATAAATTAATGTAGTATTGTGATAAGTTTCAAAACATTACCGAGGAATATATTGCATTTTAGACATGTTTAAGTAAAATTGCATTGAAGTTGGAAAGTGTTTCATAATCAATGCTTTAAGCATGATTTATCTTTCTTGTATTTTAATTTTTATTTAAAAAACTACTGAATATATTTCGATGAATTTTTTTTTATCTATTTTATGGAACAATTTGAATATTACCTAAAATTTTCGAAGCAATTTGTGAATTTTAAATCCGCTTAAAAAATATTTGAAGAAATAGGTCCCATACGGCTCAATGTATTTTATTTTTTCAACCCGGGTTCAATCGAAAACTAATTGGGGGATATTATTCATTTATATTCCCATAGGTCCTACAGACCGTCTGAACAACATACTAAAATTTCATTTTGATTAAGTCATTTTACGGCAGTTATCGTGCTAACGGAAAGACAGACAGACCGACAGAATGAACAAAGTCATAAACACTTTTCAACTTTGTTGTAAAGTGTTAATAAGAAATATTGTGTGGATTCAAAAGACCAATCCTCAGAATCAGATATATACGTTTTAAGTACGAAAATAGGAATCCGCCATTTGTCTGCCTGTTTGTCTGTCTATTAGTCTGTAGTCCTGATCCGTGGCGAAATACGTAAAATACGCGTAAAATTGTTTTGTTTTATTCATACAATTCATAGTATATCTAAAATAAAAAATATTGTGAGGATTCAAAAAACCAACCCTAAGAATCAGATATATACGTTTTAAGTGCGAAAATAGGTATCCACCATTTGTCTGCCTGTTTGTCTGTCTATTAGTCTGTAGTCCTGATCCGTGTCGAAATACGTAAAATACACGTAAAATTATTTTATTTTCTTCATACAATCCATAGTATATCTAAAAGAAAATATATTGTGTGGATTCAAAAGATCAACCCTCAGAATCAGATATATACGTTTTAAGTGCGAAACTAGGAATCCACCATTTGTCTGCCTGTTTGTCTGTCTATTAGTCTGTAGTCCTGACCCGTGGCGAAATGCGTAAAATTATTTTGTTTTCTTCATACAATGCATAGTATATCTAAAAGAAAAAATATTGTGTGGATTCAAAAGACCAACCCTCAGAATCAGATATATAAGCTTTAAGTGCGAAAATAAGAATCCACCATTTGTCTGCCTGTCTGTCTATTAGTCTGTAGTCCTGATCCGTGGCGAAACGTGGTAATATAATTTGACGAGACAGAAAACCAGGGATCAAAATCAACAAATACAGTCGGGCCCACGTATCCCCTAATGCAGCATCCGAGGTTTCAATTATCCGCTCGACAACAGGAAGTTATGGTCTTGGGTGCCATTTCGCTTGATAACCGGGCCCCTTTGATAGTCCTCCGTAGCACCATCACAGCACAACAGTAGGTTGCCGGCATTCTACGACCCGTTGTATTTTCATTCCCTTTGCGACACCACAGGCTAACTTTTCAGCAAAATAATGCCAGACCACACACGGCACGCTTCTCTATTGATTGTGTGCGTGCTTACGACACACTTCCTTGGCCAGCCAGATCCCCAGATCTCTCGCCTATTGAGCACATTTGGGCTGAAATGGGGCGTCGCCTGCGACATCCCAGTATGTAGACGAATTAGTTCGTCAATTGGAGGCAATTTGGAACAGCATCCCTCAGAACACCATCCCGCAACTTTATGCATCATTGCCACGTCAGTTAACAGCTTGTATCAAGGCCAGAGTTGGACCAACGCCATCTTGACGTGCTCACTTTGTGTAGATCTTTCAGTGCAATAAATCATCCGATTGCTCTGAAATTCTAATCATTTCTTTTATTGTACATCTACATTACACGTACCAAATTTTGTCTCATTTGGATAATTATTTCTTGGTGTGTCGATTTTTTGTCTTAGAGTGTATATTAAATAACATGGTTAAAAATTGTTTAAATTTAAAATTATATAAAAATATTCTGTACATAAAAATTTCTTATACTTGCATATTGCAGTTAGTCAATGCAATTTAATATTTTCATTAAGTGTATTAGCATTTGAAAAGTTATAAAAATAATTCTATTTTATCTATAACAGTAGAAAAATATTTTTCTCACTCACAAATTTAAAACCAAGCACAAAATAAATAACAATTAAATGAAAACTAATATGTTTAAAAAATGCTTAAGTTTGGAAAAAAATTTGTCAGTGGCTTCATTCCAATGAAACTGACAATAATTTTGCGTGAATAACATTTACCTTTACGGATGGTTTGTTTGTGTTTGTTTTTTAAACATTTTAAAAGCAGTTCAAAATATTAAAATATCGAAATTAGAGCCACTTTTTCAAAATAGTTCAAAATAATACATTATCAAAATTTTAATCACTTTTTCAAAATAACTGAAAGTATTAAAATATGAAAATCATGACCACTATATTTCAAATACTAAGGACTTTATCCGAAATAAATTATATATCTTTATAAAGCTTTCAAAAGGCTACAAATTACTTCTTATAATTCACTTTTAGTTTTCAAAATATAAGCATTACAGGCTTAAAAAACGGAAAATGTTTAATCATCATGAACTCGGCAAGACGCTCCTGCGAAAAGTATAAGAGTTTTGTAAGAACAAATTATTAATCTAGAAACTGGATTTCCTGCTGAACATTTTTGTTGCTTACTATTTATATCTATTTTTTATATTTTAGAATATATTTTGAGTGAAAATAGACAAAATAAGGCAAAAATTGGCTAGAGGAAAAACTTTTCAGTTTTTTTAAATGTTCAAAATATCAAAATATTTGAAATTTTTATATATTTATAGCTAGGCCCGTATTTACAACAAAATAATTTAAATTGTCTAAATTTTTATTTATTCGGTTTGACAATATAAATATTTAAAGTGTTTACATTCTTCGTAACACTCCAATTTCAGCCAGTGGAGTTACCCAACAATTGATGTTATTTGCATTATAAAATGTTTCACTTTTTTAAAACCCAAATTCCATGGTTTAAACTGAGTAAAACAAAAGTCACGTTTCAAAGCAATGGAATTTAAATCAGCCAATCTTACTACTGATAATTGAAATAAGAATCTGAAGGGCTCATGTTATGCCCTTCAGCATGCAAATTACTTCAATATTTTAAAAGGAACTGATTTTAAGTGTTATCATCATATTTGCGGGATACAAAAAAATTTCCTGACAAAATAAAATATTTCCATACAATTTATGTTTTCATTAGGCAAAGGATATTCATTAGGCAAACATTTGCTAGCCATTATCAAAAGTGTGCTGAAAAATTATGTAAATGTGCGTTATGAATAGAATGTGCCGTACACGATTTTTGACACTTTGTATTGATAATAGGAATTTTTAATAGTGTTAGCACTTCTGAGAACACTGATAAGCAATATTGGGTTTTTATTTCACCTATCTTTTGTGTGTGTATATATATGTATCTATATATATAAAATTGAAAATCTGTCTGTCTGTCTGTCTGTCTGTCTGTTTGTCCCATCATCACGAGAGAACGGCTGAACCGAATTTGATGAAATTTTGTGAGTAGCTTGAAAATAGCCCCATTTAAAATTTAGTCCATGTTTGGAGTTTCCATAACCAGTGGTTCTCGAGATATTAGTGAAAAACGAATATTTCGTTTGTTTCATCATCACGAGAGAACGGCTGAATCGAATTTAATGAAATTTTGTGAGTAGCCTTAAAATAGCCACCCATAAATTTTGCTTAAGTTTCGGGTTTCTAATACCAGGAGTTGTCGAGATATTAATCAAAAACGGAACTTTATCCTAGGAGATCTACTATCTAACTCCGTGGTTTATCCAAACGGAAAGGATGAAAATCGTTTGTTTAAAACGTCAACGTGAATTAAAACTTCATTTCTGAGCTTAGTGCAGGAATTTTTGCATTAATTAGTCACTATCTGAAAGCATGAATTGTTTGAAACATGAATTTTAATGGAAAATCTAACTCCATGGTCAAGCATTTACTAAACAATGAAAAGTATAAAGAAATCAAAATGGTTATTATTTTTGCATTTTATGGGGAAGAGATCAAAATGGTTATTTAATTTCGCAGTTTATGAGGAAGATTCTTTATTATATTATGTTGCTCAGAAACGCAATTAAATTAAATGTGTTTCTTAATATTTGTTATTATTTTTTCTATTTGAATAATAAATAAATAGATGTATAAATATATTTTGTAAATGAACGGTTTGATTTTTCTTTTAATTATATTAATTACGGACTGCGTGCATCACTTTCATTTATTTTGGCAAAGAGGTTTCCAGCTTATGTATTGTGTTTAGCTAATAAACTCATATATTCTGTCTACCCAATAAATTCATTTATCCGATTGTTGAAACAGAAACAGAGTAGAACGGGTATATCTTCTAATAATATTTTAGTGTTTTCATTTATTATATACAAAGTGGAACACGATATTTTATTCAGATCTGCAAATTTAGAGCTACGAATTTGGCTGGATATTGCTAACTTAGCAAATTTCTTAAACGTTGCCAAATTGATTGAAATGTCTCCAAATTGATAAAAACGATGTAAATCAATTAAATTTATTTTGTTTTGCTAGAAGAAAGTACTGAACTGGTGTTTCGTTAGCATTTGTCTGTCAGTCCAACCGTCTTACTTAGTAACACATTTAGCGAATTTTTAAAATATCACTAAATTTATAAAAATGTTTGTAAATCCATAAAAATATCTTGAAATTGATATAATTGCGCTACATAAATGAAATTGTGTTTTTAGGGGATAATATGTTGATGATGGTTCGTCAATTTATCGTCAAGTAGGACTGTCAGGTCTACAGTCCCACTTGGCGATAAATTTGACGATTTTTTAAAATGCCGCCAAACCTTCATTAGAGATCGCATTCAGACGATATTTTGACCACCAATTTATTTGAAGCAAATCATAACATGTTGCTTAGCAACGGATTTAAATCTAGTGTGTTTATGAGGAAGAAGATTTTTATTAAATATTTTCCGATTTTAATAATGGAGATATGTATATAAAGTAAATTTCATTGGCATCGTATTTTTGACTGGATAATATCAATTACGATATTCAGATTTAAACATTATTATTATTGATGTTTTCGGGGATTATTAATTCAGAGATTATTGATATTTTCAATTTCTAATGCCATTGTTTTATTGCGGCAAAAATGGTTGAAACTCATATATTGTACGTTGTACGAGTAATCTTCTACAAATGCATGGCTATATCTTCTAATCTATGAGAATATAAATAGTATAGGTATATTGGCATATATTTTGACATATATTAGCATATATTGGAATCAAGTACGGCCTTCTGGTATGAAGATTATGGGGATTATTGATATTTTTAATTTATTAATCAATCTGTTTTATTTTGGCAAAGATTTTTAAGACTCATATAATACGGGTAATATTTTACTAACACTAGGACATATCTTCTAATCTACGACATTATAAGTAGTACGGGTATATCTTCCAATATAATTTCAGCACTTTCATTTCGGAACATATTGGAATCAATTACTACCTTCTGGTTTAAAGATTACGGATATATTGATATTTTCAATTTATACATGTAATCTACTAATACAGGTTATATCTTCTAATATTCGCGTATATAAGTAGTACGGATCCCATACAATTTTAACGCTCTTATTTTGCATATATTGATTCAATTCCATATTTTTTTGTAAATTTGCTTACAAAAGAGGCCAGGATGTTTTATTCTTCAGATCTGCCCGTGAAGATAATTTTGAATAGCGAGAACAGACATTCCTTAACTTCTTTTTAGGAGCATTATGTTAAATATTTTAGCAGAATATTTTGATTAAAAATGTCATTTAGTATACTACAGGAATTTGCATATGAATGTGAATTTAAAGTTTCTTTATATTATATACTCCGTACGAAGAACGGGTGTGCTGCTAGTCTATAATAATAATAAGAAGAAAAATAAATTATTCACGTATTAGAAATATATTAAATACATAAACATATTAAAAACTGTTTTAAAAATACTCATTCATAACTGAATGATTGAGTTTCATGATACAATGAATAAAGATGCAATTTGGTGGAGCACGAGTTAAACATATATGTAGTTCTATTAAAACATTTTCCTTCCACAAAATCACTTGCTAAAACATTCCATATTTTTTACAAATTTTACAGGATTTAACACTGAAAGAATTTGTCTTCTCTAAATTTCACCTGCTTTTTTTTTTCAGAATGAGTAAAATGTCACTTAATTAAGCCTTACCACCCTTTTCTTCCTCAAAATTAGAAAACTGAATGATTAAAAACTTCTTCCAAAGTTACTTGCCTTTCAAAAATCAACGAGGGAAAACTATTACATATCATTTTCAAATTAATTCAAAAGAAACAAAATGGAAAATTCTCCATTTCCGGGAAGATTTTTCCCGGAAAATTTTCGGACCCGCATCTCTAGTTGGGCGAATTACGTTTTCCGTTTTACTTCAAGAAAATTCTATATATAGTTTTATATTGAACTCTTATAGTTTTCAATCACAAAAGTGTTATTCATTCAATACTCATAGCAAAATTTCTTGCATACTGCTATTTTTATAGGATCCCTGTAACAGTTCATGGCGCAAAGCTTATGCTTGTTTGTCGCATCTCATCTGATTATGTACACAAAAAAAATCGGGAAAAAAAGAGCAAATCCCCTTTTCCCGCCATCCCTCAAATATCCATTTCCTGAAAAGAAATTCAGGGAAAATAGCTACGGGAAAAAAAGACCGCACACAAAGTAGATTTTCTTAATTTCAGTCATCTTACTTGAAATCTTGCAAGAGTGCTTTTTTATCTTTTTTTTCAGTCCATTACATTTTCAGCGTGGTTTATTTCCCCGCAAATTTATCTCTGCCAACATAAAGCACAAGACGTTTTGGCAGTTAATTGCAAAAAATCCATTTTGTTTTAACATATTTTGTTTTTGATTTCGTTTTGAGATGCATCTCCGGGGTGGCAATGACATGATGTTGATTGCTTTTTGGAGGGTTGTAGCGAATTGCCTATTGTGGTAGTAATTAAAATGACATATATTTCTTACAAAAACAGTTTCGGATGGGTATATCCATCAGTGGAACTCTCATTTAACGCTTTATAAAATTGATTTTGTATTTATCAAGAGTACCCCGAAAGGGTGAAGACGCAGTTAAATGGAATAAAGATATTAAAATGGATTTAGTGTTTGGGGAATGTGTAAATGTTTGAGAATTTTTTTGTTTTTCTTTAATTTTCATCTGAACTTTCAGTGCATTCTTGTTGCTCGTAACGATAAATTTTAAATATTTTTAATCTTTAACAAGTCACGTGTAGTGCTTTTGGCACCTCCTTTCCACACCTCACAGTTTTATTTATAATCATTTTTTACTGAAGATCACAAGAACCCGCCAGAAAGGAGCGTTCCAGAAAATAAGGAAGACACTCCCATTGTAAATAACAGTATCCATGGACCGGTTTTGCACTTATTATGCTCTCATCAGCATGAAAAATCCATTAAATGCAATGGCGGCAAGCAAACTTTCTATTTTTCACAATTTTATGAAGTTCGCAAAATTGTGCAAATTTATGCATGTCTCCTCTGTTCCGAAACCTCTACTTGGCCCTGAAGCTCGCATTTTTTAAAGTAGCCATCTGAAGCTGGACCCCAAACTTTCGAAAATTCGAAAAAATTAATAGATTGTTAAATAATTGTGAAAACTCAGAAATAAGAAAGGGTTCGGAAAAAAACTATCGCCTCAGCCATAAAGAATATAATAATCTCGGTTTTGGGTTTGAACGGAAGACGGATAAATTTCATAAACCCTCTAAAAGCCAGAATATTGAAAAGTCGAAATTTTTAATACAGATTTTTAAAAATCACAAAAAATCTGTCGAAATGGATTCAGAATAAAGACCTCTTTCTAAATTTATGTATGTTTATCTTTACCACTCCGCAAAAAGCAGAATTTAGAGTGACCGACAGTTGTCGCCTGGTTAAGTGGCGATTAAAATACAAAGATCTAAATTTGCGAATTTAACAAATAGAGATTTGGTGTTTCAAATATAAAATTGTAATATAAATATTAAAAAATTATCAAGATTTTAATTCTGCTGCATCTCCATATTGCTCATTCTAACTGTCGCTTTTGAAATAATTTTCAAAGCACGATCTTCAAAATTTGTCATCGTGAACCCTATTTTTCTATGCTCTAGAACAGTGTTCTTCAACCTGTGTTCCGCGGAACCCTAGGGTTCCCCTTAAACGCTTTAGGGGTTCCGCGAATCGATAGTACAATTCGAATGTTTTCAATGCGTTTTCTTTGTTTCCAATTCCATATGACATATGTATGTATAATACAAATACTTTATATGGAATATTTATCTTCTTGTTTGAATTAATGCAAATTTATAACTTATATAAAGTTTTTATAACAAAGGCAAGGACGCAACTTGTTCATAACATGTAATACGTAATA
This sequence comes from Amaurobius ferox, assembly GCA_951213105.1. Classification (NCBI taxonomy): domain Eukaryota; kingdom Metazoa; phylum Arthropoda; class Arachnida; order Araneae; family Amaurobiidae; genus Amaurobius; species Amaurobius ferox. Next base: position 99,939,761 of record OX578142.1, on the reverse strand, counting down.
TGACACATCCCCCCTAAAATCTAATCTGGGTGTGCTACTGAACGAAGGGTTCCATAAATAAAAATATCTCAAAAAAGGGTTCTGCGGGATGACAAAGGTTGAAGAACACTGCTCTAGAAAATTCAATTGTTTTCGTTGTCGCTTTATTTGTTAATTTTTTACAATTGAATTAAGGATTCAATAACTTTCATTTCAAATTCCCATACCACACGTCCGAAAAAGATTTTATATTACTGAAATTTTGGTTTCGTTACTATTGGTCAAGATATCGACCGTGGTAGAAGGCGATTGCATGGAGCGTTCCCCTTTTTAAAGTCTTCAGTTTTAACTATTTTAGTGGCTCTTGCTCTGATTTTGGATGCAATTTTCAGGTTATATTTTCTGCTCTGCAATGGACCCACTTAAATTTTTCACGCTAAACTTTGACCCACTTTTGTTGCTTTGTGACTTTGGCGCCTGCTGCGCGGTCGCAGAACGGACTAAAAGCATATTACTATAAGAACTGGTTGCTATATTTAGTGACAGCTATCAGAAAAACCCGATAGTATTAAATGAATAGATACTTATTTTATTCTTAATAAGCATAATCTTGACAAGAGGAGGAAATTTGCTCAGCCTTTGGGACTCCTATGTGTCGTTTTGACTTGTTGTTCATCTTGTTGGCACTCCTTTATTTTTGCTTGGAGTCGACTCGTCTTGTTGGGATATTTCGGATGCGTTTTGGCGTACGCCAATCTTATATGTTACTTCTCGTTTCGGACTGGCTGGACTTTTCTTTATTCTGCTTTCTGATTAGCTCTCTCATGTGAACTCCTAATCCAGGACTTCTTCTTCGACCCAGACCGTCCGACCTACCCGAAAGTGTAAGTTATCTGTTTGGACGGCCGGGAAGTGTCACCTAATTTAGATCGGAACCCAGTGGGGGAGGCATCCACAGGAACCGTACGCTCCTTCCCCTACCACCAACCTCTCGAAAGGACTTACGGACCCACATATTTAAAGTGCCCGTACTCCTCTTGAACATGGAGACAGTTTAGGCAGAGGCTGGAATCGAACTCGAGTCGTCCAAGTGCAATCCCCTCTCACTAACCACTGGTCTTCCCCACCCCGTAGTCTAAGACTTGAGTATGTAAACTCCATCCATCGGTTTCTTTTATCTACATTCACCCCTTAAACTGCTAGTTTTACTTAAGTTAATTTAGATCTGTACCAAGCCCCTCAACTGTCAAACCTAAATGTGTATCAAAATTCACATTAGGAGTCATGGGATAAATAAAATTATAAAACACATATTTGGAAACCCTCATAGTGATCACTGAAGTAATGTAAAAAATGATGATAATTTCAAAGAACCATACTGGAGATTAAAGGCGCTTTGCGACTAGTGCTTACTCTGCAATACAAAGATACCCGACTAACTGACTGACATTTGTACCCATTTCGTTTTTCTCTTTTTGGCTTCCGGTTTGTTGGTTTCCTTGCACTGCATACAGCGTATCCTTGAAACAGCTGTATGGGGCACTATTATTTTATTTGTGCTTAAATACTTTGCTCAAGTTTTCCTTATCCTTTGCGCAAAGTGATATATTACTTATTGGTGTAAATGCTAGCTTGAAAGGTGAAGTTTAAGATAAAATAAATTACACTTGTTACCAATCAAAATCAGTCTTAATTAAATTTCAAGTTTCAAATGACGTGCAAAATAGAGTACACTTGCGACCAGTCAAAATCAGTCTTCATTGCATCTCAAATTTCAAATAATATGCAAACATGGAATACATTTGTGACCAATCAGAATCAATCTTAATTAAATCTCAAGTTTCAAATGACGTGCAAAAATAGTGTACACCTGCAACCAATCAAAATCAATCTTAATTAAATCTCAAGTTTCAAATGACGTGCAAAAATAATGTACGCTTGTGGCTAATCAAAACTAGCCTTAATTGGACATCAAGTTTCAAATGACGTGCAAAAATAGAGTACATTTGTGAACAATCAAAATTCATCTTAATTAAATCTCAAGTTTCAAATAAGGGACTTTTAGCAACAGTGTAAGAAATCACTTCAAGTTAAAACATATATTTCCACACTCATACACCATAACATTTCAAAATATCTGCATTATAAAATATTTAACTGTGTTCTAAAAAATAATGACTAGAAAAATGTGTGTAAGATAATGGAAGTTATTCTTTAACTCTGGTATAGCTGGTAGAAAGACTGGGTGCAATAAAGGCGCAAATTTTATGCAAAATAACTTCTTGTAGGAAACCGGCTCCTTATTGTTTAATTCGTTTGGTTGTTAAACTGATTTTATTGCATGCAATTTAATTTAAATTTTTCATTATTTAAGGGGACGGTGGACTTTGAAATTTTTCGTTATTTATTTATTGACTTAGAAACATGAAAATTTGTATAAATATTCCTCTTAACATTACTATATACAATACCATTCAATTTTTTTTCAATTTTGTTATAATTTTGTATTTTTTTTAATTTAATTTTTTTAACGAAAATTTGAAAATGCTCCTTGCGTGCCATTTATTCATATTTTTGATTAATTTTGCATTATATTATGATCACTCAAAAACACATTATGAACACATTTGGGTATTCACTTTTAAATCCCTTAGAAAGTTAGTTTTTTAAAAATATTTTTCTGCATTAAAACTTAATTTTCATAATTTAATTGGGTTCTTATTCACTTTTAATTACCTTAATAAAGTCCATTTATAAAATGCATACCCAGTTTCATTAAAAAGTATGAGAGGTGCCTTCTTGCCAAATTTCATGCATCTCAGACAAAAATTAAGACACAGACACATAGAGCATTTTAAAAACGTAAAACCTTTGAAAATTCAGTTTCGAAAAAAATGCATTCAACCTTATGCTTACGGGTGAGAGAGCATCCATCCCAAACGAAGAACCTCCCAAAAAGACAGGTATTTGACATGCCCCATCCCAAACAGTTCGACCCTCTTTGAAGGCATTGGGGTCCATGGAAATCGCCGACAGAAACATTGCACCTGCTGCAACAATGTTTCTGTCCGCGATTTCCATGGACGCCAATGCCTGCAAAGAGGGTCGAACTGTTTGGGATGGGGTATGTCAAATACCTGTCTTTTTGGGAGGTTCTTCGTCTGGGATGGACGCTGTCCCACCCGTAAGCAAATGTTAAATGTGTAAAATAATGTTATATATTAAAACTGTTTTTAGTCTATTTTTGCTCATTTCAACGTCCACCGTCTCCTTAATACTATTACTGTGACGAGTGGGGCTCTACTCGACTTTCCCATAGTCACATCCAGTTTTAAGTAAATATGTTTTTTTTTCCTCTTTCTTTTTTATTTGCAAATTTTGCAAGAAAAAATCTGTAAAATCTGTATTGTTTGTTCAAATGATCCCAATTATAGCGTGTTACCCTTCAATTTAAAGGGCTTGAATAGGTGTTTCGATTGATACCAAGTTTGACTACGCACCCCCGGGGAAAGAATCCTGCCTCCTCCCCCTCTCCCAAGGAGGGCTAATGACGTCACGAGCACAAAAATTCTATCTCGGCTATTTTTCATTGATAGAAATATTAAGTTTGTGATCATTGAGCCATAACTAACCCTTTGTAGGCATGATCATGTCAAATGGTGTCTTATGCTGCCATGTTAATAAAATTAAAATTTCGAATAAATTTCATTCGAAATTTTCGCTCGAATTTCAAAAAATTCTCTCTAATTTTAGATTTTGCGTTGTAAAAGTTTAGAGCAAATTTTCATGAAAATTTCATTAATATTTGTGGCAGCTATCATTTACACAAAAAATCGACCACAGAGAGCCGGAAAGTATTCAGAAAGGTCCTAAAACATATATCGGCATGGACCTCTCGGAATCGGAAAATTAAGAGAAAGCAATACTTTCCCTATACTATTACAGTACGAAAAGGTAAAAATGTGAAATATGAAGCATAATTTTTTTTTTGCATATGCATTCGATTCAATTTATACATTTTAATACAAACAAATTTTAATACTAAACAAAAAATTCACACAAGTTCCACGGTTACCTTACACCTTTCTGGTAGATCGGACGGTCTGGGTCTCAACAACAACAACACAAGTTCCGCGAAAAAAAAAATCTGTAAAAGCAAGTTAAAATCTAATCAAAATCATATTCCACCCACTGAATAAATCTGGAGTATATTTTCAACTGTATAAATTGACTGATACGGATATTTCAACTGTAGCAAACTGAGTGCTTCATTTTGTGGATGCCTCAAGATGAGTTTCACCAAAGAGCGCCCAGTCGATTCCAACAATGATTGTATTTAGATTTTCGAAACATGTATTTTTATTAAAATATACCTATATATGAGTAAAACTTTTAATTAGCTTTAAGATTAAATGTATTTAAAATTAGCTCAATCGTTTTCTACAATAAATTTTATTTTAATAATATTTATACAGCATAATGCAAGGGATTTTGTTTCTTAGCGAAGGATTATATACAATTTCCAACAGCATTGCCTAGTTAGGTATTGGCGAAATATAGATACAATATCACGCCTTGTCCCATTTTCAGACCATATGGACAATTTATCGAACCCATGTCAGAACCACATGTGTCCCACATGGGATTTTAGCTCAATCAGAACATGGTGGTTTAGCCCATAAAAGTCCTATATTGATCCCATGTGATCCAACCTCGTGGCAAAAAGGAAACCAGTTCTGTTCCTATATCTACTGGCACTTTCATAGACTACATGGGATAGTACACTTGAAAACTACATTACCCGATGTTAGCCCCTAAAAACAGGGGATATAGGATACACTTATTATAACAATATGGGCCTGATATTATTTAATCCATGTACAGCCGTTCTTATCCGTCAAATAAAGTCAATGCCTCAGTAACAATTTATCTATGTTCCATGTAGATCTCATACAATTTAGGTCTTTTCGTACTGACCTCATATGGGGAGCCCATTCGGGTCTTATACTGGATGTTTCACCTTTGCTCTTCGGCAATTTAGGTGCAGTTCGGCAATACATATAATCTGACCATCTAGAGCCCACATAGCTATATGAGACCTATATGGGGCTCATGTGCACTTCGAATGCGGGTTCTACATTACCTGCGCATACAAAATTTATCTTGTAGAAAAAATTGGATTTCAGTGCACTTATTTCTTTATCTCGCTGAACATCATTTAGATGTGGGATTTTACCTATTAAAAGAAATTTAAAAAATCTTATCTTATTTGCTTGATGACTTCGATCAATACCGTGCTTCCTGTTTGAAAAGTAAAATTTCGAATAACTCGATGAATCATTCGTGATAACTACTAAAGTAAATTAATAAAAGTAATGCATGGGAATTGAAAAAAATAATCAAAAGAAAACGATGAGTAGTAACAAAATATAAACTAAAAAAAACAGTTAAATAGTATTTTTTTCATATTTATTGTACCACTTTACTTAAAAAATATGCTTTTAGCATCAAATTAAATAACAGTTTTTACTTTAATCGATGTATTCTAAGTCGAGTTTTTGCCGTAAATACATCGGTGGGGTACCTAGATATCAGAAATTACTTTTGTCGGTCCGTGAGTGTGTGCTAAATTATTGACCCTCCGTGATCTTAAAAACTACTAAAGCGATTTCAACCAAATATGAGTAGCAAGTTTCATATATTATTTAAGTGTGAACGCAGAAAATAAATTGGGGGAAATGCATATAGTATAGCTATAAAACGGGATTTTATCGAAATCGTTGTCCCTTCATAATCTCAAAAACAACTGAAGCGATTTGAACCAAATTTGGATGGTATACTTAGAATATTGTCTGATGTGAACAGAGAAAAATAATTCGAAAATGTATATAGTTTAGCCATAAAACGGGATTTTATCGAAATCGTTGTCCCTTCGTAATCTCAAAAACAACTGAAGCGATTTGAACCAAATTTGGATGGTATACTTAGTATATTGTCTGATGTGAACAGAGAAAAATAATTCGAAAATGTATATAGTTTAGCTATAAAACGGGATTTTATCGAAATCGTTGTCCCTTCATAATCTCAAAAACAACTGAAGCGATTTGAACCAAATTTGAATGGTATACTTAGTATATTGTCTGATGTGAACAGGGAAAAATAATTCGAAAATGTATATAGTTTAGCCATAGAACGGGATTTTATCGAAATCGTTGTCCCTTCATAATCTCAAAAACAACTGAAGCGATTTGAACCAAATTTGGATGGTATACTTAGTATATTGTCTGATGTGAACAGAGAAAAATAATTCGAGAATGTATATAGTTTAGTTATAAAACGGGATTTTATCGAAATCGTTGTCCCTTCATAATCTCAAAAACAACTGAAGCGATTTGAACCAAATTTGGATGTTATACTTAGTATATTGTCTGATGTGAACAGAGAAAAATAATTCAAAAATGTATATAGTTTAGCTATAAAACGGGATTTTATCGAAATCGTTGTCCCTTCATAATCTCAAAAACAACTGAAGCGATTTGAACCAAATTTGGATGGTATACTTAGTATATTGTCTGATGTGAACTGAGAAAAATAATTCGAAAATGTATATAGTTTAGCCATAGAACGGGATTTTATCGAAATCGTTGTCCCTTCATAATCTCAAAAACAACTGAAGCGATTTGAACCAAATTTGGATGGTTACTTAGTATATTGTCTGATGTGAACAGAGAAAAATAATTCGAAAATGTATATAGTTTAGCTATAAAACGGGATTTTATCGAAATCGTTGTCCCTTCATAATTTCAAAAACAACTGAAGCGATTTGAACCAAATTTGGATGTTATACTTAGTATATTGTCTGATGTGAACAGAGAAAAATAATTCGAAAATGTATATAGTTTAGCTATAAAACGGAATTTTATTAACAACGCTATTTTTTCGTAATCTCAAAAACCACTGAAGCGATTTGAACCAAGTATGGGTGGAGAGTTTCATATATTATTTAAATGTGAGCGCAGAAAATAAATTGAAAAAAATGTATATAGTTAAGCTATAAAACATTGTTTTAGCAAAATCGTTGTCCCTTCGTAATCTCAAAAACAATTGAAGTGATTTGAACCAAATTTTGGATGGTATACTCAGTATATTGTCTGATGTGAACGGAGAAAAGAAATCCGAAAATGTATATAGCTTAGCTATAAAACGGGATTTTATCAAAATCGTTATCCTTTCGTAATCTCAAAAACCACTGAAGCGATTTAAACCAAATATGGGTGGTAAGTTTCATATATTATGTAAATGTGAACGCAGAAAATAAATTTGAAAGAATGTGTATAGTTTAGCGGGATTTTATCAAACCTTTGTCCTTTTGTAATCTTAAAAACCACTGAAGTGATTTGGAGCAAATTTAGATGGTATACTGAGTATATCGTCTAATGTGAACACAGAAAAGTTATCCAAAAAGGTATATATCTTAGCTATAAAACAGTATTTTATCAAAATCGTTGTTTTTTGTAATCTCAAAAACCACTGAAGTGAATTGAACCAATTTTGGAAGGTATATTTTCCAGATGTGAACACAGAAAAAAATCCGAAAATGTATATAACTATAAAACTAGATATTTTAAACATCAATGACCCTTTGAAATCTCACTAACCGCTGAACCAGTTTTGACCAAATTGAAATGGCAAACTATGTTTATTGTGTAGATGTGAATTCAGAAAATAATTTTCAAAAATGTATATAGTTTATCCTAAAAGACCAATGCCTACTTGCTACGCGGGGAAAATCTCGGGGTCGTCCTGGTCTTCTAGTATTTTTCTGCGTTTAAATATTTTCTGCCGATATAGATCATGTTTGGGGAGCTAATAAAGGATCCATATATCATATGACTTGAGTGGTCCATGTACCATCCTTTCATTTTAAAAGCAATTCATTTTAAAAGCAATTGACAATTTCATTCTTATTTGCAATATTATTTAAAATGGTTTAAGGGAGCGAAAATGTCCTGCAAAATATTACGGGCTCGAGATTCCAAATATTTTTCTCAGTATTATTGTTAATGTTGTCATTGCCACTGGCAGAAATGAAAGAGTAAAACGCCAAAACGACAGGCAGAAAACTACAACCGTAAAAAAGCACAGAAGAAAACAAAATTAGCAGAAAGTAAAGTGCTAAAAAATTGGATAGCAGAACGAATAGAAGCAATTTAAAAGGGAAAACACCTATTAACACGTTAACAAAAGAAGCAAAGAAATCTGAGACGTTTAAACTCGCTATAAAAAGCGGAAAATATTGGAAACTACGGTAAACCAATTAGAACAAACAGGAAAAATAAAATTCAAGTATGAAGAAACCAACTGGTTTCAGAGACCATATAAGCTAACTTCGATGAAAAAAAGAGAGTAAAAACAACTAAACTCCAGAAAAGAGCAGACAAAAATTGAGAAAAGAAGAAAGTCGAACGAATCGAAAAGAAGAAACCAGTTTATTTTTGTATATATGCTGTATTTATAAAGTTTTCATTTATCGTATTATTATTTGCACAATTAAGAGGTTATTTGAAATTAAATTTAATTTTAGCCATATTGATTGATCGTTAACTTGGCAATATTACGCTAATTTTTTCCGCCAATTAGAACAAATAGACACACATAAGGGTTTTTCTTATATAGTATGAACTATTTCACTAATGAGATAATAAGAGAGTGCGCATTTGGAAAGAGTTTTGCGTGTATGAACTGTTTCTTTTATATTTAAATTTTAAATTTAACTATTTTAATATTTTTCAGCTCTGCTCAGCAACATCATTTCTTCTATGATTTATCGATGGACTTTGGTTTTGGTTTCCCACTCCATTACTACAGGACTGCTGTCTTTCTTTTATTTTCACTCTTAACGGAATTTCTTTGGATTTCCATTGCTGTCAAACAGTGATAGAACTATGACGAGTAAGCTGCAGTATGCCTGAGAGTCCAGCGGATTCTATGCTGGCCACTATCGGAAGACAGGGCTCTTGTGTATAAACAATGGGCATTTCGACAAAAAAGAACAAGAGCTTTAGAACTGTGTGTGATCACGTGATCTCTCTCATAATATGGAAGGCATCTACAGAGCATCTGTGACCTAAAAATGTGCTGCTTTTCATCATAATAGCAGCAAAATTGCAATATATTCATTCTTTCAATTGTAATAACCATGTTTTCAGTGTGATCCTTCCTTATACTTTTATCACTTAGTTTTAAGAATATCGGCTTAACATGCAAGCTATAATTTATAAATTTAATAAAGTGGTATTCTCATTTATTAAAAAGTGCAACTTCTCAATGCAATAAGGCTTATGCAAGTACTAACTTCAATACCTAATTATTAACTAAAAGGAAACGAAAAATATTTTCCTCCATATCAATGTGAAATATCAAGGTAAGAACATGGGAGATACAGTCAAAATATAAAATATATTTTAATATAATTGGTTGCTGAAAATTGCTATGATAGAGTCTAAAAAGTGCATTACATGAAAACTGAGATTTAATTTTTTCTACTTCAAATATGAAACATGTCCGCAAATTATTTTTAATTCTATAGCTCGAAAGGGGCATTCTAGTAAACTCAATGCCTTGTACATTAAAACAAGAAGTAATTATACTTTTATCGTAATGGGCAAAAGATAAATTTTGTGTTTCAAAATCTAATATGATGATTTTGATAATGTACAAGATATATAAGATAGAATAAAAGGAAAAGGTAATGGCATATTATATACCTATACTCAAGGATTGCTTTTAATTCCTAGAATGGTGAATAAAAAATTACTAGATACTGTATTTCATTCATTGCGCAATATCTGTGTGACTTTTTAAAATATTTACAATTAAAATATAAATTAACTTGTAACGATTGCTTATATTTTTGAAATAGCGTTATATTTTGAGTTTGTTTGGTACATTGTGATTTAAAGGAAAAATATATAAATCAGTATGTTTTACGAATTTTTGTATCACCCTTTTTTTTCCGGCATGCCGGATTTGACCAACTGGTTATATTTTCATTTAAAATCCAGTTTCCCTCGAATTACTCGACATACCGCGTAATTCGCTGGGATACGATATATACTTGTATATATATGCATATGTATATATATATATATATATATATATATATATATATATATATATATATATATAATCTTACCTCGTTCTTCTCTGTACACTCATTTATGGACATATATATATCTATATTATGTAAATATGTGTGCACAGGTATACATATACGTCTGCATACATATATATGCATAATATACTCAAAATATGCAAATATATATAATTAAGTTAGCAACTTGTATATGTGTGAATATATGTATATATGTTTTTTAGGTATGTATATAGAGAGCATATTTTTTTTTATTATAAATGGATCAATGTTAGCATTATGTTTATGTTGCATCCTTTTTCTGCTTATTAATTGTGTATTAGACCTTTGTAATATTGCCAATATTTAAACTACAGCATACCGCCAACAGAGAAATCTAGAAATCAAAGTATACTTAGAGAAACTTCAATTGAAATACATGATTTGATTTGAATGGCCTAAGATACTACAATATAAAAATTCAAGTCTATTAGACTGTAATTGGCAACTTAAATTATAAAAGTAAACAAGTATCTATACTTATTCACCTAATTGGTAACCTGAATTCTCAAAAATGAACAAGCATTCAGTCTTATTTGCCAAATTTATAACTTAAACTGCCAAAAGTGAATGAGTATTCATACCTTTAGACCAAATTACTACCCTAAATTGTCAAAGTAAACAAGTATTTACTTATTCACACAACTATTCATAATTTTTCACCAAATTATTAACCTACATTATCAAAGTATTTACTTATTCGCCCATTTTTTCATCCATGATTGTTAACGCATTTTTAAACTGTGTGCTATCAATTTTATTTAATGCTTAATAGACTTAATTTCATGTTTTCAATAATTCATAAAGATTAGCTTTGTTTTAAACCAGTAACATTCCATGATAACATGCATTGATGGTATAATACATACAAATGTTATATTACGCCTTAAATTATATTCAAAACCTTCATTTGTCATGCAACTTATGCACTAGTAACACTTAGAAAAGAATGCTTAGCAAAATGATGCCCCTTAGCAATGCTCTGCAAAATGATTTCATAAAGGGGGCATCGTGGCTTTTGGGAATGAACTCCAAAATACAAGGTCATTAATTTAAGCATCTCTGTTTGTCATGCTTTTGTACGAAACATTTAATGGAACAGAAAACCCCCAGATTGCTGACTATTCTTGTTTGACCTTGCTCACAGTTCCGGCCTAGAAGACGATTTAAATGTTATACGAGTAATTCAATTATCTTGAAAATTATTCATTGTCACCTTCAGTGGAGAAAACAGTGGACTAATTACTCACTTCTTCCAAAATTGTGAATTTTTAATCACACATCCTTCGTTTCAGTCGCTAACAAATGAAAAGGTTATTTTTTTATGTGGCTAACAGGTCAAATTTACCATCCTTTATAGTAACTGGAAATGAAACCATCCTTAAAATGTACAATGGTTAGACTTTGAGTGGTGAATTTTAACAGCCATTCATTATCAACTTCACCACTGTGAATAATTTTCATCAATATGTATCTTTGTCGAACGGGTTGATGTTAGGAGTTAGATAGATGAATTTGAGGAGACGTTGACAATCAAGTTCACCGCACTGAGTAACAGTCGTTAAAATACATTTATTTCACAGATTATGTTCATAGATTGCATGGGGTATGAGAATAATGTGTTAATTGAAAACTTTTAAATATAGCTTTTTTTTCATTAAATTTAGTATCTTAAGCTGCAAATTTTCACACATAACCATTGCCTCATTGGTGACAAAATACATAAAATAAAAACTCGTGTTCCATACAAATAATGTCAATTTCTTCTAAAAATATGATTACGTTCTATGATTTTTTCACATTTATATGAGACAAGTACACATTATATCTTTTCCCTCTAATTTTTAACACATTTTAATGTTTACAGAACAATTTATGTATATAAAACATTTAAGTATTAATATTTTAATTTTTATATTTGTATGTTAAAGTTGACCATATAATAATGAATGAACAAAATTTATATAGCGATGGTTCTAGAAATTCAATATTGGTTTTACCCAATCCCAAAATTCATTCAAATATTTCCTTACTATAAATAAATTACTTCAGAAAAAAGTATTATTGACTACTCTGAATAAATAAATTTAATTATCCTCTTGACATTTTAAATAAATCTCAATGTAACACGTTATTTTATATGTCACGTTGACATTAAATATAGTTCGATAAAATAAAGCATTTTTCTAACAAAAGTCTCATAGCTTAATGAAACATTAAATGAAATAAATATGCAGAATATTCAAAACGAGGTTATTTATACTTTTTCTCACAAAATTGATATCATGAGAATTACAAAATAACTCAAAAGCAAAACTGTACAAATGGTTTAATATAATATAAATTAATTTGCCTCACACGATTCGATAAAATTAAATTAATCTAAGTTGAACTCAGATGTACTGCTATCACTAATTTATGAAGTAATATATCAAATTTAATATTATATATATATATATATATATATATATATATATATATATATATATATATATATATATATATATATATATATATATATATATATATATATATATATATATATATATATAATATATATATATATATATACCTCTTCCCTTTACACCTGTGATTTTAATGTCAACCGAAATGCCTGCTGTATTTACTCATATTACAAATGGTCTATGATTGGGACCAGTCCTCTGAAATCCGTCCTCAAATTAAATCTTGTATGTGGCTTTGAAGTCGAACGAGAAACTGACAATGACACAAATCACTCTATATTAAAGCATATATTTCCTTAAAAATATATTGATTTGTATATAACATTGAATGTCAGTGATAAATTTCAATTGGCTGCGTAAAATTTAACTTCCCATATTAATATGCAGTTGTCTGTTTTAAAACTTTAAATTATGCTGTTGCTACCAAAATGTATTTAAATGTTGATACAAAGTCAATTTATCTTATAAAATTATCTTATTTGCTGCAAAATTATTGGAACATATTTGCTAAGAAAAGAATTAAATCATATATCTTAGCAAATTAATTTCTCAGCACATCTTTTAACACATGTATTTTCATATCATCTATTTAAAAGATAAAACAAAAGACTCGATTTTTATTTGCATAGTTTGAAACTAATTTATTGTGCCTCGGTGTCATCTGATAAATATTTTATTTCAAATATTTTTTCCTATATTTTTTAATTCTTACTGTAGTGTCATTCAAAACCTCTAATACATTTTATCACTCGTATGCTCTCTAAATTAAAAAAATTACTAGTACTTACATTTTAATGAAAAATGCATTAGATTTAATTGTGTAAACGCAAAAAGTTTGAATTCATGCATATAAATTGCATTTAGTTTAAAAATGCAATTATATATGAAATGCATACTAAAATACCACGAATGATTCAAATAAATGCAGACAAATATTTGGAAAGCGTTACATTTAGAAAGCCGATCAGCACTCATATATAACAAATTCTTCTCTACACAAACTGCTTTTACAATTGAATTGCATTAAAATTTTGAGTATTTTACAAAAAAAATGCTGCTTCTTATGAAATTCAAAACACATTAATGGACTAATTTTAATTATTTTTCTCTATCTTATATATTTGTATTTACACTTAACTCATAAATATTTCAAATTCTATCGATACATAATTGAAAGTTTTCTGTCCATACATTATTGCTTTAACTTTGTATGTTTTATGCAAATTTTACAATCTGAAAAGCAACGCTGTATAAAATTATTGTGAAAACATTCTGAAACATCATCGTATTTCAATGCTTTAACAATTTACCTTTTATTTATTTCCATAATCGAAATAGGTTTAAAGGAAAAATACTCCTCCTCATTTTCGTTTCTTTTCCATTAAAGAATTAAAGAGATGCAAGATAATCTTCATAATTAAATGAAAATAAGAATCAATATATGAAATTATAACATATTTTCTTATATATACTTCCTTACTAGTATGCTATTAAATTAAATATTATAGTATTATGATCCATATAATATAAATATATGTAAAACACAAATATATATTGAAAATATTTGGAAAAGTTGCACTAGGCTTTTTATATATTAATGTGTCATAATGTTGAAATCCACTTATAATAAATCCTCTCGTGTTTAATATATTCCCCGTCTGTGTAAAGAATTTATAAAATTTTGCGCAATAGTGTGTGATTATCTATTTAGTGATTACCTATTGGTGGTTACTTATGATATTTTCATAATTTCCATTTATTATATTTAAACATGCACCAGCTCTGCGTTGTAAACTTATATTAGAATGCGTTTATATCTTGAATGAAGTATTTTGTAATGAAATCTTGCAATTTTAATACTGACCTAACTCGAAACCTTGTTACTCGAAATATAATGAATTTGCCATTACTGTGTTATATATAGTTTCACGAAATATGCTTCAAACATCGGAGAAAAATATTGTTACAGATAGTTTATCGTTATAGGTAAGTTCAATATACAGTAGTAACTGGGTCCTCAAAAAATATCGTTTTTGACAGGTTTATCGTTATAGGCAATATCGTTATAGACAGGTTTCATTGTGTATAAATGTTTGCTTGTTTCGTATACAAAACCACAATGTTTAACTCATTTTTTTCAAATTCGTTACGGTTATTTTCAACTTTCTGCGGATAACCCACTTCATGTTTCGAGTTTCTAAGACCAGCGGTTGTCGAGTTACTTAAAAAACACAAAGTTAAACCTTCCATAGAAATAAAAATTTATTTAAAGAAAATTATATCACATTGCTTTGCACAGAATTTCATCAAATTGTGTTTATACGGCAGAAGATTTGCATTCAATTTATATGATTTAAATAATAAAGAAGTTGATGCAAGATAAATTTTATAAATGAACGGTATTATATATTTATTCCATTCTTCTATTGTCTTGGAATATAAAATTATGGAAATTATTAATATTTTCAATTTCAAATTATCTGTCCTTATTTTTGCAAAGATTTTTTAACTCATATATTTTCTATTCTATTTATTCGATTGGTGGAACAGAATAAAAATGTTGTGGGTATATCTTCTAAAATTTTAGCGCTTTCATTTTGACATATGTGAACCAGGCGTCCCATTTTTTTGTCAATTTATTTACAAACGGTATAAGGTTTATTCTTCGACGTTTCTTCCTTCGATCTACCTGTTCAGATATTTTTGTATAGCAAGAAAAGAAAATCTTATATTTATTTGTTTAAATTAAATATTCTTTGTTTAAATTAAATTAAATATTTTTTAAAGAATTTTTGAAATAACGATATATATATATATCATTTAGAGTACTACTGAAATTGGCACATATTTTAAATCAGAACAACATCTAGTATATATTCTAATGTTTATACATTTCACAAATAATAGATAGTAACTTGCATTATTAGTATTTTTCGGATTATCTGGATTTATCTTTATCCAGATCATCTTTGGTACAGATAAATAATAATATTCTCTAATATAACATATGATCTGAATATTAAAACCACATCTTGCAGCGTAGATTCTTGCTTCTTCACGTAAAAGTATATTTGTAAATAATAACTATGTGTTACAAAACATGTGTATACTATAGTTCAGCATATTCTCATAAAATAGAAATTAAAAGAAATTTCTCTTTAAATTTGGAACAAAAAGAAATCGAAAGCTAAACCAAGACGGTAATGTAGATGATTGATCACTTTCAAACCGAATTCACGCAGTGTTGATCTTGTAAGACGCAAAGAATGGGGAAGCACTATATGAGCTGCGCACTGGTGATCCAAGAATATTACTTGCATGTAGAAGAAAATTCGATTAAATTTTTCGTCTCTAACTTCAAAATAAATGCATTAGTTCTACACATTCATTTAATGGGATTCATTTTAATGACCTTATATAAAAAATAATAAAATTTCATAATAGGAAGGTCAGCATTGTATATTTTAAATATTTAAGAGGAATATCTATTTCTGCATAGCATCAGAAGAGTTGAAAAAAAAGCGGAAAAAACTCAGAAAATAGGTGAAATAAAGCCGCGAATTTGGGAAGCATTAGAGACTTTGATAGGAAGAAACTTATGAATTTCATACATGTTATTAGTCGAGCATACTTGCACAATTGAAATCTTCGCAGCAAAAATTTCTGAATGACCATTTTTCAATTTCAGTCAATCATTAGTTTGTAAGTAGAATTTGTTTCAATAAAATTTGTTTCTGAAAATTTGAAATTAATAAAAAAAATTTGAAGGAACTGTATAAGTTATTGTTTAGCAGTATAGAAACGATATTGTAATAAATACAGTTTTTTTTTATTAATTTTTAATCTTACAAAATGAATTTCGAATAAATAGGAATAAATTAATTACTTTAAACAAATATTTTATATCTACAAAAACAAATACTTCGGTAGTAACAGCATATAAAGTTAGTTAAACATATCGACCAGTTTTGAGGCAGACTTCTTCGTCAAGATATAAAGACATAGCCCCAACACCAAAAAAGGCGCAAGAATGCATCTTTCAGAAAATAGTTGTATCACGTGACCCAGGAAGGAAATCCTTGAAAAACGTCAATTGCCGGCATTTGCCGACCATTATTGTCAATAAATGTCGGTAATTTTCGTCTTCCTGGTTCACATATGGTATAACTTTCCATTATTAGTCAACCCTTAAATATGTTTACGTAATAACTGTGCAGCTGTACTATTCCTCTTCCGTAAATGTTATAAAAATTTGAGAAAGACCAAAGAAATCGTTTTTAAAAAAATTATCCGTCCATGAAACTGTGAGCGGGGAAACGAGATAGTTTTTGACAGTTTTATATTAATTGTGTAGCATATTTGACCTAATTTGAGATCAATACAACACTCGTCCTGAACCGTAGATCGAATCCGGGCCTCTTGGATTGCGCCCAACCGAAACAAAGCTGAACCATGCTATACATGTAAGAACTTATCTTTACCTTAAACCCTTCCTTCGAAACAAGGTCTATAAAGACGGCCCAACTCCCCCAGCCGCTACCCACACCGACTTTTCCTGCATGCCAATTGCAGAGCATTGAATTTAATTTTATAGTTTTAAGTTTCAATTGTCTGAATTCCAATCTTGAACCCAGTCCTCCTTCAACACATGCTCCCAGTTAAAACACCCCAACTACGTAAAGAATATCTTAAATTGTTTTAAAAGCTAAGTATTAAAAGTAATTATTTATATGTATTAGTAAGTATTATCTTGGCTATCGATTTCTCTCTGCTTCAGATTAAATGAATATATTTGAAAATTTTCTAAAGTACAATACAATATCAACAAAATCAATTGTGTCAATGGCTTCGACAGAATTAAATAAATCCCCTAGAACCCTTAAAATATTTCGAAATGTCTATGTTTCAAATAAAATTGGTATTTAAATGTGTTTTAAATACAGATGCAATATTTTCTGTAGTTTTCTTTTGATACAATCTGCACCGAAAATTAATTACATTTTTGGCGATTTCAAATTTTTGCACATAGTTCAGTAGCATTCTTTTATTTGTTTCGCAGATTTCTTTGGCTTCCCGAAACGATCATTTACTTTTCCATCATATCCATGTATATAGATTTCTCACAGTGTACAACCATTAAAGATATTATCAGTTTCATTTGGCTTTATCACTTCAAAAGAACAATAAATATTAAGACTTCATTATCATAAGCAGTTTGAAAATAAATTGATTATGCAAATCTATACTAAACCCATATAATAACTTTTTCTAATTTATAAATTATTAACTGTGCGTATTCCTTAATTAGTTGATCTGAAATTCAAAACTCACACTTGCGTATTTGGGGATCTAGTTATGAAGATGTCTAACTCATCTTGATGTTTAAAGCACAGGTCAAGATTAAAATTCAAACCTCCACTTCTACATTTACTAACTTCTAGAACTTTAATATCAAGAAAAACACAATCATATCAAGAAAAACACTTCCAAGCCTCTTCAAAATATTATCTCACCTGTTAAAATTTCCCAAAAATAAATATATAATTTAAATAAATATTTCTATAAAATTTCTATAATTTAAATAAATATTTCTATATAACTGTAACTACGCCTCCTAAATATACAGGCTGATGCAGGTGTCATTTTTACTCTCAACCAGTCTAGTCAGTTGACGTCGTGCTACTTCAACAGCGAGCACATGCTACGTGGCTGATATTTGATACGCAATTTAGTTGTAAAATAGGTGCTTCTTCAGCCAAAATATTGTACCCAAGGTTCTTTAAAAGGATGGCCCTTCAGCTCGGCAACGAATAAAAAAATACTCAGCTTAACGTCAGTGGAAGATAATTTCGTCATTCGTGACGTCGCGGTCCAGGGAGGGCTTTGAAAGGAGTTTCCAAACTCACAGTAAGTTTTCGAATTATTACAGTTAAAAAATTACTTTTTAATTTTGAATTGGCAATATCCAGATATAATCAACTTACAGAGATTTTGAATTATACTGTGCACATAGGACCCAGTGACGTTCAAGAGATTTAGTCACGTCTGTGGGGTAGAATAACAATCACAGTAACAAGTTTGGTCCCTCCTGGCAGTCCAAGAACAAAATGCGCATGCTTTCTCTTCCACTAACATCATATTCGCTATTCCAGGTAAAAAAAATGAAGTTAGTCATGCCTGACACTAAGACTCCTTAATAGTACCAATAATTCAAGAAAGAAGTCCAAAATGTTTAGATATCCTCGAGATATCAAGAAAAGAAAGGGAAAATAATCCTTTTTTCTCCAAGCACATCCATCCCTTCGACAGAAAGTAAAAATGGCAGATGTTTCTTAAGAACCTTAACTGTGACAGTGAGTCAGACACGTCATAGAGCAGATAAGCGACTTAACTAGCTTACATCATTAAAATCCAGCATGTACAACTGCTGCAATCAACTTTGTTGTCACGACTTTCATCATTGCGTTCACGATATTTCACTGTGCCACATCTGAATTTTCATGAAATATCACTAACAACAACACATTATTCGCATGAAAAGAAATATATTAAAGTTAACTCTTAAGTCATTGTTTATGTATTTATGATTGAGTTATTTTTTACACCAACGCACCTTTCTGGTAGGTCGGACGGTCTGGGTCTCAAAAACAACCAACGCATAATGCTCGGGTTATAACTAGAAGATCTGTGTCCTTTACCTATTGAATCTACCTTTTAAGCCACAAAAAGGCTGCATTTTCAATGCCGAAAATAAAACAAATAAAATAAAAAAACATAGTTTTTTTTTTTTTTAAATGCACTCTTTTTATTTTTTTATGTAGCTTAAATATAATAAACCCCCTAACCTGAGTGGGTCGTGACAGTTAAAGCAAGAAAATAATTGCTGCCAGACTGGATGCTAACAGGATGGTAAATGTGCAGAAGCGAGGAGATTGTTACCAAATTACTTCTCAGTGGTTATAAGTGTTTTCGGAGGAAAAACAAATCTGTTATCTGATTAGTGCAGTAGGTATCTAATAGGAAGTTTTTCCAAATTATTTTTACGTATAAGGAAATAGATTTTTTTTTCCAACATTACTTATATAAATTTCGTGCCAGAATTTTTAATGAAGAGTTTTTAATGTACTTTCTTTTTGTAATTCTTTTATTTTACTTGAAAATACTTTTGTAAATTTAAGAAAATATAAAATTCCTTTGAAAATACGTTAAGTTGTAGAATACAAAATACGTATTTTGCATTTCTGTTTTATATTTTGTTTTTTAAATCTATTTGGATTCGTCATTTTAGTTATTATACCCACTTTACCCCACCTAATTCTCTTTTTATTCCTTCGTGCTGTCTTCTTGTTATACGGCAGTCTATATTGTTCCCCCAAAGTTTCAAAAGTAAAACATTTAATATGGGTCCCATATGAGCGCCTTTCATATTACCCACACAGAAAGCTCATATGCAACCAATGTGTTCTCCGTGTTGTTTTGCTACTGCGGCTATAACAAAAGTTTTCTAATTTGAAATAATCTGTGAAATCGAAACAAAATTTTAAAGAAATAATTCCAGCTGTGGAAATCCAGAAAACGTGGCATTTCATGCTTGCAGATTTTTATGAAAATATGCATTATTATTAAAAAGAAAACACCTCGATAACCCATCGGAAATTTTGTAACAAAATTAATTACACTTTCTACTTAACTGTGCAAGTTTTATCTTTTGTCTGCATTACTAGTGATTAATAACATGAAGAAAAAACAGAAAACTCCTTTAAATATCAGAATTGATTTTAAGAGAAACGTGTGAAATTGATTTCTCTTTTTAATGCACATGTCTTAAATACGGTTCATACAACGTAGTATTAACATCAGTCAAACTCTCTGTTAAATAAAGAAAATATCTAACTTAATTGAAATGCCTAGGAATGCAGCTCTTAAGTTTTTTAATGTAAAAAGTAATTTATTCTTGTTAATATTTTTTCAACGTTTTGTTGTGGGCTCGAATGCAGTTAGAATTTTTTTTTAATTTCCGCTTATTTATATGCACAATATTTCATTTAGAAAAAACAAACATTTCAGTGCAAAATCTAAAATATTTCACAATTATTAAAATAATGCGTTGGAAGATTTGAGTTAATGTGCTTGGAGCAAAAATATAAATATATGTTTTACAAGACAAAAAATGCACTTCAAAATACTGCAACAATGAAATTCGATTTTATGTAAAAAGGAATATTCATCAAAAGAAACATACCAAAATTTATATCTTTATTGTACGTATACACTACATCTTATTTCTAAAAGAATTCCGTCTATTTCAAATGCATATAAAGCATCTTTGTCATCTTTAGAAAAATGCCGTCACCTTGTCACACCGTATCTTTCAAGAGTAACTGTGGCCTTTATAAGTAAACTTGCTTTTTACGAGTAACTTTGGCCCACTACACTGATAAAAATGATGGGTGAAACAACTTTTAGACAGCCCTCGTGCTTATGGTGCAAATGTAAGTTTGCTTAAAAGAGTCTGCTAAAACTTGCGTCACTCGTGACTTGTAAAAAATATATCTTTCCATGTAGTGGGTCAAAGTTCACCGAATTGTTCCAAAGTTACCCGTAATGCACCAAAGTTACCGATAAAAATCCAATGTAACCTCAATTGATGGTAGTTAACATTTCCATTTAAAAAATTTTGTGACCTGATAAGAGCCTTTAAAGCTCTTGAAAACATTTTTGTCAATTATGGGTTTGCATAATGAAGTCATATAAAAAAATATTTTCTTTTATCTTGCATTTGAACCAAAAATTCTGAATGTATACTAGAATTACAATAATTATATGAGACTAAACAAATACTTTTCTTAATTTTACTTTTTATGTTCCAAATAATGAATTTTCCTATATCTTCAATAATTATTGTGATTGTTTATCGAGACCTCGCTAAATAATAAATATAAAAAATATTTAATTTTCAAGCATAAATTAATTATGGCATGCAAATATTGCATTGTTGTTACTGACACAGATTTGTAGCAATGCAAACATTACACAACATACTGAACGTGATTAAATTTCAGCGTTAAAAATGGCAGCACATGACTTTCGCGACAAACTCAAATTCATTTTCTCTTTCATTAAATTGAGTTTCACTCACGAAAAATGGTTAACTTGCTTGGATTAAAAATAGTAAATACTTAGTTGGATATGTCCAATTTGCTGTTCCAATGCAATTTTTTTTTCATTTGGCAAGTTTGCACATTTTAAAGCATAACCGTTCCCTCAAAATTCCAAAAAGCTCAAATATCTTAAGAACAATTTGTCCTAAAATAATGAGGTTGGTCTTAATCACTTTGTCGTCCAAAATTACGTATGAAACAACTATTTAATCAGTAAATTTTATCATATTTTGTCTTTTATTTCTAACTTTGACGATTTCTGCTGGTCAATTCGCAAAAAAATTGTCAGCCCTGTTTTACTTAATCAGATCAAAATCAAATCGGCACCGAGTAATACATAACTGATATGCCTACCAAATTTTGTAAAATGTAATCGAATAGATTTACAGCTAAAACGGATACAAATATTGCACAGACACACAGATATACACACACAGGCGTCACGCTACAAAGTACGGCCCCTACATATACAGGCTGACGCAGCAGCCATCTTAGCTCCAATCGATCCAGTCAGTTATTGACTGCCTGTGTTATTTCAATCGTCACACAGGCGTCACGCTACAAATTACGGCCCCTACATATACAGACTGACGCAGCAGCCATCTTAGCTCCAATCGATCCAGTCAGTTATCGTCTGCCTGTGCTATTTCAATCGTCACACAGGCGTCACACTACAAATTACGGCCCCTACATATACAGGCTGACGCAGCAGCCATCTTAACTCCAATCGATCCAGTCAGTTATCGTCTGCCTGTGTTATTTCAATCGTCACACAGGCGTCACGCTACCAATTACGGCCCCTACATATACAGGCTGACGCAGCAGCCATCTTAGCTCCAATCGATCCAGTCAGCTATCGTCTGCCTGTGTTATTTCAATCGTACGCGCATGTTACATGGCTGATATTTGATACGCAATTTATCTGTAAAATGGGTGCTTCTGCTTTCAAGAAATTATACCTATCATTCAAGAAAGTGGTCTAGAATGTTTTGATTTTCTCGAGATCCCGAGAAAACACAGAAAAAGAAATCCCCTTTTCATCATGCACAGCAATAATTTCAACTTGAGTCAAGGTGTACATTTAGGAGTCTTACTACAAATGGTATATTCGTATTCTAGAGTGCCCGAAACCTGTAGACCCGTTGAAAACTCGATTTTCGACACGATTTCAATACTTTCCTTGTGCATTTCCATGTACTGTAGGGAAAGTAACAATCTGATGTGGGCAGCACATGACTTTCCCTGCAGACTCACATACACGTTCTCTGTATTTCGTCATTAAATTGAGTTGAATTGCACAAAATAACACTGAATTTGCACTTTTCATTCAACTTTTGTTTTTATTTGGTAACTAGACACTTTTTCAAAAGCGGCGTAACAAAAATGCGAAAAAATAAAGTATCTCGAGAACGATTATTTTTAGAGTAATGGGGTTGGTCGTATTCGTTCCCTCGATAAAATTACATATAAAACAAACATTCAATTGATACATTTGATCATACGTACTCTTTTATTTTAGATTTTGGTGATTTTTGCGGGCCATTTCGTAAAAAGGCAGGTTCTTCATTTACGAATAGTACCAAGATCTAATCAGCATCAGGGTATCCACAAGTGACTTATGCTTCAAATTTTGTAAAATTTGGTCAATTCGTTTTTTAGCTAGAGTGAATACATCAGATTTTTGCGGGCCATTTCGCAAAAAAAAGAAGGGTTTTTTTTATCCCGAATCATACCAAAATCTAATCAGCAACAGGGTCAGACACAAATAACTTACCTATAAAATTTATGAAATTTGGTCCATTAGTTTTTGAATTAGAGTGGATACATACATTGCACAGACACATACACAGATTCCCAGACATACACAGACGTCGCGCTAAAAATGTTTTTTTAATATTCTAGAGGTGTCAAAACGTGTAAATCCGTCGAAAACTCGAGTTGCGATTTTCGACACGATTTCAATACTTTCCCTATACATTACCATGTATTGTAGGGAAAGTAAAAGTACGTTCATTACCAATTATTAACGGTACAATAAAAGCAATCAATAACTAATTAAATACCAGTAAATATAAATTAAACACAATAAATATTTCAGTCATAGTCTATTTTATTCAATATTTAACCAATATTGAACTAATATCAGTTTATACAATAGAATTTAGAGAGCTGTTGCACGAAACATGCAACAAATTTTAGTTAATACATAGTTTTACTTTCATTGGTTTCAGAACACCTGTCATCAATAATCGCCCATTGTTATGGCACATATAAGTCTTTTAATTACAATCTGACAATCCCAAATGCGTTCACGGTAGGTGGAATTCTCGCCCAGCTTCAAATTTAGAAAAGTATTCATACATGTGGGGGAAATAATAACTTTCCATTCCACATCCAAATGAAGTAAAATGATTTTTCGAAAGCTGTTAATTTAGTATCCATAACATTACATACTGATGGCAAATACGGATAAATTGAAAAAAGGCTTTTGAACTATGTGTCATATAATTTTGCCCGTAAATATTCAATTGAAATAGAAAAGGTGGGTTTATGGAAAAAGTTATACTTATAAGAATTTACAAATAATAAGTAAATTGTTTTTTAATTGTACTATGAACAGGTTCATTTCCATAATTATTGTTACAGCAAATTTTAAATTATTATAACTTAGGTACATATGAGCAATAATTTTATTCTGAAAATAGTAATAAACAAAATTACTAAGTAACTAAAAAACAAACTAACTAATGTAAGTAACTAAACTCACACTAAAGTAAGTAGCTAAAAACACACTAATGTAAGTAACTAAAAAACACACTAAAGTAGCTAAAAAACACACTAAAGTAAGTAACTAAAAAACAAACTAACTACAGTACGTAACTAAATAACAAACTAACTAAAATAAGTAACTAAAATACAAACTAAATGAAGTAAGTAACTAAAATTCAATCTTAATAAAGTAAGTAACTTGTTTCATTCATTTTGATTCTAGGCAGTAATTTATATAACTGGCTACTAACATTATTGAATAGTAACCTTCCATTATTAAGAGAAATATTCAATAAATGGTCATTAGTTTAAAATAAATCTATTAAATATTTTTCCGATACTTCACGAAAATCTTACCTGCGGAGTTCATAAAGATGAAAGTTTTATTTTGCGTGCAGAACTTTAATAGCTCCTGTTAAATACTGAAAAAAAGACAAATTGAATATGAGTGTACGTATAATCAAACCACTTTGCCGAATCAGAAATTCATTAATGTCAGAATAGAAATGAGAATTCGAAAAAATAGAAATGAAAATAAAAATTCCTCATTTTCCCTAATATGTCTTACCAATTATACGTGTAAAGCTGAAAATGGAATCTGATTGACAGCCGAGCGTTAAAGACTTCCCGATAACTTTCGAAATAACAGCTCTTAAGAAAATAATCTATAGTTGATATATATTTTCGCCTTTCTATTTTTCCGAATTTTTCACTTATTGTTTTGAATGTTTTATACGCGTCCATATTCATTACCATCAACAAATGCTCCAAAAATGACTTGATTATACCCAATAGATTTTTAATTAACCGTTGTTTTTTTTAAACTAATTTCTCTGCTGATTTTTATTCAGTCAAAAGGTGGATGTCCAGCATAATACAGTAGTAAACTGTTAACGTTTGCTAGTTACACAACTATATCTGAATATATACATTTTATTAGTTGTATAAAAATAATTTTTAAAGAAATGCTATTGCCTGTTTAAATTATGTTTATAATGAAACAGAAAAAGAAAGAAATGCGTTTCACATTTTTAAACAAACTCTGTGCATTTGGCAAAAAAACCGTACATAATTATTGTTTTAGTCATACGATTATATACAATTATGTTAGGTTATATATACATGCTTGACCATAATTCATTTATCATAAACATTCGCGTCACTAGCAAGACAATATGAGACTTACTACGATAACATATGTCGCTTTATGTACATCAATCGATATCTTGCTTTAAAAAAAATCTAGATTAAAAAATTTCCGTGTCTCTAAGATAAACAATTTTATAACAGTTAACAACAGAATTTCGATCTTTTTTTATGCGAATTTGTTCAAAGAGATTGTAAGCTGCTTCTTTTATGAACGTTTTACCTATTGAAATTTATTTTAGAATATGAAGTTTGGTGGCAAGAAAATATGCCATACAAATTATACGTATGTTTTATTTAATAAGAATTAAAATATTAGATTTAATTAATTGTACCATGAAATTGATTATACTATAAAAAATGTTCTACAGAATCTTACGTATTTGCTACATGTAACTTCACAATTTTATTGAATTCTAACGGTTAATATCTTTCTTTCATATATATATATATATATATATATATATATATATATATATATATATATATATATATATATATATATATATATATATATATATATATATACATATATATATATATATATATATATATATACATATATATATATATATATATATATATATACATATATATATATATATATATATATATATATACATATATATATATATATATATATATATATATACATATATATATATATATATATATATATATATATATACATATATATATATATATATATATATATATATATACATATATATATATATATATATATATATATATATATATATATATATATATACATATATATATATATATATATATATATATATATACATATATATATATATATATATATATATATATACATATATATATATATATATATACATATATATATATATATATATATATATATATATATATATACATATATATATATATATATATATATATATATACATATATATATATATATATATATATATATATATATATATATATATATATATATATATATATACATATATATATATATATTTCACATCTCACTTTTTCAAAAGAATTAAAAAATTAATACATGAATTAGCAAAATATGCGTTTCAAATTATCGTTTAGGCGTCATTAAAGTAACTATTTTAAAACAAAAACAATTACAATAGATAATTTTCAAAGTGATATAACTTCAATTTTGGGGGGGGGGGACAAATTGGTACATAACGATCCAAACTTCTGCAACTGTTAAAAAAGGTTTATTGCAAAAGCACAAAAGCAACGAAATTTTGTATCAAACGATTTTATAATGTGATAAAGTATTTTATGAAAAAAAAATAGCATGTTTAATCGTAACTCCTAATTTTACCCAAATACTGATGTCAGAAAAAGTGAACTAAAGAAAGAGAAATAAGTGAACTAAATTGATTTTTTTGTCAAAAAAATGCAAATTGATCATACGATTAAATCACGAGATACATCATGTGGAACTTTTCTCACTATAATCCACTCCACTTTAAAAACGGAGCACCTTTAATACCTAGTTTTCTAATTTTCCGATCACCATCATTTAATTTCCTTCATTATGCCTAAAAATGATCTACTTGACTTATTCTATTGTTAATTTCATAGCTATCTCTTTTATATTATTATTTTAAAAACTTTTAAAAATTGCAATAAACTTTACTATAATTACTATTTTTAAGTACAAATTGCTCCTAAAGCTGATTATATCATTTACTTATGATTTTAAATGAGATCATTTCCTTGATCAGCTGTTAGTATTATACAACGAAATATTTTAACTTAAAAAAACATAAAATAACATATTATGTTTGACAATATATTATTATATTATATTTTGACAAAATATAATAACTACAATTTAAAGAACTTATACAGCTTGTTTTACTTAACTATCTATTACTTCTTTTCCGACACATTCATTTTATTTCCATAGTGTAATTTTTTCCCATATTCATATTCACATTTCATTCATTTTATTTCCATAGTAAAAGATCTTACTCAACCTGCATAAAATAGAAAAATAATTGCTTGTAGTTACAGATCACTAAATAAAACTTTTATTTGTTTCTTAAGGACTGCAAAAAATTCCCAAAACATT
This sequence comes from Amaurobius ferox, assembly GCA_951213105.1. Classification (NCBI taxonomy): domain Eukaryota; kingdom Metazoa; phylum Arthropoda; class Arachnida; order Araneae; family Amaurobiidae; genus Amaurobius; species Amaurobius ferox. The sequence continues at coordinate 99,911,960 of OX578142.1, read as the reverse complement.
CCATAGATGCAATTTTAAAAGTTCATACGCGTTTTTCGTTATTTTTATATTTACAATATCAAACTTTTGAAAATTTATTTTTAAATGCATTTAAAAATCTTTAGTTTTGTCCTCTGGCAGCATTTATTCCTTTTCTTCACTTGAATTTTTCTCCTTTTTCCCCATATCTTCGTAAAATTGCAACTCATTTATAAACAAATAAAAATATTAAAATTGTTATCCTATATGCTAAAACGACATTCTTAGTGCATTTGAAATATTTTCTAATATTTATCAATACAGAGATAATTTTTAAAGCACCTGCTGCTAAAGCAATGCTGACTAAATTATTGAAAAGCGATAATTAAACAAAAGAATAAAAAATATTTTTGAATAATACTTTACAAATTACTAATACTTTTTATGAATATTGATTATTCATATTTATACATATTTAAGAAAATACAGTAAATTCTATTATCAGTTAAATTAATTCTTGATTTTAACCTTAAGTGTTCCATGAAGGAGTGGAGAAATGGAAAATTCAGATTAATCACCGATTTTCAAGACACTGTTTATTTAGATATTTTGATTGACTTAAACATTTCAGGAATTTTTGCTTTATTTAAATTGTTGTATTAATTTTTAACTTCAATTTGGTGTGCTTGTTTATATTTTTTCTTCAGTTGGGCAGTGTTTGTTTACATTTTTTGCTTCACTCATACAATGCATGCCTACATTTTTGCTTCAGTTTAGCAATGCTTGTTTTTATGCTTCATCGCTTGTTTTTATTTTTTCTTCAATTACACATTTTTTTTTCTTCGTTAAGTTGTACAGGTTTAAATTTAGTACCATTGCGTTTTTATTACTATGTTGCTTGAAATTAATAAGCATGAAAAACGTGTAATGTCGTAGCAATGGCAATTTAAAAAACAGCAGAATATATTGAAAGTGAATCTATAAATAATGCAAATGACAAACTGGACGGTGGTTAAATAATTTAAGCCCTAATTATTTCAATCGCAATTTTTTATTTAACTGGTCATTCGTTTATCCAACCAGAAGACCGGTCTCGTCATAGTCAGATAAGATAGTTTACTGTATAATAAGTGTTCCAATACTAAGCCAAAAATGAAATAAATTACCGATAACATGTTCTATCTTGATCAAGAATTTTAATCTATACCAATACATTAGAAGAAAGAATATTTGTTTTCTAATGTATTTTATAATTATGTGCGTTTGTCACGCGAAATAGTAGGATTATTTAAAAGCAATGAGGGAAAGCCGTAATACTTATTTTTAATACGTGTAAAATAAGGGGAGTAATATGCACTTTGAAATTACTATCATTTTCAAAATTAATCGTCATTTCAAAAATTGGGGATTCACAGCACAGCTTGGGATTCACAGCACTTTATAATACACCATTATATAATATTATTTACATGATTCTTGATTTGAGAATTTTGCGTAACCTTTTAAAAAATTTGGTATGAAAATAAAGGATTATGTTTTAAATTCCAAAAAATGTGTATATTATCATTTTATAATATATACTTTTGAAATTAGTATTTAAAAGCAAAATTTAATAGTATTTATGTGTAATAATGAAGACAAATGGGTCAATTTTCTAATAATTATTATTTTCTATTTTAACTGCATAACATTATCACATATTTTGATACTTAAGCACCTATACAAATTCCTCTTTACCACAAAAATGCACTATGAAAAAAATAAATGGTTAGAAATGAACAAGTAAAAATAATTCACAATGTTTTGAGGCACTGAAACATTTTTAAAATTTAAAAACAAAATTTGTGACATAAATTTTATGCGAAATTCCTTGTTGTTTAAAATTAGTAAATTTTCTCCGATTTATGCACACAGTAACTAAATTTACAAATTTAAGTGTTGCTATCAGCATTAACTAATTATAAGCTCAAATTATTCAATCATAATGAATAAAATGTTTCATTATATTGAAATCCAATGCTTGAGTTTGTACATAGCCCATGCTGTAATTTGATTGAAGCCTTTCTTCCAAAGTAGTCTTATTACACTGTACGTTGGGCAATGCACGTTAAGGATAATGCAAAGCACTGATATAAAAAGCCAACGAGAAATTTCACGCTATGTTGTTTTAAACATGGTTAACTAGATTTTCTTGTTCAAGGTATAATATTAGATAATGTTTAGTAATGCACTTTATTTTTGTTATAAAACACATTGAAATTTTTCATATTTTATATAAATTGTGATGTAAACATATCTTGTAAATAATTCTTTAAAAAATTATAAATACTGCACCAAAATCTGTTTGACTGACCTTTTGTTTATTCAGAATATGAGTAATGTATTTGATATTTATTTAAATGTATATGATTTTTAAATTTTAAATAAATTAGTTAAATTTTTCAATAAAATGCAAGAGTCATTTTTTAATCTTTCAGTATTTGCCGACGTGGTTGTCGAGTGATCAAGGCAAGCGTTTCCGTAGCAATTGCTCGACCGCCACGTTGTGGGTTCGAACCCTACGTAAGGCATGGCGAAGGTCAAAGTGCCTGGCCATTTGAAAAAAAAAGAAAAACAAATCTTTCAGTATTTTCACTTGGGCCTTATATGCGTTTCTGAAACTAAAAGCTGGGTATCTCAACTGCACCCGCATGTGATTTTTAAACAAAAAATTAAATCTAATGTTCGGCAGTGCTTTACCGGAACTATCTGGGTTTAGGAGGGAACATCGCATTATCCTTCTCCTAATTTACATCTCGGACACCATGGCTCTATTAACGAATATTTTCCTATTTTCCATTTTTCATCATAGTGCAGTGTCTTCGGAAAATCACTATACCAAACTTCATAATTTTCTTTATCCCTAATAGGCTTCCTTAAGCGAAAACTTTCCCGCCTGAAGTTGACTTAAGAATTCCATGTTAATCAATGGAATAACGAAACTAGCTAAATACAGCATTAGATTTTGTGAAATTTTCTTCTGGATTTTTTTGCAAACCGTAGAACTGGACTATAAGCATACTTGTACGTTCTTAAATTATTCTTAAATCAATTAGAAATATTTTTTAAATTAACATAAAAATGCAAAAATTTGTTTTTCCAACTTTGTTCAACGATACAAAAACGTTTGAATCAAGTTAAAAAAAAATTTTAAAAATCCCCTGTTGAGATCGAAAATTCTACTTTTTATTCAAAGGATAATCTGAGCTGTATTGATTAAAGATTTTATAATAAATCAAACATTGAATAGTGTGTAAAGTGAAAATTTTCAATCACTTCCTGATTGATAGTGATTTGAGAGTGAAAGATTAGTGGCGGATTTTCCCAGGGATTTAACGCCTTCCTTCTACCCTTCAACAGTCTTCCTCCAAAGACCTGGAGTCATCAAGTGTTTTGGTCACAGATCATTGTGAGAGGTTTTGAGTTATTTATTTTGGAAAATGTTGATACTACAGAAAAGAATTTTGGCGAATTTAAAGATGAGGGGGGGGGGGTTCTAAAATTTCACGAATATCAAATATATTCACGATTTTCAGATTTTTCCTTATATTATCCAATTTCTATTATAATTTTTAGATTTTTACTTCAAGGCGCGAATTTCAAATATTTTTTTGCGAATTCTAGGTTATTTTTATACAATTTCGGAATATCAAATATATTAAGTCCTTGGACTTTTTAGACGACGAATAAAATTTATTTGTTTTCTCGTTCATATAAAGCGAATGTAAAAGAATTTCGTGTCAACAAAGATTTGATAGATTTCTGGATTACGAAAAAGAAACGAAAAATCGTTTTTCTAGCTATATAAAAACGCAGTCCGTTGTCTGTTAATACCCACAAACAATATCAATGCCAAACGATCCTTTTCTAAATTTACAAATGTGTTACAGAATAACAGACAGTTCATAAACGAAGTGTGTTAGTTTTGAAAAATTGTAATATAATAGTTCTTAATTTGAAAAGTACTTATTTTTATCACTGCTTAGACTATTTTTAGGAATGTTAGTATAAATCCGAGAAATTTTGTGGTTTACCCCGCGAATTTTGTCTTTTTTTCCCGCGATAAAATGATTACCCAAGGCATAGTATATGTAAAGGGAAAGCCAGAAGCCTACTAATTTGGGCCAAAAATCCGACTTTCGGATTTTGATAGATCTGCACAATTTAAGCATTCTTGAAATACGAACGTATATTTCAATTATGTATGTGTGTCTGCCTATGTATACGATATGTCTCCAACAAATTACGTAAATTAAATGAAATTGGGTATGATTACTTTAGCCAATGAACGTTGGAGGCTATTTGTTTTCGTGGAGTACGGACCAAAGGTAGGACTTTATTTTAAAACAAAAATGTTAGAAAATTTAATGTTATAAATACATTATAAAAGTGTTACGAAAATAGCTATTTAATGTGCAATTTTTAATTAAAAGCGAATGCCATCCTTTTTAAAAACGCTAACATACACACACCATTCTCAAGGTATTTCATGTTTTTGATCTAAAATATTATTTAAAAATGAAATATATTCACTATTTTCAAATAAGTAAATGTTTTGTATTTTAGATCAATTTATTTTAAACCAACAGGAATAAATACAATTATTTAAAAATTATCATGAGCCGTTCTTGAGATATTGGAAATTTTCTTTTTCTTTTTCCACATGCAAAATTCAACAAATAGAACAAGATTTGTATTTTAAATCAAATTTTAAATTTAAAAATGTGCAATTTTTAGTAGAGGACTTACGTTAGCATCCTATAAAAAATATCAAACGATTTTAAATTAAAAAAATAACTTTAACAGTTATTTCTGCCACATATTAATGTAAAATTATTATTTTCAAAAAAAGAAAGTTTAAAAGTTGGAGAACCTTTTCTGGGCTTGTTGACTGCAAATCAAAAGGCATCTGACTTTCATCAATTGAATAAGAGTGCAAAATTCCACGCAGTTTGTTTAATGAATGCCCCGTGATCACAGATAGACACAAATGTTACAAACATGTAAAATGCCATCACTGGATGCTCTTTGGAGAACCAAAGGAGAAAACACTTTTTACACACAGCCATTACTATAATGTGAATTTGGGGTTGCCATGCGTGGAAATTCGGGGATGATTGTCATATTTGGGTATTTATCGCCAATTTGGTGACTTTTCGAAATAACAAATATTCTTTGAAATACGATCCCAGTCGGGAAATTTCTATGGAGAATATATATAAAAGAAGAAGTTTTATCTTCTGGAAGTTTCTATGGAGAGCGTATATAAAAGGAGACATCGCTCAGTTGGAGGGCAGTTGACGTGATACGAGCTACATTGAATTGTGAGATACGTCAATATTTTGAAAATAGTATCTGCTATTTTGAAAATTAGCTGAAAATAGTATCTGCTATTTTGAGAAATTATCTGAGCATTTAATTACTATTTTACTGTACCTGACAGTTATTTAGTGATCCTATGAGATAGTTATTTAGCTATTTGCTGTATATTGTTCCTGTTTACGCTGAACTGCAAACCTCTTCACAAGCAGCAGACATTTCTGAGGGAGAAGTTAAAAATTCAGAAGTCTAAATTCGCGAGTTTAACAGGTAGGGATTTATTTTTTTAAATATAAGATTGTAACGTTATTATAAGCATTCCCTGAATAAATCACAGTGTTTCGACAAAAACTTCGACTTTAACGACTGTTCTGCGTATTTCCCAAAATTAAGATTTCGTAAAAAAAAGTTTTCGAAGTACGGTTTCCAAAATTGATTTAAATTTCATTTTATTCAAAGTGTAGCCATGCAAAGAATCTCAAGCGAACTTCATAACTAGTAAAATTACCGCTATCTATTAAATTGGGTACAAATTAGAAAAATTGAATATTTAGACAAATACGCATGCGGAGTTTTTCTAAAACATCGAGTAACACTAGCTCCAACTTTATTTATATCCCTAAATAAAATGACTCGCGTATTTTAATATGGATACATATCGGGTGGAAGTGTGTATTATTCCACATTCTCGTGAGCATACTTAATTTTAGAGTTTCATATATAAGAAAAAAAATCGAATGTAATCTTTTCACTTTTCTGTTATAAAGTATAATAAAAATTTGAAACATATATTACATCTGATTTTATCCCCTTTATATATAATTCTAAACTAACATATAGCATTCACGGACTTCGTGGATCTTTTTTTTTTAATTTTTTATAATAAAAAGTTAAATAGCTCCTAATTTCATCTGTGCTTGTGGCTCGAGGAACCTAGTGGTTAAAGTGTTAGGCAAAGCGCAAGTGAGTTTGTTAATCGCGAGTTCTGTCCTCACCTCCTTCGAAATACTTTTTCAGCAAGAACATTCCTTGCATTGTTTACTTCTGGCACGTGTGCTTTTACTAGTGAGTTTCTCCATTAAGTGTAAATAGATTAATTAGGAGCGTCGATATGTGAACTGGCTGGCTCAGTGGTTAAGGTTATGTTGTCTTCCTCCAGAGGCTGTGGATTTGGTATTTGTTCTTTTTCTGATCATTCTCTCCGTTAAATTTAACTATAGATTAATTAGGATTGAGTAGTGAGTGGCCTACCTGGTTGGATGGTCGTGTAGTATACCTCTAATTCTACGGGCTGTGGGTTCGAGTCCCTTAAGTCATTTTGGTATCTTTGCTTTTTCTGATCAGTCTCTGTGTTAAATTTAAATAGATTAATTCAGATCTCCGGCTCTTGAACTTGTCGACTCAGTCGCCATATTGTCTTTCCCTGATGCTAGAAGCTGTGTGTCCATTAAGTGATTTTGGTATCTGTGCTTTTACTGATCAACCTCTTCGTTAAATTTAAATAGATTAATTAGGATCTTTTGTACATGAACTGGCTGACTTATTGGTTATGTTGACTTCATCCAGTTCCCGAGGCTGTGGGTTCGAATCCATTGAGTAATTTTGGAATCTGTGCTTTTACTGATCAATCTCTCCGTTAAATTTAAATAAATTAATTAGTATCTTCGGTATGTGGACTGGCAAGTTCAGTGGCCATGTTGCCTGTTCCCTATAGCCGAGGCTGTGGGTTCGAGTCAATTGAAACATTTTTGTATTTGCGCTTTTTCTGATCAGTCACTCCGTTTAAGTTTAAATAAAATAATTAGGATCTTCGGTAAGTGATCTGAATGGTTCAGTGGTCATGTTGCCTGTTTACAATTCCAGAGGCTGCGGGTTCGAGTACATCCACCTTTCTTGAGACAGTTTGGCATTTGTGCTTCTCTCAACAGCACATTTTTCTGAAGTTTGGTGCCTGACATTAATCTATAATAATCTATATAAAGTATCTCATTATTAATATTACTTAACCGGAAAGGACAGTCAAGCGACTTCACAGGGAATGACATACCGGAAATGACGTCGTAAGCCATACCGGAAGTTATACCACAGGGAGTCATGTATCGGAAATGACGTCAGATGCGGTGCACCCTTTCTTTAACAAAGAGAGTTAAAAGAGATGAGCTGTTTTCCAAAATGCATAAAATTTTGGGACTTCATTAACAGGTGTCACTTGGAGCAAAACAAACCCTGCACGTATTTTGGACGAGGAAGGGCTCGACACCGAAGCCAGCAGGCCCGAAGAGAAACCCCGCCAGCAACGGCGGAGCTCACACTTCGCTCGTCCTCCATCACGTGCAGATAATTTAGTAAGAAGAAAGAAATATTAAAGAAGAAAGGCCTAAGATGACCGATCTAGTCAAGAAACGGTACGCAACACTACAATCTTGTCCGCCTAATCCTACAATCTAACTCTTTTTACGTATTCGGGAATAGAACCCCAAGCCTACAGCTCCGCAACTTGACGCCCCAGCCTCTCGGCCAAGAGGGCGACGACTGATTCTTCGATTTCGGTGTATTTAAGTTTAGCATTTTAACATGTCCGTTTAAATAAACTGAAGAAACGCAGCTAAAGTTGACGGGAACCAAACCCTCGACAAAAACGTTCGCTTTACGCTGTTACTGTGGCACTTTACCACTATGCTACAACTGGCGTTGAAATTTCATTTTATTTTAGCTATATAAAGCTTTCACTGGATTGGTGATTAGAATAAATTCAGAGCAAAACCTACATTGTTTATTTAAAACTGAAATCGAAAAAGTACTGTGTTCGCAGTGAGGACAGAACTTGCTATCAACAGTTTTGAGCGTTCGCTTCCCAACTCTAACCACTAGACCATTAGAATCACGAGGAAAACAGAAGCTAGAAACTATTTAAGTTTTCTTTATGAGAAAATATAAAATAGAGCCAGGAAACCCTTAAATGCTCTATGTTAGTTCTGAATTATATAAAGAGGATAAAATCAGATGTTATATCCAATTTCCAGTATACTTTATAACAGAAAATTGCAAAGATTACATCAAATTTTGACCTCTTAAATATAAAATTATAAATTGAAATATAGCATTCAAGGACTTCCTGGCTCCTTTTTTCCTTTCCTTAATGACGAGCAATATCCGCACTGGAAAATCTGAATTATCATTTGATTTGAACTAAAACTGAAATCTATATATTTAAATATATGCACAAATCGAGGAAGGGTGACGTACTCGAAACCGAAGCCAGCAGATCCATTAAAACATTGCGAGAAAGACAGAAACTAGGAATTATTTAAGTTTCTTTATGAAAAATATATTAAAATGCCAGGAAGCCCCTGAATACTATATTTTAGTTTAGAATTGTATGAAGAGGATCTATGTTAGTTCTGAATTATATAAAGAGGATAAAATCAGATGTTATATCCAATTTCCAGTATACTTTATAACAGAAAATTGCAAAGATTACATCAAATTTTGACCTCTTAAATATAAAATTATAAATTGAAATATAGCATTCAAGGACTTCCTGGCTCCTTTTTTCCTTTCCTTAATGACGAGCAATATCCGCACTGGAAAATCTGAATTATCATTTGATTTGAACTAAAACTGAAATCTATATACTTAAATATATGCACAAATCGAGGAAGGGTGACGTACTCGAAACCGAAGCCAGCAGATCCATTAAAACATTGCGAGAAAGACAGAAACTAGGAATTATTTAAGTTTCTTTATGAAAAATATATTAAAAAGCCAGGAAGCCCTTGAATACTATATTTTAGTTTAGAATTGTATGAAGAGGATAAAGTCAGATGTTATATCTAATTTTTATTATACTTTATAATAGAAAATTGAACACACGCATTTCACACGCACACATCACATTTTGACCTCTTACATGTAAGATCCTAAATTGAAATGTAGCATTCAAGGACTCCCTGTCTCATTTTTCTCTTCCTCTTTTAATGGTGAGCAATATCCGAATGGGAAAAATTCAATTAATACCTGATTTGAACCAAAAGTGAAATCTATATATTTAAAGCACAAGTCTGTTTTGTTACTCAATTTCTGAGAATCTATCAAACCGATTTTCAAACTTCATTTTTTGTATGATAGCTGACAATTTCCGGATGAGAAGAAGATATTAAATTACCTCCAAAGCCCCAGTTTTATAAATGGGGTGGTAAATACATTCTTCAAATTATTTTATCGTTATGGAATGTATGATTGGTATGGTCTCTGTGGCACAGTCGGAAAAGCATCAGCTTCGTAACAGAAATTCCGTATGCGCAAGCGTTGTAACGCAAGGTCCCCAGTCCGAAGCTTGCTTGAAGAAAATTTACATTTTTTCAAGTAAAATTAATACATATTTTAGATTAGACTCATCTTCTATATATTTTTAAAATAAAAGCAGTTCTTTAGCACTTAATTTCTGAAGATCTATTAAACTGATCGTAATTTTTTTAACAGCTAATATTTTCTGGACGAGTTAAGAGGAAACATTCCCGCTTGAAGCTAACTTGAGAATTCCATGTTAGTCAATAGGGAAACTTTACTAACTAAATCTAGCATTGGATTTTGAGATATTTTCCTAGAATTTTTTGCAAAGAGTAGAACTAGAGTATAAGAATATGTGTGCATTCTTAAATTATTTTTTAAATAATTAGAAGTATTTTTAAAAATAACGCGAATGTGCAAATATGTTAAGAGGTTTCGAACTGTTAAAGCTTAATTTTTCCTAAAGGAAAACAATTTACTTTTCCTCCTCAGTAAAGAAATCTTTAGGAAATATATTTACAGTGAAGGACGCATACGTGAAAATAGTCAGGTAAATGACAAGAAAAAAATACCTCTTGAAACAAAACATTTTATATTTTAAACTACATTAGCTTATTTTTAAAGCTTTTTATTAAAGATGAATAAGAAAATTGTGTTATTACTATTAGAAAACTGAGATTAATAACAAAAACGCCCGTTATCGTAATAACACGTTCATATCATATAAAAACATTCAACCACAGATTATCACTTCATCTTGACCTAAATTTTACTGATACTGGCATAAATGGCAACAAAGAATCAAAGTGCCAGACATCTTGCTTCTCTCACCTCCTACCTTTGATAATATGAGTTATATCCTAAAAGGCCTTTTCTTACCACGTATAAACCCAGTAAGAAGAGGCGGAGAGTTTTCATATCAGATATATTCTTCCCTTTTTTATTTTCAAGTTTGGCACGTTTTTTATTCGCCTGGACGTGCCACTGTGTCCCAATTTATCGCAATACGCTTACGGCTGATCACGTACCCATGGACTGATCTCGTAAGAGCAGAAAATGGATCATCTCGCCAAGGAAGAACGGGGATCAAAACAGAGTAATGACAGGTTGAAGCACAGCCCATCACCTCGTTGCAGAGTGGTTATTAGAAGAAAGAACACAAATTCAAAACGAACTCCACGAACGACAGAGAACTTTTAAATCTTTTCAAGCTCGACTTTCCGAAATCTCATGTCCGAAGCATTAAATAGGAAACCTCATTTCGTCACATAGAACTTGACAGAATTCAGAAACGTTGCAAAGTAAATATCTACGTAGAGATATAAAGGATTTTTTTTATTCTTTAAATATCAGTTAACTTTTTTCAATGCTGATACATTTTGCATTTGAAAACTTTACTTGTGTTTGAATAATTTGAAGTTTGAAGATCCAGGCGACGGTTCTTTGAATGGATATAAAAGATCTTCCTTCAAAAAATTTCTGTTGATTCCCCCATGCACGCGGCATCCAATAGATATATTCTAATCCTGTGCTCTATCGGTTAGAAATAAAAAATTTTAATAAATGTCTGCTTTTGAGAATTCAAAATCTTTGTCTTCACTTAACAGAAATTGGCACGTTAAATTTATTTGATTACAATTGTTTCAAAGGCGGGTAAGATCGGGTTTTTGCACCTACTGTTTTATCTACTGTACGATTCAAATAGAAAGATTGTTAAACCATACAATCACCTACACACCTGAGATGTGGTAAATCTATAAGTCAATAATGCGAATTGCACCGATGAAGTTATATTGGTTTACGTCGCATAACCGGTAGATACGATGACTTTTTCTTAAACTTAGCCAAAAAGAATTGAAACTTAGCCACCTCATAGGGTTGCAAATAGACCCCAGATTATCATGATATTTGAAGAAAGCAATTAGTAGATTAAATATTATATCCGTCAAGTTGTGAAGCTATTCAATATTCTGAATGTTTAGTTTTCTTAAATGCTATTGAAATATTGCTAATTTTACCTCTTCCCTAAAAGTCTTCCCTAAAACAAAGTGCTTTACAACATGGTTATTTTAGCCCTTAACAAAAAACGTTTCTTTCTTTCTGCATCTCTTGTTACTAGACATCCCCATCAAACAAATACCAACCAACACCTTCTCTTAATAACTTTGGGGTTGGGATAATATGATCCATACGATCATTTTGCACGTACTAAAATGACTTGAATTCAGAGTTTGATGTCACTAATGAACAATTAAAACATCCATTTATATTCAGAAAGCTCACATCCGATATCCAATAAATGAATCGGAAATAGATCTGAAGGCTAAAACTATAGCCTTTCAAATTAATAACCGCTTACTTCACGTATTTCAATTATTCACTATATGTTTCTCATCCAGCCCCGCTGTGTTTCCATCTTCACCAGCATACATTGTTTTTGTATAACTTATTGGAATGAAAATATAATTTTTATTCACAAAGCTCTTCGAAATGAATTTATGTTGTCATCCGTATACCGCAGAAGCATTAAATTGTTCGAAATAATCCGACTATTCTTAAAAGAATATAAACTAATTTATGCTCAATTTTTATAGCAGAGAAGAGATTGTTTTAATTGGGGTGAAATTTTTGCCACACTACTGTTTTTGAGAAAAAATTTCCCTTGAAACATTTATTTCTCAAAATCTGCTATGGATTGAGCTCAGGTGATAACTGATTTGGATTTAGCTTGAAATTCCGGGGAAGAATGGGGATGGCTTTCACTGTGATTTTTCACTTTCGGTTCTTTTTCCATTTCCGGTTCAATTTTTTTTTTCTTAATTTTACTTGAAATATCTCTTTCTTAAGATTGGCTACAGAAAGAGCTTAGATGACAACTGACATAGATTCAGCATCAAATTCTAGAGAAAAAAGAGTAGTAAAACATCTATATCTCAATATTAGTAAAACATCTATTTCTCAGTATTAGTAAAACATCTATTTCTCAGCATTAGTTATAGATAGAGCTTAAATAAAGACATATGGATTCAGATTCAAACTATGGAGGAAATGGAGGAGGTGGAGTTGGTGAAGGAGGTGGAGGAGGTGGAGTTATTCACTACGAATTTTTACATCCAGTCTATTTACGGATACCTTAAACCTTTCTGGTAGGTCGGGCGGTCTGGGTCTCAACAACAACAACATCCAGTTTCTTTGTCACTTTTGGCTCAAAAGTTTGTTTAAAACATCTATTTCTCAGTATTGACTAAAGATAGAAATTAGATAAAGACTGATATGGATTCAGCTTCAAATTTCTGAGTGGAAAAAGGACTCAGTATTTCCTAATTCTATTCTTCTAGTAATAAAGATGTCACTTTCGATTAAAAAATTCATATTTTTCAATTTCTCGAGATCGTCTATACTATAGATACAGCTTAGATGATAACTTAAATGTATCCAGTATCAAATTTTGGAGGAATATGGAGAGTTTACTAAGGATTTCAACCTCTGGTTCTTTTCCACATCCGGTTCAAAAACATTTCTTGGAACATATATTTCTCAAAATGTTTTATAGATAGAAGAACTGACTAATATGAATCCAGCCTTAAATTCTGGAGAAGGTAACGGTGTTCACTAATGTTTTACACTACCGTTTCCTCTCACTTATGGTTAAAAAAAATTCCTTGAAACATCTATTTCTCAGGATTGGCTACAGATAGAGGTTAGATGATGGCTGATATGGATTCAGCATCGAATTCGAGAAGATGTAGGGGTTCACTAAAGATTTCCACAGATTCTGAAAGACCGGTCGTCCATCCTGTTGCTCCAAGTCCTCTGGACGAGCCGGACGGCCTGGGGCTTTCACAGATTCTGAAAGTACCACTTTCGGTTCTTCAAAAATGTGTATCACTGTACGAAATTAGTGTGCAAAGAATAATAAACATGTTTAATTGTTCCATACAATTAAATGTACACACCATTTACCACCATATGACGGATTCTTTGAAAATGTTTTGTTACTATTAGAGCGAAAACTAAGAAACCCTTAACAAAACTGAGAAGAAAGTTCGTTCCCAGTTTCTGTTAAGGGCACATACTGTTTTGTTTTGGCTTGAAGAAGAGGGCTCATAACGCCTTCGAAACATTTGATAGTCACCTATTCCATGTGTAAGTGTGTTCCATTCTCATGTGTAAGTTCTTGTAATTGATTCATATTCGTTTAGCATTGAGCATTAGTCCGACTAACATTTTAAATATTAGTCCCAATAATATTTTAATAATTTTGTGATTAATATAATTTGCCCGTATCTCACAAAAATTTTGTAATTTCACATTTTCGAAAGTTTTATTTCATAGACTTTACTTTTACACTTATTCAAAAATTTAGTAAATTCATCTAAATGGTGATCCATCATTATGGTTTAAACTGCGTAATGTGCCGGATTAGGGCGAGCATATAAAAAAGAGCCTAATTTAGTTTCATCCCATCAAAGGTTCCAATGCTTCCAAAATTCCCGGTTTATTCCCCAAAATTCCTGGGGTTTTTCCCGCTTCTCAAAATTCCCGAGTTTTTTGCAACTAGTGGAACAAATTACTCCATAAGAATGATATTAACAAATTTGTCGCATAATATTGCATAATATATAAGCATATTTCAAGATATTTAATACTTTTTTTATTTTATGTAATCTATATAAATAAAATTGAAAATCTGTCTGTCTGATTGTCCCGTCATCAAGGGGAAAACGGCTGAACCGAATTTGATGAAATTTGATGGGTAGCCTAGAAATAGCCCCACTTAAAATTTAATCCGTGTTTTGCGTTCCTACGACCAGTGGTTCTCGAGATATTAGTAAAAAACGAAATTTTCGTTTGTCTCATCATCACGGGAAAACGGCTAAACAGAATTAAATGAAATTTCGTGGATAGCCTTGAAATAGCCCCCATAAATTTTGTCCAAGTTTCGAGATTCTAAGACCAGGGGTTGTCGAGATATTAATGAAAAATGGAACTTTTTCCTAGGAGCTGTACTCTCCAACTCCGTGGTTTATCCAAACGGAAAGGATGAAAATCGTTTGTTTAAAACGTCGAAATGAAATAAAATTTTATTTCCGAGTTTGGTGCAGGATATTTGCATTAATTAGTCACTATCGGAAATCATGAATTGTTTGAAACATGAATTTACATAGAAAAATCTACCTCCATGGTTTAACTTTCACAATTTTTACTCAACGATGAAAAGTATAATGAAATTAAAATGGCTATTTAATTCCGCATTTTATGAGGAAGATTCTATCTTATATCATGTTGCTCGGTAACGGAATGAAATTAAATGTGTTGTTAATATTTATTATTATTTTTTCTATTTGAATAATAAATAAACGGATGTAAAAATATATTTTTCAAATGAACGGTTTGATTGTTCTTTTAATTATATAAATTGCGGACTGCGTACATCACTTTCATTTATTTTAGCAAAGAGGTTTCGAGCTCATATATTGTGTTTAGCTAATAAACTCATATATTGTGTTTATCCAATAAATTCATTTAGCCGATTGTTGAAGCAGAAAAGGAGTAGAACGGGTGTATCTTATAATACAATTTTAGTGTTTTCATTTAGTATATACAAACGGGATCAGGATATTTTATTCTTCAAATCTGCAAATTCAGAGTTACGAATTTAGCAGGATATCTCTAAATAACTTGGTAACTTTTCTTAAACTTTACCAAATTAGCGGAAATGTCTCCAAATTCATAGAAATGACGCAAATCAATGATTTGTTTTTTTTTAGAATAAAGTACTGAAATGATGTTTCTATAGCATTTGTCGGTCAGTCCATCCATCCTACTTAGTAACACATTTAAGAATTTTTTTTAATATCACCAAATTGGTAAAAATATTTCTAAATCCATAAAAATATCATGAAATTGATAAAATCGAGCTTAATAAATGAAATAAATTGTGTTTTGTTAAGGGATAGTATTGTGATGATGTTTCGTCAATTTGTCTCAAAATGGGACTATTAGTTCTACAGTCCCACTTGGCGAAAATTTGGCGATTTTTAAGTTATCGCTAAATTGACGAAAATGTCGCCAAACCTTCCATGGAGATTGCATTATTCAGATGATATGATTTCCATCAATTTATTTAAAGCAAATGATATCATGTCACTTAGCAACGGATCCAATATGTTATGCGGCATACGATTTTTATTAAATCTTTTTCGATTTGAATAATAAAAATATGTATATAAAATAAATTTCATTGGCATTAAATTTTTGACTGGATAATATCAATTACGGCCTTCAGGTTGTTTAAACATTATTATTATTGATATTTTCGGGGACTGTTGATTCAGGGATTATTGATATATTCAAATTATTATGGAATTGTTTTATTATGACGAAAATTGTTGAAACTTGTATATAGTACGTTGTACAAATAATCTTCTACAAATGCATGGGTATACCTTAAAATCTACGAGAATATAAGTAGTACAGGTATATTGGCATATATTTTGATATATATTGGCATATATTGGAATCCATTACGACCTTCTGGTATTAAGATTACGGGGATTTTTGATACTTTCAATTTTTTACGTCATCTCTTTTATTTTGGCAAATATTTTTGAGACTCATATTGCAATACGGGTAAGCTTCTACTAACACACTGGCATATTTTCTAATCTGCGACACTATAAGTAGTGCGGGGTTACATATATTGATTCAATTCCTTTTTTTTTTTGTAAATGTGCTTACAAAAAGGGCCAGGATGTTTTATTCTTCAGATCTGCCCGTGAAGATAATTTTGCATAGTGAGAACAGATATTCTTAAACTTCTCTTTATGAGCAATAAATTTAATATTTTAACAGAATTTGCACATGATTGCGAATTATAAATTTCTTTATATTATATACTCCTTACGAAGAACGGGTATGCTGCTAGTCTATACAAATAAAATTAAAAATCTGTCTGTATGTGTGTGTTTGTGTGTTTGTCTCGTCATCACGAAAAAACAGTTGCACCGAATTTCATGAAATTTTGAGGATAGTCGTAAAATAGCCCCACTTAAAAGTTAGTTCATATTTTGGATCAGGAGTTGTCGAGATAATAATGAAAAACGAACTTTCCATAGGAGTTTTATCGCCTCTCTAACTCCATATTTCTTCCAAACCAAATAGATTAGAAACCGCTGGTTTAAAACATGAAGGTAAATGGAAACTCTGTCTCAATGGTTTATTTTTCACAGGCTCTTATCTCCTCTCTCTCTCTAACTCCATGGTTTTTTCAAACGAAAAATGGTAGAAATCGCTAGTTTAAGCCATGAAGGTAAATGGAAACTCTATCACCATAATTTTTTTTCTACAGGCGGTTACTCAACAATGAAAAATATGACATCAAAATAGTTAGTTATTTAATTATGAGCATTTTATGATGAAGATTATTTTTATATCACGTTGCTCAGCAAACGAAGTTAAATCAAATGTGTTTATACGCCATACGATTTTTATTAATTTTTTATTCCGATTTAAATAATAAAGAAATGAATATATTTATAAAAGTATATCATATAAATGAACCGTTTTGTATTTTTGACTGAATTATATTAATTACGGACTTTGTTTAAAGATTGTGAGAATATTTTCAATTTCTTACACAATCTGTTTTATTGTGGCAAAGAGTTTTCAAACTTATATATTGCATTTAGCCAATGAACTCATATATTGTATTTAGCCAATTGTTGAAACAGAATAAAAATAGTACGAGTATCTTCAACTACCATTTTAGCGTTTTCATTTAGGTATATACAAACCAGATCAGGATGTTTTATTCTTCAGATCCACGGATTTGGCGATATATCGCCAACTTGACGACTTTTTCTTAGATGTTTAAAAAGTGACGAAAATGTCGCCAAATCGATAAAAATGTCGCCAAATTGATAAAAATGATGCTAAATCAAGAAAATTATTTGTATTCTGTTAGTTAGATAGTACTGTAATGATGTTTCGGTAGCGCTTGTCTGTCAGTCAGACCATGCCACTTGGCGATAAATTTAGCAGCTTTTTAAAATTTTACCAAATTGATCAAAATATCTCCAACTTGATGACAATATCGCAAAATTGACAAAATGACGTTAAATTAATGATAATGACGAATTAATGAAAATTTAATATTTTGCAAAATTAAGTTCACTTTCCTTGTTAATCTTTGTCGTTTTGTAGGAATTAAAAAACATTTATCGCAAATTTAATAGAATGTTTTGAATAACAATGTCATTTAAAATACTATAGGAATTTGTACATAATTGTAAATTTTAAGTACCTTTATGTTATATATTTCGTGCAAAGAACGAGTATACTACTAGTATTTCCGATAAATTTATTAGAAAAACGTGCAATATCTTAAGAATGGTTCATGCTAGCCTTCTGAACTTTGTATCATTCGTTTTCTAATGAAAAGTTACATAAGAAATGGATAATGTGCGTAACATTGTTGACGGTTCTGATTTTTTTAATAAATTTTCCAATTTTACTCGAAAATTTGGGGGTCTTCCAAACATTGGATGATTGCGTTTAAAAACAATAGGCTTCCAGTATTCATTGATTGTAATTATTGTAATTTTTGTACCAAATTTCATTCGAAAAGCTCCATTCATTAGTGAGATTCTTCCACAGACTCACGGACACAGACACACACGCTCTAACACACACACACACACACACACACACACACACACATATATATATATATATATATATATATATATATATATATATATATATACAGTCATCACCACAAAAACATTCTGTTCGTGTTCAAGGATGCTTAAAACGTGCTCTTCCGTCAAAAACTCGAATTCGAATTTTTGACCCCGTCACAATACATTCCGTATGCACTTATGTATAAAGGAAAGTAATAAGACTACAAATTAGATATTCAATTGACGATATTGTTACGCATAGATCTCATGCCGGTAACGTCATGCCGGTAACGTCATGCCGGTAACGTCCAACCGTCCAAGTAACGCAGTGACTATTAAAAAAAATCTGATGTTGGTAGCACATGACTTTCCCTGCAGACTCATTCACGTTCTCGTTATTTCTTCAATAATTCATTACATTGAGTTTGGTTGAACAAAATAACGCCCATAATTATTTAAAATTACACTGAATTTGCCCATTTAATACAATTTTTATTCTCATTTGGTAACTAAACATATTTTCAAAGGTGGCGTAGCGATAATGCGAAAAAACTAAAATATCTCGAGAACGGCTAGTTCTAGTGTAATGGGTTTGGTCTTACTTTTTTCCATATACATAGTGCAATGTATAAGGAAAATATTGTTGTTGTTGAAACCCAGACCGTCCGACCTACCAGAAAGGTGTAAGGTAACTGTTTGGACGGTCGGGAAGTGCCACCCAATTTAGACCGGAACCCAGTGGGGGAGGCATCCACAGGGACCGTACCCTCCTTCCCCTACCACCAACCTCTCGGAAGGACTTTCGGACCCACATGTTTAACGTGATCGTACTCCGCATGAACACGGCGGCAGTTTTGGCAGTGTCTGGAATCGAACCCGGGCCTACCGAGTGCAACTCCAGCGCGCTAACCAATGGGCTACCGCGCCCCAAAAAAAAATATTGTGTCGGGGTCGAAAATTTGAATTCGAGTTTTCGACGGAAGATCACGTTTCAATAATCCCTGAACTCAAACCGATCGTTCTTGAGGTGAAGTCTGTGTGTGTGTGTGTGTGTGTGTGTGTGTGTGTGTGACTTGAGGGCCCGAGAAAGTGCACCTCGGAGGGATTTTTTTTCATTTGTTTGTTTGTTTAAATTTTGATTTAGTTTTTTAACTATTTTATAAGCTCGAAAATCCTTTGCGATCGCTGAACACACCATAAAATACATGGATAAAAGTACAGGACAGTGCCTCGAATTTCATTCGAGGCACTGTAACAAGATCATAAACAAGCATCCCGCTCGCGAAATCGGGAATTTCAGACGGCTGGTACTTTGATAGTAGAATTTAAAATTCAGAAATTTAAAATCCAGAGTTTTGCAGATAGAGATTTGAATTTTTAAATTTAAGCTTGTAACAGTATTATAAGCATATTATATATATCAGCCTCATAAGCATAGTATATTATAAGCATTCCCTGAAAAAAATCACGTTTCTACGATAATAACTTCATAATTAAGTAGTAATGGACGTTTATTTACTACAAGTCAAGTAACTAATGGGCGTTTATTTACGACAAGTAACTAATGGGCGTTCAGTTACTACCAGTAACTAATGGACGTTTATTTACGACCAGTAACTAATGGGCGTTTATTTATGACCAGTAACTAATGGGCGTTTATTCACAAGTAAATAATGGGTGTTTATTTACGACAAGTAACTAATGAGCAGTTATTTCGGCTAGTAATTAATATCAGGTTCAAAAATCCCAAAAGCATAGACTAAGTTGTAACACGGGGGAATCTTTATTTGTTAAGCTAATTGACAAAACGTTAGACAAAAAGTGAACAAAACTGGCATTTTCACTTTACCTACAATGTGCAGGTTTCCTGAGAAAATCCATAAGCACTCCAATAATTTTGTAAAGAAACATCCATGAGTGTACATATATCTATAGTAGAGTGGCTATGCCCGATCGAATAAAAGTGATTGCAGCTCCCCCTAGCTGATAATTTAAGAAATGAGAATCACGAACTCGGCGAAAAAGCGAGATAGAAGAAAACTGTCAACCAAAGTTGAATAGGATTATCTAATTAGTAGGAATCGACATCAGGAGTGCACGAAGCACGTATATGGAAGGCAATAAATACCTGCCAAAAGGTCGCATCTTCAATGGCTGTAACAAATGCTTGTCGAAATAGGGGGTAATATTTTTTGGTGAATTCAACTGTGCATCGTTGCTGGCGGAAGATTTTTCGAACAAGCTGTATATAAGATTCCTGCGCATGTAAGTTGTTGTTTGTTTTAGCATTCCTAAATATTCATTCCTAACAGCATTCCTAAAAGTATTCCTAAAAACATTCCTAACAGCAGTTAGTCAATAACCATTTTGTGTGAAATAAATGCCTTTTGTGACAGTTTTATCGTCAATTCCTACTCATTAGGTAATGGTCCACAACTTTTATAATTATTTTTTTTTTCAATCTCGCTTTGTTGCTGGGTTCGTTAAACTAACTTTTTATATTCTCCGCTGGAGCACTCTAATCAATTTTATTCGATCGAACATGATTATTTTACTATAGATAGACCTAACGTGTGCATTCATGGAACTCTCTTTACAAAATTATTGGTGTGCTTCAAAACTTTCCTAGTAACCCAGTAAATACAAATGCATAGAGAACGTATTGGCCTGTGGTTAAAAACTGGAATAAGAGTTTTCGATGTATTTAAACGTTTCAAGCGCTCTAGGATATGGAAAAATGATGTTTAGAGTTGTATGTGTGTCATGTACCCCATAACAAACTAGTTGAAGGGAAAACACATACGACGCGATTAAGCACAAATTAATAAAACAAAGCAGAGAGATATGCGACGCATTCTCGCAACAGGTATTTGCTGCTTTGTTTTATTAATTTGTGCTTAATTACGCTGTTTGTGCTTTTCCTTATCCTGTGCACAAATTGTTTCTACTTATTAACAACTAGTTAAGGTAGTAAAAGTATAAACTTTGGGATTACGATCAACAAGAACGTAAAACGGATTCCTATAAAACACTGCAGAAAAAAATTACTTTCCCAGATGTATAAAAATATCCAAAACTCACAGAATTGTATTATTTTCATAAATTAAAGCTATATTTGTTACCTTGAGGCTGGGGTGTTGGAGGACGTACGTGTGTGTGTGTATAATAATTCTTGCTGTACGTTTTTGCAATTTTATGAATACCCTACCTCACATCAATAGCGTTTGAAGTCATTTTGAATACAAGCAATTCAAAACAAAATAGTTTGCGTAAATCACATTGCGTAGCAACATCCTTTCTCACGACATACATGTAACTCTTCTTCAAAAAGATCTTAAAGTACCTAAGAGAAAGGTTCTTCAGCAAAAATATGGGCAAGTAAGTCTTCTTTTCATTTTTTGAAATTTCACTAAAATTCCGTTCGTGGAAACGTGACTTTGTATTCGGCAGTTCTCCAATATATATATACGTCCAAGTATCCAAACGTCATCGAGGCTGATCTTGTGCAGGTAGAAAATGGGCGCAATGCTTGCAAAACAAGGAGGGCCTTAACTCCTGAATAACAAGTTCAAATACAAATACATATTCTTCTATGCATGGATGGAGAGATTTTAAAGTGCAAATAGTAAGATGGAGACTCTCAAAGAAGAACAAACACCCTGAGCATTTTTATTCTAGTTCCATAAATTTAAAAAATTAAATCCCTCGGTTAGTCGTATTGGTACAAAGTATGGGATAAAATTGATCCCAAAATATGACATTTAACCCATATTTGCAGTATATTGTATCACTATATTGTTTAACGTCTCTAATGTGTTTTTGTCTTTCCAGGCACTCCGGAAGTCCCCGGTGACTTAGAAAGCTGAATATTTGCAAACTTATAGAATCGATTGAGATACATAAACGAATGGAGCTGGATTTTCGATTTACCCCCCCCCCCCCCCGTACTGGAGAAAATGCGGATTCTAAAAGTATTTTCAGGCCCTCCAAAAGTCCTTCCGTTGACCTTGAAGACTAAATATTTGCGTACGTATAGAATCAACTACGGTATAAAGCCTACGGAGTCATATTTTTAATTTACTCTACCCTGGGTACGGAAAAAATAGAAGGGAGTCTCAAAAAGATTTTTAAATCCTCCAGGAACCTCTCTGATGACTTAGAAGTTTGAATCTTTGCACATTTATAGTATTTACCGTCAAGCAGAAATAAACGTAGCCGAATTTTCTATTAACTCCCTGGAGACGGAAATAGCTTTTTGACACTGTACAACAAAGTTGAAAAGTGTTTATGACTTTGCTCATTCTGTCTGTGTGTCTGTCTGTCTGTCTGTCCGTTAGCACGATAACTGCCGTAATAATGACTTAATCAAAATGAAATTTTAGTATGTTGTTCAGACGGTCTGTAGGACCTATGGGAATATAAAAGAATAATATCACCCAATTAGTTTTGGATTGAACCCGGGTTGAAAAAATTAAATACATTGAACCCTATGGGACCTAATTTTTCAAACATTTTTAAGCGAATATAAAATTCACAAATTGCTTCAAAAATGTTAGGAAATATTCAAATTGTTCCATAAAATATATAAAAAAAAATTCAGCGAAATATATTCAGTAGCTTTTTAAATAAAAATTAAAATAATAATTACACCTCTTATATGAAGCGATCACTTGACCAAGATATGGAAAGATCACGTGACCCACTTTAAAATGAAGTATGGCATCCATCTTGTCTCAAAATCGTGATGTTTGAAGTTCTTTTTAATTCATATCGAGTGTTGTATCCGTCCTAAAACCGCTTCATTTTTTCTTAAATTCTGTGCATCTATATACTGAAACAACGGAATTACAATATATTTCAGTTTAAATGATGATCCAAATTTGATAATTTCTACAACGAAGCCTATTTTTCACTTATGTAAAATGTAAGCAGCAAAATATGTAGAATGAGTTGTATAAGAATTGCTGTATTTCTTTAATGCAAAATTATTTAGCTCATGGAGTCTGCATAGCTGATATGAATCAAATATTCATTGATTTTACAGAGAGAAGGACGATTTCTTTCGATGAAGCTTTAAGCATAGAGGTTAATTACTTGCAGCTCCATGGTTAATTACTTGCAGCTCCATGTATCGCATTTTAGAGATGTTTAAACCAGGCAATTTATATTTCAATGCCGTCATTTGCATGAAGTTCATTTTTTCGATGAAGGTTTATGTTTTCAAATATAAAAAATTTATGTAGTATTGTGATAAGTTTTAAAATATTACCGAGGAATGTATTGCACTTTAGAGATGTTTAAATAAAATTGCATTGAAGTTGGAAAGTGTTTCATAATCAATGTTTTAAGCATGATTGATCTTTCTTGTTTAACACTTTACAACATTGTTGAAAAGTGTTTATGACTTTGTTCATTCTGTCTGTCTGTCTGTCTGTCTGTCCGTTAGCACGATAACTGCCGTAAAAATGGCTTTATTAAAATGAAATTGTAGTATGTTATTCAGACGGTCTGTGGGACCTATAGGAATATAAATGAATAATATCACCCAATTAGTTTTGGATTGAACGTGTGTTGAAAAAATGAAATACATTGAACCCTATGGAAACTAATTTTTCAAACATTTTTTAAGCGAATTTAAAATTCACAAATTACTTCCAAAGTTTTAGGAAATATTCAAATTATTCCATAAAATATATAAAAAAAATTCAGCAAAATATATTCAGTAGTTTTTAAATACAATTGAAATTAATAATTACACCATTATATGAAGAGATCACGTAACGCACTTCAAAATAAAATATGGCATCCATCTCGTGCCAAAATCATGAATTTTTAAATTCTTTTTAATTTATATTTAGTGTTGTATCCGTCCTAAAACCGCTTTATTTTTGTTTAATTTATGTGTATCTGTATTTTGAAACAGCGCAATTATAATATATTTGAGTTTAAATGGTCAATGCCATCCATCTTGTGTCAAAATTGTAATTTTCAAAGTTATTTTTAATTTATATTTATTGTTGTATCCGTCCTAAAACCTCTTTATTTTTGCTTAATTTCTATGCATCTGTATTCTGAAACAACACAATTACAATATATTTGAGTTTTAATGATCATCAAACTTTGATTATTTCTACAACGGAATCTAATTTTCAATTATGGAGAATGTAAACAGATTATGCTGTAAGATGAGTTGTATAAGAATTGCAGAATTTCTTTAACGCAACTTTATTTTGATCTGGAGTCTGCAATATAGATGATATGGATGAAACATTCATTGATTTTACATAGAGAAGCAGACGATTTAATGGCAGACTTTTTCGATGAAGTTTTATGCATAGAGTTAAATTACTTTTACCTCCATGGTTTTAAGTTTTTATGTAGAATAAATTATTATAGTACTGTGATGAATGAAATAAAAATGTATGAATGAAATATTTACTGCTTTTACTCAGAGAGCCAGGCGATTTATATTTCGATGACGTCATTTGAATCAAGTTCGTTTTTTCGATGAAGTTTTAAATTTTCAAATATAATTAATTATTGCAGTATTGTGATAATTTTAAAAATATTACCACTGAATGTATCGCATTTTATAGATGTTTAAATAAAATTAGAGTTGAAAAGTGTTTCATAATTAATGCTTTATGCATGATTGATCTTTCTTGTTTTTCTTCGAAAAGTCCTTTCAGACGTTCCAAAACGACCTGGTAACTTAGAAAGCTGTATCTCTGCACACTTATAGTAAAGACCACCATATAGAAGCTAACTTAGTTGGAATATTGAGTAACTCCCCCCCCCCTCGCCCCATTGGGGACATTTTTATTTCTTTTTAATATCCTTCCAGACCCTCAAACAGAGGTACAGAGGTT
Organism: Amaurobius ferox; assembly: GCA_951213105.1. Classification (NCBI taxonomy): domain Eukaryota; kingdom Metazoa; phylum Arthropoda; class Arachnida; order Araneae; family Amaurobiidae; genus Amaurobius; species Amaurobius ferox. The sequence goes on along the minus strand of OX578142.1, from coordinate 99,886,801 downwards.
TAAAAGGCTGAAACTTTGACCACTCACAGTCTCAACGACTAGACCAAGCCTAACTAAACCGAATTTTTACTTTCCTTATATACATAATGTATAAGGAAAGTATTGTGACGGGATCGAAAATTAGAATACGAGTTTTCGACGGGAGAGCACGTTTCAAGCATCCCTGATCACGAATCAAACATTTTTGGAGTGATGTCTGTGTGTGTGTGTGGGAAAGTGTGTGTGTGTGTGTGTGTGTGTGTGTGTGTGTGTGTGTGTGTCAGTGAGTCTGTGGAGACGATAACTGACGAACGAATGGACCGATTCGAACGAAATTTGGTACAAAAATCACAATTCGTAAACACTGGAAGCCTATTGTTTTTATACGTAATCGAATGTTCGCAACCCCCCTAAATTTTCGAATGAAATTTTGAAAAAATCTTAAAAATATCAAAACCGCTAATAAAGTTACGCAAATAGACATTTCTTATGTAATTTTTCATTAGAAAACGATTGGCATAAATTTTAGAACGCTAAAATGAACCGTTCTCGAGATATTGCACATTTTTCAAAAAAATTATGAAAAAGTCATAAAATAAAAAAAAATATATTTCCCATTGAAAAACATGTTCACTTTTCATATGTAATACCATGCGATAAATTGGGTGACATCATTCTCGTGGATCTATCTCGTTCCATTCATGAAAAAAGATACTTTGAGTAATACTTTTGAATTTGAACGCCAATAGTCATTTATCTGCTGTAAGAATAACTTATTTCTCCGTTCATAACGCTTGTCGAGATTTTGGCGACGAATTTGACGGAATGTCGCCAACTTGGCGACATTTTAATTGCTGCCAAATTAACTAAAATCTCGCCAAATTGGTAAAAATGACGCTAAATCAATGAAAATGACGTCTAATTGAAGAAAATTTAATATCATGGAAAGAATTTAAGTATCTACTATAAGAATAACGTTTTTTTAGTTGTAAAAGTAGTAAATTCATTGCATTATATAAGGAAAGTCATGTGTTGCCCACATCAGATTTTTTACTTTTCTACCGAGGTGGACAAAATAGACGGGTAAGTCTCTTAGAACTTTCCGGAAGCCCCCTTTACAACTATCCAAGAGCCGTTGACAGTCACATACCGTGTGCTTAGACCAGTTTTTTCTTTCCGTCTGGTAGTCCACAATTTGTAAACTCTAATAATTGCTGACGTTAAACAATTAACAAGTGCAGCCGTTTTGCTAATCTTCGCACCACTACTTCCAACGTCACTTCAAAGTCCATCAGATCATATCTTTTACTAATTACTTCTTGAGCAATGCACTTCCTTAGTCTTTGGACACCTTCAGGTTGCCTTTCTCAACCCGATTCTCACTTTAGCAATATATTCACTGTATAAACTAGTAACTATTTTAAAAACATCCCTTCGATTTAGGTTTAGAATTATATTTCGGGAGCATCTTTTCAGCCTGTTTAAAGAGGCGTAATTTAGTAAATTTTGAAAAAAAAAAGTTCATTTATTACAAGTATGATTTATACGGAAATTATTCCAACTTTTAACCTTTTTTTATTTCACATTTTTATGCTATACCTTGAATCATATGATATTTATTTCTTATTATTAAGAAAAATTATATTTGAATTTTCTTTTAAATGAATGACATCATCGTACTATGCACCATTTAAAATATTGACGATCGTTGGTTTATTCTGTGTGTGTGTGATTTTAAGTTGCACATTCATTTTAGAATGACTTTCTATGCAGTTATAGTTGCTTAACATCATTTCTCTATGTATGGTATTTCATTCTTATTTTACTCTATTCAATAATTTTTACAGATATTCTGTTTCTGCACCTTCTCACTATTTCATTTACTTTGCATCTTTCTGGAGTCGTATTCCTTCTTGAATGTTTTAAGCAAGCTTCATTAGCTCCGCCCCAATTGCAGTATAGCAAGGGTCATTTATAACCCGCCTACTAACACTGGTTGGCTCGTGAGCAAGTTACCAAATAGAGGAATGTTAGGGAAACACGCTGAAATAAGCCTTTTTTAAGAAAAAAAACTATAGTTTAAAAGATATTTAATGTCAAATTTGAAACAACAGTATTTGGGCTGAGAGTTCGCGTTCTAGATTGACTAGCAATAGCAGAACCACGAATTTTTGCAGGCATGTACCTACATATGTTGAATTTTCGCAATTTTAATTTCGATTTAGTTTATGAGTTCTATTTTTTATGCACGTCTAAAGTGTAAATTTTTCTTCAATATGGGCAATAATTTAATTGTTCGAGCATATTGGGAACACGGAGAGCGGTCGTGTGAGCCGGACAGGTTGAAAGAGCTCACGACGTGAGCTTCGGGGGGTTAATGAGTGCCAGCGAACTAAGGACGGAACCCCAACAGGCGTATTACGTCTGCGGAACAGGCGGCATGAAAGAGCTCGCGAAGGAAGGTCATCGAGCACCCATAAGTACAGGAGCGAAGATCCCCTTGGTGCCGAACATAACGAGCAGGAGGAGGAGCCCCTAGAGTTGCAAATACAAACATATTATAGTGTCATTTTATGTAGTCAGAATGAGCTACCATTGTATTTTTTCTGAGCGAGTTCTTTGTTGAATGCAATGCCAAATAAGCAGACAAACTATCTACATTTTGTATATCCTCAAATGGAAATTGTACACTTTATGACATCCCACAAGAAATCATTTCTGACAATCCTTTTAGAGTTGCATTGGGCAAACAAAGCATTTTTTTTGTCTAACAAAAAAATTTACCATACAGGGCAGCTACAACTATTTTAGCGAGAAACATACGCAGCTAATTTTTACAGCGCACCTCCAAAACAACTTTTCCTTCTTTAATCAATTTCAATCGGCTTGTTAAGAAGTCTAGCATCTACCAAATCATGCTCAATAATTACTATTTGTTTTTCCAAGTGTTGAATAATTATTACCCTTGAAGGTTATTTTTTGTATGTATAAGAATTTTATATATGTTATTATATCCGACTTATTTTTGTAATTGGAATCGCAAATAAAATAGCTTTGTATTTTATCTTCTTTAAGTGGCGCGTATAAATAGATGAAAGCAATCGATTAGGTAACTAAATGCCGAGAGCTTTTGGAGTGTAATGTTTTTCAATTATTTATCCCTTTTCTTTTATTTTGCCAAAGTTCAAAACAAACCGCTTAAATATTAAAAGTTATTGACTTCAAATAAACGTATTCGTTTTTTATTTCCTTGCATTCAGCAATCTGGCGTAATCTTCAGTTATCGCAAAATAATTAATCATTTCCAATGAACTTTTCTTCAAGTAAATAAAATTTATAGCTTTTGCAATAAAAAGATTTTTGCGTAAAACATATTTAGATTGCATCGATAATTAAACTGAACATATCTTCTATCTAACTCTTAAGTGTTTTGTTTTAAAATGTATTTAAATATTCCCATTCCATCGCTTATGAAATAGTAGAACGAATACCCGGCGTTGCACGGGATTTAAGATGCAAAACTCTGATTGCAATGACACTGGACATACAGAGAATTATCGAAAGCCAAACAACGCTTTAATGATACGCCCGATTAGCACAAAAAATAAATAACTTGTTGCGCGGGTGTAATGGACCCCAACTAATCATGCGGAAAGCATGCTATCCGAGTACATGGCCTTTGTTAGCTCAGTCTTTACAGTCAGTTTGCAGTCTTTAAATTTAAGTGTACAGTCAAGTACAGTCATTTTAGTGTTAAGTCAAGTAAAGTTAAGCTCTAGCATAATTAAAAACTGATATATGATCAAATTAGTGAAATGTCTAAAATTAGGGAAGTGGACAATTCGAATATCGTAATACAAATTACGTTACTCTCAAAACACCTCACATACAGAAAACAAAACATCGCCATGATTAATTCAGAATTTAAAGAACACATACAAACACAATTTCACAAACGTGAACTAAGTTTATATAATCAAAATTATCAAAATAATATATTAAATTAAAGTACTTTAATTTCACAAATAAGCACACTAAAAAATATATGTTTATATAATTATAATTTATCTACCAGAATATAAATAAGTTTATACAAATAACACTACAAATGTCTGTATCGACTCTATAAATACGTCACTATACCCCACAGCAAAGGATATTTCCAGGTTGTGACGTCATGTGCATAGCAAGCGCCAACCGGGGAATTAAGTTCCACTCATTGCCGAAATTGAAAACATCAACCCTTCTACTTCTCTTCAAAAATTCACAGAAAGTTCAAAAAGAGTAATTAAATTTCCTTATTAGAATGCGAAAATATCCAACTATATTCATGTGAAAGATTACAATTATGCGAATTTTCCATTCTTGGATGCGACGGAATAAAAATGAAATAAACAGTAATAGACATATTTCGATGTATTTAAAAATAAATGAATAAATAAATATGGAGGAATTATCGTACGGATTTGGTTCAAAAACCGTTGAAAAGGACCTTCTAGTCTTAGCATTGATGTCACGATGGGACATCTGTGATGATATTTTTGATCGCTAAGAAGCCGATTTGTGTAAAAATCGCGTAAAATTGCGCTTCAACATAACACAAATAATAAATTAATGAAATTTTTAAAAAAAATCTGGCTTAGCCATATCATTCCGGGTGTTCAACTATTCCTGTGCCTAATTTCGCCGCTATCCGAAACTTCGATTTCCCTGTTTAGACGACAACCCATGCAGATACACAGACAAACATCTTCTTTTATAATGTATGGTGGTTTTAAATTGACCAATTTCAAATCTTACATAATAAAATATGGTTGTGTGTCTTTCTGTCTATGTCGTCCCAAAACCGAAGCTTCGAACAGCGGAGAAATTCGGTACAGAGGCACTTCAGGTCCCCACACAATACGGATCGGCAAGATTTTGTTTAGTTCGAATTAGTTTAAAAGTTACGAACCCTTAAAGTCAGTGGTGGGACTGCCCAGTGGTTAAGACATGGAGATTGCACTCGAACGACCCGAGTTTCTACCGGAACCAAGTGGGAGTGACATTCACAGGAAACATACCCCTCCTTTCCCTACAACCAACATCTCGGAAGGACTTTCGAACCCACTACTTTAACGTGCCCGTACTCCGCGTAGACACAGAGATAGTTTGGGCAGCGCCTGGAACCGAACTCGGGTCCTCCGAGTGCAATCGCCGTTCTTTAACCACTGGGTTGTTCCACCCCAATTTGAAGGGTTGGGGAGAAAACCCTTAAAATATGAAAATGAGGTTAGGATGGCATTGGCATTGCTTTCATAAATAATTTAAATGCGTCTCGTCGTAAAAGGTCGTAGAAGTTAACAACCTACTAAATGAGAAGTTATAGAAAATTTAAACAAGAAAGATCAATCATGCATAAAGCATTGATTATGAAACACTTTCCAACTCTAATTTTATTTAAACATCTCTAAAATGCGATACATTCAGCGGTAATATTTTTAAAATTATCACAATACTGAAATAATTAATTATATTTGAAAATTTAAAACTTCATCGAAAAAAACAAACTTGATTCAAATGACGTCATCGAAATATAAAGCGCCTGGCTCTCTGTGAAAAAGCAGTAAATATTTCATTCATACATTTTTATTTCATTCATCACAGTACTATAATAATTTATTCTATTTAAAAACTTAAAACCATAAAAGTAAAAGTAATTTAACTCTATGCATAAAACTTCATCGCAAAAGTCTGCCATTAAATCATCTGCTTCTCTATGTAAAATTAATGAATGTTTCATTCATATCATTTATATTGTAGACTCCAGAGTAAAATAATTTTGCGTTAAAGAAATTCAGCAATTCTTATACAACTCATCTTACAGCCTAATCTATTTACATTCTCTTTAAGTGAAAGTTAGGTTTCGTTGTAGAAATAATCAAAGTTTGATGATCATTTAAACTCACATATATTGTAATTGTGCTGTTTCAGAATACAGATGCACAGAAATTAAGCCAAAAATAAAGCGGTTTTAGGACGGATACAACACTAAATATACATTAAAAAGAACTTTAAAAATCACAATTTTGACACAGGATGGATGGCATTGATCATTTGAACTCAAGTATATTGTAATTGCGCTGTCTCAGAATACAGATGCACAGAAATTAAGCAAATATAAAGCGGTTTTAGGACGGATACAACACTAATTATAAATTAAAAAGAATTTTAAAAATCAGGATTTTGACACAAGATGGATTCAAATAATGAACTATTAAAAATGAAAACAACAAAAGAGAAACAAATATTAATGCTGTCTTATATTCTGTAATATTGACAAAATATAGGAGTTAAATTTACTACTAGTTCGTAGTAGTACTTCCTAAACTTTTTAGAGCCGCGATTTCTATCCGTTTCTTATACGCCTTATTTTTCTCACATTTTCCATTTATTTTCGATTTTCTACTTTCCTATTTTTCATTATTTTCTATCTTCAAGTAATTTCAAAATTTTCATAAACTTTTCATGGGTCACTAAAAGGCATTTCCAAACCTGAACTTTGAGACCCAAAATTGTAGTTAACACTGATTTGTTAGGAAGTTGTATAATTTCTCTTATTTTTAACACTTTCCAACATAGTTGAAAAGTGTTTATGACTTCGCTCTGTCTGTCTGTCTGTCCGTTCGGACGATAACTGCCGTAAAAATGACTTTATCAAAATGAAATATTAGTATGTTGTTGAGACGGTCTATGGGACATATGGGAATGTAAATGGATAATATCACCCAATTAGTTTTGGATTGAACCAGGGTGGAAAAAATGAAATACATTGAACCCTATGGGACCTAATTTTTTAAACATTTTTAAGCTAAGTTAAAATTCACAAATGACTTCGAAAATTTTAGAAAATATTCAAATTATTTCTTAAAATACATAAAAAAAATTTCAGCAAAATATGTTCGTTAGTTTTTTAAATAAAAATTAAAACAATAATTACACCTATATTATATGAAGAGATCAGATGGCCCACTTCAAAATGAAATATAACATCCACCTTTTTTTTTCAATGTAAAAATCGTGATTTTTAATGTTCTTTCAAATTTATGTTTTGTGTTGCATCCGTTCCAAAACCGCTTTATTTTTTCGTGTTTTCTATGCATCTATATTCTGTGCTAACACAATTACAATATTTTTTAGTTTAAATGATCATCAAACTTTGATTATTTCTACAACGAAGCCTAATGTTAAGGGATGCAGAATGTAAATAAGTGATTGTAAGATGAGTTGTATAAGAATTGCTGAACTTTTTTCATGCAAAATTATTTAGCTCTGAAGTTTGGAAGAAAAGTTATATGAATGGAGCATTAATTGATTTTACATAGAGAGATTTATATTTCGATGATGTCATTTGAATAAAGTTAATTTTCTTCGATAATTTTTTAATTTTTTGAATATAATGAACTATTGTAGTACTTTGATAATTTAAAATTTATCAGCCCTGAATGTATCGCATTTTAGAGATGGTTAAATAAAATTGCATTGCAGTTGGAAAGTGTTTCATAATCCATGCTTTATGCATGATTGATCTTTCTTGTTCTACTTTGCCAATGTCTTTTATACCGAAATTTACTCAAAAGGCTTGAATCAGAGGACGAGAAATACGCGTAAAATATAAAATTCTGAAAAAATGCACAACGTCAAAATAAATAAAATGTATTTATAGTCTGTATTCTGATTAATTCCACTTCTGGCCTTTTGGTTTTCCCAATTCAATTTGTGTCTTGCCCCTCTTTAAGGTGCATCAAATATCACAAGAGCTATGTTTCAGAGTTCGCGGCCCCCATTTACTCCCTCAGAAATAATTTACTTTTTACCCTCCCGATATCAGCTCCTGAAAACGTGAGGAATGGTTGCAGATGGAGCGCCTTCATACAGCGATCAATCTGGACAGACTATCACGTCTCTAAGAACAATAGACGTGCCTAACTTAAAACTGTTAAAAACTGCTCAAAACTTGAGTTATTTGTAAGCTAAAAATTCTTATTTTGCCTTGATACAGGGATGGGATAGTTATAGAGAATGAAACATAAAATAAATGTATGCTTTTTGATGTAGATTATAGACTATTACAAGGAAAGATAATCCATTTAGTTACAAAAAAGGAAGAGAATAGAAAAATGAATGTGGTGTTACTTGCCTGGGTTATTACAGATTCCTATATTTTTTTTTGTGAAAATGAAATTAAATATTTTAGTAGAATGTTTTGAATAACAATGTCATTTAGGAATTTGCACATATATTAAATCACTAGCAAGGTGGGGTATATTTTCTATTATCCATATAAATAAAATTTTAAGTTGTGCTTCTATCTATATGTTTATTATCTCAGCACGGAAGAAAAATTTCGAAGAGAAAAACTCCAAATATTAAAAGTTCATCGGAAAAAGGGAAATTTAAGTTTCCTCTATATAAATAAAATTGAAAATATGTCTGTTTATTTGTGTGTGTGTGTGTGTGTGTGTGTGTGTGTGTGTGTGTGTGTGTGTGTGTGTGTGTGTCCTCATCACGGGAGAACTGCACCGAATTGGATAAAATTTTCGGAGTAGACGTAGAATAGCCCTACTTAAAATTTAGTTCATGTTTCGAGTTTCTAGGACCAGGTATTAATGAGATATTAATAAAAAACACACTATTTTACCTTCCATTGAGATAGCATTCTGCAGACGATATTTATTCCACAAAATTATTTGGAAAAAGAAAGATATCATGTTGCTAAGCAACGGAATTAAACCCAATGAATTAATACAGCAGTAAATCTTTTTTTATTTAAATAATAAAGAAATATATATAAAGAAATTTTATCGGAATTGTATTTTTGATTGGATTATATCAATTAAGGCTTTTGGGTTTAAAGATTTCGGGGATTATTGATATTGTCAAATTCTTACATAACCTGTTTTATTTTGGTGAAAGATTTTTCAAATCCATATATTGTAGTACGGGTATATCTTTTAATACACGGATATACCTTCTAATCCACGAGAATATAAGTAGTACGAGTATATCTTCTAATTCAATTTTAGCACATTTTATTTTGGCATATATTGGATTCAATTTCATATTTTCTACAAATTTGTTTAGAAACGGGATCAGGCTGTTTTATTCTACAGATCTACCTGGGAAGATAATTTTGTATAGCGAGAATAGAGGTTCTTAAACTTCTTTTTAGGAGCATAATTTAAATATTTTAATAGTAAGTTTTGAATAACAATGTAATTTGGAATACTATAGGGACTTGCACATAGTTGTAAATTTTAAGTTTCTTTCGTACAGAAAAACTATAATGTTGCAAGTTATATTATATATTCCTTACGAAGAACGGCCGTACTGGTTGATAGGAAGTGATAGAAAATAAACCGTTAAGGCATGCGTGGATCTAAAAAGAAAAGACTTTCGATATAGTTATAAAATGTTTGTAAAGAATTTGTGAAATTTATGTTCACATAATGTAATCCTTTGTGCCAAAACATTAAATGTTAAATTCTGATGAATTTCTATAAAAATTCTTAAAGTTTGAACATTGTTTTAATAATATTAAAGACAGAAAACGCCAGCCTATAAGCATATTTTTGTTTTTACTCTTTCGTCATTCATCATAAAGGAATTAAAATATATCTCAAATTTTGACCATTTATCCTGTATTTGCCCCATTTATCGCTTTTTAATTAAAAAATATACAAATTTTAAAAATTTTTAGAATTAGTTTTAAGAATAACATAACCTTACATAACCTGTTTTATTTTGGTGAAAGATTTTTCAAATCCATATATTGTAGTACGGGTATATCTTTTAATACACGGATATACCTTCTAATCCACGAGAATATAAGTAGTACGAGTATATCTTCTAATTCAATTTTAGCACATTTTATTTTGGCATATATTGGATTCAATTTCATATTTTCTACAAATTTGTTTAGAAACGGGATCAGGCTGTTTTATTCTACAGATCTACCTGGGAAGATAATTTTGTATAGCGAGAATAGAGGTTCTTAAACTTCTTTTTAGGAGCATAATTTAAATATTTTAATAGTAAGTTTTGAATAACAATGTAATTTGGAATACTATAGGGACTTGCACATAGTTGTAAATTTTAAGTTTCTTTCGTACAGAAAAACTATAATGTTGCAAGTTATATTATATATTCCTTACGAAGAACGGCCGTACTGGTTGATAGGAAGTGATAGAAAATAAACCGTTAAGGCATGCGTGGATCTAAAAAGAAAAGACTTTCGATATAGTTATAAAATGTTTGTAAAGAATTTGTGAAATTTATGTTCACATAATGTAATCCTTTGTGCCAAAACATTAAATGTTAAATTCTGATGAATTTCTATAAAAATTCTTAAAGTTTGAACATTGTTTTAATAATATTAAAGACAGAAAACGCCAGCCTATAAGCATATTTTTGTTTTTACTATTTCGTCATTCATCATAAAGGAATTAAAATATATCTCAAATTTTGACCATTTATCCTGTATTTGCCCCATTTATCGCTTTTTAATTAAAAAATATACAAATTTTAAAAATTTTTAGAATTAGTTTTAAGAAAGCGTCTAAGATTTCACAGCTACCTTCTTATCACGAAATTATATTATGGAAGATCTGCATTTTAGATATTATTTTTAAAAATTGGCAAATCCACTTGGAGAAGCTTTTTTCTAAACTTAATTGACTTTTAATTTGTTAATTACACTTTAAATTATAGACATTTTCTGAACGCAAATACTATGACAATGTTTAATATTCGTTTGGCAAACTGTCAAGAGTCGGAATTGTATTTCATTTTGAAAATTTTTCTTCTAAATAGAGTCAAACTGAAATTGTAGATAAGAGTGAAAATGATGCAATTTTGAGCAAAATTCTGTATCTTACTAACTACTGAAAGAAATAAACTAAAATTTTGAGCACTTGTGTTGGATATATTGTTGGATATATAAGACGTCTGTGTGTCTGTGAGGATATTGCATCCACTCTAACTGAAAAACTGATGGACCAAATTTAATAAAATTTGGTAGGTAAGTTTTTTGTGGGAAACCCTGATGTTCATTTGATTATAGTATGATTCGCAATAAAAGAATCTGCCTTCTTTGAGAAATGGCCGGCAGAAATTGCCTTTATCCACTCTAGCTAAAAACTAATGGACCAAATTTAACACAATTTGGTGTATAATATTTCAATAACCTACAAGTGATTTATATACCAAATTTAACAAAATTTGTTATATGAATCACTTGTAGGTTATTCTAGTACGATTCGGGAAAATGGAACGGGCTGTTTTTGCGAAATGGCCCGCAAAAATCGTTAAATATAAAAATAAAAGACTACGTGTGCTCAATTATATCAATTAAATTCCTATTTTATACGTGATTTTGACTACAAAAAGAATAAGACTAACCCCATTACTCTAGGACTAGCCGTTCTTGAGATATTTTAGTTTTCTTTGCGTTTTCGCTACGCCACTTTTGACACTAAGTCCATCTATTAAATGAGAAACAAATTTAAGTTTAACGTGCAAATTCAATGTCATTTAAAATACTCATGGCTGTTATTCTGTGCAGATAAACTCAAATTATTATTGAAGAAATAAAAAGAACGCGAATATGAGTCTGCAGGGAAAGACATGTGCTGCCCACATCAGAATTTTTAACAGTATTACAACAATGATTTATATTTTATTATACAACAGTATTACAACAATGATTTATTTGAGGAGGGTACGGTCCCTGTCGATGCCTCCCCCACTGGGTTCCGGTCTAAATTGGTTGGCACTTTCCGGCCGTCCAAATAGTTACCTTTACCTTTCTGGTAGGTCGGACGGTCTGGGTCTCAACAACAACAGCAATGATTGATAGAAGTGAACGGGGATTATTTGCACGCCACTTTGAAAAAATGTAGGATCTATATTTAAAGATCCACCAAATTGTTGTAGAATAAAATGTTCTACAAATTTAATCTGTGTACCAAATTTTAAGTCTCTAGGACGTAGGAAAGTGCATTAAAAACGCCATCAAATAAGTATATCATGAAAAGTTATATAAAATTTTAAAAAAATTTGAAAAATTGTTATCTACCAAATTTATTTTAAAATGTGAAGCCTCTCTCATATGCAAAATAATTAAACTCTTGGAAAGATATCTATATAAATAAAATTGAAAATCTGTCTGTCTGTCTGTCTGTTTGTCTGTCTGTTTGTCCCATCATCACGGGAGAACGGCTGAACCGAATGTGATGAAATTTTGTGGGTAGCCTAGAAATAGCCCCACTTAAAATTTAGTCCATATTTGGAGTTTCCATAACCAGTGGTTCTCGAGATATTAGTGAAAAACGAATATTTCGTTTGTCTCATCATCACGAGAGAACGGCTGAATCGAATTTAATGAAATTTTGTGAGTAGCCTTGAAATAGCCCCCCATAAATTTTGCCCAAGTTTCGAGTTTCTAATACCAAGGGTTGTCGAGATATTAATGAAAAACGGAACTTTATCCTAGGAGATCTACTCTCTAACTCCGTGGTTTATCCAAACGGAAAGGATGAAAATCGTTTGTTTAAAACGTCAACGTGAATTAAAACTTCATTTCTGAGCTTAGTGCAGGATTTTTGCATTAATTAGTCACTATTTGAAAGCATGAATTGTTTGAAACATGAATTTTAATGGGAAATCTAACTCCATGGTCAAGCATTTACTAAACAATGGAAAGTATAAAGAAATCAAAATGGTTATTATTTTTGCATTTTATGGGGAAGAGATCAAAATGGTTATTTAATTTCGCAGTTTATGAGGAAGATTCTTTATTATATTATGTTGCTCAGAAACGCAATTAAATTAAATGTGTTTCTTAATATTTGTTATTATTTTTTCTATTTGAATAATAAATAAATAGATGTATAAATATATTTTGTAAATGAACGGTTTGATTTTTCTTTTAATTATATTAATTACGGACTGCGTACATCACTTTCATTTGGCAAAGAGTTTTTAAGCTTTTATATTGTGTTTAGCTAATAAACTCATATTGTGTTTACCAATAAACTCATTTATCCGATTGTTGAAACAGAAAAAGAGTAGAAAGGGTATATCTTCTAATACAATTTTAGTGTTTGCATTTAGTATATACAAACGGGATCAGGATATTTTATTCTTCGGATCTGCAAATTCAGAGCTACGAATTTGGCGGAATATCGCTAACTTGGCAACTTTTCTTAAACTTTGCCAAATTGACGGAAATATCGCCAAATTGCTAAAAACGACGCAAAAAATGAAATTAAATTCGTCTTTTTAGAAGACAGTACTGAAATGATGTTTCGGTAGCATTTGTGGGTCAGTCTATCCATCCTACTTAGTAACACATTTATCGAATTTTTAAAATATCACCAAGTTGATAAAAATGTTTGTGAATCTATAAAAATGTCATGAAATTCATAAAATTACGCTTAATAAATGAAATTAATTGTGTTTTGTTAGGGGATAATATTATGATGATGTTTCGTCAATTTGTCGCAAAATGGGACTATCAGTTTTACAGTCCCACTTGGCGATAAATTTGGCGATTTTTTAAGTTATCGCTAAATTGAAGAAAATATCGCCAAACCTTTCATGGAGATAGCATTATTCAGACGATATGATTTCCATCAATTCATTTGAAGCAACTGATATGTCGTTTAGCAATGAATGTAAATCCAATGTGTTATGTGGCATACGATTTTAATTAAATATTTTCCGATTTGAATAATAAAGATATGTATATAAAATAAATTTCATTGGCATTGCATTTTTGACTGGAAAATATCGATTACGGTCTTCAGGTTACACATTATTATTATTGATATTTGCGGGGATTATAGATTCAGGGATTATTGATATTTTCAAATTATTATACCATTGTTTTATTATGACAAAAATTGTTGAAACTCACATATTGTACGTTGTGCGAGTAATCTTCTATAAATGCACGTGTTATCTTCTAATCTACGAGAATATAAGTAGTACAGGTATATAGGCATATATTTGATATATATTGGCATATATTGGAATCAATTACGACCTTCTGGTATAAAGATTACGGGGATAATTGACATTTTCAATTTATAATGTCATCTGTTTTATTTCGGCAAAGATTTTTTAGACTCATATTGTAATAAGGGTAATCTTCTACTAACATACAGGCATATTTTCTAATCTGCGACAATATAAGTAGTATTGGTATATATACATATATATATATATATATACATATATATATATATATATATATATATATATATATATATATATATATATATGTATGTATATTCCCATATAATTTTAGTGCTTTCATTCTGGCATATATTGGAATCAATTACGGGTTTATTGATATTTTCAATTTATACATGTAATCTACTAATACAGGTTATATCTTCTAATATTCGCGTATATAAGTAGTACGGGTCCTATACAATTTTAATGCTTTCATTTTGCATATATTGATTCAATTCCTTTTTTTTTGTAAATTTGCTTTCGAAAGGGGACAGGATGTTTTATTCTGCAGATCTGCCCGTGACGATAATTTTGCATGATGAGAACAGATATTCATAAACTTCTCTTTAGGAGCAATAAATTTAATATTTTAACATAATTTGCATATGAATCTGAATTATGAGTTTCTTCATATTTTATACTCCGTACGAAGAACGGGTATGCTGCTAGTTTATCTATATAAATAAAAATGAAAATCTGTCTGTCTGTCTGTCTGTCTGTTTATCCCATCATCACGGGAGAACGGCTGACCCGAATTTGATGAAATTTTGTGGGTAGCCTAGAAATAGCCCCACTTAAAATTTAGTCCGTATTTTGAGTTTTTACGACCAGTAGTTCTCGAGTTCCAGTATTCCCTCTTCCGGCCATCCAAACAGCTGCTCTAAGTCTACGGACGAGTCGGGTGGTCTGGGCTTTCGACACTCCTTTCGACCAGTAGTTCTCGAGATATTAGTAAAAAACAAAATTTTCGTTTGTCTCATCATCACGGGAAAACGGCTAAACCGAATTAAATGAAATTTTGTGGATAGCCTTGAAATAGCCCCCCATAAGTTTTGTCCAAGTTTTGAGTTTCTAAGACCATGGGTTGTCGAGATATTAATGAAAAACGGAACTTTTTCTTAGGAGATCTACTCTCCAACTCCGTGGTTTATCCAAACGAAAAGGATGAAAATCGTTTGTTTAAAACGCCAAAATGAAATAAAACTTTATTTCCGAGTTTGGTACAGGATTTTTGCATTAATTAGTCACTATAGGAAAGCATGAATTGTTTGAAACATGAATTTAAATGGAAAAATCTACCTCCATGGTTCATCTTTCACAAATTCTTACTCAACGATGAAAAGTATAAAGAAATCAAAATGGCTATTTAATTTCACATTTTATGAGGAAGATTCTATCTTATATCATGTTGTTCGGCAATGGAATGAAATTAAATGTGTTGGTAATATTTATTATTATTTTTTCTATTTGTATAATAAATAAATGGATGTAAAAATATATTTTATAAATGAACGGTTTGATTGTTATTTTAATTATATATATTGCGGATTGCGTACATCACTTTCATTTATTTAAGCAAAGAGGTTTCAAGCTCATATATTGGGTTTAGCTAATAAACTCATATATTGTGTTTACCCAATAAATTCATTTAGCCGATTGTTGAAGCAGAAAAAGAGTAGAACGGGTGTATGTATCTTCTAATACAATTTTAGTGTTTTCATTTAGTATATACAAACGGGATCAGGATATTTCATTTTTCAGATCTGCAAATTCAGAGCTACGAATTTAGCGGAATATCTCTAAATAACTTGGTAACTTTTCTTAAACTTTATCAAATTAGTGGAAATGTCTCCAAATTGATAAAAATGGCCCAAATCAATGAAATTAAATTTGTTTTTTTAGAATAGAGTACTGAAATGATGTTTCTGTAGCATTTGTCGGTCAGTTCATCCATCCTACTTAGTAACACATTGAAGGATTTTTTTTAATATCACCAAATTGGTAAAAATATTTCTAAATCCATAAAAATATCATGAAATTGATAATATCGCGCTTAATAAATGAAATTAGTTATGTTTTGTTAGGGGATAGTATTGTGATGATGTTTCGTCAATTTGTCGCAAAATGGGACTATCAGTTTTACAGTCCCACTTGGCGATAAATTTGGCGATTTTTTAAGTTATCGCTAAATCGACGAAAATGTCACCAAACCTTCCATGGAGATTGCATTATTCTGATGATATGATTTCCATCAATTTATTTAAAGCAAATGAAACCATGTCGCTTAGCAACGGATCCAATATGTTATGCGGCATACGATTTTTATTAAATCTTTTCCGATTTGAATAAAAAAAATATGTATATAAAATAAATTTCATTGACATTGCATTTTTGACTGCATAATATCAATTACGGTCTTCAGTTTTAAACATCATTATTATTGGTATTTTCGGGGACTGTTGATTCAGGGATTATTGATATTTTCAAATTAATATAGAATTGTTTTATTATGACGAAAATTGTTGAAACTCATATATAGTACGTTGTACGAGTAATCTTCTACAAATGCATGGGAATATCTTCTAATCTACGAGAATATAAGTAGTACAGTTATATTGGCATATATTTTGATATATATTGGCATATATTGGAATCAATTACGACCTTCTGGTATTAAGATTACGGGGATTTTTGATACTTTCAATTTATTACGCCATCTTTTTTATTTTGGCAAATATTTTTTAGACTCATATTGCAATACGGGTAAGCTTCTACTAACACACTGGCATATTTTCTAATCTGCGACAATATAAGTAGTACGGGGTTGCATATATTGATTCAATTCCTTTTTTTTTTTGTAAATTTACTTACAAAAGGGGCCAGGATGTTTTATTCTTCAGATCTGCCCGTGAATATAATTTTGCATAGTGAGAACAGATATTCTTAAACTTCTCCTTATGAGCAATAAATTTAATATTTTAACAGAATTTGCACATGATTGCGAATTATAAATTTCTTTATATTATATACTCCGTACGAAGAACGGGTATGCTGCTAGTTATATAATATATCTATTTTTTCCTTCTGGAGGATATCGCAAAAGTCAGAATTTAATTGAATTCGTTTTTCTCCCTATATTAAATAATTTTTAATTAAAAAACTACCTAACATATTTTACTGAAATTTTTTTTATATATTTTAAGAGATAATGTAAATATTTCCTAAAAATTTCGAAGCAATTTGTGAATTTTAAATGTGCTTAAAAAATGTTTGAAAAATTAGGTCCCATAGGGTTCAATGGATTTCATTTTTTCAACCCGGGTTCAATACAAAACTAATTGGGTGATATGATTTATTTATATTCCCGTAGGTCCCACAGACCGTCTGAAAAGCATACTAAAATTTCATTTTGATAAATTCATTTTTACGGCAGTTATCGTGCTAACGGACAGACAGACAGACAGACAGACGGACAGACAGACGGACAGACAGACAGACAGAATGAGCAAAGTCATAAACACTTTTCAACTATGTTATAAAGTGTTAAAAAAGGAACACTGACTTAAAATTAGGAACTCTAAACTTCAACCACTCATAACATATCATTGAGTAAAATAGATTAATTTTATATAAATTCTGTCTAATTAGAATTTTGTAATAAAAAATACGTGGCATATTAACACTTTACAACATAGTTGAGAAGTGTTCATGTCTTTGTTCATTCTGTCTGTTTGTCTGTCCGTTAGCACGATAACTGCCGTAAAAATGACTTTATCAAAATGAAATTTTAGTATGTTGTCCTGACAGTCTGTGGGACCTATAGGAATATAAATGAATAATATAACCCGATTAGTTTTGGATTGAACCCGGGTTGAAAAAATGAAATACATTGAACCCTAATACACGGGACCCTAATACATGGATGAAATACATGGGACATAATTATTCAAACATTTTTTAAACGAATTTAAAATTCACAAATTGCGTCGAAAGTTTTAGAAAATATTCAAGTTATCACATAAAATATATAGAAAATTTTCAGAAAATTATATTCAGTAGTTTTTTAAATGAAAATTAGAATAATAATTACACCCATTAGATGAAGAGATCACGTGACCATTATGTGAAGAAATCACGTGATCCACTTCAAAATAAAATATGGCATCCATCTTGTGTCAAAATCGTGATTTTTAAAGTTATTTTTAATTTATATTTGATGTTGTATCCTTCCTAAAACCGCTTATTTTTGCTTAATTTCTGTGCATCATTGTTCTGAAACAACGCAATTACTATATATTTGAGTTTAAATGATCATGAAACTTTGATTATTTCTACAACGAAGCCTAATTTTCACTTATGGAGATTGTAAACATATCAAGTTGTAAGATGAGTTGTATAAGAATTCCTGGATTTCTTTAACGCACAATTATTTAGCGCTGGAGTCTGCAATATATTTGATATGAATGAAACAGTCATGATTTTAAATAGAGAACAGTCGATTTTATAGCAGACTTTTTCTGTGAAGTTTTAAACACAGAGTTAAATTACTTTTACCTCTACAGTTTTAAGTTTTTAAGTAAAATAAGTTATTGTAGTAGTATTGTGATAAATGAAAGGAATAGAATAAATGTTTATGAATGAAATTTTCACTGCTTTTTCATAGAGAGCCAGGCAATTTATATTTCAATGACGTCATTTGAATAAAGTACATTTTTTTTGGAGGAAGTTTCCAAATATAATAAATTATTGTAGTAATGTGATAATTTCAAACATATTATCGTTGAATGTATCGCCTTTTACAGATGTTTAAATAAAATTGCATTGTAGTTGGAAAGTGTTTCATAATCAATGCTTTATGCATGATTGATCTTTCTTGGTAAAAAATTAAGTTAGTACAAATTTTAATATGAAGACATCCCCTTGTGTAAACGAGATGTATATGCATTTATAGCAGACATTATTCTAAGTCCAATAATATATTTTTTGTACGTACGACCTGGGGGGGGGGCTGAATAACAAGCAATATTCGAATACTTTTTTGGCCGACTTTGCAATGAAATGGTTCGAATGCTGGAGTACATTTAAAAAAAAATGTAATTTTACTTCATATTCTCTAG
This sequence comes from Amaurobius ferox, assembly GCA_951213105.1. Lineage (NCBI taxonomy): Eukaryota > Metazoa > Arthropoda > Arachnida > Araneae > Amaurobiidae > Amaurobius > Amaurobius ferox. Next base: position 99,867,647 of record OX578142.1, on the reverse strand, counting down.
AAAATATGAAAAATACAGGGTGGTAATAATAAAAGTATCCAACTATCCCTGTGCAGAGCTTTATGAAGACTTTTCTAGCAGTAAACTCAACTGGAATTCGAGATCATAAATTTTCAGTAGGTTTTATCCTATTCATCGCCAAATCTCCACTATTTGTTACATTTTAAATTATTATTTTCCTAAATCACTTTCGTATTTTGACAGATAATCCTGTTAAATTTGGTTCACTTTTGTTCAATAGGTCCAGAAGACTTGGAATAGAGATATTGCGATTATGAGCTCATTATCTCTCTATATTAAAAAACAAGAAAGATCAATCATGCTTAAAGCATTGATTATGAAACACTTTCCAACTTCAATGCAATTTTATTTAACCATGTCTAAAATGCAATACATTTCTCGGTAAAATTTTAAAACTTATCACAATACTACATTAATTTATTATATTCGAAAACCTTCATCGAAAAATATGAACTTCATTCAAATGACGACATTGAAATATAGATTGCCTGGTTTAAACATCTCTAAAATATGATACATTCTTCGGTAAAAATTTTAGAATTATCATAACACTACGATAATTTATTATATTTGAAAACTTCATCGAAAACAACTGAAATTCATTCAATTGACGTCATAAAAAAAATATCACGCCTGGCTCTCTCTATAAAAACAGGATTTCATTCATAACTTTCTCCCATTCATTTCATTCATCACAATACTATAATAATTTATTTTATTTAAAAATGAAAACCATGAAGTTACAAGTAATTAAACTCTATGCGTAAAACTTCATCGAAAAAAATCGTCCTTCTCTTTGAAAAATCAATGAATATTTCATTCATATCAGCTACATAGACTCCATGAACTAAATGATTTTGTGTTAAAGAAATACAGCACTTCTAATACAACTCATTCTACATATTTTGCTGTTTACATTTTACATAGGTGAAAAATAGGCCTCGTTGTAAAAATAATCAAATTTGGATGAGCATTTAAACTCAAATATATTGTAATTGCGTTGTTTCAGTATGTAGATGCACAGAATTTAAGCAAAGATAGAGTGGTTTTAGGACGGATACAACACTCAATATGAATTAAAAAGAACTTTAAAAAATCACGATTTTGAGACAAGATGGATGCCATATATCATTTTGAAGTGTGTCACGTGATCTTTTCATTTCGTGGTCACGTGATCGCTTCATATAAGAGCTGTTATTATTATTTTAATTTTTATTTAAAAAACTACTGAATATATTTCGCTGAATTTTTTTTATATATTTTATGGAACAATTTGAATATTTCCTAAAACTTCGAAGCAACTTGTGAATTTTAAATTCGCTTAAAAAATGTTTGAAAAATTAGGTCCTATAGGGTTCAAGTATTTCATTCTTTCAACCCGGGTTCAATCCAAAACTAATTGGGTGATATTATTCATTTATATTCTCATAGGTCCTACAGACCGTTTGAACAACATACTAAAATTTCATTTTGATTAAGTCATTTTTACGGTAGTTATCGTGCTAACGGACAGACAGACAGATAGGCAGACAGAATGAACAAAGTCATAAACACTTTTCAACTTTGTTGTAAAGTGTTAAAACGTAGCTGACGCCGCCGCCGCTGTTTGACAAATTTCTCGCTCCTCAAGTTTTTCTCTGCTCCGTACCGCAGAAGCTATAGCATACAAAAATATAAAATTTGGTACACTTGTAGAGAAAGCTTCTGGCGAATTCGTTGAAATAAACCGTTTTTCAAAATATACAAAATATATTGTAGTTTAAGAAATGTTTAATGTCAAATACAAAATATTTGAACTGCGAGTTCGCCTTCTGTATAGACTACCAATAGCAGGACCACGAATTTTTTCAGGCAGGTACCTACATAGTTGAATTTTGGCACTACTGAGCCCTTTTTTAACACTTTACAACAAAGTTGAAAAGTGTTTATGACTTTGTTCATTCTGTCTGTCTGTCTGTCTGTCTGTCTGTCCGTTAGCACGATAACTGCCGTAAAAATGAGTTTATCAAAATGAAATTTTAGTATGTTTTTCAGACGGTCTGTAGGACCTATGGGAATATAAATAAATAATATCACCCAATTACTTTTTTATTGAACCCGGGTTGAAAAAATGAAATACATTGAACCCTATGGGACCTAATTTTTCAAACATTTTTTAAGTAAATTTAAAATTCACGAATTGCTTCGAAATTTTTAGGAAATATTCACATTATCCCATAGAATATATAAAAAAAAATTCAGTAAAATATGTTAAGTAGTTTTTTAATTAAAAAAATTATTTAATATAGGGAAAAAAACAAATTCAATTAAATTCTGACTTTGGGATATCTTCCAGAAAGAAAAGAGAGAGATATTATATAATAAATATCTCTCCATTTGTTAAAACGTTTTGCATATGGGAGTGGCTTCATATTTTAAAATAAATTTGGTAGATAACAATTTTTCATTTTTTTTTAAATTTTATATAACTCTTCTTGATAAATTTAATTGATGGCATTTTAAATGCACTTTCCTACGTCCTAGAGAGTTAAAATTTGGTACACAGCTTAAATTTGTTGAACATTTTATTCGACAAAAATTTGATGGATCTTTAAATATAGATCATACATTTTTTTCGAAATGGCCTGAAAATAATCCCCGTTCACTTCTATAAATCATTGGTGTAATATTGTTAAAAATTCTGATGTGGACAGCACATGTCTTTCTCTGCAGACTCATATTCGTTCTCTTTATTTATTCAATGATAATTTGAGTTTATCTGCACAACATAAGTATTTTAAATGACATTGAATTTACACGTTAAACTTAAATTTGGTTCTCATTTGATAGCTGGACTTATTGTCAAAGGTGGCGTAGCGAAAACGCGAAAAAACTAGAATATCTCAAGAACGGCTAGTCCTAGAGTAATGGGGTTAGTCTTATTCTTTTTGTTGTCAAAAATCACCTATAACATAGGAATTTAATTGATATAATTGAGCACACGTAGTCTTTTATTTTTATATATAACGATTTTTGCTGGCCATTTCGCAAAAATAGCCCGTTCCTTTGTCCCGAATCGTAGTAGAATAACCTACAAATGATTTATATACAAAATTTTGTTAAATTTGGTATATAAATCACTTGTAGGTTATTGAAATATTATACTCCAAATTTTGTTAAATTTGGTTCATTAGTTTTTAGCTAGAGTGGATAAAGGCAATTTCTGCGGCCATTTCGCAAAGAAGGCAGATTCTTTTATTACGAATCGTACTATAATCTAATGAACATCAGGATTTCCCACAAAAAACATACCTACCAAATTGTATGAAATTCGGTCCATTAGTTTTTCAATTAGAGTGGATGTAATATCCACACAGACACACAGAAACATACACAGATACACCCTTACACACACAGACGTCTTCCTAAAAGTAGTTTTTTCGTGTTCTAGAAGTCCCAAAACGTGTAGATCCTTTGAAAATTCGAGTTCCGATCTTCGGTACGATTCCAATACTTTGAGTACATACACATACACATATTATATTATCTGTGTATTATCTGTGTATCTAAATTCCGTGCCTATGCGATTACAATAGTTGTGATTTTAAATGATCCCTAAACTTTTATTATTTCTTCAAGGAAGCCTAATTTTAACATATGCAGAATGCAAATATCTCAAGCGATTGTAAGATGAATTACATAAGAATTGCTGAATTTTTTTCACACAAAATTATTTAGCTCTGGAGTCTGGAATACAAGTTATATGAATGAAATATTCATTGATTTTGCATAAAGAATCAGATGATTTATATTTCGATACAGTTTTAAATATTTAAGTATAATAAATTACTGTAGTACTGTGATAATGTAAAAGATATTACCACTGAATGAATCACATTTTAGAAATTTTTAAATGAAATTACATTTCAGTTGGAAAGTGTTTCATAATCAATGCTTATGCATGATTGATCTTTCTTGTTTAATCTAGATGTAGTTTACGAGATATTTTACCTTTTATGCACTTCTGAAGTGAAAAATGTCTTTTCGTATCGGCAGGTCCATTGAATTTCTCTGTCTCGTACGGCAAAAACTATAGCATACAAAACTGTGAAATTTGGTACATTTATAGAAAAATAATAAGGTAACACGATAAAATAAATTATTTACCGATTTAAACATTAGTTTGGCTTAAAATTGCTGAGAGCGCAACGAGTAGGAAGAGTAGCAAGCAAGGACAGAAACATTTTACAACTTCTAGTCTTCTACCATCCAAATTCAATGTATGCCTTTCCCCCCTTTAAAATACAACAAATAGTAGAAGAGCTATGAGTTCGGAGCTCCGTCAAAAATAATTTACTTTTTTACCTTCCCGAGATCAGCTTCGGAAGACGTGACGACGAATCATGCATTGAACATCTTCATACGGCGATCAATCTAGACAGACAATCACGTTTCTAAGAATAATAGGAGGACCTAACTTAAAACTGCCAAAAGCAACTGCTGCTTGAGTTATTTGTAAGTTAAAAAATTTTATTACATCTAGATACAGAAAAGAGATAATTACATCTAATAAACATAGAATTAAAAGTTAGTTTATTAATTTGGAGTATAAGGATGTCCGTTAAATCAACAATGCCAGTAAAATTGCAAAACTCTGAACTTGCTGGAGATAGAAACATATTTATAACTTAAATATATAGATAGTAAACTCTTACACATTTTAATAAAACTAAATTTAAGCACAAAGCAAACTGCTTAATAACTGTCTAATTTTGAAGTTTTTCCGTGTACACTACTCTCCTAATTTAATAAACACGTTCACAAATTTAGGAAATAGAGATTTCAATTAAAACACATAGGCATGTTTAATTGGTAGGGAGCATATGACCTCAGTAGGCAAATTTAAATAAACTATAAACTGATCATCAGAAAACAAAAAAGAGAAACAAGTATTGATATTGCCTATCTTTTATTCAATCATTTCGAAGTTGAATTGTCAAAAATAATTCTGTTTTCAGATAGTAAATTATATAAGTGAGAAAACAGTTAGTTATAATTTATAAAGAAGTTTTAAATAGCTCCCTCTCTTCTACTCCCTAATTATTTTAATTTCATTTACTGATATATTCTTAATAGATTCAACAACTGTAAAAAAAAATTCACTCAAAATATATTGTTATCAATTATCTCACGTATATATTTATCTATCATATCTATCATATTGATATGAATTATCACACGCCAAAGTCTAAAGTAAGAAAATGTGTTTAACGCCATAATCTTTAGATACGATCATGCAATATTCATAATTATTCCACTTCTGTCCCTTTATCATGACAATTCAATTTGTGTCTTACCCCTGTTTAAGGTGCATCAAATATTATAAAAACTATGTTTCAATGTTTGAGACCATCGTTTTTTCCTTCAGAAATGATTTACTTTCTACCCTACCGAGATCAGCTTCGAAAAACGTGAGAAGAGGGCCTTAGATAGAGCTGCTTCATACAGCAGTCAATCCGAACAGACTATCACGTTCCAGAGAACAATAGACGTGCCTGACTAAAAACTGCTAAAAAAATAAAGTTATTCGTAAGTTAAAAATTTTTATTTCGTCTAGATACTGTAATAAGATAGCTATATTAAAGATGATAATGAAAAATTTGCTTTCTATTATGCATGACAGACCCATATAATTTAACTCCGGGGAAACCGTACATGGTTTCGAAAATACTTCTCACTTTATTTTATTGTATTTTTCTCAATATTTTGGGTGCCAGTAAAGTCCTAGGTCTATTTGTTGATTTATCAGTTTGAATCTATTCAGCTCACTCACTATTCATGCACTTACACCATGTATGTTAATGCAGGGAACAAGGGGTTTAGTACCTGTATTACATATATGATTTTTCTTAATTTTAAATTTTAATTTCTTTATTGGAAGAAGTTACAGGCTTAACTAATATCATGGCTTTCTCAGCATGATATCCAGATTCTTCTTCTTCGACCCAGACCGTCCGACCTACCAGAGAGGTGTAAGGTATCTGTTTGGACGGCCGGGAAGTGCCACCCAATTTAGACCGGAACCCAGTGGGGGAGGCATCCACAGGGACCGTACCCTCCTTCCCCTACCACCAACCTCTCGGAAGGACTTACGGACCCACATGTTTAACGTGATCGTACTCCGCGTGAACACGGCGGCAGTTTGGGCAGCGGCTGGAATCGAACCCGAGCCTACCGAGTGCAACTCCAGCGCGCTAACCACAGGGCTACCGCGCCCTCATGATATCCAGATTTTAATTTCAAATGTTTACCTTATATGTGGAAACGGGAAAGATGGGTATTTAGCACCTGTTTTATATATAAAGGAATTATTCTCAAGCCAACCATTGGGTCAATATTAATTTTAATTTTACATGTGCTCTTCATAAAACTTTCAATAAGAGATAAGTCACAGGTAATTGAAATATACAAGTAATTAAATTTCTTACAATATATATATATGTATATATATATATATATATATATATATATATATATATATATATATATATATATATATATATATATATATATATATATATATATAAGGGGCAGTCAAATGAAAACGAGACAGATGGAAAAAAAGTACGTAAACTGTTTATTCTTTCACAAGTAATCGCCATAACTGTTAAAGCATTTGTCCTACTGTGAGACAAGACGGCTAATGCCTTTATGGAAGAATGTTTTTGGTTGCCTACGGAACCATGATTGTACCCAGGCATGCAGCTCTTCGTCCGAGGCAAATCGACGGCCACGAATGTCTTTCTTCAGGAATTGCAGGTCCGAATGTCTTCCACTGTCCACTGTCGGCCATTTCTAACGGCAGCATCCACCGCAGCAATAACAGAAGGGGTAATGACAGGATGATCCTGTCCTGGCCGCCTGTTGTCTTTCAATGACACCCGACCGTCTCGATAACGTTTATTCCACTCAAACACATGCGCACGTGACATACTGTATTCGCTATACACAGCAGATATTCGGGCATGAATTTCACTTCCTGACACTCCTTCCGCAGTCAAAAAACGCTCTTTCCCGGCCTCCATAGTGATGTCGGACGCACACACGACTCGCTGACCTCACTTCGAGTACGTCTAACAGACGAATGACACGGTTCTTAACGTTCGCGCTGTTCCTTCCTGATACCCAATAGAAGGGCGCTTCTATACACAACCCTACCTGCGTTACCAACTTCCGCGCCAGGCCCCTTATATAGCCCCTTATATATATATATATACCGGGTGATTCAAAAGTTCTGAGCGAAAGTAAAACGCTATAAAAAAAATATCTATGGGTCGGAGAGACATGCGGTTCGCAGATTAACATTCACCGTGGTAAGGGATTTTGTGTGGCATGAAAAAAATTAGTTCAAACTCTCGACACTCGGGGGGCTGCGACAGATAAAGCCATGGAGATGACTTATGCATGGAGGTGATTGCACACGTGACTGGCCTGCGAGATCCCCAGATCTCACACCCTTTGATTTCTCATTATGGGGGATACCTAAAATCACGGGTGTGAGATCTGGGGATCCCGCAAGCCAGTCATGCGTGCAATCACCTCCATGCATAAGTCTTCTCCATGGCTTTAACTGCCGCAGCCCCCCGAGTGTCGAGAGTTTGAACTAATTTTTTTTCATGCCACACAAAATCCCCCACCATGGTGAATATTAATCTGCAAACCGCATGTCTCTCCGACCCATAGATATATTTTATAGCGTTTTACTTATGCTCCGAACTTTTGAATCACCCGGTATATATATATATATATATATATATATATATATATATATATATATATATATATATATATATATATATATATATATATATATATATATATATATATATATTTTTATTTCATTGGATCTTCAAACCCTTTTTCTCTTATATATATATATATATATATATAATTATAATGTTAAATTCCAATGATAGAAAAGAGAAAAGTTGTAACTCATAAATCCTTATCTTAAAAAATACTAGCAACATAAAAGGATGTAAAAATAGAGAATCATCAATCAAAAGGAGAATAATATATATATATATATATATATATATATATATATATATATATATATATATATATATATATATATATTGTATCGTTACCCTCTAGTTCGGATTTTCGAAATTTTCGATTTTTCGTTGATCTGGAGGCAGGGACGGATCTAATGAAACTGAAATCGAGCGGAAGTGCTCAATAACTTTGAAAAATTGCCTTAAAATTTTTTAATTATTCTTTGCATCGGCACCCTTAATTTGAATTTTCGAAATATCATGTTTTTGCTGACCCGGAAGCTGAGATGGATCGAATGAGATCAAAATGAAAATTCAAGACAGAATGGAAGTGATCGACAAGTAACGAAAATGGTTTTAAGTTATTTGATTATTCCTTTTCCCTGTCACCAGCTACTTCAAATTTTAAAAATTTTAGATTTTTTCACTGGGTTTCAAAGCTGAGACGCATCGAATGACGCCAAAACCAAAATTCTAGCTATAATGGAAGTGCTCGATAATTGTGATACATCACCTCCTCACTCACACACTCACTCAGTTCATGGCATATTATACAGATTACCCTGCTAGCAACCAGTTGAAGCATTTAATCAATGGAAGATAAACAAACAGACTCAATGATAGATTTTTGGCTATTCCTATAACAGATTTAAGTTTTACATCTTTAGCTAGGTCGCAAACCGAGATTGTTACGGTTAGAATATGACCAAAACTATTTTACTTGAGTCAAAGCACTTTAGTTCATTTCATTGATTCTTATGATAGGTCGAACTAAATTTCCACCTTTAAGGAATGTATCACGAAAAAGTGACACTAGCGAAAATATTTCATTTTAACATAGCATACTCAAAACCACTAGTTATTATCTACACTTGGGTTTTAATGCCACATCAATATGACCATAGTTAACGCAACACTCCTAATTTTAAAATTTTATCTACCATTAAAATGCATTTAATGCACTTGAATCAAAGTATTTTGATTCATATCATTGGTTCTTATGATAAGTCGAACACAATTTCTACCTTTAAAGAATATATCACAACAAAAGTGACACGGCGAAAATATTTCATTTTAACATAGCATACTCAAAACCACTAGTTATTATCTACACTTGGGTTATAATGCCACATCAATATGACCATAGTTAACACTACACTTCTAATTTTAAAACTGTATCTACCATTAAAATGCAATGCACTTAAATCAAAGTACTTTGATTCATGTCATTGGTTCTTATGATAGGTCGAACTAAATTTACACCTTTAAAGAATGTATCACGAAACAAGAAAGATCAATCATGCTTAAAGCATTGATTATGAAACACTTTCCAACTTCAATGCAATTTTATTTAAACATGTCTAAAATGCAATACATTCTTGGGTAATATTTTAAAACTTATCACAATACTACATTAATTTATTATATTTGAAAACTTAAACCTTCATCGAAAAAAATGTACTTCATTCAAATGATGGCATTGACATATAAATTGCCTGGTTTAAACATCTTTAAAATGTGATATATTCCACGGTATGAATTTTGGAATTATCAAAATACTACGATAATTTATTATATTTGAAAACTTCATCTCATCGAAAACAACTGAAATTCATTCAAATGACGTCATAGAAAAAATAACACGGCTGGCTCTCTCTATAAAAGCAGCATTTCATTCATAAATAATTTCCCATTCATGCCATTCATCAGAATACTATAATAATTTATTTTATTTAAAAATTAAGACCATGGAGCTACACGTAATTAAACTCTATGCGTAAAACTTCGTCGAAAAAAATCGTCCTTCTCTTTGTAAAATCAATGAATATTTGATTCATATCAGCTACGCAGACTCCATGAACGAAATGATTTTGTGTTAAAGAAATACAGCAATTCTAATACAACTCATTCTACATATTTTGCTGTTTACATTTTACATAGGTGAAAAATAGGCTTCGTTGTAGAAATAATCAAATTTAGATGAGCATTTAAACTCAAATATATTGTAATTGCGTTGTTTCAGTATGTAGATACACAGAATTTATGCAAAAATAAAGTGGTTTTAGGACGGATACAACACTCAATATGAATTAAAAAGAACTTTAAAAATCACGATTTTGAGACAAGATGGATGCCATATATCATTTTGAAGTGGGTCACGTGATCTTTTCATATCATGGGCACGTGATCGCTTCATTTAAGAAGTGTTATTATTATTTTAATTTTCAGTTAAAAAACTACTGAATATATTTCGCTAAATTTTTTTTATATATTTTATGGAACAATTTAAATATTACCTAACATTTTCGAAGCAATTTGTGAATTTTAAATCCGCTTAAAAAATGTTTGAAAAATTAGGTCCCATAGGGTTCAATGCATTTCAGTTTTTCAACCCGGGTTCAATCCAAAACTAATTGGGTGATATTATTCATTTATATTCCCATAGGTCCTACAGACCGTCTGAATAACATACTAAAATTTCATTTTGATTAACTCATTTTTACGGCAGTTATCGCGCTAGCGGACAGACAGACAGACAGACAGACAGAATGAACAAAGTCATAAACACTTTTCAACTTTGTTGTAAAGTGTTAAAAAGTGACACGGCGAAAATATTTCATTTTAACATGCGAAAATATTTTATTTTAACATACCATACTCAAAACCACTAGTTATTATGTACACTTGGGTTATAATGCCATATCAATATGACCATAGTTAACGCAACACTCCTAATTTTAAAATTTTATCTACTATTAAAATGCAATGCACTTAAATCAAAATACTTTGGTTCATATCATTGGTTCTTATGATAAGTCGAACTAAATTTCCACCTTTAAAGAATGTATCACGAAAAAAGTGACACGGCGAAAATATTTTATTTTAACATAGCACACTCAAAACCGCTAGTTATAATCTACACTTGGTTTATAATGCCACATCAATATGCCATAGTTAACGCTACACTCCTAATTTTAAAATTTTGCATTTAGTGTATTTTCATTATTAATGCATTTAATATATTTTCTTTTTTTGACTTCAGAAAAATCGGATTTTTCCGTTGTATCAGACTTCTTCCAAATGAGCTAAACTTAATTCAAATCTGTACCATTATTATATCCTCAATTGCAACTATATACATCAACACGATTTTTCTCTTGCAAAAAGAGATATTGTTTGCGTAGCCTTGTCACCTACATGCTTTGATCCCATATTTTCTTGTTGGAATCTATCTATATTTTCTACCACACGGTTTGATCAATTCTGGAAATCCTCACAGAATATCAGCTCAAAGCAATATGCCCTGCTCTGGGTCACGTTCAAAGGAGAATTTCATTCTGTCAATATCAAAGATTTTCAGCTCTCTGTAAACATTTATATGGCATTCAGTAAACCTTCATAATGCTGAAGTATTGTGCATTATTGAAAAACCTATACGCATTTATGTGTTCTATGGAAATTTCTTGGATGATGACACACGTGATAAACATAATTCACTATACTCTTACATATGGTGTTCAAAATTATCTTTGCGTGCTCAAAAATGCTAATTTCTCAACAACTGATCGTTATAATTCAATCTATTTTTGGGGGGTGATATATAACATCATAACACATAAATAACAAGAAAGATCAATCATGCTTAAAGCATTGATTATGAAACACTTTCCAACTTCAATACAATTTTATTTAAACATGTCTAAAATGCAATACATTCTTCGGTAATATTTTAAAACTTATCACAATACTACATTAATTTATTATATTTGAAATCTTAAACCTTCATCGAAAAAAATGAACTTCATTCAAATGACGGCATTGAAATATAAATTGCCTAGTTTAAACATCTCTAAAATATGATACATTCCTCAGTAATAATTTTAGAATTATCATAAAACTACGATAATTTATTATATTTGAAAACTTCATCGAAAACAACTGAAATTCATTCAAATGACATCATAGAAAAAATAACACGCCTGGCTCTCTCTATAAAAGCAGCATTTCATTCATAAATAATTTCCCATTCATGTCATGTATCACAATACTATAATAATTTATTTTGTATAAAAATTAAGACCATGGAACTACAAGTAATTAAACTCTATGCGTAAAACTTCATCGAAAAAAATCGTCCTTCTCTTTATAAAATCGATGAATATTTCTTTCATATCAGCTACGCAGACTCCATGAACTAAATGATTTTGTGTTAAAGAAATACAACTCATTCTACATATTTTGCTGTTTAAATTTTTTAATAGGTGAAAAATAGGCCTCGGTGTAGAAATAATCAAATTTGGATGAGCATTTAAACTCAAATATATTGTAATTGCGTTGTTTCAGTATGTAAATGCACAGAATTCAAGCAAAAATAAAGTAGTTTTTGGACGGATACAACACTCAATATGAATTAAAAAGAACTTTAAAAATCACGATTTTGAGACAAGATGGATGCCATATATCATTTTGAAGTGGGTCACGTGATATTTTCATATCATGGTCACGTGATCGCTTCATATAAGAGGTGTTATTATTATTTTAATTTTTATTTAAAAAAGTACTGAATATATTTCGCTGAATATTTTTTATATATTTTATGGAACAATGTGAATATTACCTAAAATTTTCGAAGAAAATTGTGAATTTGAAATCCGCTTAAAAAATGTTGAAAAATTAGGTCCCATAGGGCCCAATGTATTTCATTTTTTCAACCCGGGTTCAATCCAAAACTAATTGGGTGATATTATTCATTTATATTCCCATAGGTCCTACAGACCGTCTGAACAACATACTAAAATTTCATTTTGATTAAGTCATTTTTACGGTAGTTATCGTGCTAACGGACAGACAGACAGATAGACAGACAGAATGAACAAAGTCATAAACACTTTTCAACTTGTTGTAAAGTGTTAAAAATCAAATATGGGTGCATACAATACAAAAATTATTACGAAATAATTTGACACTTCCATCAATTGCTGCCCAGTCGTTAAACGGCCAACAACTCGTCACCGGCTCCGTGAAGTTGGCCCCCCCGTGGAAAGCACAAACGACAAAAACTAGTGGAATCGTTTGTACTTCGTTTGTGCTGGTTTGTGCTGCAAAAATTTTCGTTTGTGCTTCTTTCGTTTTCGATTTATAGCATTTTCTTTTCCGGGGGGGCTAACTTCACGCTCAGCCATTGTTTACATAAGAGATATTACATGAATTTCGAAAAAACGTTTATGCCATTCGTTTGTGCTTCGTTTGTGCTGGTTTGTGCAGCAAAAAATTTTTTTCTGACCCTTTTCAAATTTGAACTATAAAGCTTTCATTTGTTTGGCGCCAAAACTGGCTTTGTTGACATACAAGAAATTTAAGGAATTTCGGAAAAACGTTTATGCCATTCGTTTGTGCTTCGTTTGTGCTGGTTTGTGCCGCAAAAATTTTCGTTTGTGCTCTTTTCGTTTTCGATTTATAGACGTTTCTTACCCCGGGGGGGCCAACTTCACGATCAGCTGTTGTTTACATAAGAGAAATTACATCGATATCCAAAAAACGTTTATGCCATTCGTTTGTGCTTCGTTTGTGCTGGTTTGTGCAGCAAAAAGTTTTCTTCGGACCCTTTTCAAATTTGAATTATAAAGCTTTCATTTGTTTGGCGGGAAAACCGGGTTTGTTGACATACAAGAAATTAAAGGAATTTTGAAAAAACGTTTATGCCATTCGTTTGTGCTTCGTTTGTGCTGGTTTGTGCAGCAAAAATTTTCGTTTGTGCTCTTTTCGTTTTCGATTTATAGACGTTTCTTTCCCCGGGGGGCCAACTTCACGATCAGCTGTTGTTTACATAAGAGAAATTACATCGATATCCAAAAAACGTTTATGCCATTCGTTTGTGCTTCGTTTGTGCTGGTTTGTGCAGCAAAAAGTTTTCTTCTGACCCTTTTCAAATTTAAACTGTAAAGCTTTCATTTGTTTGGCGGGAAAACCGGCTTTGTTGACATACAAGAAATTAAACGAATTTCGAAAAAACGTTTATGCCATTCGTTTGTGCTTCGTTTGTGCTGGTTTGTGCAGCAAAAATTTTCGTTTGTGCTCTTTTCGTTTTCGATTTATAGACGTTTCTTTCCCCGGGGGGGCTAACTTCACGATCAGCTGTTGTTTACATAAGAGAAATTACATCGATATCCAAAAAACGTTTATGCCATTCGTTTGTGCTTCGTTTGTGCTGGTTTGTGCAGCAAAAAGTTTTCTTCGGACCCTTTTCAAATTTGAACTATAAAGCTTTCATTTGTTTGGCGGGAAAACCGGCTTTGTTGACATACAAGAAATTAAACAAATTTCGAAAAAACGTTTATGCCATTCGTTTGTGCTTCGTTTGTGCTGGTTTGTGCAGCAAAAAGTTTTCTTCGGACCCTTTTCAAATTTGAACTATAAAGCTTTCATTTGTTTGGCGGGAAAACCGGCTTTGTTGACATACAAGAAATTAAACGAATTTCGAAAAAACGTTTATGCCATTCGTTTGTGCTTCGTTTGTGCTGGTTTGTGCAGCAAAAATTTTCGTTTGTGCTTCTTTCGTTTTCGATTTATAGCATTTCCTTTCATTTGCTTCGTGTGAAGTTGCCCCCCCCCCGTGGAAAGCACAAACGACAAAAACTAGTGGAATCGTTTGTACTTCGTTTGTGCTGGTTTGTGCCGCAAAAATTTTCGTTTGTGCTTCTTTCGTTTTCGATTTATAGCATTTCCTTTCATTTGCTTCGTGTGAAGTTGGCCCCCCCGTGGAAAGTACAAACGACAAAAACTAGTGGAATCGTTTGTACTTCCTTTGTGCTGGTTTGTGCCGCAAACATTTTCGTTTGTGCTTCTTTCGTTTTCGATTTATAGCATTTCCTTTCATTTGCTTCGTGTGAATTTGGCCCCCCCGTGGAAAGCACAAACGACAAAAACTAGTGGAATCGTTTGTACTTCGTTTGTGCTGGTTTGTGCCGCAAAAATTTTCGTTTGTGCTTCTTTCGTTTTCGATTTATAGCATTTCCTTTCATTTGCTTCGTGTGAAGTTGGCCCCCCCGTGGAAAGCACAAACGACAAAAACTAGTGGAATCGTTTGTACTTCGTTTGTGCTGGTTTGTGCCGCAAAAATTTTGGTTTGTGCTTCTTTCGTTTTCGATTTATAGCATTTCCTTTCATTTGCTTCGTGTGAAGTTGCCCCCCCCCCGTGGAAAGTACAAACGACAAAAAATAGTGGAATCGTTTGTACTTCGTTTGTGCTGGTTTGTGCCGCAAAAATTTTCGTTTGTGCTTCTTTCGTTTTCGATTTATAGCATTTGCTTCGTGTGAAGTTGGCCCCCCGTGGAAAGCACAAACGACAAAAACTAGTGGAATCGTTTGTACTTCGTTTGTGCTGGTTTGTGCCGCAAAAATTTTCGTTTGTGCTTCTTTCGTTTTCGATTTTTTGCATTTCCTTTCATTTGCTTCGTGTGAAGTTGGCCCCCCCGTGGAAAGCACAAACGACAAAAACTAGTGGAATCGTTTGTACTTCGTTTGTGCTGGTTTGTGCCGCAAAAATTTTCGTTTGTGCTTCTTTCGTTTTCAATTTATAGCATTTCCTTTCATTTGCTTCGTGTGAAGTTGGCCCCCCCGTGGAAAGCACAAACGACAAAAACTATTGGAATCGTTTGTACTTCGTTTGTGCTGGTTTGTGCCGCAAAAATTTTTGTTTGTGCTTCTTTCGTTTTCGATTTATAGCATTTCCTTTCATTTGCTTCGTGTGAAGTTGGCCCCCCCGTGGAAAGCACAAACGACAAAAACTAGTGGAATCGTTTGTACTTCGTTTGTGCTGGTTTGTGCCGCAAAAATTTTCGTTTGTGCTTCTTTCGTTTTCGATTTATAGCATTTTCTTTTCCGGGGGGGGCTAACTTCACGCTCAGCCATTGTTTACATAAGAGAAATTACATCAATATCCAAAAAACGTTTATGCCTTTCGTTTGTGCTGGTTTGTGCAGCAAAAAGTTTTCTTCGGACCCTTTTCAAATTTGAACTATAAAGCTTTCATTTGTGTGGCGCGAAAACGGGCTTTGTTGACATAAAATAAATTTCACGAGTTTTAGAAAGGTCTTTATGCCATTCTTTTGTATTTCGTTTCTACCGGTTTGTACCGGCTTGCACCTCAACGATTTTCCTTTTATTCATTTCAGATATATTCGTTTCAGATTTATTGAGCTTCACATTTTCCACCACCTTTCATGTAGCCAGCGAAAGCAGTCTGAACCAACTTTCGTAAAAACAAGCTGCACAATAAGCCCTTGCAATGGGCGCTCATAAAGGAGGTAAGGAGGAGGACTTTTCCGCCTTTAAACGGTCAAGGTCACAAATCTAGGTGCCAAGCTAGTCGATATTGACATCTTATCTGTGAGTTAGGAAATATTTCTTCCTTCTGTTAATTTTTATGTAGAGCAAACCTGGCTCAGAACAAGTCGATTCGTTTGCACTAGGGGTGACGAAAGCTGAACTGATTCCACATGCACTAATATTGAATGCTGAAATTAGAAAAAGTATTAAAATGTGTTGAAAAGTTATTAATATTATTTTATCGCAAATGTAATGTTATTCACGAGTGGGTCCAAATTCAACATCCGCGTTCAGCTTGTTGGATTAAATGTTTACGAATTCTTGACTTCACTCCATGAACTTTTGGAACAATATATTATTCGGGATCTAATTGTTGCTGGTGTTGAGATAGAGGCTGGTGTTAAGATAGAAGCTATAACTTTTGAAAAGCTAGTATAATGGCCTGGCAATGTAAAAAATTTTAAACAGCAGCAAGCTTTTTATTTTGAATCTAAGAAGGTCAAAGATGTTGGAATGAAAACGAAACACAAACTATCTCAAAGCTTCTGAAAGGTTACTCAAAATTGTGACAATGTGAAGATCGGTCGGTTATGTGGAAGGCCCAGACCACACGGCCAACCCTAGGGCTTACGGCAGTTTAATGTGTGGCCGGGAGAGGTTAGTCGAAACCGACCTCCACGGTCAGCCACCAAGTTTTAGTCTGCATTTATTTAAAATTCAATAAAGTGGTTACATGGTAAATATTTATATATATATATATATACAGACAGTAATACAGTTTTACATGTTTTACATAAAATACAGTGCGAAGGGGGGGGGCAAAGAAACGTAGATTTTAACAAATTTTGAATTTTGAGGTAAAAATTAAGTTATTTTCTTAAAATGAAATTAAATTTATGTAAAAACGTATGGCCAAAAGAATCCGAGCAATCTCGGGAAAAGGGACAATACAGTAAAAACCAACAAAAAGAAAGCAAAAAGAACATGGCTGAACAAAGGTTACATGCAATCAGTTGAGGTAATCGGATAAGACAAAGTTAAATGCAATATAGCAATACATGTACATGGTAAGACTTTCAAATATATGAACAGCCGAGGAACACAGGGAAAACAGATATATACAACAGAGGAATATAAACAGGAAACAAAATATACAAAAGATGGACACCAAAAAGTGTAAGTACAGGAACAATAAGAGACAAACGCCTGGAACAGGGGGTAGACAACATTGACCGAAGAAAATTGAAAGCAGTTGGCACCAAGCTTGCTAAGGAACCTGATGGGAGAGTTCTCTCGCAATTAAAACACAGTTTTTCAACCTATTTAAAATAATTTTATTGGTTCTGACACCAGAGAACCATGTCGCACGAAGATTATCTGGAGGACGGGTTAAGTGAAACTTTGAGGTATGGGGGCAATTAAAGACATAATGATCTACGTCACCATATGAATTACAAAGACAATTTGAAGAACGTTTATGTTTGAAAAAATGAAGATAGTCAAGAAAAGGACCATGACCCGTTAAAAAATAGATTAAGAATTTGTTATAAATTTGAAAATTGAGGTTGACTTTGGGTAAATAGCTTAGAATTCTGGCAGGGTCAGGAGTCCGGGGGGAAATATAATCATTAAGAAGAGATTGCCAATTTTTAAGAAGGAAAGATTTATAATTATTAATCAAAAAGGAGTAGGGAAAAGGTATAAGGAGTGGGGTGCCGGAGATCGTAGCTTGTTTGGCCAGTTCATCGGCGACTTCGTTGCCCTGAATGTTAGAATGGGCCTTGATCCAGGATAAGTTAATTAATGATTTGTAGGGGTGAGCATTAGTTTTAATTTTAGATAGAAATTTCGTTTTATTCTTGATAGATTTAAAAGCCGAAATAGATGACTGACTGTCCGAAAAGATGTTGATTTTTAAATTGTTTTTGCCGGCCCAGAGGATGGCCTGGTTGATGGCCTCAAGTTCGGCTTGAAAAACTGTGTTTCCAGTTCTAAGTTTAAAGGATAATGATTCGATCATTTTCGAAAATGCATATTGATAAACTTACATTATTATCCAGTTTTGACCATCTGTGAATACATTAAATCTAGAAAACGAGGAAGGGTTTGAGGAATTAAAATTTAAAACACGAAAGGGAGGAGGAAGGCTAGAAAGAGATAAATTTTTTACAGTTTTAAAATTTTAAAGAGTTTTTATTCTTAATATTGTGTTTTTAATGTGGCTTATACTGTGAGTAAACTATTTTTTAGATACTGACAAGTAGTTAAGAAGAATTTAACGAATTGTTCTTAATTTTGTCATGGCGGACTATAGTGGTTCGACTTCAGAAGAAGTTGAGCCAGTGTTACGCAAAGCATTTTTGGAGTGTGCAACTTGAATAACTTGTTCATTTCTGTTTCTGATAGAAAATCGGCCTTTAAACATAGGGTCAGTCTCGATCTCAATAGAGAAAACGCGCTGAAGATTTTTGAACAAGCATTGAATGATAGGAATAAACCTACAGAGCGGAAGTAAGTTCTGATGACAACACACACTTTTCGGATAAAATTAATTAGCTTTAGTGGAACTTTTGAATAGAAAAGTGCAAGATAATGACACTGACCTCCTTAGGAGAGTGGTCAGCATCGAATAAAAAGTATATTCAGGCAGTACTGGTATAAATGGTATCATAAAGACAGAGGTAAATGTTCACTTCGTTGATCGGGAACACTGTTGGATGGATTTGAATGTGATTAAACTACGTTCGGAATTAAATCGAAGAAATAGTATCAGGGAAAACATGAGGGAAACTGTCAATGATGTTGCTGAATAGAGCAATGGAAATGCTGAACAGTGGCCAAATTTACAAGATGGAGCTAGTATTGCTCAACTGCACATACACAGGGATATGTTTATAAATACTATGGGATCTGGTTTTAAAAAGGCGATAAGGGATATATTGCTACACCGAAATCAAAGACAGTTGTAAACGGTTCATGTAAAGTTTCCACATTAGTGGCGGTTGAGAAACGTCCCAGAATGGGAGTAATATTTCTCTTGAGACTGAGTTCAAATGCGAGAGCCGATGATATTGAAATTGATTTAAAGAACGGTCTTATTGATAATTTCATTTGTACGCCATTAGTTACTAAATGTAATACCTACTTTCCTTTTCATGTTGAGGTCCAGGAACAGGACATGGCAAAGTTGTTGAAAGTGATGTTTGGCCCGATGGATGTTTCATTACCAAATTAGTTGGTAAACTTAATGATAAGCAGATTCTTCAAGAGGGTGAAATGCGTGGCAATGAGAATGAAGCAGGGAAGTGACTACCTGATGAGTCTTTGATCACTGGTGGATGTGTTGTAAATCGTGACATGAAAATTTATTATCAGAATGTTAGGGGTCTACGGACAAAAACAAACAAACTATTCTTATCGGTATTAACTCAAAACTATGATGTAATATGTTTAACTGAGACCTGGCTCTGTGAAAATATTAGTAGTGCGGAATGTTTTGATGACAGATATACAATTATACGTGGAGATTGGACTAATATGGATATTCGAGACCTTCGTGCCGGGGGCTTGTTTATTGTACTCAATTCTAACATTGTGTTCAATGAGTTATCCATGGGTGAAAATCAAACGGAATCGGTATGGTTAAAAATTGATCATGCTTTTGGTAAATATTTGTTTCTCTGTGTGGTATATATAAGCCCTTCTTCCAGTTTTGATACGTATGATGAATTCATCAATTTGTTCGAAGCTAATTTTAATTTTTTCAATTACGACATTGTTACTATAGGTGACTTTAATTTACATGGTATTGTTTTGCCTTTTGTCATGTCAAATGAGGTTAATTAGACTAATACTGAAATGTTACTTCTAAATTTTTTAAGCTTCTATGAATTGAATCAATTGAATAATGCTAGGAATAGTAACGACAGATTTAGATCTGGTTATTTCAAACGTTTTTTCGAAATTCATTTAATTCCTATTATGTGAACAAAACCAATTTGTCCCCCAGAAAAATGAAAGCTTTATATTTTGGATATGAAAAAGGTCCGAAGAAATTTTTTTCCGGAACAAACTAGTACAAACGAAGTACAAACGAATGGCATAAACGGTTTTTCGAAATTCATTTAATTTCTGTTCTGAAACAAAACCAACTTGTCCCCGAGACAAATGAAAGCTTTATACTTTGGATATGAAAAGGATCCGAAGAAATTTTTTCCGGAACAAACTAGTACAAACGAAGCACAAACGAATGGCATAAACAGTTTTTTAAAATTCATTTAATTTCTGTTATGTAAAAAAAAAAAAACACTTGTCCCGGAGACAAATGAAAGCTTTATACTTTGCATATGCAAAGGGTTCGAAATTTGTTTTTCCCGGAACAAACAAGTACAAATGAAATACAAACGAATGGCATTAACGGTTTTTCGAAATTCATTTAAGTTCTTGTATGTAAACAAACCCTGTTTTCGCGCCAAACAAATAAAGATTTATAGTTCAAATTTGAAAAGGTTCTGAAGAAAACTTTTTGCGTCACAAACCAGCACAAACGAAGTACAAACGATTCCACTAGTTTTTGTCGTTTGTGCTTTCCACGGGGGGCCCAACTTCACACGAAGCAAATGAAAGGAAATGCTATAAATCGAAAACGAAAGAAGCACAAACGAAAATTTTTGCGGCACAAACCAGCACAAACGAAGCACAAACGAATGGCATAAACGTTTTTTCGAAATTCGTTTAATTTCTTGTATGTCAACAAAGCCGGTTTTCCCGCCAAACAAATGAAAGCTTTACAGTTTAAATTTGAAAAGGGTCCGAAGAAAACTTTTTGCTGCACAAACCAGCACAAACGAAGCACAAACGAATGGCATAAACGTTTTTTGGATATCGATGTAATTTCTCTTATGTAAACAACAGCTGATCGTGAAGTTGGCCCCCCCGGGGAAAGAAACGTCTATAAATCGAAAACGAAAAGAGCACAAACGAAAATTTTTGCGGCACAAACCAGCACAAACGAAGCACAAACGAATGGCATAAACGTTTTTTCGAAATTCGTTTAATTTCTTGTATGTCAACAAAGCCGGTTTTCCCGCCAAACAAATGAAAGCTTTATAGTTCAAATTTGAAAAGGGTCCGAAGAAAACTTTTTGCTGCACAAACCAGCACAAACGAAGCACAAACGAATGGCATAAACGTTTTTTGGATATCGATGTAATTTCTCTTATTTAAACAACAGCTGATCGTGAAGTTGGCCCCCCGGGGAAAGAAACGTCTATAAATCGAAAACGAAAAGAGCACAAACGAAAATTTTTGCGGCACAAACCAGCACAAACGAAGCACAAACGAATGGCATAAACGTTTTTTCGAAATTCGTTTAATTTCTTGTATGTCAACAAAGCCGGTTTTCCCGCCAAACAAATGAAAGCTTTACAGTTTAAATTTGAAAAGGGTCAGAAGAAAAATTTTTGCTGCACAAACCAGCACAAACGAAGCACAAACGAATGGCATAAACGTTTTTTGGATATCGATGTAATTTCTCTTATGTAAACAACAGCTGATCGTGAAGTTGGCCCCCCCGGGGAAAGAAACGTCTATAAATCGAAAACGAAAAGAGCACAAACGAAAATTTTTGCTGCACAAACCAGCACAAACGAAGCACAAACGAATGGCATAAACGTTTTTTCAAAATTCCTTTAATTTGTTGTATGTCAACAAACCCGGTTTTCCCGCCAAACAAATGAAAGCTTTATAATTCAAATTTGAAAAGGGTCCGAAGAAAACTTTTTGCTGCACAAACCAGCACAAACGAATGGCATAAACGTTTTTTGGATATCGATGTAATTTCTCTTATGTAAACAACAGCTGATCGTGAAGTTGGCCCTCCCGGGGAAAGAAACGTCTATAAATCGAAAACGAAAAGAGCACAAACGAAAATTTTTGCGGCACAAACCAGCACAAACGAAGCACAAACGAATGGCATAAACGTTTTTCCGAAATTCCTTAAATTTCTTGTATGTCAACAAAGCCAGTTTTGGCGCCAAACAAATGAAAGCTTTATAGTTCAAATTTGAAAAGGGTCAGAAAAAAATTTTTTGCTGCACAAACCAGCACAAACGCAGCACAAACGAATGGCATAAACGTTTTTTCGAAATTCATGTAATATCTCTTATGTAAACAATGGCTGAGCGTGAAGTTAGCCCCCCCGGAAAAGAAAATGCTATAAATCGAAAACGAAAGAAGCACAAACGAAAATTTTTGCAGCACAAACCAGCACAAACGAAGTACAAACGATTCCACTAGTTTTTGTCGTTTGTGCTTTCCACGGGGGGGCCAACTTCACGGAGCTCTCGTCACCTCAAATATTTTTCGAAATGATACTTCGGAGCCATAAAAAACTATTTTGAGTAGATAAACGTCGAAATCAAATCCTGAATTGCAGAAGTTAGCAGGGAGGGGCGGAAGTTCGCGTTTCGTGCACAGTGCATGCGCAGATTATTTTTATGTATATAAAGATAATTTTGAACACTAATATATTTTTAGAGATTGAAATCTCTAATAGCTTCGATGGTTTTAACCCAAATTAAGAATCACTATATATATATAATTGTTTAATGTGCCAAACGTCTTTTATCAACATATATATATATATATATATATATATATATATATATATATATATATATATATATACATATTTGAAAGTTACTAAAACTTTCAAATACAGCAAATATTTCATTCAGGTTACCTTCATGTAATAATTCTAAACAAGTCTTAAAGTCAGTCAATCTTGACCTTGATAAATATATTTATGTATTAGCTTCTAAATAAGCTCAGCCTTTAGAGGCATTTAATATGTGAAAATTTACTGTTTTAAGATCTATTAAAAATGGCATTTGTAGTATCAATTTATCTAGATCCATATAAAATATGGATAATATAAAACACTCACTCTGTTAATGATTTACATAGATCTTTTGTTATTACTTATGTTGATAAAGCCTCTAATAATTATGCTATTATCTGTAAAAAATTCTATATACAATATCTGTTAGATTATTTAAAAAATAATATTCTATTTAAACTTGATTCATACTCTGTTAATAGTACCAAATTGAAAATTATCAATATGTATAGTGATTTAGATATTAATAATAAATTTTTGGTATTTCCATATATTGTGCTTATACCTAAATTTCATAAAAATCCTATTAAATTTAGAACTGTAACTAGTGGTCATAATTTATACTCTACTACTGCTAGTAAATTAATACTAAATTATTTAAATGTACTAAATCATAATTTACGATATTCTAGTGATAACTACATTATTCTAAACAACAGTAAAGAATTAAAAAATAAATTAAAAACACTTGGTAAAATAATAGGATTTCAAACTTTTGATTTTAAAGATCTATTTAATAATATCAAGATCACTGATCTTTAGGATGTTATTTTAGCTTTATATAATGCTTATATTACTAATCAATCTCATCTTACTAAATTTACCAATTTTCCTTAACTTCTCCATTCTGTTCTTTTCAATAATTATATTTTTCAAGGTAATAAATTATACTTACAAGTCTCAGGGGTTCCACAAGGTGGCTGTATTAGCAGTATGTTAGCTAATTTATACCTATATCAATATGAAAAATTCTTTACTTCAACAGATTATAAAATTTACAGATATGTAGATGATCTGATTTGTCTTGTATTTACTGATAACTATGTCATAGATATAGATTTTTATCCGGATAATTTGGAATTAATACCTAATAAAACTACTACAGTGACCGCCGCTTATAAGAAACACGTTCGTTTCGCTCGTTTTGTTTCTTATAAGCAGTTGTTTCTTAAATCCGGAAATTTTTTAAATATCGTTCTTCCATTGTAAATACTAACTATTGAACACAGTTCTACAGAATTTTAAAGATAAATGTATATAAGTAAAATATTAGTACGTGCATTATACATTTGTAAATTAAGTTTTGCATTCAAAAATATTTCTTATTTTACAAATTAAGCCTTACAACTTAAAATATTATCTATATGCATATAGTATGCAGTTAAATAAGAATAAAAAGTAAAACTCATAGGTCGTTCATTTATGTATAAGAGCATAGTACATTTTCATACATATCGTAATCTATTACTGAGGAATAGCAAAAAAATTATCCAGTGTTGTTTGTGCTAACGAGTCTGTGATTAGTTTACGTACATCGATTTCTAAATCATAAAATAGTCCATAAACTTTTTCTGATGCCCCTCTGTGTTCAAAAGTTTTTCTAATTATAGTTAGGGCTTCTGGCGACTGTTTGGCTGTAGGAAAATTTTCTTCTTGTGGAACTTCGTCTTCATTTTCTTCTTCATTGCAAACATTCTGAATTTCCGCACTATGTCATCATCACTGTTTTCTTCAGATGTTTGTAAATTTTCGTCGATGTGAATCCATTCTTCGAAAGGTGCTTCTAATTCTTCTTCATCTTCTGTTGGTATGTCAACATTATTTTTCAAAAATCCTGCTTTACGGAAGCAATTAAAAATGCATATGTCAGAAACCTTTTTCCATGCGCCTGCGATCATATGGATAGCATCAAGCAAGGTTATTTTCTTGCTTATTGACTACACGGAGGTAAAGAATCATACTTTTCAAGTAAACTTTGCTTTTCAAGCAAAGTAAGGGTTTTCTCTTTTGCGACATGCTTCCACTAGCAAAACATAAAATGACTAACAAAAGCTGTACGAATCTTATTTGAGTGCATAAGCAAAGATGCCTTTCCTTATCAGTACGTTTCCTTAACTGCCAAAAGATTAAAACTCGTTTCTTACTGGTTTGGGGTTGTTCCCCCCAAGCCTTTCTACGGAGAAATTCTCTGTCATCCTTTGTTACATAGCAAACTTCCACCCCCTTCCCGTACGCCCAGAGACAAGAGATATAACAACTCGTCCTTCAGTTAACCTTAAACAAATCGATTTTTTTTTACACCCGCGTCAAGGAAATCAACAAATTTTCTGTAGAAAACTGTTTCTTATAAGCGGAATCGTGTTTCTTATAAGCGACACAATTTTAATGTTAAAACGAAGTTTGTATTTGTTTCTGTCGTTTTGGGTCTTATAAACGGCTGTTTCTTATAACCACTGAATCTTATAACCGGCGGTCAATGTATTAGTAAAAATATTAATTATTTGGATTTAAATCTAATTATAGAACCTACTAATGGGATAGTTACTAATTTATATGATAAAAAAGATTTTTTTAATTTAATATTAATAAATTATTACTAATTAATTCCTGCAACTCTATTCAATTGTTTAGAAATATTATACTTAATCAACTTTTTAGAATTTATAGATTATCAGATAAAAAATTTCATGCTTTGCACATTAAAAACCTCAAAATTACCAGTAAATTTTATGAATATCCAGCATATTTAGTAAATGGATAATTAGTAAAAAGTTTCGATTAGCCTAAAATTCTCATAATCTCTCTTTAGAATCTTATTTTAGCCATACTTCTACATTCTCTTGAATCTGCATTATAATATATTTTCATCTTTTTATTTTGCAGCTTTAACTGTAGAATATCTCATATTATTGCCTTTACGCTGTACGGTTTTTATTACTCTCTTTGGCAACAGCAGATCACTTCTTTTCATTTCTGCGTATGGCAACATTGGTCTAGTCATATATTGCTCGTCATGGTTCTACTTTTGAGGTGTATTTTAAGGTATTTATATTTCCTTTATTTTTGTTTTCAATTTTTATACTTGCCGTCCATATAACACAAGTTTATAGATAAAATCTATCTTGTGTTTCGGAAACAAGCATTTTTGTGTTCATTTCGAAGGGATATATGGACTTAAAAAATATTTTTTTCGAAATGAACTATTCTTAAGCCTAGAATAGTTCATTTCGAAAATGAACTATTCTTCCTCGTGCAAGCTTTTTTGTTTTCCTATTTTCATTCCTCTCCTTTGAAACTTGTTGATTGTCTTTGTCTTTATGACCTGCATTACGTATTATAATTTCCTCTTTATGGATGAATTTCTTTTATTTCATTGTATTTTGTAGGCAAATTTTATGTTAGTGTATTATGAGTTACCACTTACATTCTACGATTGGATTTACAATTTTATATATATATATATATATATATATATATATATATATATATATATATATATATATATATATATATATATATATATATATATATATATTTATATATATATATATATATACAGTAAACATGAAAGTACTTTTTAAAAAAAATTCTCATACTGTACTTATTTCTGACTCTAGGAAATTTACATGGAAGTCCTATCAAACCAAAACCAAACTATCGAAATTAAATAAAACAAATACTGTATATAATAACTACAATACATGCCCAATTATTCAAAATTTATCTGATAAATCATCATAGGAGAACTAATAAAATTCATAAAATAATTACATTTCGAGCTTCGAATATAATCCGTTGAAGAAATTTTCTGTGCATTCTGTGATCAAATGTGAACGAGAAAATACAAAAACAAGCAGCTTACCTTAAATTCATTGCTCACTTTATTACATGACTAAGCACTTTACAATACAGATAAAAGTTTATACTTCGTTATTTGTACTAAAAAAATTATTTAACTTAAAATTTGTCGCCAAATTGAAGAATTGGTGTTACATTATTTGTCGATAATTGACTATTACTTTCCCTGCAATACATGGTAATGTATAGGGACAGTATTGGAATCATGTCGAAAATATCAACTCGAGTTTTCGACGGTTCTACACGTTTTAGGACCTTTAGAAAACGAAATAACTATTTTAGCGTAATGTCTGTGTGTATGTTTGTCTGTCTGTCTGTCTGTGAAATGAGTGTATCCACTCCAATTCAAAAATTATTGGACCAAATTTCATAAAATTTGGTAGGTAAGTCATTTGTGTGTGACCCTGGTGCTGATTAGTTTTTGGTATGATTCGGGATAAAAGAACCCGCTTTTTTGCGAAATGGCCAGCAAAAATTGACTGTATCCACTCTAGATGAAAAACGAATAGATCAAATTTTTCAAAATTTGGTAGAAAGTTACTTGTAAGTTGTCCTGATGCTGATTAGATTTTGGTACGATTCGGGAAAAAAACCTGCCTTTTTTTCCGAAATGACCCACAAAAATCATCAAAATCTAAAATAAAAAACTACGTATGCTCAAATATATCTATAACATTCTTCTTTTATACATAATTTTTAACTATGAAAGAATAAGACCAACTCCATTACACTAGGATTATCCGTTCTCGAGATATTTTAGTTTTTTCGCATTTTCTCTACGCCTCTTTTGGAAATAAGTCCAGTTAACAAATGAGAACGAAATTTTAATTAAAAGTGCAAATTCAGTGTAATTTTAAATAATTATGGGTGCTATTTTGTGCAATTAAACTCAATATAATGAATTATTGAATAAATAAAGAGAACATGGATATAAGTCTGCAGAGAAAGTCATGTGCTGCCCACATCAGATTTTTTTCTCATACGCAAATTAATGCAACGAAAAGACAAAACGTGAATGGAACTTGCCTCAAACACGTTCACTTTTCTATATATTACTTACCGTTCTACAACACTATTCCACAAAATTTTGTGATTTGTTAATCTATACTACAAAAAAATTAATAATTTTACTGAAATCTCCAGATTAGAAATTCCAAAATCCCGATATTTGGGGGTTTATCTCTGTTATTTTAATATATAGAATAATGCTTTCTCATTTCTGCAATATGTCAAATATGTTATGAAGAGCTGAACCGTTAATTTAATGAGCAAGACTCCGCGGGAATAATTAAAATTTCAAAAATTGGTTGATATATTGCAAAATATTCAACGGACCCTGGATATAGTGAACAATTCAAATTAATTCTCATTTTAATCAGTTATCCTAATGCAAAATTAAATTTTAAAAAAATATTTTACGTACTCGCACATTTTAATTTTTGACTGTTCTGCCTTATTTATTCAATAAACTGAACGATCAATAGATGTTTAACGCCCAATATATTTCTATTTTATAATGATACTAGGGAGTTTTACTCGTAGCTTTCACTAAATTTAGCAACCAGTTTTTATAGCAATCCGTTTTCAAGCGACTTCTGTGCCCCCTGCCGCTCGCAAAAGTCGCAAACCAACAAAAAGGTATTGAAGTTTAGCATAAACAGGTGGAATGGACCCAATGAAAAGTAGGAAATTCAACTTGAAAATTGCATCAGAATCGAAGCAAAAGTTGTGAAGATAGATACAAGAAAGATCAATCATGCTTAAAGCATTGATTATGAAACACTTTCCAACTCCAATGCAATTTTATTTAAACATCTCTAAAATGCAATACATTCCGAAGTAATATTTTAAAACTTATCACAATACCACATTAATTTATTATATTTGAAAACTTAAACCTTCATCGGAAAAAATTAACTTCATTCAAATGACGGCATTAAAATATAAATTGCCTGGTTTAAACATTTCTAAAATGCAATGCATTCCTCGGTAATATTTTTAAAACTATCATAATACTACGATAATTTATTATATTTGAAAACTTCATCGAAAACAACTGAAATTCATTCAAATGACGTCATAGAAAAAACAAGAAAGATCAATCATGCTTAAAGCATTGATTATGAAACACTTTCCAACTTCAATGCAATTTTATTTAAAAAAGTCGAAAATGCAATACATTCCTCGGTAATATTTTAAAACTTATCACAATACTACATTGATTTATTATATTTGAAAACTTAAACCTTCATTGAAAAAAATGAACTTCATTCCAATGACGGCATTGAAATATAAATTGCCTGCTTTAAATATCTCTAAAATGCAATACATTCCACGGTAATATTTTTAACACTATCATAATAATACGATAATTTATTATATTTGAAAACTTCAACGAAAACAACTGAAATTAATTCAAATGACGTCATAGAAAAAATAACACGCCTGGATCTCTCTATAAAAACAGGATTTCATTCATAACTTTCTCCCATTCATTTCATTCATCAAAATACTATAATAATTTATTTTATTTCCAACTTCAATGCAATTTTAATGCAATCATTTCCAACTTCAATGCAATTTTATTTAAACATGTCTAAAATGCAATACAGTCCTCGATAATATTTTAAAACTTATCACAATACTACATTAATTTATTATATTTAAAACCTTAAACCTTCATCGAAAAAAATTAACTTCATTCAAATGACGGCATTAAAGTATAAATTGCCTGGTTTAAATATCTCTAAAATGTGATACATTCCTCGGTAATAATTTTAGAATTATCATAATACTACGATAATTTATTATATTTGAAAACTTCATCGAAAACAATTGAAATTCATTCAAATGACGTCATAAAAAAATAACACGCCTGGCTCTCTCTATAAAAGCAACATTTCATTCATAAATAATTCCCCCATTCATGTCATTCATCACAATACTATAATAATTTATTTTATTTAAAATTTAAGACCATTGAGCTACAAGTAAGTAATCTCTATGCGTAAAACTTCAGCGAAAAATATCGTCCTTCTCTTTCTAAAATCAATGAATATTTCATTCATATCAGCTAAGCAGACTCCATGGACTAAATTATTTTGTGTTAAAGAATTACAGCGATTCTAATACAACTCATTCTATATATTTTGCTGTTTACATTTTACATAGGTGAAAAATAGGCTTAATAATAGAAATAATCATATTTGGATGAGCATTTAAACTGAAATATATTGTCATTGCGTTGTTTTAGTATGTAGATGCACAGAATTTAGGCAAAAATAAAGTAGTTTTAAGACGGATACAACACTAAATATGAATTAAAAAGAACTTTAAAAATCACGATTTTGACACAAGATGGATGCCATATATCATTTTGAAGTGGGTCATGTGATCGTTTCATATCATGGTCACGTGATCGCTTCATATAAGAGGTGTAATTATTATTTTAATTTTTATTTAAAAAACTACTGAATATATTTCGCTGAATTTTTTTTTATATATTTTATGGAATAATTTGAATATTACCTAAATTTTTCGAAGCAATTTCTGAATTTTAAATCCTCTTAAAAAATGTTTGAAAAATTAGGTCCCATAGGGTTCAATGTATTTCATTTTTTCAACCCGGGTTCAATCCAAAACTAATTGGGTGATATTATTTATTTATATTCCCATAGGTCCTACAGACCGTCTGAACAACATACTAAAATTTCATTTTGATTAAGTCATTTTTACGGCAGTTATCGTGCTAACGGACAGACAGACAGACAGACAGAATGAACAAAGTCATAAACACTTTTCAACTTTGTTGTAAAGTGTAAAAAAATGAAGAATATGAAAAAGGCCCCCTCCCCACTTCTACCAATGTCCTAAGATAAATAAAAGCGAATAATGTAAAAAAGGCCCCAGTAGTAGGGGCTTCGGAATAATGGCTATATACATACACTGGCCACAATATTCGGGCAAGTTTTAATAGTATAGATAATGACTGCAAAAGGTAATAAAGTAATCCTGTATTACTATAGAAATAATATCGTATGAATCGTTTTCAAAAATCAAAAGTAATATTTAGTTTCGTTAAATATATATTTATTTTCCTTGCAATAAAACTTCCAGATGAATGAAATGCATTTATTAACGTCTGATTTTGATACATAATTTTATGTGCTATTTGTTCAATGTTAGCAAGTCACGTTTTCAGTAAGTATGTAAAATATATACTACTTATACAGGTAAAAATACATACTGGATATACAGGATATCCAGTATATATGCGCATACGCATTTAATGTAAAATAATCAGAATTTTTTATATATTTTGTTGCTGAATTTAAGGTACATTATTTCAGGAAATTAAAAAAATTACAAAAATATATACCTCTGCTTGCAAAAATGTTTATTACATCAAGTTAAATGTGCAGAGTCCACTTCGACGATAAGAGCTTGCAGTTACGTCCCAGTAGCTCAACGGTAGAGCGTCGGCTGGCCAGTTCGGCCGGGGTTCGATTCCCGGTTGGGGCAGCAAGGTCCTTTACAATGGGCCCCGAACAAATCAACCCTGTAGGTTAGTGCAAAGATGTCGGAGGTGTGAAAGTGACCCTAGTACGGCTTGTACGGCTTCAGTGGACTCTGGAAGATTGAGCGCCGATTTCAAATTGAGAGGATAAAAACCACGCAGGATACTAATCTGGGTAAAAATAGGAGTAACAGGAGGCTAATTTCAGGTAAAAATAGCAGAAGGTGGTCAGTCAGATTGTCATTTGCCCGCCAATCTGGCATTAGAGGGTGGAGAATGCAGAGTCCACTTCGAAGATAAAAGCTTGCAATTTCGTCACAGTAACTCAACGGTAGAGTATCAACTGGCCAGTTCGGAGATCCAGGATTCGATTTCCGGTTGGGGCATCAAGGTTCTTTACAAATGTTTATTAAAAAAGTTTGTTATGTTGGACCGCAATGCGATATTGTTGTTTAAATACATGTATTATTTACATACATCAAAACGTTAGAGTATAAAAGATGACATCCTTTAATACAAATAAAATAAAATTACATAAAATTCCCCAGATTAAAAAATTATGAATCCCAAAATCCTTTGTATTGTAAGAAAAGGTCCAGGAATACAGTCCCTAATATGCGTACACGGTCATGCACGCTTACGTAAGCATGAGTGCATGCTTGCGCACGCGTCAGTGCGGGTGTCTGTTTATGTATGTGTATTACTAATTATTTTCAATCATGTAGTATGAACTACGATATCATTTTTACTTTCCCTGCAATACATGGTAATGTATAGGGAAAGTATTGGAATCATGTCGAAAATCGCAACTCGAGTTTTCGACGGATCTACACGTTTTGACACCTCTAGAATACCATTAGACACCTCTAGAAAAAACCCTTTTTAGAGTGACGTATATGTGTATGTATGTGTGTGTGCGTCTGTGTGTGTGTGTCTGTCTGTCTGTGCAGATTTTGAATCCACTCTAGCTGAAAAACTAATTGATGGAATTTCATAAAATTTGGTGGGTGGCCCTGGTACGGATTAGATTTGGGTACGATTTGGGATGAAAGAACCTGCCGTTTTTCCGTCGCAGATATTTCCTGTATCGACTCTAGCTGAAAAACCAATAGATCAAGATTCACAAAATTTGGTGGAAAAGTCACTTGTGAGTTATTCTGGCACTGATTAAATTTTAGTACGATTAGGGAAAAAATAACTTGCTTTTTTTGCGAAATGACCAGCAAAAATCGTCAAAATCTGAAATAAAAGACTACGTATGTTGAAATGTATCAATTAAATGCTTATTTCATACGTAATTTTTGACAACAAAAAGAATGAGACCAACTACATTACTCTAGGACTAGCCGTTCTCGAGATATTTTAGTTTTTTCGTATTTTCGCTATGCCACATTTGAAAATAAGTTCACTTACAAAATGAAAACGAAAATTTAATTAAAAGTGGAAATTCAGTGTAATTTAAAATAATTATGAGAGTTATTTTGTGCAATCAAACTTTATTTAATAAATTATTGACGAAATAAAGAGAACGTGAATATGTGTCTGTAGGGAAAGTTATGTGCTGCTCACATCAGATTTTTACTTTCCCTGCAATACATGGTAATGTGTAGGAAAAGTATTGGTATCGTATCGAAAATTGCAACTCGAGTTTTCGACGGATATACATGTTTTGGGACCTCTAGAACATGAAAAGCTATTTTTAGTAATGTCTGTGTGTATGTTTGTCTGTCTGTCTGTCTGTCTGTCTGTCTGTGCAATGTATGTATTCACTCTAACTCAAAAACTAATGGACCAAATTTCATAAAATATTATGAGTAAGTCACTTGTGTGCGACCCTGGAGCTGATTAGATTTTGGTACGATTCGGGATAAAAGAACCCGTCTTTTTTACGAAATGACCAGCAAAAATCCTATTCATCCACCCTAGCTAAAAAACTAATTGACCAAATTTCACAGAATTTTGTAGATAAGTCACTTACCGCGGCCCAGACCCGAGGGCTCGTGTCATGAGGTAAAATTGTCCTTATCAAAAATTACCAGTATAGGACTTACCTATGATGCCGCCACTAAGGGTGGAGCATGTAAGCTCCCGGTTCTCAAGCTCGGAATACGAACACACAAAACATAAAGAAATACACATGCTTAATTGCTCAATTTATTTTAATATTTTACTTAATAGATATCTATTGTATCGGGAGTAACTATGCTTTAATTAAATCAATTATTAAAAGACACATAATACTGACAATATTACATTAATATATATATATATTTACACACATAATAACTTTGACTTAAATTTCTTAAAAACAGTTTCCTTTAAACAATCGATAAAGAATAGTTCTTATAGTTCAATATTTACGAACTCGTTCATATGGTCTACTCATACGAACTGGTAGTCAATTATTTTAATAATCGTTAAAGGTGTGCCTTCCGTGCTAATAGTGACAATTGAAAGTTGGTTACCTTTTCTCTTTGTGTTACGTGCATATTCGTGCTATTTCAATGATGTAGGAAAACCGTTACACATCTAACTGCACTCGCTACCATTTTATTGCTCACATTCTATAGACACTTTTCACAAACCCAAGAAAACATGATGCTGACTCGTTCGAAAGTTTTAAGTCCACTGGAGTTTTTTTTAATACGGCATTGGGGCGCTTTTTCTTTCCCCCATTCATTCCCTACCACATCTACCATTCGCTGTTGCTGCAGACGGGGATGACCACTGTTTATATATGCATTTGTTGTGATTGGCTCCCTCTGCAGCATTTAGATAGTTCATTATTTAGGTTGGCATTTGTAATTGGGGTGGAAACATGTAATACAAATATTGTGTTACATGATATCCCCCCTTGCAGAGAGAAAATTTCAGAATACGGTAAATATTGCACTGAATACATATGTGTACACCTTGCGGCCACTGTGGAAATGTTGCTTTGATCCACTGCACATGTATCTGTCACAGAAATGCAGATCACCGCATGTAAGACACACTATATTGTAACATTGACATACATATATCGGTGCATTACAACCGACATGTCACTAAAATGAAGGAACTCACTGTTCGGAAGATACACCATATCGTACTTGGTAACACATATACTGATGCACATGAAGAAATTATTACTGTTCGGAAGGCACACTATATCGTACTTGGTAACACATATATTGATGTACATGAAGAAATTATCACTGTTCGGAAGACACCTTATTGTCACATGGAATTATCATGAGCACGGAAGACACCTTATTGTCACATGGAATTATCATGAGCACGGAAGACACCTTATTGTCACATGGAATTATCATGAGCACGGAAGAATGAGTCACCATCCTGTGACTTAATTTCAAAGTTCAGGTACTTAAATATTTATATTTTCATTATGTTGCTTAGTACAGTCTATTGCACACTTCAACTGAAGACTATATCATAATTGTTATTTGCATTTCTATTTATATACAAGTTCACAACATTACATTAAAATATACGCAATTCATTACCTTGATTTCTCATTTTCACAGACGTAAATAATTTTTAGACAATTTTTTAGCTGTATATATTTCTTATTTGTTATAATGAATAACATATTATCTACTTTTTGTGTGTATCACTCATGGCTAATTTTGAACACCGTATTTATATCATATTACATCGCGGCATTTAAAATATCAAATATATATACTCATTTCGCAACTGCAAAATACTGTGCATCTCACAATACGCACTTTAAATTTCCTCTTCCGCTGCCCTTTCGTGTGTAACAACTGCGCGGGAGGAAGGGAGAAAAGAAAAAAAGAAAAAATTCGCTTGGCCCGTAGCTTTCCTCTGTTCCCCTCAACGCGTTTCCATGACAACTGCGAATCTGTTGACCCCGACGGCGACCCTGAATGAGTGTCTTCATTGTTTGCAGAGCGCAAACTTACGTAAAAGGGATTTTAACTGCCTTTTGCATGTATCGCTAAAGATTTAACCGTTATCGTGCAACTTTGGCGGTATCCTCTTCTCAAGCGCGGGCTTTTGGCTTTGTATTGTCCGATCTTGACGGCTTACGCTCAACATTGAAGTGAGAGGTTTTACGTGTATCCTTTTAAGGAATTTAATTACAGTTATATTTTATGTGTATCATATTATATATTTATTTTACATATGTTGTTATTAATTCTATTTAATTTAATATATATATATATTTTTTATTATTATTATTATCTTATGACCTTAACACAGATCTGACTGTTGACTATTTTATCTTGATTTCATGTACTTTTAATTTATTGGATTCCTTTATTTATATGTAGTATTATGCATATACTATGCTTTTGTTATGTTATTGATATAACTGACTTTATGTTCCCGTTTCAGCATAAATTTACATATTTATTTATTTAAATATAATTCTTTCATATTTAATTTTATCTGTTATTTCTTTTTATTTACTGTGATGTCTCATTAATGCATTAATTTCTTAATAATACTAAATAATTTATCATTTGCATACAAATTAATGTCTTTTCCTAATGTATTTTATTTTTATATACCGGCCGGTATTTTTAAATAACTATAATTGCCTGCAATTATAATTTTAAATTTTGAAACATTGATTGTATGCTTACAATAGAAATTCTTTCGTATTATTCTCGTACTATGCAGGGGAGATTTTCTCCGATGTTTATTTTTAGCCTGTCTATTTATTTTGAAGGTGACTAGCTTTCGCCGTACAATGGCCATATATGGAGCTGTTACGCTGACTGTGAAGGATGGGAAACTAAT
The DNA here is from genome assembly GCA_951213105.1 of Amaurobius ferox. Taxonomy (NCBI): domain Eukaryota; kingdom Metazoa; phylum Arthropoda; class Arachnida; order Araneae; family Amaurobiidae; genus Amaurobius; species Amaurobius ferox. The sequence goes on along the minus strand of OX578142.1, from coordinate 99,831,436 downwards.
CCTACTTATTCAAGTTTTATTAATCTATATATGTAATTAACTTTTATTTTGTTTTTTCAGATTGCGTGTTTGTAAAAGGTCTGTATAAACTATTTATGCCATATATATTTATTAATTTATTAATTATTTTTTACATCAGCTGTGAGTGTTTATTTTGACTTCACAATTTTATTTATTTATTTATTTATTTATGATTTTGCTTGTACTCTATCAGCTTTTAATAAACTATTAATTAATAATTTTATGATTTTGAATATCCTGTACTTGCTTTTACCATGTTCCGTGACTTTATGTTGAATTTTATTAATTATGTTATACTATTTTTTCAAAACCCGCACAAGAAAAAGGAAAAAAAAAAAAGAAAAGATATCGTGAAGAATTCCATCCCACACATCTTTATCATTGGAATGTATACCTTGATTTAAGCATCTATCATTGGAAGACTTGTATTTTTGATGCCCACTACTGTTATTCCATTTTTTGTTTTTCAAGCAAGACAAATTGCAAGTAAGTGACATTTAATTATCTCTCTCCTTCTTTCTTCTAACACCTTAGTTTATTATTTTTTAGAACATTGAGGGGTATTGTATGTATTATTTATCACTTCTACATATTTTTTCTGATATTTATTGCTCTATTCATAAGTTATGTATCCATACATAAATGTTTATTTATTACCTATATTTTTGTTTTAACCTCATATTTACAAAATCCTCATATTTATTTTACAAACTACCTTTATTAATTATTAAATTTTTACAATTATACATTTAATGCCTTCATTACCGTTACACTAATATAACATATTTTGCGTTTTCGCACATAAAATTTTCATATTACATTTTTATAATTATATATTATTTTGCTTTCGAATCCTATTTTTTGCGTGTCCTCAGATTATAACGTCTAGGACTCCCATCATTTGGCTTATTGGCGTTATATTCTTTGTTTACATGCGATTGACTTCTGTCAATAGTTCGCCGTGTTTGTTTACTTTGTAAATACTTTTTACGCGGTTCTGCTTTATATAATTTATTCGCGTGAACAACTATCCATTTTTTATTTGGATCGTACATAGGCGTGATAGCGTAATTATTGTTACGGATCACCTTTACGATGCGAAATGGTCCTTGAAATTTTTTTTGTAATGCTGTGGTGGGTTTCAGGTTTTTTTAAGTACACAATTTGTCCTTTTAATAATTTCTGCTGTCTAACTCTTTTAAAAATTCTTTCTTGGCGACTTTGGGCTTGAATTTGTTTTCGTTTTGTATATCTATTAATTTTTTCCGCTAAAGTAAGTGCTTCACTGACCTCATTATCATATTCAGTTTGAGTTAAAATCGGACTGTCATCAGGGTCCGCTATTTCCAGATTATTTTCTCCGGGTAATTTCAAATCTCTGGTAAGAAACAAAATAGCGGGACTGTGGTCTATATTTGCGCTGGGTGTTGCATTATGAAATAATTTTACATATGGCAAGACTTTGTGCCAATTAAATGTTTGGTCAGCCATTGCTGCCAAAGAATTTTTTATTCCCAATTGGCTTCTTTCTAAAATTGCATTTGAGCTGGGTTTGTAAATTGAAGTATATTTCAGTTTTATACCATGTTGCTCTGCGAATTTTTTAAATTCCTCGCTTTTCAGTTGCCTTCCGTTATCTAATAACAACCACATAGGAACGCCATTTTGTGAAATCCAATTCGTTAGGACCTGTAAAATACTCGCAGTTGTAATATTTCTCACGGGTACTGCCTCCAGGAATCTCGAGTAATGGTCTATCATCGTTATGATGTACTCGTGCTGTCCGTTACTTCTCGGTAGCTTCCCTACAATGTCTAATGCCACCGTGTGATTTTGTTTACATGGACGTGACACACGTTGTAATGCCATAGGTCTTATAGCCTTATTTTTGTAACATAAACATGCATCACATGATGCGCAAAAATTCTTTACATCACTGTATGCCCCTTTCCAGTAATATTTTCTATTCAGAATTTGATAGGTTTTTTCTACTCCAAAATGTGGTGTATGAGCTAACTCAATAACTGCAAATTTTAGACTGTGAGGTATTAGAATTCTGTCGTTTTGCATAGGATTTCTGATATATCTAGCAGTTTTTATCATAATTAATCCCGTATTTACATCTTTATAGTATTTATTTACATATTTTGGCTGCTTAGATTTTGCATTCAGTCCGTTAATAATTTTCTTTATCTCTCTATCTTTTGCTTGCTCTTCTAAAATTTTGGCTATTGTTATAGCGCTGTCATTAGCAATAATATTATTTATTAATTTAGTCTTAGTTTGTTCAGAAAAAATTTGGCTTGACATAAAATCACTGGGATTATCTTGTCCTTTAATGTATTTTATGTCAAAAGAATATTGTTGTAAATTTAATAACCATCTTGCGATTAAATCAGAATTTTGATTTTCTAAGTGTATGTAGTGCGTTAAAGCTTTAGAGTCCGTCAAAATCGTAAAGTGCGTACCATATAAAAAATCTTTGAAATGTATTATAGCGTCGTGAATTGCTAGCAATTCTAGTTTCATGCTCGGATATTTCTTTTCACTGTCTGAAAGTTTCCTGCTATAATACTCGATAGGATGAAAATTTCCATTCACTGATTGAAGTAAAATTCCTGACGCGGCTACTTTTGAACAGTCAGTCGACAAAAAGAACGGCTTTGACATATCAGCTGCCCTAACTACCGGTTTCGATAAAATCGCGTTTTGCAATGTTACAAACGCTTCTTCGCATTTCTCAGTCCATATACATTTCTTATCTTTCTTTGTTAACTCAATTAATGGATTGCATAGTTCAGAAAAATTTGGTATGATCTGCCTGAAATAATTACATAAACCTAAAAATGATTTTACTTTTTTTACTGTCGTTGGCACAGGGAAATTCGTTATTTTTTGTACATTATCATCTGAAGGTGTTATGCCTTCCTTACTTATCTTAAATCCTAGAAATTTAATATTCTCTTTACACATTTGTAATTTTGAAGGGTCAATGGTTAAACCAAATTTACCTAATCTCGAAAATACCGTTTTTAATTTCTCCAACATTTTCTCGAATGAATTTGCGGCAATTACAATATCATCTAAATAAAATTCAATTTTCTGATCTTTTAAGTCTCCTAAACATTTCATCATTAATAAAGAAAAATATGCTGATGAGTTTTTTGCCCCAAAAGGTAATCTATTAGGTCTATACGAGCCATCATTTGTTATGATATTTAATCGGAAACTATCCTCCGGTTTGATTTTTATTTGAAAAAACGCGGACTTTAAGTCTATCACCGTGTACAATTTGTGGCCTGCGATGTTGTGCAGAATGTCGCTAATTTTACCAATATTTATGGGCAGTAATTCGGTAATCTGATTCAGCAATCTATAATCAACGGCTAAACGATACTTCTGTACTTTATCTGTATGACTATTATTAAAATTATTTTTTTTCTTGATTAGTAGGCATGGGAAGGCGTAGTTACTGGTAGACTTTTCAATTATTCCTGCTTCACACAACTGTTTTATTTCACTTTCGAGTACAGGTTTTAACATTTTTGGCAAGGGATAAGGTTTACACTGAATTGGGTATTGGTGTAGTAAATTAAATTCCGGTACTATTTCTTCTGTCATTCCCAGCGTTTTATATGATTTCGAAAATACATCATAATTTTGTAAAAGTAATTTAAGCAATGTATGTTTTTCATTCTCTTGTAAGTGATCTAGTTTAAAATCTTGCGGTGTTAATTCCGCTTTTCGTAAAGCTGAAATGTCCATTTTTTGTGGGTTATTTAAACTCTCTATATTATTGACCTGTAAAATTTTATCCTCATTATGTTTTTCTTCAAAAATTTCAAATTGCGGTGTTACAGTTCCGACAATCATATTTTTATTAAGTTGAATTTCTTCTTCTGTTTTGTTTGTTAAAAGAGTAGAAATAAATTTTCTATTATTAACATAATGTAAAGAATACTCAGCGTGTAAATCTTTTAACGAATTTGTAATATTTAACAATACTTCCTTATCCTCAAAATAGTTTTCATTTAATTTTAATTTTATTGATTTTGTTTCTTGAGGGAGTAATTTAATTTTATGCGCTAAGCTTGCATTTAAGCATTGAATATGTTCAACTCTTGTATTATTATTTTCTGGTTCCTGTGCTTTTTTCTGATTTTTGTCTTGAAATGGGATAGATATGGATTCTTTGACAAACTTTAATATTAATTTATTTGTGTTAATTATGGCATGATGATTTTTGAGAAAGTCAAATCCTAAAATTATTTCATAAGGTGTGTTGTTTAATTGTTTAGTTATAAAAAATGAATTTTTGCATCTTTTGTTTTCAATTTTAAAGCTGAAGCTTATGCATTTTGAGAATTGGATGTTTTCCTTGGTCATGGTTTGGATTTTTACTTGTCTAGATAAATAGTTAATTTTAATTTTATTTTTGATTTTTTGAAATATTTGATCTGATAATAAACTGACACTTGCGCCACTATCTATGAGAGCCACTGTTTTTATGTTCTCTAAATTTACGTTGATCATTGGCAATGCGTCACTCTGTCCATACGTTGAATTCAGTAAATGTTCATTTAAATTTTGTGCATCCTTATTTTTAATTTTGCTTGCAATTTTATGGGATCTCGAATCCTTATTTGATGCCTTATAACTTCCTATTTGTCTTTTATTTCGAGGTCCCTTTCTTAGTTTAAATATTCATTATTCTAATATTGCCTATGATTGCTTTCATAATGTGGTCCATTATTCTGATATGATCTTCTGTTGTTACTCTGAAATTGTCTATTGTTATTTCCTGCACGACGCCGTATTCCCCGGTTATTTATGAAATTACCTCTTCGGAAATTTGATCTACTATAATGTGCATAATTATTTTGATTAGTGGGTCTTTGTTGATAAATGGGGGTTTCTTGAGTGCTGTTTTCATTTGTGAATGCCCTTTTTAAATTATTTTGTACTTTTTGAAGCGTAAAGCATTCTGACATCCAGTGATTGTTACGGCCACACGCTATACAAAATTTCTGTTGCGGCTTTTCTGCATTATTTTCAGTTTTTACATGATTTATTTCCACATTCTCACTTATTTTATTTTCTACTTCAATATTATTTACACAATCACTATCTTCCTCCAATGCGGATTCTATTACCTCAGCTATTTTCACTGCTTCGTCAAAGGTTTTCGGGTCATTTTTTTTTATTTCTGTTCTTAAATCTTCTCTGACTATCTGTAAAAATTTGGTCAGTTTAATTTTTTCTATAATTTTTTGTACATTTGCATCAATTGTTCCGTTTATCTCTAAAAATATTATCGCCTGGTTTTCGATTTCTTGTGCAAGCTCCTTAATTGTCATATTTGGTAAATGTTTCAGATTGTTAAAATTGTTATGTTTTTGCACTAATGTTTGTTTCCTTTCAAATTTGTTTTTTAATAACTCCATGAATTTTTCATATGATTTTTCCTTTTGCAGAGCAATATTTTCTGCTAGAAATTGTTGAGCCTTTCCCTTTAATCTTGATTTGACAATTATAATTTTCTCTTGTTCGGACCATGATGTTAAATCCGCTATTTCTTTAAATTGTATGATAAAGAAATTGACATTATTTTCCTTTTGTCCATCAAATGATGGCAACATCTGCATAATTGGCAACGATGTATTTTGCTGCGTTTGATTTGTGGGCATTTGCACATGGACTGCGTTATTTGTTACAGCCGAATTATCTGTTATACTGCTATTTACATTTACCTCCTGCTGCATATTGTTAATCGGAGGATCTTGCCTCGCTCTTTTATTTGATTGCCTAGTTTTATTCGGCGCCATGATTTAATACACTGTTATACACTTCTTACTATATACTAAATATCTATACTAATACACACATATATACACAATAATACAATACATATTTAAATTATCATTTTCATGCATATTCCATCATTATACTGAGTTACATCTCATTATTGAATTCATTATTAAATTCATTATTAAATTCACTATTATATTCAAACTCATTATTAAATTTAATTTTGTCTTTTATTTATATTTTTACTTTCTCTTATTAACATTATAATTCTCTCCGAGCTTGACCACATACGGCACCAATTCACGCGGCGACATCATGTCATGAGGTAAAATTGTCCTTATCAAAAATTACCAGTATAGGACTTACCTATGATGCCGCCACTAAGGGTGGAGCATGTAAGCTCCCGGTTCTCAAGCTCGGAATACGAACACACAAAACATAAAGAAATACACATGCTTAATTGCTCAATTTATTTTAATATTTTACTTAATAGATATCTATTGTATCTGGAGTAACTATGCTATAATTAAATCAATTATTAAAAGACACATAATACTGACAATATTACATTAATATATATATATATTTACACACATAATAACTTTGACTTAAATTTCTTAAAAACAGTTTCCTTTAAACAATCGATGAAGAATAGTTCTTATAGTTCAATATTTACGAACTCGTTCATATGGTCTACTCATACGAACTGGTAGTCAATTATTTTAATAATCGTTAAAGGTGTGCCTTCCGTGCTAATAGTGACAATTGAAAGTTGGTTACCTTTTCTCTTTGTGTTACGTGCATATTCGTGCTATTTCAATGATGTAGGAAAACCGTTACACATCTAACTGCACTCGCTACCATTTTATTGCTCACATTCTATAGACACTTTTCACAAACCCAAGAAAACATGATGCTGACTCGTTCGAAAGTTTTAAGTCCACTGGAGTTTTTTTGAATACGGCATTGGGGCGCTTTTTCTTTCCCCCATTCATTCCCTACCACATCTACCATTCGCTGTTGCTGCAGACGGGGATGACCACTGTTTATATATGCATTTGTTGTGATTGGCTCCCTCTGCAGCATTTAGATAGTTCATTATTTAGGTTGGCATTTGTAATTGAGGTGGAAACATGTAATACAAATATTGTGTTACAGCTCGCAAAATATATGGCCGAGCATCTAAAATCTTGGGCCGGGAAAAAAGTCGATCCACAAAAAGAGAAGAGCCAACGGGCAACCCAAGCCCAGCGGACAAGGAAAGCCGTCGACTCCCCCAAGCGACGCAAGTCCAACGAGTCGAATCCCCCAAGCGATAAGTCACTTGTGGGATACCCTGCTGCTGATTAGATTTTAATACGATTCGGAAAAGAAGAACCTGCCTTTTTTTACGAAATGACCAGCTCAAATCGCCAAAATCTAAAAGTCTATGTATGCGCAAATATATCAGTTAAATGCTTGTTTTATACGTAATTTCTGACGAGGAATAGTATATGATCAACCCCATTACTGGAGAACTAGCCATTCTCGAGATATTTTAGTTTTTTTTCGCATTTTCGCCACCTTTGAAAATAACTCGAGTTACCAAATGAAAACGAAAATTGAATTAAAAGTGCAAATTCAGTGTAATTTAAAATAATTATGAGCAATTAAATTATTATGAGCATATTTAAAATAATTATGAGCAATTAAAATAATTTTGAGCAATTAAGCTCAATTTAATGAATTATTGAAGAGATAAAGAGAACGAATATGAGTCTGCAGGGAAAGTCATGTGCTGCCCACATCGGATTTTCATAAATATGATTGGAAATACTTTTACTGCTTCCTCGAAATGCCACAATTCTTGTAAAGTTAGTCACATTTCCTACACATCCTTCTCTGAATGCAAGAAGGAAGTGGAAATCAGATTAGAATAATTTTTACCGTTTGCGATAAAATATGTGTTCAAATGTTTATAAGATAGCTCTAAATATGAATGGAATCCAAAAGGAATACATTTTATTGGTTTGCAGATTTATTAGTTTGCGATATCCATTGGGACTAAATTATAATCAAACCGTAAAATTGTATTATTAACTGAAAAGAATTATACAATTACTATGTGCGTAAAATACAATAATAATGCCTAAAACATCAACAATACTATCCTTCCTTTCATTTTCTTTTGTTTTAACTTTAATTGGTAGCAAAAATTTGATATATTATTGTTTTTATTAAAATGTTTTCTTTGAAACATCTATTTCTCTGGATCTACTATTAATAGAAATTAGATGGTAACTGATATATATTTATTATCGAATTCTGGAGGAGGAAGAGGGGTCGGTGAAGTATTTCAACTTCATGTTAAAAAATCTTATGTGAGCAGCACATGACTTTCCCTGCAGACTCAAATTCATTGGAAATTTTTTCGAGGGCTGCGTAAAAAAATGCAAAAGAAACTTAAAAATCTCGAGAACGATTAGTCCTAGAGTAGTGGCGTTTGTCTTATTATTTTCCTCGTCAAAAATTACGTATATAACATGCATTTAAATGATACATTTGAGCACACATAGTTATTTATTATAGATTTTGACGATTTTTGCTGGCCATTTCGTAAAAAAAGGCAGGTTCTGCTTTTCAGAATCGTACCAAAATCTAATCAGCACAAAGATATCCCACAAGTGACTTATCTACCAAATTTTATAAAATTTGGCTCATTAGTTTTCTAGATAAGAGTAGATACATCGATTTTTGCGGGCCATTTCACAAAAACGGCAGATTTTTCGTGCCAAACCGTAACCAAATCTAATCAGCACCAGGGTCATCCACAAGTAACTTACCTACCAAATTTTATGAAATTTGGTCAATTGGTTTTTCAGTTAGAGTGGATACATACATTGCACAGACAGACAGACACAGAGACACACACACACACAGACGTCGCGCTTAAAATGGGTTTTTTTTTTCATTCTAGAGGTGTCAAAACGTGTAGATCCGTTGAAAACTCGTGTTTCGATTTTGGTATGGCTATAAAAACAACCTTTTTTAATCAAAATAAGGAAAAAAAATATATATTTTCAACATCAATTACAACAAACATCAAATGAATGAAAGCTTGTTGCTTACAGCTTCTTTCCTTCTACATGGGTCCATCCTGTTCAATTTCAGAACGAAAAAGAATATTGTACATGTGACGATTCTTAGTAAAAATAGATTCGATCTCAGATGACCAATGTGCTAATGAGATACTTCGCATTGTATCTAGAGGCCACCCTGAAGGCAATACAAAATGCCCTTTTTTGGTGTTCTACCCATTTTCAGAGCCCCTCTGTTTTGCAAAGCTTTTGAGCATTGTTCGTGTAAGATTATATGGCAATTTGCGGAAAACGGAGTAAAGGAGATACGCCTGTCGAAATAAAATAACGGTCGGTTACATACATGTCCATTCTAAATCGAAATTCTAATCAGAGCTACCTTTCACCGTACAAAGAGGCAATACTTGTAGGCAGCCCCCACCTTGTTCTAATGCTCAGGCGGCAATGATGTTTCATATTTTTCCTTCCAAATTCACATGGCCACCCACAGGCATTTTTCTCAGTAGCCAAACATATAAGATAAAACAAAATATCTGCTAGACATTATCATGCATTTTTTTTTTAGGTTTACATGATAATCTGTATCAAAATGCAAAACAAAATTTGGTTTTAAAGCATTCATTCAAGTTATACATATAATGCTTTTAAAAATTATTGAAACATTTCTATTTCAAGTAAATAATATCAATGCGTACGGCCCAAATTTCTGCTAAAGAAACAAAACTAAGATACCTTCGTCAAAAGCAGAATACAACTCAAAATACTAATATAGACTGGTTTCGAAGGCAAAAATCCTTCGTCAGGTTACACAGAACAGCAACCTTCACTCGTACTCCCAGTGCAGCGACCCAACATCCGTGGACAAACTTCGCACTTCTTAGCTCATTTGCATATGGATGTAACTATGGATCTTGGAAAAATGGGGGTCGACGAACGAATGGAGCTTATATCACAAAATTCATTTTTTTTAAATATGGACAATTTTGAGAACTAATGTAATTGTTCGGAAAATGAGATTTTTTACCACATATCCCCTCTCCCATGCCTACGCCACAAATTACAAATAAGCAACTGCATTTGTAACAAATAAACAACTGCATTTGTAACAAATAAACGAATAAATAGTTCAAATTCAAAAGTATTAAAAAATTCTACCCCAAAAGGAATTAATATATTACATTTGGATTTTCTATCTGCTTCGGTTTTCGAGTTAGTCTAAAAAAATGAGTATATTCCAATGACGGGTCCAGCACCGGCTATCTGAATAATGTTCAAAATTGAAAAAAATGAAATATACCACAAAAGACAATAGCATGTTAAACATGGAATTTTTAGCTACTTCGGTTCTCGAGTTATTCATCAAAAACGAGCGCATTTCTAAGGCGGACTCAAGATGGGCTAGTCCGATAAGCTTCAAAATCCAAAGAAATAAAATATACCCTAAGAAAATAATATACTAAATTTAGACATTCTAGTTGCTACAGTTTTGGAGTTAATCTTAAAAAACGGGTACATTCATTTTGTTGGGCCCAGGACGGGCTAGCCCGATAAGGTTTTAAATCCAATGAGTAAAGATATTCCTCAAAAAAGAACGACATTCAAAACTTGGAACTTTTAGATACTCAGTTTCAAAAGTTATTCCCCCCAAAAAAGTGAGTTTCTAAGATGGGCCCAAAACGGGTTCGCCCGATACGGTTCAAAATTGAATGAATTAAAATATTCCTCAAAAGATAAAAATGTACTAAATTTATATTTTTTAGTCACTCTGCTTTTCCAGTTATTCTAAAAAAAGAGTCCATTCCTATGTCGGGTCCAGGGCGGGCTAGCCCGATAGAATTCAAATCCGAAGAAACTTAAATATGCCACAAAAGCCAACGACATGTTAAACTTGGAATTTCAAGCTTCTTCGGTTCTCGAGTTATTCTTCAAAAACGAATGCACTCTTCAGAGGACCCAAGACGGGCTAGCCCAATGAGGTTCAAAATCTAAATTAAAATCTATCCAAAAGGAAATGATATATTAAATTTACATTTTTTAGCTACTCCGATTTTCAAGTTATTCTTGAGAAGCACGTAAATTTCTACGGCGGGACTAAGACGGGCTAGCTCGATAAGGTTCGAAATGCGATGAAATGTTATATACCCCAAAGGGCAAGGATATATTACATTTAGGCATTCTAGATGCTCAGAATTTTCAGTTATTCTCAAAAAAACGAGTATATCCCTTTTGTTGGGCTCAGGACGGGCTAACCCGATAAGGATTTAAATCCAAAGAGTTAAAATATACCACAAATGACAAGGATATGCTAAACATCGGATTTTTAGATACACCTGTTCTCGAGTTATTCCGCTAAAACGGGTGAATTTCTAAGGCGGGCGCATGACGGGCTAACCCAATACGATTCAAAATTGAAAGAATTAAAATATACCCCGAAAAAAAACGATACATTAAATTTAGATTTCCTACTTTCTCCGATTTTCCAGTTATTCACTAAAAACGGGTAAAGTCCTATGGCTGACCCAGGACGGGCTAGCCCGATAAGCTTCAAAATCGGAAAAACTGAAACGTACCACAAAAGGACACGTCATACCAAATTCCACGTTACTGTGATAAATCAACCTGATTGTTTTGGACCCCAAAGATCTGAACGAACACCAGATCAAGTCAAATAAAATTTTAAAAGTACAAATATATCCTTAGCTCAATCTCTCTGAAAATCAAATGACTTTTTGTGTATACCACTTGCAATAATCACACCAAATTTCACACAAATTCTTCAGTTATTTCCAAAGATATCGGTCATTTCATTTGCATTAAAATCCCTTTAGTTTCAATGAGCTCCTCAGCTTTTGATCTCTTATTTGAGACCAGAGCCGTATGGAGGAGGAGGTTTTACGGAAACAGCTCCCAGCAATAGGCTGTCGCCACACTATTACTTCTAGGCACTGTAGTAATGGGGTTGGTCTTATTCTTTCTGTCGTCAAAAAGCACATATAAAATAAGAATTTAATTAATATATTTGAGTCTTTATATAGTCTTTTATTTTTAGATTTAACGATTTACGGGCCATTTCGCAATAAAAAGCAGGTTATTTTTTTCCGAATCGTACCAAAATCTAATCAGCACCAGGTTAACCTACAGTCTTTTTAAAAATTATAAGACCACTCAAAATTCCACCCTTTCTCAATCAAAGACAACATTGAATGTGAATTGCAAAGAAGGTGTATGAAGCGAAACAATTTTGCAGTGTAGATTTAGCTTAGAAAAAACAAGAAAGATCAATCATGCTTAAAGCATTAATTATGAAACACTTTCCAACTTCGATGCAATTTTATTTAAACATGTCTAAAATGCAATACATTAATCGGTAATATTTTAAAACTTATCACAATGCAACATTAATTTATTATATTTGACGACGAATAAATGACGGCATTGAAATATAAATTGCCTGGTTTAAACATCTCTAAAATATAATACATTTCTCGGTAATAATTTTAGAATTATCATAATACTCCGATAATTTATTATATTTGAAAACTTCATCGAAAACAACTGAAATTCACTCAAATGACGTCATAGAAAAAATAACACGCCTGGCTCTCTCGATAAAAGCAGCATTTCATTCATAAATAATTTCCCATTCATGTCATTCATCACAATACTATAATAATTTATTTTATTTAAAAATTAAAACCATGAAGTTACAAGTAATTAAACTCTATGCGTAAAACTTCATCGAAAAAAATCGTCCTTCTCTTTGTAAAATCAATGAATATTTCATTCATATCAGCTACGCAGACTCCATGAACTAAATGATTTTGTGTTAAAGAAATACAGCACTTCTAATACAACTCATTCTACATATTTTGCTGTTTACATTTTACATAGGTGAAAAATAGGCTTCGTTGTAGAAATAATCAAATTTGGATGAGCATTTAAACTCAAATATATTGTAATTGCGTTGTTTCAGTATGTAGATGCACAGAATTTAAACAAAAATAAAGTGGTTTTAGGACGGATGCAACACTCAATGTGAATTAAAAAGAACTTTAAAAATCACGATTTTGTGACAAGATGGATGCCATATATCATTTTGAAGCGGATCATGTGATCTTTTCATATCGTGGTCACGTGATCGCTTCATATAAGAGGTGTTATTATTATTTTAATTTTTATCTAAAAAACTACTGAATATATTTCGCTGAATCTTTTTTTTATATATTTTATGGAACAATTTGAATATTACCTAAAATTTTCGAAGCAATTTGTGAATTTTAAATCAGCTTAAAAACTGTTTGAAAAATTAGGTCCCATAGGGCTCAATGTACTTCATGTTTTCAACCCGGGTTCAATCCCAAACTAATTGGGTGATATTATTCATTTATATTCCCATAGGTCCTACAGACCGTTTGAACAACATACTAAAATTTCATTTTGATTAAGTCATTTTTACGGCAGTTATCGTGCTAACGGACAGACAGACAGACAGACAGAATGAACAAAGTCATAAACATTTTTCAACTTTGTTGTAAAGTGTTAAAAACAGATCGAATATTATTTTCGTGCCAAACGATTTTTCGAAATCACGGTGTTACATAAATATAAAACCACTTCAGATTTCTTAATAATGCAGACGATTTTTGTTTAACGTCGGAGTTTAACTATAACCTAAACCATCTAGAAAGGTTGGAAAGAAGGAAAGAAAGGCAGATTTTCAGAATTGAACTGGATTGAATTCGTTGGATTATTAAAATGCCTCATGGAAGTGATTTGTCTAAAGTAGAAGTGCGAAAAGTTTGGTTCTGCAATGGAAAAGGAAAGTCGAACCGTGAAATAAGTAAGATTCTTAATCGTTCTAAAAAGGCTATTCACAATATTTTGAGTAAAAAAGAATTGTATCAAAAGCAGAAAAGATCTGACCGTAAAAAGCAGTTATCAGCTCGTGATAATAGACAAATTTTCCAGCTTGCAACGAAAACTACCAGTCCACAGTCCACTTATAAAATAGCACAGCAGACAAGTAAACAAGTATCTCATATAACTGTGTGTCGAAGTTTAAAGTCGAATGTTGATGTTAAACTTCGGAAACTAAGAAGCAAAGCACGACTTCTTATACATCATAGAACCACGTCTGAAGTGGGCAAAGAATGTCAACTGGAACTCTACATGGAAAAAAATATAATATTTTCAGACGAGAAAAAATTTAACTTAGACGGTCCGGACGGCAATAACTACTACTGGCATGACTTAAAGGCAAGAATCTCGTCAGTTCTTCAGTAGGCAGATGGGAGGCGGTTCCGTTATGGTGTGGGGCGCTTTCTCATATGCAGGAAAATGCGATCTGCAAAGAGTTTATGGCAAAATGAACTCGGACAGTTATCAAAAAATATTATACGGAAGTCTGATACCCTTCGGGCCACTTTTAGGAGGGCCGAAATGGAAGTGGCCAACAAGATAATGCTCCCAGTCATGCATCTAAATCAACAAAAGCATAGCTCAAAAGAGAAAAGATTGATGTTATTTCTTGGCCGAGCCTTAGCCCTAACCTAAACCTCATAGAAAACCTGTGGGGTTATTTGTCTCGCCAAGTATACGAAAACAACAAACAATATCATTCGGCATATGAATTGGAAGTCGCCATTATGGAGAAATGGGGCAATATTCCGGAATCTGTTTTTAAAAATTTAATTAAATCGATGCCAAATTGTGTGTTTCAAGTTGTTCAGAAAAATGGTGGAGCAACAACTTACTAAATTTGCTAAAACTTTCTTTTACCACATGTGGTCTTATAATTTTGTAACAGGTATTTATGCCACTTTTTGTTATATTGCTGTTATATTTTTTTCTAAATGAATTTCGTACATGTAAGTTGCTAAATTTTATTTAAAACTTGTTCTGACATGGAGTAGTTTTGATATTGAATAAAAAAATATTTCATTAATTACCTAAATAACAAAAAGTCTCGTGGTTTTATACTTTTGTAACAGACTGTACATGTGATTTATTTACCAAATTTTGTGAAATTTGGTCGATTAGTTTTCAGCAAGATTGAATGCAGTTAATTTTTACGGGCCATTTTGCAAAAAAGGGGCGTGTTCTTTTATTTCGAATCATGCCAAAATCTAATCAGCACACGGGATTTACCAAATTTTATGACATTCGGCCTTTTAGTTTTGTAGTTAAAGTGGATACATACATTGCACAGACAGACACACAGACGCACGCACAGAAGCCACGCAAAAAATGGTTTTTTCGTATTCTAGGGGTCCCAAAACGTGTAGATCCGTTCCCTATACATCACCATGTACTGGAGGGAAAGTAAAAGTCTGATGTGGGCAGCACATGACTTTCCCTGCAGACTCATTTTCACATTATCTTTATTTCTTCAATAATTCATTTCATTGAGTTTAATTGCAGAAAGTAACACCCATAATTATTTAAAATTACACTGAATTTGCGCTTTTTATTCAATTTTCGTTTTCATTTGTTAACTGGACTTATTTTCAAAGCAGACGTAGCGAAAATGCGAAAAAAACTAAAATATCTCGAGAACGGATAATCCTAGTGTAATGGAGTTGGTCTTATTCTAAACGCACACACAGAAGTCGCGCTAAAAATGGTTTTATTGTATTCTAGAGGTGTCAAAACGTGTAGATCCGTCGAAAACTTGAGTTGCGATTTTCGGTATAGTTCCAATACTTTCCGTATACATTACCATGTATTGCAGGGAAAGTAAAAATTGCCAATTTATTTGCAACATCCAGTTCTCAAGATTGGCTATACATACAGCTCAGATATAGCTTAGATGATAACTGATAATAATTTAGCATCAAAATCTAGCGGAAGTAGTATGGTTCAGAAGGGTTTTTCCTTCCGGTTTAAAAAATTTCTGAAACATTTCTCAAGATTGGCGATAGGTACAGCTTTAATTCGTCACTGAATTCATCGTGATGATTGATATGAATTCGGCATGAAATTTTAGAGGAGGTAGGGGTTCTACTAAGAAGATCCACTTACTGCTCAAAATATTTCCTTAAAACGTATTTTTCTCAGATTGGTTGTAGATATAACTTGGATGTTAGTCGATATGGTTTCAACCTCTAATTCCATGGTTTAAAGGTTATAGCTAATTTTATAAATAAACTTATTTAAATCAAGATTTACAAATTAGGTCATGTTTAAGATTAGTAGGTAAACGGTGTTTAGTACCCAGTAACGTAAGTGATCTCAATGTATCGCAATTAAAAAAATCTGATGTTTATAGCACATGACTTTCCTTATATAATGCAATGAATTTACTTCTTTAAAGGTGGAAAAGTTATGAAAAGATCCATGGCACAGTGTTAACGTTAAATTGTACAATTGGCGTGGTAAATTGTACAGCCGCGGGAAAAAAAAACGCTCCACCCTCTGTTAATCGAGCATCGTTCATCGTAGAGAAAATTTAATGATACTATTCGATTAAGAATAACATCCTCTACAAATTAATGTGCGTAAAATTTGCATAAGGGGCCGTCTTCATATCTAAACGCTCACAAACTTTGAAATTTTCAATAGCAACACCCAATTTTGAAGTCACCCACAAGTTCTAAACCCCCAAATTAGTCCAAATTCAAATTTTCACGACGTTTCTATCTTTATATCCGAAGATATTCATTATTCCGGAATGTGCAATTTTCGGGGATCAGCTCCATATTGAAAACTGAAATTTGAAGGGCGATGTTTCGTTGATTGACAGCACTGTTGTAAATTATTGAACTATCCTCTTGACATTCAGCATTATAACTTACCTCACAGCCGAAGGATCCCAGGCTTGATTCCTGCATGAGAGGGTGAGCATTTTCATGGCTGTGTGTGGTGTTGTCTTGTGTGTGTGTGTGTTACTAAGGCAGTGATCCTGCAATGGGTAGTATTATGTGAGCCTCAAATAGGACACGATTATTAGGGGTAAAAAGTCGTACTGGGTACGTTGCTAAAAACTAATGGGGCTTTCGTGCCAGGGTCAATAAAAGGAAGAAGAAATAAAGAAGAATGAAATGTTTATTTTCAAATGTCATTTTTTAATGCTGTTTCAAAATCAACTTATGAGACTAACAAATATCTGCAGATGATGCGACAAAACAACTCCGTTGGAACTTGGTGACGAATTTAAAAGTATCAATCCGTCATTATCAATCACCGTTTGAAGTCCTGTTGGTGTTTAGTTTCACATAATTTTATAATTTGTTATTGTTTTATATAAATATTTTTTTTATAAATTATTACATTTTGTGGGCGATTTCAACTTGCAGTAGCTCGGGAACTATTAATCGACAGTAACATAAGTAGATCCGATTTATAACAATACAAGTTTTCACCCTTCAATACAGTAGCAGAATTACGTTGATTAGGTTACATCTATACAACACTGTTTATACAAAATTCTTATTAAAACTGGGTAAAAATAAATGCCTGTTTTCTTAAATAAAGATTAACTTATAATTAATATAACTTTTTCAAATTAGTCATTTTTTAAACTAATATACGACTCCTAAAGTCATCGTAATACTGAATATTTAAATTTCGAAAGAACTAGTGGGAGGAAACACCTGGAATTTTATATAAACATATAAAAACTCTTTGTGAATCGATTTTTATCAAAACGAGTCCAGATTTGTATTCATATTTTTTCGATTATTGATTTCATGATTAATATTTCATACAAACAATTTATTCTTCAAAAATAAAAATCACGTAAATGTGTTTGGGTTGTTTAGTAGTAACGTCATACAAATAATCAGCGTGAGCAAATAATTATTACAGAAGATATGAATGGAAGTCTTGGAAACTAATTTAACATTAGGAGTTCAAAACTTTACATACCCAGAACTCAGAAACGCTTCACCCAAATGACTTGAAATTTGGTATCACAGGTTGAATTTTGCTCTAGTTTCGAACTATGTTGTCAAACTTGAGTGTTGCTATTTAAAATTTCAAAATTTGTGCGCGTTTAGATATGAAGACTGCCCCTTATGCAAATTTTACGCGCATTAATTTGTAGAGGATGTTATTCCTAATCGAATGGTATCATTCAATTTTCTCTACGATGAGCGATGCTCTATTAACAGAGAGTGGGACGTTTTTTCTTTTCCGCGGCAGTACATCCGGATGACAATATCTAAATCTATTTCGTACCCAATTAAGTTATGTTTTACGCAACTCTAAATTAACAATTATCAATATTGATAGCATCCTCAATAAGCAATATAGTCCATATATTTAAACATTTTAATAATAAATTCATCCATTAGGCGTCATTTTTGCAATTTTAACGATATTTTCGTTAATGTGGGGCCAAATATTTAGAAGACCATTTCTTATATAATAAAAGGTATGCCCATCATATGACGTAATTAAAAATTTGCAAAATATTGCCTCCTATTAGGCAACATTTTAATCATTTTGGACACAGTTTCGTCAATTTAGCAACATTGAAAAAAGGCGCCAAGTTGGCGATATGTCGCCAAAATTTTGTCAAGCTTTACAAACGGAGTGTTATGGTAGAGTCTTACATTCTTTCCAAAATATTGAATTTTAATCAATTGTTGTCATTTTCATTGATTTAGCGTCATTCTTATCAATTTGGCGACACTTTCATCAATTTGGCGACATTTCAAAAACTCGCCAAGTTGGCGATATTCCGCCAAATTCGTCGCTAAAATTTCGTCATGCATTATGGTCGGAGAAATAAGTTATTCTTATAGCAGATAAATGACTAATAACGTCCAAATACAAAACTATTACCCAAAGTATCTTGTGTTGTAGTATATTCTTTTTCTTTCCAAGACATTGGATTTTCACCAATTAGTCTTCATTTTCATTGATTTAGCGTCATTTTTATCAATTTGGTGACATTTTTATCAATTCGGAGATATTTTCATCAATTTGGCAACATTTAAAAAACTCACCAAGTTGGCGATATTCCGCCAAATTCACCACCAAAATTTCGCCTAACATTGTTTAGAGAAAAAGGTTAGTCTTATGGTAGATAAATGACTAACGGCGTCATATTACAAAGCTATTACCCAAAGTGTCTTCTCTCGTGAATGGAACGAGCTAGATCAAC
Organism: Amaurobius ferox; assembly: GCA_951213105.1. NCBI lineage: Eukaryota > Metazoa > Arthropoda > Arachnida > Araneae > Amaurobiidae > Amaurobius > Amaurobius ferox. The sequence goes on along the minus strand of OX578142.1, from coordinate 99,812,422 downwards.
GAGAATGATGATAATAAATTTTTCGCATAATATTACATATAAAAAGTGAACAGATTTCATAATAGTTAATATAATTTATTTTAATTTTCGGTAATTTTTTTGATACACTTATTCGAAAAATGTGCAATATCTCGAGAACGGTCCATCCTAGCTTTCTAATATTTATGTCAAATGTTTCCTAATGAAAAATTACACAAGAAATAATTATTTATGTAACTTTATTGAATGTTTTAATTTTTTGATGATTTCTTTTAAATTCCATTTCAAAGTTTAGAAGGATTCTGAACATTCGATTGCGCATAAAAACAATAAGTTTCCAGTATGATTGTGATTTTTGTACCAAATTTTGTTCGGATCGCTTGATTCATTCGTGAAATATCGTCTTCACAGACTCACTGACACACACACCACCACCTCAAAAATGTCTGATTCGTGTTCAGGGATGCTTGAAACGTGCTCTCCCGTAGAAAACTCGAATTCGAATTTTCGATCCCGTCACAATACTTTCCTTATACATTACACTATGTATACAGGGTGTCCCATCAAGACCGCCCAAACTCTGTACAGCCAGATTCCTCGCTTGGAATACATAAAACTTGGCCAAAGAACTGAACCTCTACGACCCATAGTTTTCGAGAAAAATGCGAGAAAAAAGCATGACGTCATATCCGGTGTACGAAAACATACTTTATTGGAAACATGAACATCGGTATTTGCATATGTTTACATAGGAAGATGTTCAAAATGTCCACCGCGCATATCGAGGTATGCATGCGCGCGCCGTGGAATGGCTAATTACACACGTTGCAGCAGCGTGGTGTACACAAAAGTACACGCAGAATGAAGACGAGTAACTAAGTCACTTTCTGTAGTAACTAGGTCTCGATAGACCAATTCCTTCAGATGGCCCCATAGGAAGAAATCCAAAGGTGTCAGATCTGGCGATCGTGTCGTCCATAAAACCGGACCCCCACGTCCAATCCAGTGGCCTGGGTATTACATATCCAGCCAATTATGTACAGAAGAGCTGAAATGCGCCGGAGCTCCATTATGCGGGAACCGTAGGTCATGTATTGCCGCTAAGGGTATGTCATCTGGCAAATCGGTTAATATATCACGGAGAAATACTAAGTATGAATGTCCCGTGAGCCGTTCAGGCAGCAGATATGATCCAATCATGCGATTACCTAGTATACCGGCACACATATTTACAGACCACGGCGCGCGCATGCATGCCTCGATATGCGCAGTGGACATTTTAAACACCGTCCTATGTAAACATATGCAAATACCGATGTTCATGTTTCCAATAACGTTGTTTTTCGTACACCGGATATGACGTTATGCTTTTCTCTCGCATTTTCTCGAAAACTATGGGTCGTAGAGGTACAGTTCTTTGGCCAAGTTTTATGTATTCTAAGCGAAGAATCTGGCTTTGCAGAGTTTGGGCGGTCTTGATGGGGCACTCTGTATAAGGAAAGTAATATCTAGATCTCCCGTAATAATATCCACATAGTGTAAATCTGCGTAATCTGGAATGTGTGCGTTCAAGCATGTTCTTCACATCTCCAAAGTTACAGAACACTTCGCCAAGTATTTGTTTAGCAATTCAAAAAACATTCTAACATCCAAAGTGTCCGGATACTTTCGATCATATAGTGTATATTATACATATAATATATACAGAAGTAGAGAGAGAGAGAGAGAGAGATGTGAGTTAAAATCGAATTTGAAGAGACATTGTAGATCATCTGAGACTAATTAAAATACATTTAATGAATACTAGATTAATAATTCAAATGGAACAATAGTAAGTCAGCGAAATATTAATTAGCTGTCACTACGGGACAACAATCCGTATGAGATGAAACTAATTAAAAATAGAAGGAATAACAATGGATATAAGGCAATGAAACTAAGAAATCCTCATGAGGTGTATACAAATCAATTTCTTTCTAGATAGTTCTTTCCATTAAATAACCTTGTTACATTAAACAGAAAGGTTCTTCATTCTATTTTTAGTTAGTTTTATTTCATACGGATTGTTTGTTGTTCTATTTACCCAACTAATTTATATTTCACTGACTTACAACTGCTACACAATATCACTTCAATTTCAATTTTATCTCTTATCGTTAAATTATTAATTTCATCTTATTTAAATGCTGCAATTAGCGCACTTACTAGATGTAATTTTAATGAACAGTTATATTATTGAATATAATGTATTGCTAATCTAACATGTAATACATGCCTAGTATTTAACATTTAACGTGCTTTCACTTTTGAATATATATATATATATATATATATATACTACATAAGAAATAGAAAAATGAAGAATGACAATGTATCAAAATTTCGCCGGGGGGGATTGTGACCCCCACTTCCCGGTTTAGCCAGCCTCATGTCATGACGACACTGACATGAAGCTGGCTAAACCGGGAAGTGGGGGTCACAATCCCCCCGGCGAAATTTTGATACATTGTTATTCTTCATTTTTCTATTTCTTATGTAGTATATAAATGTACTTGTTTGAGCAGCTTAGCGCCTTTGGGTATATTTTCAGTAAATTGTTTTAGATGAGGTTAATAGTTATATTTATATGTATATATATATATATATATATACTCCCTGCCAATTGGTGGTACTTTTCATTGTTTGCATTCATTTTTTACATTCACTTGTTTCTCATTTTCTATTTAGATATTATATGTGTGTGTGTGTGTGTGTGTGTGTGTGTATACACTCTAAGACAAAAAAATCGACGCACATCGCAAAATAATCCGATAGCAATAAAACTGTACATACAAACACCTGTCGACCGAATATGCAAATAGTCAATAATTCGCAGCCAATGGATGAACTACAGCGTGAATAACTGCGCTGTAGTCGGAACTACAGCGCATTGAAACTGAGCACCACGGTGGTGTATATAAGAAGCAAACCTCACTTTCAGGAACAAAACGTGCAGTGGATTTCGATTGCGTTTACGTATCTTGATTGTAACAATGCCTCGTCGGCGAATTCGCTGCCACTACGAGCATATGAAGGAGTTTGAAAGATTGTGTGCGGTCAGACTGCATGAGGCTGGATGGGCACACCACAGAATCGCTCGGCATTTGGGTAGGAGCGATGCAGCAATTAGACGATGTTGAAAGGAATGCCTCCGGAATGGCAGATTTCAGCAAGAAGTACACGTACCAAATTTTGTCTTATTTGGATGATTCTTTCTTGGTGCGTCGACTTTTTTTATCTTAGAGTGTATATACACTCATTGCCATAAAAATTTGCGCACCAAGAAGTAATTGTGGGATCGTAACGAAACTTGGCATGAAGGTACGTGTCAGGAAGATATGCAAATGATTAGAAATACAGCGTGATTGCGCATTGCGTAATGCCACCAGAGAGCGTTGAACTTTGTTCTACCTGGCGCAGAAAAAAGGTACGCAGAGGCTTTTTGCCTGTACTTAATCTGTTGTGGAGGGACGCTTTTTCATTAGGGATACCGTTACGCCGCCAGCTGTCAGAGTTCAAGAGGGGAAGAACCATCGGGATGATGGAAGCCGGGTGGTCAACTCGGACAGTAGCCCGCCACCTAGGCCTTTCTGACTTTACTGTGAGGAGGTGTTGGGACCAGTGGACGAGAGAGAGGTCGCTTAAACGATGGCCAGGCTCAGACCAATAGCTAGCTGAAAAGACTGGTACATTACCCGACGCGCAGTCACAGCGCCAACTGCATCACTGCCCGCCATCTGGACATAGGCAGCACCTTCACTACGGGCCCCTGTGTCTGTCCGTACCATCGCGAGGCGCCTGGCTGAAGGACATTTGATATCGCGGCGTCCATTACTTGTGCTGCCAATGGCACCCACCCACCGTCGCCTCCGTTTGGAGTGGTGTCGCGCTCGACAGAATTGGACTGCAACCAAATGGAACCAGGTCGTCTTCAGCGACAAATCGAGATTCAATTTGGGCAGTGATGACAACCGCGTACGTAGGTGGAGGCCCGTGGTGAACGCCTCAATCCTGCCTTCGCTTTCCAGCGGCACACCGCTCCCACAGCTGGTGTGATGGTATGGGAGTGCCGTCGCATACGACACCCGGTCACCTCTAATATTGATCCACGGAACCATGACAGTCCAGCTGTACTTTCGTGACATCCTTCAGCCACATGTGTTGCCACTCATGGAAGGGCTTCCAGGAGGCATTTTTCAACAGGACAATGCTCGGCTACACACAACAAGGGTGTCACAGGAATACTTCCACATTACCACCCTTCCCTGGACTGCCCAATCCCCAGATTTGTCAGCGATGGAGCATGTCTGGGATAACTTGGGACGGCAAGTTGGACAGCCTACGAGTTTGATCGAACTAGAGGCGCGCTTACAACAACTGTGGAATGAGATGACGCAGGACACCATACGGGACCTGTATGCCTCAATGCCCGGCCGTAACGCATCGTGTATTCACGCTAGAGGTAGCCCCACAGGGTACTAGAATCTCCATTAATTTGTGGTTTTTCTTGAAATAAATTATTCTTTTGCTTTGCATTTTGTAACACTTACTTATATCAACGTTGCACTCACATATATAGCATTTCGTTCGATTCTGATAATTCTTTTTTGGTGCGCAAATTTTTATGGCAATGAGTGTGTGTGTATGTATATGTATATATATGTATATACACTGCTGGCCATCCAAAATGCATCACCATGAAAGACAAGAGATGTCAAAGCCAAATTTATTGGACAAAGAACATAAAGTACAAGGATGAATTGATTTGAAATATAGCCCCGTTCGACTTGCGGAACACGAAAAAATCAGTATTTTGTGTAGCCGCCATGGCTGACAATAACTGCTGCTACACGCCTCGACATTGAAAGAAAGAGACTTTGGATGTGTTCTCGGGGTATGTCAGTCCATACTGCTTCCACACGTTGCCAAACTTCATCTGTCGTAGCAGCTGGTGGTGTTTGCTGGACCAGTCGTTTGCCAATCATCAACCAGAAGAAATGCTGAACGATATGTGCCAAGTGTGGTCTCGCATTGTCCTGTTGAAACTTGGCCGCAGGCAAGCCTTGAAGGTAAGGTAAGACAACAGGCTCCAAAACTTCAGAAATGTAGCGGTGGCTGTTGAGTGTACCGGCAATGTGTATTAAGGGGGTGCGGGAGTAAAATCCAATGCCACCCCAAACCATAAAGACAGGTGAAGGACCGGTATGGCGATGCATAATGCAAGAGTTATGGCGCTACTGGCGCACATGATTTGCACATGAGCTATAAAATTCTAATCATTTGTATTTCCTATCGAGGTCTACGTATGGTGCAAATTTCATGCTTATTGGATGCTTCCTTCATGGTGTTGCATTTTGGATGGCCAGCAGTATATATATATATATATATATATATATATATATATATATATATAGAGAGAGAGAGAGAGAGATGCATGCATATATATATATACGATATATGTGTGGGTGGGTGTACAAAAATCAGTCAATATTAAAAATTCATTCAAGAAACATTTTAAGACGTGAAAAATAACTGTGTGAAATTATAATGTAATTTATTACTCCTTTGAGTTGTTAAAATCTCTAATTAAGATATTTTTTCATTTTCATAACTGCCAACGTCTTCTCGCCTAAGCAATATCCCATCCGACCACTTATAACATTTCTTGGAGTCAAAAAAGTCTTACGGGAAATGAATCAAAAGTTGTATTGCCACGAATCTTAATTAAAAGTTCTTGAAAAAATTGAAATAAACGAAATCGCTTAATTAGAATATACATTGTGTTCTCCTGCAACGTAACTCTTAAATAGTTACTACAATTCTAAAACACAGTATTTTAATAATTTGCATTATTTTTCATTGTTAGGTATGCCTTTCAAAAGTATAAAAGCTGTTATTGTTTCACGATCCGACATTTGGAAGCTGTGTTATTAATTTTTCACCTGGGTTTTAAACAGTGTCTATAAGGAGTTGAAGTCCTTTGTGCCTGAATTGTACTTAGACAGTAAATTCGAAAGAAACCAGAGACTGAAAATAGTTTTGTATATTGTATGAAGAAATGGCTTTAAGAAAACTCTAGAGTTCAGTTCAAAGTTAAGAGGAAAGATAATCTTCTCAATAGAGCGTAATATTTTGCCTGCGATTTTGTTTTATCTTCATTGTAATAAGTTATATCTATTTCATTGTTTAAAATTATAAGAAAATTAAACATAATATGACTAATAGAGCACTTTCCCTACAGACTAACAGCTATGACTTTGTTTTAATTTTCATTGTAATCCACTTTATCTGAAATTAAAAGGATTAAATTTAATAAGACTAACACATCACTTTCCCTGCATAACGAGCCACCATTTTGTTTCATCTTCATTATAATAAATTAAATCTATTTTATCATCCAAAATTACAAAAGATTAAACAAAATAGGACTAACACATTATTTCGCCTACCGAAGTAGAAGAGGAAGGCCGGTTCTGCGCCAGAGGCTGGGCAATGCTGTGCAAAGCTGTGCAATGGCCGCCATCTTGAATTTCGTGATCCTGGACGGGGGTGTAAAAAGGGGGGAGAGAATGAAAAAAGGTGGGGGTGAAAATTTTTCGAAACTTTTCTTTCGGGTGGCAACGATTTCGTAGTCTTATACGAGGGGATTAGGGGGAAATAAATTTTTTTTAAGTGAGATTTTTTCTAAGTATGGGAGAAACTTTTTTGGGGTTGGCAACGGCTGAGGTTCTACACGGGAGGCTGTGCAGGGCGCGGTAGCCCATTGGTTAGCGCGCTGGAGTTGCACTCGGTAGGCCCGGGTTCGATTCCAGCCACTGCCAAAACTGCCGCCGTGTTCATGCGGAGTACGATCACGTTAAACATGTGGGTCCGAAAGTCCTTCCGAGAGGTTGGTGGTAGGGGAAGGAGGGTACGGTCCCTGTGGATGCCTTCCCCACTGGGTTCCGGTCTAAATTGGGTGGCACTTCCCGACCGTCCAAACAGTTACCTTACACCTTTCTGGTAGGTCGGACGGTCTGGGTTTCAACAACAACAACGGGAGGCTGTGCGGGGGCGCGGTAACCCATTGGTTAGCGCGCTGGAGTTGCACTCGGTAGGCCCGGGTTCGATTCCAGCCGCTGCCAAAACTGCCGCCGTGTTCATGCGGAGTACGATCACGTTAAACATGTGGGTCCGAAAGTCCTTCCGAGAGGTTGGTGGTAGGGGAAGGAGGGTACGGTCCCTGTGGATGCCTCCCCCACTGGGTTCCGGTCTAAATTGGGTGGCACTTCCCGACCGTCCAAAACTGTTACCTTACACCTTTCTGGTAGGTCGGACGGTCTGGGTTTCAACAACAACGGGAGGCTGTGCAGTGCAACCAACGCCCCTAGTGACGAAAAGCGGAACTATGGAGATGAAATTGGGGATTTTTTTCTAAGTATGGATGAAACTTTTTGGGGGTGGCAATACCTACTCACCTGTGAGGGAGGCTGTGCAGTGCAACCAGCACCCCTATCGGCGAAAAGTGGAACTAAGGAGTAGGAACTTAGAAATATTTTTTTGTTTGGGTTGCCATAGCAACACCTGTATGGGAGAAACTTTTTGGGGGGTGGCAACACCTACTCACCTGTGAGAGAGGCTGTGCAGTACCATCAGCGCCCCCTAGCGTTGAAAATTGGAATAATAACTGGGGATTTTTCTGTCTTAATGGGATTTTTTTCTTTTTTTTTTAAACGAATGAGGATAATTAAATAAAGTGATTAAGTATATCAAGGACATGTTAAGGGTATACCAAGGGTGTGCCAAGGTCATGTCAATAGCCCTCCACCTTCTAAGAAAAGAGTGCTTGTCCTATATCGCGGTTACGAAGTGAACTGCGAGAATATTTATGATGAGATACTTGAGAATCTTGTATGATGAGGGGAAATAACATTAATTTTAAGAATGTGCCACTTTTAGCGTTTTTTTTCACAAAAAGTTTTAAAAACGTTAAAAAAACAGGAAAAATGTACGTTTTTAAAATAAATTGTGGTATTTAGATTGTTTGAATTCTCCATGGGAAATAACACGGGTTTTCACACTTTTATGAATTTTTTAGAAAAAAAATGTGCGTTTTTGCAAAAGTGTTACCAAAAAGGCGTTTATTGAAAAATGTGACATTTTGCGATTTTTTTTCAAAATGTCTGATTTCTCTATGGAAATTAGCATAGGTTTTCGCACTTTTGCATTTTTTTTTAAAAATGTGCGTTTTTGCAAAAGTGTTACCAAAAATGCGTTTTTTGAAAAATGCGACATTTTGCGATTTTTTTCAAAAACACACTTTTTACTTGTAAAAACTAAGAAAAACATGTTTTCAAAGTAGCAGAATCGTGTGAATTGATGTTTTAAAGTAGTAGAATCATGTGAATTGATGTTTTAAAGTAGTAGAATCGCGTGATCGACTATATTCGATGAATAACTATTCGAGGAGGTGTATATACCCAATGAAGGAACCCATAGACCGTTTATCAGCGATCCGCGAAACATTTAAGTTAGTAATGTTATGAATCCCACATCCATTTTAGTCTGAAAATCTCGAAAACCCCCAGAGAATATACCTATTTTAAAAATAAGTATTATAAAAAAGGGTTAGTGTATCAGTTTATACGCATAATGTGTGTCTTATTTCTCTAAATCCCACCATTTTTAAAAATAAGTGTACATGCCGGAACCCTCCGCGTTTAAGTCTCGGGCAAAATTATTTAGCTATGAGTACCCCCGCCCAACACTTTTGTGCGGATGGAGGGAAGATATTTAACACATTCTCGGCACTAGGAGAATACGCAGTGGACGTTGGCACGTGTTATATTACTGAATAAGAAACTGTTTAACCCGAAATACGAGCGAGTCTGTATTCAGGAGATATATAGCCGAAAATGACTATCCTGTGATTTTTAACGTTTGAAATAGCAAAATACACGCCAATTTCTTTACAACGAATAACATATATTTCTTGTATGCATACCAGTTTTATGTGAAATTTAACACATATAGCTTTCTGAGGGAGGGAGAAACGCCTAATATGGTGATACATATGACACACGCGCTCAGCACAAATCGATGGAAATAAATGGTGAGATAGTTTTTAAAGACGAGACTTTGGATTTTTTTCGATAAATAAGGTATTTGAGGTTATTTAACGTGTGAATGATCGATACATGGTAAAAAAATGAGGAACTGGGCTAAGTTTTCAAGTATAGGACTTTGAAGTTTTTAGCTAAATGTAATATGTGCCAACATTTTATAAGATGATATCACCTGCAGAGTGAGTATAAGACGATCCCATCAGCAGCAGCTAGTTACAAAGTGTCGAACTAGACGAACATTTCTACGATACAAAATTTAAATATTCTAACCAAATACAATGCTTTGTAGCTTTTAAAGGGTTGGAAACACCTACGAAGGCGACATGTATGATACTTATAGTCAATACATAGCCACGAAATGGTAAACTAACAAAGATTTTTTAGGGGTAGAACTTGAATTTATAACTAAACATGATTTCTACTAACTACTGCAAAGGGAGAAATGCATAGTGAAAGGAGTTATGTATATATATAATGCATATAACCAACACCCACCGGCGGAATGCAGTTCTAAGATAATATTTTTAGGAGAAGACATGGAATTTTTAAGTAAATGGGGTATTTAGAGGCATTTAAAGAGATATAAGCATATGATAAGGTAGCATCCATAATATACACAACTTATATAGGACAGCGAAAGGAAAACTTTAGTATTGTTTAGAGACCGAACTTCAAATTTTTAAGTAAATATAAGTGTTTAGAAATTTTTAATGAGCTATGTGCGACACACATGTCCCGATCACAGTGGTGGAAAAGTGATATCGGAGCAGTTTTTAAAGATGCGGCTTTAACTTTCTTCAATTAAGTGGAGAATCTACTAAATCTTAGAGGGTGCTAACGCTTACCGAGGGTTTTATGTATAATACACATAAGCAGCATATAACATTAAGAAGGGGATATTAGAAAAAATTTTTAAAATAAAAACTTTAGAAGTTTTACATAAATGACAATTTATACTAGCTTTTAAAGAAATGGAAACGCCCAGCGAGATGACTTAGAATGAATACAACGCCGATACATAACAGCGAAAGGAAAACTTAAATATTGTTTAAAGATTGAACTTCAAATTTCGAAGTAAATGTACATGTTCAGAAACTTTTAATGGGCTAGTATGATACACATACTCGATATAACAGTAAAATGACGAACTAAGAATAATTTATAAGTATGTAACTTTAGATTTTTTTTAGTTAAATAGAGATTTCTACTAATTTTTAAAGGGATAGAAAGGTATACTAGGGTGTACAACAAATTTTTAGAAGGGACTTTGGGAATTTACTAGCTAAATAGGGATTTCCACTAATTTTTAAAGGGATATAAAGACATACTAAAGGGTATACAACAAATTTTTAGAGGAGACTTTGAGAATTTTTTAGCTAAATAGGGATTTCAACTAACTTTTAAGGAATAAAAACACATACTTAAGAGCATAGAGTGTTATCATTACTAACACCTAGTACTAAAATGAGGAATTAGCATAATATTTTAAAGAATAAACCTTAAATTTTTTGTAACTAGGCACAACATATAAACGTTTAAAGCGGATGAATACACAGATTGAGACAGCATGTGCGATGCACATCATCCGCATATAGTAACAAAAGTAGAACTAAACATGTTTTTAAGGATAGAATTTTTGGCTTCTTCACATAAATGAGGATGTTTAGAAACACTTGAATGGTTAGAAACTACACTTTAAGTGGGAGAAGAATAACACCATCACCAATACCTATCGAGGGAAAATAGGTATTAGAGTAATAGGTATTAGAGTAATATTTTAGAGATGGGACTTTAGATTTTTAGGTAAATGTTATGTTTAAAAACTCTTAAAGTAGCGTAAATGCCTACTAAGACAACATATGCGACACACATAGCCAATACATAGTTATGAAATAGGCAAAAGCTAAGATAGCTTTTTTGAATAACACCCTAAATTTTTTTTTCTAACTAAGCGCAATATATCAACACTTAAAGCGGAATGAATACGAAGATTCAGACGGCATGTGTGACACACGTCGCCGACACATAATAGTTAAATGCTGATTTAAGTAAATTAAGGATAGAACTCTAAATTTTTTTTAGGTAAATGAGAGGTTTAAGAACATTGAAAGAGTCAGAAACACCTAATAAGGTGGTATGAGATGAATTTATCATCGTCAGATAACAGCGAAATGGAGATACTGCAAATATCTTAAAGGGGAATCCTTAAAATTTCTAAGTAAATAACCTTTAAAGAGGTGAAGAAATATGTAGTGAAGTTGTGTGGCTAATACAGATCACCGATATCAGTTGCACTTACTCTAAGTGTAGTTAAAACAAAGTTTTAACTAAATATGTAAAACAATTAAAATATTAGTATCCGTTGGGATACTACAGATATATAGCTTTTAAGGTATAATTACACACACACGCACACACACACACACATACACACATACACACGGTAAAAATAGACAGGCCACTCATAATCACAAAGGGATTTTCTTTAATTATTTTACTAAAATCTATTATTTTTTAACATGTGATTCTATTTTATGCCATAGTTTAACAGTAACCATGGTATGACCTTAATGTGACCTTGTCGTGTAGGGGGTGTCGGTGGCGTTCAAGTATCGATTTTATCATTTCTGCTGTGGATTTCGTGCTGTTAAGACGCGTTTCAAGTTGTTCTGCGAATATGTCGGTTTTAGTTGGTAAAGCTGGAGATATTATATCTGTCATTATTCATCGGCCTACACCTAATGCAGCATTTTTGAATCGGATTGAACATGTAAGTACTTGCTTTAATATGATTTTATTCTATCATTTTTTAAACTTAGTATTTTTATAGTATGTTACAGCTTCATTATTTTATTTAGTTAAGATTTTTATCAATTTAATGTAGTTTGTTGGGGTTTTAGTACCTAGATATATTATTCAGCTTGGTAATTTTATTATTTTAGCTGATTTCTGATGGGATTAGTATAATGGATTCACGATTACTTTATATAAATCTTGGGGTATGTATTACATTGCTACATAGAATAATGTATATTTATACTAACGTACAACATTTTTTATCTTGTATAGACATGTCTTGTCTATTTTAGAATGTCGGTGATCTGTATTATCCACACAACTTCACTACGTATTTTTTTCACCTCTTTAAAGGTTATTTACTTAGAAATTTTAAGGATTCCCCTTTAAGATATTATTTGCAGTATCTCCATTTCGCTGTTATCTGACAATGATGAATTCATCTCATACCACCTTATTAGGTGTTTCTGACTCTTTAAATGTTCTTAAACCTCTCATTTACCTAAAAAAAATTTAGAGTTCTATCCTTAATTTACTTAAATCAGCATTTAACTATTATGTGTCGGCGACGTGTGTCACACATGCCGTCTGAATCTTCGTATTCATTCCGCTTTAAGTGTTGATATATTGCGCTTAGTTAGAAAAAAAAATTTAGGGTGTTATTCAAAAAAGCTATCTTAGCTTTTGCCTATTTCATAACTATGTATTGGCTATGTGTGTCGCATATGTTGTCTTAGTAGGCATTTACGCTACTTTAAAAGTTTTTAAACATAACATTTACCTAAAAATCTAAAGTCCCATCCCTAAAATATTACTCTAATTCCTATTTTCCCTCGATAGGAATTGGTGATGGTGTTATTCTACTCCCACTTAAAGTGTAGTTTCTAACCATTCAAGTGTTTCTAAACATCCTCATTTATGTGAAGAAGCGAAAAATTATATCCTTAAAAACATGTTTAGTTCTACTTTTGTTATTATATGCGGATGATGTGCATCGCACAATGTGTTTTTATTCCTTAAAAGTTAGTAGAAATCCCTATTTAGCTAAAAAATTCTCAAAGTCTCCTCTAAAAATTTGTTGTACACCCTAGTATACCTTTCTATCCCTTTAAAAATTAGTAGAAATCTCTATTTAACTAAAAAAAATCTAAAGTTACATACTTATAAATTATTCTTAGTTCTTCATTTTACTGTTATATCGAGTATGTGTATCATACTAGCCCATTAAAAGTTTCTGAACATGTACATTTACTTCGAAATTTGAAGTTCAATCTTTAAACAATATTTAAGTTTTCCTTTCGCTGTTATGTATCGGCGTTGTATTCATTCTAAGTCATCTCGCTGGGCGTTTCCATTTCTTTAAAAGCTAGTATAAATTGTCATTTATGTAAAACTTCTAAAGTCTTTACTTTAAAATTTTTTTCTAATATCCCCTTCTTAATGTTATATGCTGCTTATGTGTATTATACATAAAACCCTCGGTAAGCGTTAGCACCCTCTAAGATTTAGTAGATTCTCCACTTAATTGAAGAAAGTTAAAGTCGCATCTTTAAAAACTGCTCCGATAGCACTTTTCCACCACTGTGATCGGGACATGTGTATCGCACATAGCTCATTAAAAATTTCTAAACACTTACATTTACTTAAAAATTTGAAGTTCGGTCTCTAAACAATACTAAAGTTTTCCTTTCGCTGTCCTATATTAGTTGTGTGTATTATGGATGCTACCTTATCATATGCTTATATCTCTTTAAATGCCTCTAAATACCCCATTTACTTAAAAATTCCATGTCTTCTCCTAAAAATATTATCTTAGATCTGCATTCCGCCGGTGGGTGTTGGTTATATGCATTATATGTATACATAACCCCTTTCACTATGCATTTCTCCCTTTGCAGTAGTTAGTAGAAATCATGTTTAGTTATAAATTCAAGTTCTACCCCTAAAAAATCTTTGTTAGTTTACGTGGCTATGTATTGACTATAAGTATCATACATGTCGCCTTCGTAGGTGTTTCCAACCCTTTAAAAGCTACAAAGCATTGTATTTGGTTTGGATATTTAAATTTTGTATCGTAGAAATGTTCGTCTAGTTCGACAATTTGTAACTAGATGCTGCTGATGGGATCGTCTTATACTCACTCTGCAGGTGATATCATCTTATAAAATGTTGGCACATATTACATTTAGCTAAAAACTTCAAAGTCCTATACTTGAAAACTTAGCCCAGTTCCTCATTTTTTTACCATATATCGATCATTCAGACGTTAAATAACCTCAGATACCTTATTTATCGAAAAAAATTCCAAAGTCTCGTCTTTAAAAACTATCTCACCATTTATTTCCATCGATTTGTGCTGAGCGCGTGTGTCATATGTATCACCATATTAGGCGTTTCTCCCTCCCTCAGAAAGCTATATGTGTTAAATTTCACATAAAACTGGTATGCATACAAGAAACGTATGTTATTCGTTGTAAAGAAATTGGCGTGTATTTTGCTATTTCAAACGTTAAAAATCACAGGATAGTCATTTTCGGCTATATATCTCCTGAATACAGACTCGCTCGTATTTCGGGTTAAACAGTTTCTTATTCAGTAATATAACACGTGCCAACGTCCACTGCGTATTCTCCTAGTGCCGAGAATGTGTTAAATATCTCCCCTCCATCCGCACAAAAGTGTTGGGCGGGGTACTCATAGCTAAATCATTTTGCGCGAGACTTAAACGCGCAGGGTTCTGGCATGTACTCTTATTTTTAAAAATGGTGGGATTTAGAGAAATAAGACACACACTATGCGTATAAACTGATACACTAACCCTTTTTTTTAATACTTATTTTTAAAATAGGTATATTCTCTGGAGGTTTTCTAGATTTTCAGACTAAAATGGATGTGGGATTCATAACATTACTAAATGAAATGTTTCGCGGATCGCTGATAAACGGTGTATGGGTTCCCTCATTGAGTATATACACCTCCTCAAATAGTCATTCATCGAATATAGTCGATCACGCGATTCTACTACTTTAAAACATCAATTCACGCGATTCTGCTACTTTGAATACATGTTTTTCTTAGTTTTTACAAGTAAAAAGTGTGCTTTTGAAAAAAATCGCAAAATGTCACATTTTTCAAAAAACGCATTTTTGGTAACACATTTGCAAAAACGCACATTTTTAAAAAAAAATGCAAAAGTGCGAAAACCTATGTTAATTTCCATAGAGAAATCAGACATTTTGAAAAAAATAGCAAAATGTCACATTTTTCAAAAAACGCCTTTTTGGTAACACTTTTGCAAAAACGCACATTTTTTTCTAAAAAATTCATAAAAGTGTGAAAACCCATGTTATTTCCCATAGAGAATTCAAACAATCTAAATACCCCAATTTATTTTAAAAACGTACATTTTTGCTGTTTTTTAACGTTTTTAAAACTTTTTATGAAAAAAACGCTAAAAGTGGCACATTCTTAAAATTTATGTTATTTCCCTTTATCATACAAGATTCTCAAGTATCTCATCATAAATATTCTCGCAGTTCACTTCGTAACCGCGATATAGGACAAGCACTCTTTTCTTAGAAGGTGGAGTGCTATTGACATGACCTTGGCACACCCTTGGTATACCCTTAACATGTCCTTGATATACTTAATCACTATTTTTAATTATCCTCATTCATTTGAAAAAAAAGAAAAAAAATCCCATTAAGACAGAAAAATCCCCAGTTTTAATTCCACTTTTCACCGCTAGGGGGCGCTGATGGTACTGCACAGCCTCCCTCACAGGTGAGTAGTGTTGCCACTCCCAAAAAAGTTTCTCCCATACAGGTGTTGCTATGGCAACCCAAACAAAAAATATTTCTAAGTTCCATCTCCATAGTTATACTTTTCGCCGATAGGGGTGCTGGTTGCACTGCACAGCCTCCCTCACAGGTGAGTAGGTATTGCCACCCCCAAAAAATGTTATCCATACTTAGAAAAAAATCCTCAATTTCATCTCCATAGTTCCGCTTTTCGTCACTAGGGGGCGTTGGTTGCACTGCACAGCCTCCCGTGTAGAACCTCAGTCGTTGCCAACCCCAAAAAAGTTTCTCCCATACTTAGAAAAAATCTCATTTAAAAAAAAATTATTTCCCTCTAAGCCCCTCGTATAAGACTACGAAATCGTTGCCACTCGAAAAAAAAGTTTCGAAAAATTTTCACCCCCACCTTTTTTCATTCTCTCCCCCCTTTTACACCCCCGTCCAGGATCACGGAATTCAAGATGGCGGCCATTGCACAGCTTTGCACAGCATTGCACAGCCTCTGGCGCAGAACCGGCCTTCCTCTTCTACTACTTACCGACAAACAGTCACAATTTTGTTTTTATTTTCTTTGTAATAATTTCTATTTATTTAGTTGTTAACAATTTAAAAAATCTGATGTGGGCAGCACATGACTTTCCCTGCAGACTTATATCCACGTTCTCTTTATTTTAATTAAATTTATTTCACTTTTAATGCAATTTTCATTCTCATTCAGTAACCGGACTTATTTTCAAAGGTGGCGAAGCGAAAATACGAAAAACTAAAATATCTCGAGAACGGCTAGTCCTAGTGTAATGGGGTTGGTCTTATTATTTTCTTCGCTAAAAATTACGTATTAAACAAGCATTTAATGGATATATTTGAGCATGCGTAGTTCTTTAGTTTGGATTTTGACGATTTTTGAGGGCCATTTTGCAAAAAAGGCAGGTTATTTTTTTCCGAAGCATACCAAAATCTAATCAGCACCAGGGTGAACCACAAATGACTTATCTGCCGAATTTTGTGAAATTCGGTCCTTTAGTTTTTCAGTTAGAGTGGATACAAGCTTTTGCGGGCCATTTCGCAAAAAAAGGCGGGTTCTTTTATCCCGAATCGTACCCAAAACTAATCAACAACAGACTCACCCACAAGTGACTTACCTACCATATTTTATGAAATTCGGTCCATTAGTTTTCTAGTTAGAGTGGATACAAAATCTGCACAGACACACACACAGACGTCACGCTAAAAATAGTTTGTTCGTATTCTAGAGGTCTCAAAACGTGTAGATCCGTCGAAAACTCGAGTTGCGATTTTCGACATGATTCCAATACTTTCCCTATACATTGCCATGTACTGCGGGGAAAGTAAAAAATCTGATGTGGGCAGCACATGACTTTCCCTGCAGACTTATATCCACGTTTTCTTTATTTT
This sequence comes from Amaurobius ferox, assembly GCA_951213105.1. NCBI lineage: Eukaryota > Metazoa > Arthropoda > Arachnida > Araneae > Amaurobiidae > Amaurobius > Amaurobius ferox. The sequence continues at coordinate 99,795,288 of OX578142.1, read as the reverse complement.
AATTAAATTTAATTCCCTTTTAATTCAATCTCCGTTCTCGTTCAGTAACTGGACGTATTTTCATTAGGTGGCGTAGAAAAAATACGAAAAATCTAAAATATCTCGAGAACGGCTAGTACTAGTATAATAGGGATGGTCTTATTCTTTTCTTCGTTAAAAATTACGTATAAAACAAGAATTTAATGGATATATTTCAGCATACGTAGTTTTTTATTTTAGATTTTGTCGATTTTTGCGGGCCATTTTGCAAAAAAGGCAGGTTACTTTTTTTCCGAATCGTACCAAAATCTAATCAGCTCCAGGGTGACCCACAGGCGACTCATCTACCAAATTTTGTGAAGTTCGGTCCATTAGATTTTCAGCTACAGTGGATAGAAGCTTTCGCGGGCCATTTCACAAAAAAAGGCGGGTTCTTTTATACCGAATCGTTCCCAAAACTAATCAGCACCAGATTCGCCCACAAATGACATACCTTACAAATTTTATGAAATTCGGTCAATTAGTTTTTTAGTTAGATTGAATACAATATCTGCACAGACAGACACACAGACACACGGACACACAGACACACACTCAGACGTCACGCTAAAAATGTTTTTTTCGTATTCTAGAGGTCTTGAAACGTGTAGATCCGTCGAAAACTCGAGTTGCGATTTTCGACAAGATTACAATACTTTCCCCATACATTACCATGTATTGCAGGGAAAGTAAAAATCTGATGTGGGCAGCACATGATTTTCCCTGCAGACTTATATTCACGTTCTCTTTATTTAATTAAATTTATTTCACTTTTAATTCAATTTTCGTTCTCATTCGGTAACCGGGCTTATTTTCAAAGGTGGCGTAGAGAAAATACGAAAAAACTAAAATATCTCGAGAACAGCTAGTCCTAGTGTAATGGGGTTGGTCTTATTCTTTTCTTCGTTAAAAATTACGTATTAAACAAGCATTTTATGGATATATTTCAGCATACGTAGTTTTTTATTTTAGATTTTGTCGATTTTTGCGGGCCATTTTGCAAAAAAGGCAGGTTACTTTTTTTCCGAATCGTACCAAAATCTAATCAGCTCCAGGGTGACCCACAGGCGACTCATCTACCAAATTTTGTGAAGTTCGGTCCATTAGATTTTCAGCTACAGTGGATACAAGCTTTCGCGGGCCATTTCACAAAAAAAAGGCGGGTTCTTTTATCCCGAATCGTACCCAAAACTAATCAGCACCAGATTCACCCACAAGTGACTTACCTACCAAATTTTATGAAATTCGATCAATTACTTTTTTAGTTAGAGTGGATACAATATCTGCATAGACAGACACGCAGACTCACAGACACACAGACACACACACACAGACGTCACGCTAAAAATGCTTTTTTCGTATTCTAGAGGTCTCGAAACGTGTAGATCCGTCGAAAACTCGAATTGCGATTTTCGACATGATTCCAATACTTTCCCTATACATTACCATGTATTGCAGGGAAAGTAAAAATCTGATGTGGGCAGCACATGACTTTCCCTGCAGACTTATATACACATTCTCTTATTTTAATTAAATTTAATTCACTATTAATTCAATTTTCGTTCTCATTTGGTAACTGGACTCATTTTCAAAGGTGGCGTAGAGAAAAAAACAAAAACAAAAATATCTCGAGAACGGCTAGTCCTAGTTTAATGGGATTGGTCTTATTCTTTTCTTCGTTAAACATTACGTATAAAACAAGCATTTAATGGATATATTTCAGCATACGTAGTTTTTAATTTTAGATTTTGTCGATTTTTGCGGGCCATTTTGCAAAAAAAGGCAGGTTATTTTTTTCCGAATCATACCCAAAACTAATCAGCACCAGATCCGCCCACAAGTGATATACCTACCAAATTTTATGAAATTCGGTCAATTAGTTTTTTAGTTAGAGTGGACACAAAATCTGCACAGACAGACCGACACACACACAGACGTCACGCTAAAAATAGTTTTTTCGTATTCTAGAGGTCTCGAAACGTGTAGATCCGTCGAAAACTCGAGTTGCGATTTTCGACATGATTCCAATACTTTCCCTATACATTACCATGTATTGCAGGGAAAGTAAAAAGGTAAGTCTAATAAGACCAACACTTAATAGTTCTTGCAGACTAACAATCCCGATTTTGCAGTTCAATTTCATTGCAATAAGTTATATCCGTTTTATTATCCAAAATAACATTTAAAGTAATATACACTTTGAATTATACCAAATTTGACGTTTACCAGCATCATTGGCATTGTTTTGAATAATGACAACATATTAAATATTTAATATTATTTAGCCAAAATTCCTAAGCAAGACAATACTTTAAAATGGTATCTAAATAAAACTGTACTGGGATTTCAATCTCAAACAGTGAGAGCAGATTCATTAGTTATTTTCCCTACAGTATGTGATCAGGGAAAGTTTTGTAATGGAGATCCAAAATCTAACGCTCGGATTTTGATGAACTACAAGTTTTTCCAACTTTTGGTTCTAAACTTGGGTTCTAAACGTTATTGGAACTTTTGGTTCTAAAGGGTGAGGGGAGATTTTAAAAAATTAAATGCATTCTATATTATCAAATGATTGAGCGATTGGTAGGCATTTTTAGTCAAAACTGAATCATGAACCATTCTCGAATTTTTACGAACCATTCTCTTCACTCTTCTTTAAGGATCGGGATATCTCTCAAAATGATCAAGGGAATCATATAAAATTTGACATGCCTATTTCAATTGGTAACTGTGATGCAGTAAAAAAAGAATAAACTTAAAGTAACCTTTAAAAAACATAATTAATTACTCTCAGAATATGGCCGTAAATTCGTACATAGTGGAACTCATTACATTAAACATTACGTTTTTTGCCGCTATTAAAACCCACCATTATTTTCTTCAGTGCGAGTTCTATAAAGGAATAGCAATTAACATACTACTAAATTGATTGCACCATTTTAACTTTAACAATAAATCATTTATTAACAACATAGATCACTTAATTACTCAATTACAACAATTTGCATATTTATTTGCGGAGGAGCGAGCAAAATGTGAGAGATTTGCCGTGCGAGACCAGATCACCATTTGTTATCGACAAAATTTAAGACCTGCTATCATATTCAATAAGCACATACCTGACCACAACGCTTGCTGCCTTGTAGATTGTACTGGTTTTGCGCATTTTGTTGAAGTCTCCTTGACTCTCACTGTCGCAGAATTGCATATTAGGATACCTTTCGAGGACTATCTCCGTACCAATCTATCGAAGTCGTTCTTTATATTCGTTCTCTCTCGTCGTTCTGTATCGTGTTTCTGTATAGTCGTTCTGTATCGCATTTCTGTATAGTCGTTCTGTATGTATGTTTTTACTCCTTTGGTTGTGGCTCTTTTGCCTGCTGTCTGACACTCCTCTTTTGCTCCTTCCCGGTCGTCCAAATAGATACTCCAAGTCCTCTGGACGAGTCGGACGGCCTGGGGCTTTCACTCCTCTTTTGCTCTTATTGGCAACCTTCATAGCGAAGCCACAAGAATCTTCTCAATTGGTCAGCCTTTTTACCCAATGAGTCCTCCGACCTCCTTGTCTCGATTTCCCTAAATTTATGGTTTTAGCTGACCTTTGGGTCAGCATGTTGTAAACTTTGGCGTCATTGAGACTGAAGGTATTGTCTGACGTTTCAGACACAATAAATAATGTACATAAAACTGTCTCACAACAAATTGGTGTGAAATCGATTTCTGGTCTCACAGTAGCATCAATAGGGCTATTGATTTTAAACGATTTTAAACAGATATAAAAATGTCAATTTTTACTCATATTTTCCCATCATATCAATATTTGTTGATCTGCAGGGAAAGTTGTGTTGAACACATTAGATATTTCAATGTTGTTGTTGTTGAGACCCAGACCGTCCGACCTACCAGAAAAGTGTATGGTAACTGTTTGGACGGCCGGGAAGAGCCCCCCCCCCCCCAAGTTAGACCGGAACCCAGTGGGGGAGGCATCCACAGGGACCGTACCCTCCTTCCCCTACCACCAACCTCTCGGAAGGACTTACGGACCCACATATTTAACGTGATCGTACTCCGCGTGAACACGGCAGCAGTTTTGGCAGCGGAGGGAATCGAACCCCGGCCGAATATTTCAGTATAAAATAGCAAATATTTCAAACCGAATATTTCAATGTGAAATAGCAAATAAAACAGCTACATTCGAAAAAAGTTAAGATTTGTCTAAATGATGTATTCATGAATATAGGTTAAATATTTTCAAACTTATATCTAATGAAATGAAAAAAATAAAATCCCGCTCACTTCATCGTTCCTAACATTTATACCTGATCGCCTCCGTTCTTCTGGGCTTGTTTATTTACATTTCTTATCTACTTTCAATGATTCATTCAAAAAAGCGAAAGAGAAAAACGTGTTAGAATACCTTGAACGACATCTAAAAGCCGCTGATGAAAAAAATGAGATGTACATACGCCAATAAAAAATGTTTTCAGGGTATAGTATAATTTGTTCCTCGTCGTACATTAGTTGTCTCATGGCACTTATTTTAGAGGAATAGGACTAATTTATAATGCAATGTAGTTTTTCTTAATTTCGTTTTTGTGAACACGATGGCTGCGGGTTAGCTAAATGAAGAAAAAACAACGCCGCCACTTAACTGTCAGGATATATTGTCAGAATTTTTTTTTTCTTTTCACAGCTAAGTATGTCTTTCAAAAGAGTAAAAGTTGTTATTGTTTGTTTTTTTTAATCTGACATTTTGCAGCAACGTCAAATTATTTATTTCGTTTTAACTTCATTTTCAAACAAAGCGGAGGGAGAACCTGTGTCCCTCGAGCATGGGTACTAAAGGGGTAAATTGAAAAAGAGCAAGAAAAATTGTTTCACTTTATGAAACCAGAAAAGTCCGTACGATTCTTGGGCTACGTCCGTCCAAGTACATCACGGTCATGCATGGGAAACCGACAGTCTTTCAGGACCTTTCAGTCGGGGGGGGGCGAATGAAACTTTAAGGGAGGGGGGCAAGTTTTCTATTTGCCCTATATAAATATATCTAAATGCTGTCACATAAATAGAAACTAAGTTAATATAAAATGTCTCCAGGGGGGCGAATAATCGTCTCCGCGGGGCTTCACCCCCCCCCCCCCCGGATGTATGCCTGAAAGAAACACTGAACGAACATCAACTCCCGCCGACCTTCCCATTCGCTTCTAATATCCAAACACATGTACACCCCTCCCATTCAATATTACTATTTCCTATACGACGCCCTATCAAAACATGCATATTATACCAACCCCCTAACATGATGCAATTAATTTACGCTCCCCTAAACCCTCTAACAAACCAATTTATCAAATTTAATATCTCAAATTTTTTATCTCAAGTTTTCAATTTCTAATCATTCCGTGGAAGAAAAGGGCCTAACTCTCTCTAACTTTAGGTGGTCATACAATTCAGTTCCAACCAATATATCTATAAACAAAATTTGCATTAATTGCATTGTTTAAAACGTGAATTTGAAGATAAAGCAGGATCTCTCCAACTCTATGGTTTAAATACTCATATTCTGAATTTTTAAATCCTAATGTATTAACTTTCCCGTTATAAACTTTCCTTAATATTAACTTTCCTGTTATAAATTTTCCTTAAAATTAACTTTCCTATTCAGATGAATCATGGAGATGATCTCATCTCTAACTCCATGAGCTGAATACATTTTACTTGTATTTATTCAGGCATTAAAGTATCATGACCATACAATTGCATTGTCTAGTGGCAACGGCCTGAGATTATAAACACAAAAATAAGAAAGAAATCCAAACTTTGAGAGGCTATTACTCCAGATCCAATAGTTAATGTAAAAAACGGATTTCAGGTTTGATTCAGCATGGTTGAATTAGAGTATACATGAATTTTTTTAGCCCCCGGAATTACGTTCGGTGGCTCTGATGTACTGATACTACGCTTTTAGAGAGGATGATTGCATTGAGAAAATGAATGCTATCGCCCAAGTGATTTTTCACGAAATGTAATTGAAATATAAAACACTATTTTCACAAACAATTTTATGCAAAATCTTTAAATTGAAAATACTGTGAAGAATATATTACTCCACCAGTTGATCAACCGTTCTAATTTTATTGTTCTTATTCGTTGGAAGGATTAAAAGAAGATAGGGAAAAAGGTAAATTAATTTTGACAGAGCTATTACATTATCTCCAACTTGTCGTTATTTCCCCATAAACGCCAAGTTGGCGATATTGCGCAGAACATGAAGCCAGGATTACTTAATTTCTCACCAAGCGTGAAAGACAGATATAATGACTTTTCTTATCTATATGAGAGTCCTTGTATACCATCTACGAAAAGTTCTAAAAAAAAACCTTGTAAACGCAGTAAATTCTTGACCAAATACTGAGATACTCAGATACACCAAAACTCGCCAAGTTAACAACATTTTGCCACATTTCTCACCAAAGTCTCCAAACGTGGCAGATGAACGCAGATATTAACTTTTCTGATTTCTACGTGACAGTGAAAATGAGACACCAAGACGGAGTGGGCAGAAAGTGATGAAAATCGGCAAACAGACAGAAAGATCAACAAACAATAAGTGATGTTTATTGCAACGTGATACACCTATACACTGAGCGATAACACCGTCTGATCAGTAGGTTGTAGGGCCACAGCGGGCGGCTATACAGGCAGCAACACATCTAGGTACAGAGTCAATAAGCGTGCGGATGGTGTCCTGAGGGATGGCTGCCCATTCCCTGTCAACCATTTGCCAGAGTTCGTCTTCTAAATACGGCGGTGGCAGCGCACGCAAGCAACGTCTAATCACGTCCCAGACGTGTTCGATTGGTGAGAGATTAAGGGATACTCGTGGCCAGGGAAACATCTGGGTACATTGAAGGGCATGTTGGCTGAAGCGTGAAGTGTGTGGTCGGGCGTTATCCGCCTGGTAAATGGCATTGGATACCACATAAAGAAGGAAGGGTAGTATCACCGACCGCAGCACGTCATCCACGTATCGTTGGGCCGTCATAGTACACTCAATACGGGCCAGAGGTGACCTGCTATCGTAGGCGATAGCGCCCCAAACCATGATGCCGCGTTGTCGCGTAGTGTGGCGTTCCACAGATGAGACCGGGATGGACCTGTCACCACTTCTTCACCAGACTCATACACGGCGACTGTAATTGCTAAAACAGAAGCGTGACTCGTTTGAGAACATGACCCTGTGCCATTCCGCCGTCCACGTGACTCTACCCCGACACCATTGCAAACGAAGGCCTCTGTGCTGTTGGGTCAATCGCAGTCTTCTTAACCGGCGCCATGAGTGCTGGTCGCTGGTGATCAATCGGCGAATAATGATCATGGTCAATATGGGAGCATCAAGGGTGTCCTGCACATGCTGCAAAAGGACGACGGAAGTAGCCTGAGGGGCCGCCAAAGCTTCTCGGCGGATGCGTCGGTCCACGCGTGCTGACGTCGCTCTGATCGTACCGGCACCCCCTCAAACGTGCCACATTCCTTTGTTCCAACCATCTTCACCACAGCCTGTGCACCGTGGACGTGTGTAGGAGGCTGTCCGCTGAGATTTGACGTATGAACCAACCTGCCTTTCTGAGTCCGATCGCCATGCCCCTCGTGAAATCGTTTGTGTGCTGAAACTGCCTCGGTTGGCGGCGGACTGGCATTCTCTGCTACTACACGTTTCCTCTGAGACAAAAACAAATTGCAAAATGATTTCCCTGGCAGATAGAGCCAGGACTATTGTCGCTTCTGCAGGTTCCTTCCCTTATATCTCACTCAACGTGCACAGGACAGCTGCGCATTTCGCATCATTTACATAACTCGATGAGCTGCGTCTACCTAGCAATTTACATATTTTTCTGCCCACTCCTTCTTGGTGTCTCATTTCACTGTCACGTAGTGTATGTAGTATTAATAATATAAACACCTCAATTTATCTGTCAATTTATCTATCTATCTTTGGGTAATGCTTGGCGAAAATTTAGGCGGCGAATTTGGCGAGATATTACCAACTTGGCGACTTTTTTTAATGTTGCAAAATTGACGAAAATGTTGCCAAATCGATAGAAATGACGCCAAATTTATAAAAATGAAGCCAAATCAATAAAATTAATTGCGTTTTGAAATGGAATAGTATTGTAATGATGTTTCGATAGCGTTTGTCTGTCAAGTCCAACCATCCCACTTGGCAACAAATTTGACGACTTTTTTAAATTTTTCCAAATTTATCAACTGTCGCCAAATCGATAAAAATGTCGGTAAATCGATAAAAATGTCGGCGAATCGATAAATATGTCGCCAAATTTATAAAAATATCTCCAAATTTATAAATATGACGCCAAATCAATGAAATTAATTCTGTTTTAAAAGGGAATAGTATTGTAATGAAGTTTCGGAAGCAGTTATCTGTCAGTCCAACCGTACCACTTGGCGACAAATTTGACTAATTTTTTAAATGTCGCCAAATTTATCAAAATATCGCCAAATTGACGAAAATGTCTCCAAATTGATAAAAATGTCTACAAATCGATAAAAATTTCGCCAAATTGATAAATATGACGCAAAATTAATGAAATTAATTGTGTTTTGAAAAGGGATAGTACTGTAATGATATTTTGGTAGCGTTTGCTTGTCAGTCCAATCATCCCACTAGAAGACAAATTTGGTGAAATTTTAAAATGTCACCAAATTGATAAAAATGACGCCAAATCAATAAAAGTATTGTGTTTTGAAAGGGGATAGTATCGTAATGACGTTTCGGCATCATTTGTCTGTCAGTCCAACTGTCCCACTTGGCGACAATTTTGGCGAGTTTTTTAAAATGTCTCAAAATTGAACAAAATATCACAAAAATTAAAGAAAATGTCGCCAAATTGATGAAAATTCAATATCTTGGAAAGAATATAAGACTACTATAAAAAAAAAGCCATTTCTCTGTTCGTCCCTCCGTGATGCTTGGCAAAAAAATTGGCAGGATGTCGCAAATGTCGCCAAATGAGAGGCAATATTTTGCAAATTTTGAATTCCGTCATATAACGGGCATACCTTCGAGTTTAAAATAAGCCTGATCCATGTATCTCTATTGTTCATATTATATATTCCAGATCGGCAGTTTTTTCCAGTTTTGTTTATTTAAAACGCATTCCTCATTTGTTTTGACTGATTCATTCCTGAAACATCTAGGAAAACGTGTTATAATGTCTTAAGCGACGTCTAAAAGCCACTGATGGGGAAAAAAAGAAGATATGCCGATGAAAAAGAATTTTCAGAGTGTGGGATAATTTGTTCCTTGTCGTACATTAGTTGTCCCATGGCACTTACCGTGGAAAAGTAAGACTATTTTATAATGCATTGTTGGTTTTATTCATTTTTTCTTAACACGACTGCTGCGGGTTTAGTCGGATGCAAAAGTGCTCCACCACTTAATGGAGCTTGTCAGGGTATATTGTAAGAAATTTTCATTATTTTTCATAGTTAAATATACCTTTCAAAATAGGAAAGATGTTGTTGTTTGCTTTTCACGATCTGACAGTTTGCAGCAGCGTCATTTTTTTTCACTTGAATTTTAAACAGTTCGGATGATAGACCGATGTCCCTCGCGCCTCAAATGGTGCTAAATGGGTAGATTCGAAAAAAACGAGAGATCGGAAGAAGGTTGATGTATGGTACAAAGTTATTGCTTTGAGAAACTTATACTATTACCCTGGGTGATTTTAAGCAATGCGAAAGTAAAATATTAAAAGAAAATAGCACAATTTACATAAACATTTTTACGTACATGTTTTAAATAAAAAATTTTATGTGACAACCATATGGCTGAAACTAAACGTAATGTGCCAAAACAACCCAACCCGATTGTATAGATTAACAGTAATTATTTAGTTATTTATATTCAATCGAAATGTTTGTGAGAGTTCGACACAAGTCTAAAATTGACTTCAAACCATGTCCGTAGTATCAAATGAAATCCGACGGAAATTCATGGGGGGGGGGGGGCTCAACAGTCCTGTAGGGGAGGTTCACGAGAAACATTTTCAAGGGGGGGGAGGAAATGCACTAAAGTATTAAATGTTTGACTTTAAATAAATTCCTCTATTAAAAATTATTTAATTAATTACGATACTTTTTACTACTGGAGACCACTATTATTGAGTAAAAGTTTATGTACTACAAAGCCTATTAATCATTAGCATCTGTAAACTCACTCTCAGTTATTATTATATATTTCAATTCATATAAATTACTATATAAATTATTATCAAATAGTTAATTATATAGCAATATTTATAAGCCTTTATAGTTGATTATGAAAATCCATACATTTACTGCACTGCAATATTAGTAATTACAATACAATAATTACAATTGATTTAACTAGTAGCGAAGCTGTTAATTAATCGAAAACAATTTCTAAAAGTTAATACAAGTTAACGCATAATATTAATTCTGTAACGAACGGTTCTCGTGAATTTATTTTAACTCTATAATGTAATCAGTTGATTTTAACTCTATAACAATAAATCCTGCAATAATAAAACAATTGGCTTAATTTAAAATCTTTTAAATCTTTACATTTTTTAAACATTTAATATGCAAATAAATTGATGATCATCAATATAACCACAAATTTAGCAAAACTATCTTATTTCTTAACTATACAAAATGAAATCATTTATATAAAAATCCAAACAAAAAGCAAATTTTCGCGCGAAATTTGAATGGCATGTTAGATGAAATTTCATATCACTAATAAAATTTAATGTTTTTATCAAAGGGACTAAGTATACCTTTTGGGACGGTTCAGCTACCTCTAGCCCCCCCTTTAGCTACGATCCTGCGTTAAACCGCCTAACTTTGGGCTAGGGCTTGACTTTAACCATGACCCTAAATATGGATAGTTATAGAAATTTGTTTTAAAACATAATGTATCTGTCAATATTACACATTTACTAAGCAAATTATTATTTTTTCTTTTATAATTAAATCATTTCTTTACATTTTAGCATATAGAAGGTATAGTATTAATATTTTTTGCACTTTAGGTACATTTTATACTGTCATACTATAATTTTAAAGTACAGTTTAACAGTGAGAAACGTATCTAACATGCAAAAATAATGGAAAGATTGTGCATGCTGAAATATAGAATGATTAATTTTCTACAAGAAAAGTTTTATTTGATTAGAAAAGGCTTAATATTGACACAGATATTGTATTTGAAAACAAATTTCCATAAAGTGGACTAAAATAGGGCAGTGATTAAGGAATTTGAAGGTAAATATAAAATGAATGTACATTTAAAATTGCACCAAATTGGAAGTTTTACTGTAGCATGATTAACAATGCTTTGAAAAGTGCTAACTTTCCGAATGCTTGGTAAAATTATGACATCTTGAGAACGGTTTTTCCTGAAAACATATAAACAGTTCCTTCTCTTACATAAATAGCATATAAAATGAAAACTTACTTGATACAGTTAAAATTTTTAAACAATTTAGCAAAAATTTAAACCTTCATGTTAGAATTTGTTCTTTTCCGTTTTTCAAACCATGTTTTACATTTAAATTATATAATTTAGCTCAGAATAAAACTGTAAGATTATTAATATGGAATATAAAGAACAGATAAAATGACAGACGTACCAGCAACATTCGATTCCTTATCTTTGACTGCATTGCATTCAATTCTTTATATATGAATGCATTACTAGCTCGGATGGTTAGTCAGATTATGTTTTTCCAGATAAAAAAACATGGATCAAATATAACATTTATCCTATTATCTAGGAAATTTGCTGGCAACAATAAGGAATATTTTGGAAAAAGGGATGATTATTCGCTTTCTTTCACCTACCACCAACCTCTCCAAAAAACTTTCGGACCCGCGGATTTAATGTGCCCATACTTCGCGTAAACACGGGGATTGTTTCTGCAGATCCGGGTCCTCCGAGTGCAATTTCCGTGACTTAAACACTGAGCTATCCTGCCCTTAAATAAAGTCTTCTGTAACAGCTTTACTGTCGATTACTACTAATTAGATATTGTCTACAACTTTGTATTTAGTTTTTTCCGTCTATCTTGCTCTTTTGCCGAGTTGTGAGGTCTAAATAACCTTTGGTTATTATTTCCCTCAGTTACGTTATAATTTATAATTGACTTTATATTAGCAACTTCTGACTGGTTCGGTTATGTAGACCAATCGCGGAGCCAAGTAACATTCTGCGGTCCTGCACATCGACAGGATAAGTTTCGGGTCGTGAGTGAGAGAGTTAGTTAAATTAGGAAAAGGTTTGAGGTGAGTGTGGAAAAAGTTCAGTGAGGTGGAGTCTAAGGCTAGTAGTGCAACCACTGTCTGAGTACGAAGAGGGGAAAATGAACGTCCGTGATCCCAGTTACTAGTGTTGTTATTACTAGGGGATCTAGGACCCGCTAGTTTTCCAGAACAAGATTTAAATGTCCAAGGAAGCAGTTTGGTATGCATTAATTATTTTGGTTTATTTCACTGATTACGTAAAGATAGTTATATCACCAGGTCCGGTCAATGTTCATCATTTATGCTTTTTTTTTTTTTTACATGACAGGAAAATACAATATACTGGCTGTTTTGGTATGTATCCAGCCTTATTTACGCCGCCAGCTGCTGTATTATTATCGAGTGCGCAATACATTTGTTTAAGTTAACTTCCTGAATCAATGTGTTATTACCCCTGGCCGTAAGGCCCTTTTGTATCAATTACTACCAAAGTTTGGAGCTATTTCCCTTTACTTGGCAAATCTGATATTTACGCAAACAAAATCAAAAGAATGTTATAATGTTCTCCAAATATTTAAACTCGACAGGTCGAACAGGTCTAAACCATTACAAAGTTTGTTTTATTTACTTTTAAATTCTCCTCCAGGGGACCCTGCAATTACTCGATCGGACATTTCCACTATAGATAGACCAAAAGTGTATTTTCATAGACCTTTCCTTACATTGTTATTGTGGTGCTTGAGGATTTCCGTAGAAACCCTGCTTATTTCTCACATATGCTGCAGTCTGTTAAAAGTTTAGACTCGCCGCTTAAAGCAAAATCAAACTTTCATTCTGTAACACCCCTATCACCTTGTTTTGTTATACTGTAAAACATTCTGCAACCTTTGCCTATTTCTTTCAGCTACTTTGCAAACTGATAAGAAAAGCCACAATTACAGGCGTTCATGAAATTTTCAGCTTCATTTCTGAAATATTAAGCTAATTACCGTCTACCGAGGCTTTATGTGCGTTATGATTAATTATATTATATATAATCATAGCTATCAGGAACCTTACTCCCCATTATGGACAGCTGATTTCCCTGAAACTTTCAGTAACAGGCTTGCAAATATTTTACAGTTTACAGTATACTCTACCAAGTTTATAGTATGTAGTTTAAAGTATACCAAATTTATAGTATACTATAAACTTGGCCTTTGCAACCTCTTTCAATCTGAGCTCAAACTTCTTATATTTGAAGCTGCCTATGTGGTATCAAGCAGTCTTTCAGGACTTTTTGCCCTGGGAGCGAATGAAACTTTAGGGGGAATGAAACTTTAGGAGTGAATAAAACTTTATATAGGGCAATTAGCTTTCTAATTGCCCTATATAAATATATCTAAATGCTGTCACATAAATAGAAACTAAGTTAATATAAAATGTTTCCGGGGAGCGAATAATCGTCTCGGGGGGCTTCGCTCCCCCCCCCCCCCCCTTCCAGATGTATGCCTGAAAGAAACACTGTGTGGTATGTCGTTGTTCAAACACCACACAGGGTCTCCCAACTGAGGCGCATAGCAAATTTTCTTGCTGTCAGAACAATTATGAGCTATTCCATGCAGAAATGCGCTAGAATACACGGAATCGGTCAATTTCATTAGAATTGGAATTAAATTAAAACAAATATTTTGATTTGTTATATTTAAGTTTGGTAAAATTTCGAATTATACTCATGTTGTATTCCTCCCTTATACACTCAGAAACTCAAACGTTCTCTTGACACTTTAAAGTTAATTACAATAAATATTTCCACGCTGTGGATATAAACCGGGAAAATGATTCATTATTACTTTTCCTACATGCATCGAAAATTTGAATTCAACGGACGTGCACGTTTCAAGAATCCTTGAACTCGAACCGAACGTTTTTGTTGTGATATCTGTGTGTATATGTATGTATGTTAGTGTGTGTGCAGGCACGTAGGCAAACAAAATTTTGGGGAGTAGGGCCATAATTTGTGGCGAAAACTATACAAAATGTTTAAAATAAAATCCACTTATAAGTGATAAATAATTATATACCTGTCTTAAGCGAAATTTCAAGGGACCGGAAGAATTTTCCGTCTTGAAAAGGTTTCCGTTTCATGCAGGTCATTTCAGGAAAAGCAAATTTTAAGATTTAACTGGGAATGCAGATAGACCATATGTAATTGTTCACCTAAACATCAGACTTTAATAAAGTGTATTTAGATGCAGCTAATTAATACTATATAATACCATAATAGCCAATTTGATTATTTTAAATATATATATACGTGCATTTTTGTGTACTGCTTTCACAAGAGTGTATGTAAATAAGTGTATACTTAAACATTCAGTTAAAAGTAGTGAATTTCTAGCATTTCAGAATCTTCCTGATTAACTGAAAATTCTTGAAGTTCTGAAACAGCTTTAAGAAATTCGTCATATGACTTAATAGAAAGTTCTGTGAAAAATGTTTCTCTTGGAAATAAATGGCTGAAATATTTTTTTTCGTTCTTTATTCGTTGTGCTTTATTAACAAATTATTTAAAATTGACCTTACGTTTCCGCGTTGTGCAGATTTTGTTTCACACAAGGGAAATAACATAAATTTCCTACACTTTTGGACGGGGCTAAAAATATTTGCCACTTATTACAGTATTCCATTTCCTGCAGGTGCCGTTTCAAACAGGTTTGACTGTATTTTAAATGCGTATGCATCTCACAATACATTTAGAAATATATTAAAGGGCAAAAGTTGGAAAAATCGTCTTATTTTAAAAGATGACCTAAAAACGTATATAAAGAATCTAAATTTTTGAAGGACCCAGGCCTATGAGGCACCGCCTGTGTGTGTGCGTATGCATATGTGTGAGTGGAAGCGATATCTCACGAATGAATGGAGCAATTCGAAAAAAAATTGGTACGATTATTACAATCAGTGAATACTGGAACTCCATTGGTTTTCAATGCGATCGAATACTCGGAAGGCCTGCCCCCCCTCAATTTTCGAATAAATTTTTAAATAAATTTTTAAGAAAATCATTAAAAGTTAGGAGCTATAATGATATTAAATAAATAATTATTTCTTACGCAATTCGTCATTAGAAAGCAAATGGCATTAACTTCAGAACATTTTTGAGATATAGCACGTTTTCAAATAAATATATCAAAAATGTCACATAAAATTAAAATAAGTAGCAAGTATCTTTAAATAGGTTGGTATTGGCGGAATATCGCCAACTTGGCGCCTTTTTGAAAATATTGCCAAATTGACGAAAATGTCGCTAAATTGGCACAAATGATAAACACACATTTATTGGTACATTTAATGAAAGAAACATTGGCACATTTAATGAACGAAAATGACCTCAAAATTGATAAAAAAATCCAATATTTTCTATTGATTAAAATCGTTTAATATACGGACTATATTTCTTAGCGGCTGATAGTAATCTTTCTAATTGTCAAGTTAGATTTGCGCCAAATCGAAATAGTTTTATGCATTGTCACCTAGAAAAGCGCCAAATATTAAAAAACAAAAAACATTGGCCAATGGATCTTATACATCATTAGTTTGCTGAAGCCATTGCCTTATGTAGAGAAAGTCATATGTTGCCCACATCAGATTTTTTAATAACAAATCTCAAATGAATTCACTAACTCTTTTTTTCTGCATTAATAGTATCAATCGTAAAAAATATACTTTATTGGCCCTCATTTGTCTTAGTCAATGCTCTCAAAAGATAGAAAAACGTAAAACTGTCATTAAATGTATGAAAAATGACTTTCTTTGAATGTTCAATGAGAGATTTGCATTAATAAATTCCATTTCAAATCACCTAGAGAGCAATTCCGCAAAGAAACTACCTTCAAAATAAAAATTCATTCATATTACATTCAAATGCTTGTACTATTTTCTTAAACATGCAAAAGTTAACTTTATTCCCTGTTTCATTTAAAAAGAAATGTCATAAGTAATATCGAGGAAAATTTTATTCAAATAGAGAGAGTTACTAAGTATTTGCATACTACTTTTATGTTGCAGCGAAATCAATGCTCTGTTTGCCAAAACAATATTACTGTGGAATTTTATTTATCCGTATTAAATCGTGATTAGCGTAGTCCGATAAGTTAAATGATCTTAAAAGAAGGTGTGTATGTGTGTGTGCTGTCTGTATCGGAAAATCAGAGCATCGGACAGCCACGAAATTCGGTACTGGGTAAGCTGAGCTCTTGGTACAACGATTTTTTTTTAAATTCGAATCAGTTTTTTAATTATTTTATAAAGCGCGACTTTGAGCGATATTCACACAATCAAAACAAATCTGATGTGGGCAGCCCATGACTTTCCCTGCAGATTCAAATCCATTTTCTCTTTATTTCATTAATACTTCATTAAATTAAGTTTAATTTCACTGAATAACACAGACAATTAATTGAAATTACACTGAATTTACATTTTTAATTCAGTTTTCGTTTTCATTTGATAACTGGACTTATTCTCAACACCAGCGTAGCAAAAATGCGAAAAAACTATAATATCTTGAGAACGACTAGTCCTAGAGTAATGAGGTTGATCTTATTTTTTTGATCGTCAAAATACTTATAAAACAAGTATTTAATTGGTGCATTTGAGCATACGTAGTTTTTATTTTAGATTTTGACGATTTTTGAGGGCCATTTCACAAAAAGAAAGCAGGTTATTTTTTCCAAATCGTACCAAAATCTAATCAGCACCAGGGTAACCCACAAGTGACTTACCTACCAAATTTTATGAAATTTTGTCAATTAGTTTTATAGATACATACACACAATTAGATACATACATTACACACACGCACGCACGCGCGCACACGCACACACAGAGAGAGAGACATCACGTTAAAAATTGTTTTTTCGTGTTCTAGAGCTCTCAAAACGTGTAGGTCCGTTGAAAACTAGAGTTAAGATTTTTGATATGATTCCAATACTTTTCCTATACACCATGCATTACAGGGAAAGTAATATTATCACAGAGTTTCCATCTTGATATCATTAGAATGATCGAAGAAAGTTCTTTCCAACGATCTTTGAACCGAATCCGTAAGACAATTCCTTCATTTCTATTTTTTTAAATACATAAACATTCGATACATACATTTAAGTTGTTTGATTCCTTGCATCCAAAAGTGGAAGATTAACACAATTCTATATTTTTGCAAAAATATGGACATATATCTATGCATTCCAACAACAACAAATAATTTTTAATTACTATATGATATCATTTTCTGTGAATTTTCAAGCAAACGTATAGAAATTAATATTTTAAAGTGCGTTTCTTTTTTCCTCCATTCCCCGTCGCTATGAAATAGGCTGGGCGTTACTAAGGGCAAAAGTGGTTGTGTGCATGCTTGCTGGCAAAACAGACGTTTGAAAATTGAATAATGATCTGTATCTGTATTATTCAAGTAGCGGGTACTTATTTAGGATCTGGGCAATGCCGGATGGTAGATGATAGAGAGAGATGATAAAAAAAGAAAAACATTTTCTTTTTCTAAAAATCAAGTACTAGAAAAACATTAAAAAATATTTTTTATGCATATTTATAACTACATTTAGTCTTTAAATACAAATAACTTCCTTAAAAGCAGCATATATTAAAAACATTAAATGTATCTACCTGTTTCCAATGTAAAAACAGCCTTCTTCGTCAGAACACACAAGAAACGTAACCTTCAATCGTCAGAAAAAGATCGGCGACGCATCGGGTTGCGCTTCTTGTGCGACCTTCACTTGTCAGGGAAAGATCGGCGACGCTTTGGCTTGCTCTTCTTATGTGTCCTGGCGAATAAGGATGTTTTTTGCCTTCGAAACCAGTCACTACTTTTATATTTATTATTATATGCTGCTTTTAGCGAAGTTATTTGAATTTTATGCATTAGCAGTAGTTTCAGCTGAACGTACACTGAGCTTGTTTTAAAAAATGACGAAATTTAAGTTTGGTCTTTTTTGAAGATTTAAAAGCACTGAATGCCGTTCCTATCGTCTCTAAAAAAAAATAATGCATAAAAAGAGTTCAATAGAGAGAATAAAATATGAGAGAGGTCGTTTGGAGGTTACAGGAAAAGATATTCCATTAAAAAAAACACGATACTACAGCTTAAACTCTCGAAAGCAGGCCCAAATTTAGAGAATTGAATAGTGACCAATTTGAATGAACTCTGCATACTGTGGGAGCTCTCCGCCCCCCCCCCTTAACTTTATATCCTCGATAACTCCACACTCATACTTAACTTCAAAATTCCTAAACATTTCTTCTAACAGGTTATTATTTATCATAATGCAATTTATAAAAATTTCCAAATTATAATAAAACATTTTTCGTGCCCATTTTATACATTATCTTAACTTCAGTTCAAGCAGTTTCGCAAATATATAGTGTTTCTGAAATAACAGGATATTTTAAGAGCACCCCGAACAGATCTATTTCCTAAAGGACATGGCAACTGTGAACTTTACAGACATGTTCAGGTTTGAAACCATACAGACAAAACTTTTGATCGCCTCAGAGTGCCAAGGAAAGTCATAAACCAAGCCAATAACTCCAAAACTATTGGGGTTATCGTATATTTTATGCAGGTGTACAAGAAACCCCAAAAGCGCTACACGATTAGACAACTTTAGGGCAATGACACCCTTTTTTAGGGGTACGGGGAACCACACAGACAAAACATCTCCTCGGAGTGCCAAGGAAAGTCATGAACCAAACCAATAACTCGAGAACGATTAGGGTTATCGTATATTTTATGCAGGTGTACAAGTGATCCCCAAAACGCTACACGATTAGACAACTTTAGGGGAATGACACCCTTTTTTAGGGGTACGGGGAACCACACAGACAAAACTTTTAATCTTCTCGAAGAGTCAAGGAAAGTCATGAACCAAGCCAATAACTCGAGAACTATTGAGGTTATCGTATATTTTATGCAGGTGTACAAGAAACCCCAAAAGCACTACACGATTAGACAACTTTAGGGATATGACACCTTTTTTAGGTGTACGGGGGCTACCTCGCTGCCTGCTAGAGATAGGGGGAAAGTTAATTGCAAAGCTGTAGATCGTTGCAAAATTAGTACAGAGTATTTTTGTCCCTCAGAGAAAGTTG
This sequence comes from Amaurobius ferox, assembly GCA_951213105.1. Classification (NCBI taxonomy): domain Eukaryota; kingdom Metazoa; phylum Arthropoda; class Arachnida; order Araneae; family Amaurobiidae; genus Amaurobius; species Amaurobius ferox. The sequence continues at coordinate 99,775,830 of OX578142.1, read as the reverse complement.
CAAAATAGCTCTCTAAATAATGATTTTAAAAGAAACAATTTTATTAATCTGCATGTAATAGTGAAAACGTAGAGACATTGCAAAACACGCAGGAATTTTTGTTATTTTATTGTCTATAGATTGCATACAATGGTTTTCAGGGTTCCTTTCGATCTTTTGCAGGGGGACAAAAATGCATATAGTACTAATTTTGCAATGTTCTGCAATACTGCAGAGTTTTCTCCTATTTCTAACAGGAAGCAAGATAGCGCCCATACACACTAAAAAGGATCCAGACCCCCTCACTCCGCCCTAAAGTTGCTTCATTGTGTAACGCCATAGAGGCTTCCTTTACATCTGCACAAAAATTCGATAAGCCTAATACTTCTCGAGTTATTGGCTTAGTTCATGACTTTCCTTGACACCCTGTATATAAGGTAGTTTCAATTTCTATGGATAATTTGCTTACATTTTCTCAAATAAATATTTAAAAGCTTCAGCCTATGAAGTTTCAGCTTTTGTTTACTCTTTATTGCACGAGTTGAAGACAAAAATACAAAATGTACTGCATCTCGATTGCCCTGTGTATTAGGAAAGTTATGGTACGACAAGGAGGATGTTTAATCGCTGTAATAAAAAATTACCAGTACTTAATTTTTCTGGAATTTAAAATTTCATCTGGGAAAACAGGGAAAAAAGCGATAATTTTAATTTAGAAAAACGAATTAATAGAAGCCGCATAAGCGGAACACTTCTGTCATTTTTACAATTTTCATTTACGGAAAAAGAGCCAGTTTTATAATCAGGGTTAGATAAAGTTACTTTGGAAATGTAAATAGTAAACTACCGACATTTTAATAGTAAGTAACTGAAGTATAATTTTAGTAAGTAACTGAAGATCTGTTTGGACCAATAAGTTACCAAAAAAACGCCAAATTTCTATTCATGTGGTGCTAGTTTAATGCCAAAATTATTGTGCTGTGCATCATAATTTCGCAGCTAAAAATAATAAGATCATTGCTTTATGTAGGGAAAATCATGTGCTGCCCACAACTGATATTTTTAATCGGTAATAACAATAAGCATATTGATTTTCAGCTAGATGTAGTAATGAGAAAGTTCTTATTCGTTTCATTGTTTTTCCGAGGAATAGAAATGTGTTAATCTGTAAGTAACGTGTAGGGCATATCAGAATTTTATTTAATGTATGAAAAGAATTGGATTTTCTAAATTTAAAAAAGTCATAGCAATAATAGCTTCTATTATAAAGACGGAATTAAACTTTCTAGTTAACCTGGAATACATATCGGAAATTATTACAAATAAATACAAGAATTTTAGTTGCGATACATGAAATATCTATTATTCCTTTTCGTTTCTAAAAAAAATTCTGTCTAAAAGCAAATATATCTATATAATAATTGTCTAACTGTGGTGCGCTAATAGAAAAATAAAAAGAACTTAAAGTTGAAGCTTTAAATATTAAATTCATTAATATTCACATGGCCGTAAATTCATACATAGTGGATTTATTATTTAATCGTACATTGCTTTATTGTGCCGCTATAAACCCTCCAATTATTTACTTTTTGTGTGAGTCCTGTAAAGGAATTATTAATTATTATAATACTCATTAACTACACCATTTAAACTTTAACAATAAAACATTTATTAACAACATCAACACTTATTAATTCAATACACAATTAATTATTAGTTTTGGCGGGGGAACACGTGAGACCACTTAATTTGCCTAAACGTTTCTAGACCTAAAGTTATTTGATGAACACATACCTTCAAGGTTGTCTTGGACTATGATCACATATCAAAATGCTGGCATCAGTCATTCGTACTCGCCATAACTCCCCGTGTGTGGCTCCTTCTCATACTCTGATTGCACTCACAAAAATCAATAGATCTCTATTATTTTGGAACTTCTACGCAACACTCTACAAGTCTGTATTCCCCAATTCCAGTCATCGTCTGCAAATTATCTTAAGTCGTATTAAATCATCACTGCCTTAGTCGTTGATCAGTGGCTTTCTTCGGTCACAGGGTGTGGTTCTCTCCATTTGTCGGGGGTTGTTGTTGTTGTTGTTGTTGAGACCCAGACCGTCCGACCTACCAGAAAGGTGTAAGGCAACTGTTTGGACGGCCGGGGGGTGACACCCAATTTAGACCGGAACCCAGTGGGAGAGGCATCCACAGGGATTATACCCTCCTTCCCCTACCACCAACCTCTCGGAAGGACTTACGGACCCACATGTTTAACGTGATCGTACTCCGCGTGATCACGGCGGCAGTTTTGGCAGTGGCTGAAATCGAACCCGGGCCTACCGAGTGCAACTCCAGCGCGCTAACCAATGGGCTACCGCGTCCCCATTTGTCGGGGATGTCAATCCCCCCTTTGCTCTCATTTGTAGCATTGCGAGTGACGCAATAAGCCTCATCTGAATTGGCTAGCATTCCATCCAATGCCGTTCTATACATTATTTTAAGAGTTCGTTCGACCCCTTCTGGCTTGAGTCCCCTAATTTATGGTTTCAGTTGACCTTTGGGCTCACATGCTGTAAACCCTGGCGTCTTTTTGACTGGACGTATTGTTGTCGTTTCAGGCACCATAAATTTGTACATAAAAGTGTCTCACCACACACACAGCACTTCGTGTGAGATCTATTTCTGGTCTTACACTAACATATGTTTGCCTTATCTATATAATAATTGTCTAACATATTTTTGTCTTTACAAGCCCTCTAGAAGCCCCCATTGGTGACCCAGAAGATTGGATCTTGGCACACTTATAGTATCCACCACTGAACCAAACAGAGCCTGAATTTTGATTTCCCCCACCCCGGTGGCAAAAAAAATTAGGGTTTTCGAAATGTTTTTCCAGACCCTCCAGAAACTCCGTCTCTACGGCGACCTAGACAGTTGAATCTTTGCACACTTATAATTTCGACTACGGTATAGAATCTTACAAAATGGGATTTTCAATCCCCCCCCCCGGGGACGCAAAAAAAAATATTTTTATCTTTCCCGAAAAAGTCCCCAGGAACCTAAAATGCTAAATTTTTGAGCACTTATAGTATTGTTTGTTCACAGAAATGGAACCAAGCGGAACCTGATTTTTGATTTCTCCCCCGGGGATAACAAAATGATAAGGGGACTCTAAAAGACTTTCCTGACCTTACAGGAAATTATTAAAAGTCAAATATTTACGCACTTGTAGAATTAACTAAGGGATAGAATCTAACTGAAGCAAAGAAGACTATTTTTGACGCTAGGCGCCATATACATTGTTAAACAAAGTTAAATTTATTGAAGTTGCAATTTAATTTTTAAGGGTGTTTGTTTCTCTGTCTTTAATAAGTTTAAACACTATTTGGAAATAATTTTTACCTTTCTACACTGTAAAGCATGTTACTGAAAATTTCAGGGGAATCAACTATCCGTAATGGGAAGTAAAGTTCCTAATAGTTATAATGATAATATATATATATATATATATACAGACACACAGAAATAACGCTTCGGCAGGCGATAATTAGCTGAATATTGCAGAAATAAAGCTGGAATTTACATGAATGCCTATAATTGTGGCTTTTCTTATCAGTTTGACGAAATTATCAACAAAGTAGCTGAAAAAAATATGCAAAAGTTGCAAAATGTTTTACAGTGTAGATATCCATCAAAAATTGCTTTAATCTTCGCTAGTAGTTTTTGCTTATACCAGATGGGTTGTTACAATATAAAAACCAGGAATGTCCGCTTATCATGATGAAAAAGGTAGTCCAAATATATTTTCTAAAGCTATTTAGACACAATCCAATTAAATTGCATATATTTTATTTCATTTCCAAATATTTATCTAATTATCGCAAGTATTAGATGCTGCAAAACAGATTTAAAAAGCCTCCTTTCTTTGTTTAATAAAGCTTAAAATGATCTGAATACTTTTTCAATAAAAATTTCCTTTTCCGGAAAGGACTGAGTCTGTTAGTGGATATTATCGATTATTGCGCAACTTTCTAAAGTATTTCACTTCGAAAAACCTCCTCTTGAACAGCTAAAGACAATATTTCCAGATAACTTTATTTTGTTGATATAAATCCAGGAGCATCATCAACAAGGCGTATGTCAGCTTTAAAGTATCTTATTAACGTTAAGAACTGGATCGAACTTTTCAAATTTTCGGAAGGAAGAATCAAGAGATCACGACAAGCGTAAAAGAAAAAATTGAATCAAAGAATGATGTTGTTGGATATCAATGAAATAATAAGAGTTTTGTTTTCGTTTAAGTAAGCGAAAAAAATAAGTTTGTGCTGAAAATCGGATACACAAGAACTTTTAGAAAAGTATCATTTTATATATTAATAAATTTATCTTTTATGCATTATTTTAAATATATAAGTGAAATCCTACTTTGAAGTAATTTTAAAGCACGTTCATGCATAATTCATAGGAAATACTTCATATCACTACATGCATTGTAATTTTTTATTGTATGTTATAATTATGCGAAGTTTTTTGATAAAATGAGTTTTAAGCAGTAGTTTTGTGCGTTTCTTTTATTTATGAATGCTCACATATACATGGGTGGGTAAAATTATTCTTTTGAACTGGTTTGTCTCTGAAGTATTTACATATTCTACATTATTATAAAGACATGCAGAAATGCAGATATTGAATCTATGGGATAATTTAACTTTTTCTGTGTTTCCAGACCCTCCAGAAACCTCTAGGTGACCTAGAAGTTTAAATATTTGCAGACTTACAATATCGACTATGAGGCAGAAGTTAATTGAGCCAGATTTTCGATTTTCTACATGAGAGATAAGAAATGGAAGATTTCGAAAAGTCTTTCATGACACTCCAGAAACCTTCCCCGATAACTTAAATGGCTGAATCTTTGTACACATAATATCGACTATGTAACAGGACCCAACAAAGCCAGAATTTTTATTCTCCCCCTCCCCCCCCCCGGGGGGCGGAGAATTATTTCTTTCATATCCTCCAGTAGCTCTCCAGTTCCTCAAAAGACTAAATCTTTACACACAAATAATATCGATTACATCACATAATATAGCTGAACCGAATATGAGATTTGTCCTCCAGGGGCATACAAAAGAAGGGGACCGTAAAGTCTTTCTAGATCCTCTAGATGCCACCCGGTGAGCTTTAGGACTGAAACTTTGCACGCTTATAATATCGACCAGGGGTAGAACCTAAGAGGCAATTTTGATTAATACAACTATTTTTGACGCTAGTATTACACATTTTGAACAAAAGAAAATTTATTAAAAATGTTACAACTTAATTTTTTAAGAGTGTTAATTTCCTTGTCATTGACAAGCTTAAATACTAGTATTATATAAGCAATAAATTGCTCAAATAGTCAACAGTTCACTAGCCTCAAATTATGGTTGTGTCACTCGCCAACAATTTTCAATTCTGGCAAATCTCATGGATTTGATGTGTACACCTCAGATTTTAGATAACCCAGAACCAGAAATCCATCGGAGTGAGGTCGGGGGATCGCGGTGGCAGCGAAACTGCAATGTTACGGGAGATGACTCTATCACCAAAGTTCTTTTGCATCACTTGTCGAACACATGCAGCGACGCGTGGAGGAGCACCATCTTGCATTCATACAATGTCATTAACGACATTTCGCTACTGCATTTCTGGAATTACGTAATTCTGCAACATTGTTTTATACCTAGGACCTGTGATGGGGCACATTTGCATACCATTGGAAGTGACCTCTTCGCAGAAGTACGGACCGAGAACGAACGTGCTTGCGATACTGCACGTCACAGTCACTTTAGCTTCATGTAAAAGCACTGGTGCCACATCGTGAGGATTTTCGTCAGCCCAATGAACGCAGTTCTTGGAGTTTACGTTCCCAGTTAAAGAGAAATGTGCCTCATCCGTTCATAATATCCGCAGAGGCCACCTTCTATCTTCATCATATCTGATGAAGAAAAAATTCGCAAAGTCGACACGCTGTTAAGTCTCCAGGTTGCAACATCTGGACGTCTCCAGGTTGCAACATCTGGACGCGCTGGAATCGATAAGGAAACATCCGCAGAACAGAGCGCAGAAGCTTGAGGACTGTGTTTTACGGTACATCCAAATTGCAGGCAACACTTCTTGCAATACGCAGTGGACCTGCAGTACTGGTATTATGCACTTCCGCAACAACTTCAACAGGAACAGGTGGTCGTCCGGATCGCGATCTATTACATGTGCATCTAATTTCTTCAATTTTTTTTACCAAATCAAGTACAGTTCGTACGGAACATGGGCCTCGTCTTAGCTTATGATTTCGCCGATAAACTCGCACTGCTTCGGCAGCATTTTCCCTGTTCAGATAAAACAGCTATATCAATTCATCTCGTTGTTTTCCTGTAAGTGTCATCTTGTTGGTACGTTCGAACACCTGATTGAAGAAACAATCTTCCCACACTGCTTATTAAAGGTTTTCCACAAGCAATGCTTTGCACATGGTGTTCTGTGATTGGTGCTTCTACTGTCTATCCCTGTGAATTATGTAAAGTGCGTCAATGCACCTCCTCTCTGTGTTGTCGTTGGTCCTTTACAATACTCTTCTTTGCAAATGTTTTATGCCGCCAATCTTCGTCATACGTGTATCGTTCCAACGGCATTTATGGTTTTTCAATGCGCTGATGAATTTGCGCAAGAAAAAGTGAGTGTTGCCATTCCAAAATTTTTTTGCTATAACCCTAACCGTGAGAGCTCTATTGTTTGAAATCATCACAATGTCGAGCACATACCTTCAAATAACAATATCTGAAATTTCCTTTCGATTGCTCGACCGGATAGGCCGCTAGGGGATCATATAAGATTATTTATGACCACCCTGTATATATATATATATATATATATATATATATAAATTAAAATAACAAAAACTAAAGTGCAAGAGTGTGAATCAGTAACCACAGTATCAAACCGCGAGCAAAATAAAGCGTGTTGTAAAAAGCAAAAAGCAACGAGGAAGGGCCGAAAAAGTAGAGCACGGAGAGGCCAGGACAAGGAAAACATAATAAAGAATAGTATATCTGCCAGAAACGTCTTCAGGGGCACATTCTAGACAGATATACTAAAATCCGTTGTTTCTATGATTGCATAAAAACACGTGGTTAAAATATTATGCAATCTGTGCCCAACAACGGAATAACAGAAAAAAAAAAAATAGGATAAAATTCAATAATAGAATATAAAATACCACATAAACATGAAATATAAAATACCACATAGACATGAACATGAAAAATATAGCGCACAAATATACGAATTTGCAAAAAAGAGCAACTCACATGTCGAAAGGTCGTCACCGTGAAAAATCTTCAAATGAGTCCACCACATCCTACAATTTGAACGCTTACCTCGCTTACTACCACGTGGGAATAATCCAGACCAGAGGAAGTGGAAGTGGCAGTACATACTTTCGGAGAGATAAACCCAAGAGTTTAGAAACTGGCCGAGATGTGACCACGATTATCGAAAACTTTGAAAGAATGGATAACACTGTTTTTTGGAGCCGTAGCCTGTTTTTTGTTTTATTAGCTTTTTAGATATCCGCCTTAACGGTTTTAAGAGTGTTTTAAACTTTTTTCTTTACCCGCCGAGGCGGTTTTTTTAAAAAAATTTTTGTTTTTAGTGTAATCGAAATTACTGTTTTTTAATATTTTTACATTTTTATTTTTGCCCGCCGGGGCGGTGTTTATTTTATGGTGTTTCCACGACTTTAGAATACTGTACTTATACTGCGATCTACAAATAAGGGGGGGAAATTGTACATAAAGCAAAGATTTTTGAGACGATTAATGTGTGTTAGTGTACACTTATTACTATCCAGGCGTTTAATGCGGAGCAAATAGCTAGTGATTAGATTTCTAAAAACTTGGTTGCTAAGGCAAGAAGAGAAATGTGGGAAGAATTTTAAATTAAATTTAAATTGATGTCTCTTATCATAAATAGTAGTAGTGAAAGAGTTACAATGTATATCAATGGTGATGTCAAGATAATTTACAGATTTGGAAGGGTGGGATTCATTCGGTATTAATTCAAGATTGGATGGATATATATTAAGTGTGGGTAAAGAATCGTATGCAGTATGAAAACAAAGAAAAACATCATCAATGTATCGAAAAATAGAAATGTTACGAGTGAACAGAGTGGATTTTCTTTCGTAGAAGTAAAGATAAATATTGGCGAGCATGGAGCTACTAGTGGATCCTTGCGGTACTCCAATCGTTTGGAGGTATACAGCATTGCCATGTACAAGATAGTTGTGAAAAAGCACAAAATGCAATAAATTATTGAAGGTGGACGAGTCATATTTAGTAAGAGTATTTAATTTGAATTGATCGAAGAGTTGTTTAATGACAGAAAATAAATCTTTGATGTCGATGTTATTAAAAAGATCTTTAAAATCTAATGTTTGGAATGAATCAATGGCAGAAAAGGATTTCAGTTTTTGAATAAGTTCATAGCTATTTCGGATAATGCAATGTGGCTCAAGGGAAATAGCATGAAAAAGAATATTTAAGACTTTGAGAAGTTTTTTATTAGCTTTTGATGCATAAGAGTTGTGTCCACTGGTAACGGTTCTAAATTTTACTGGGTCCTTGTGAAATTTTGGTATGATTACTAAATATGGAAGGTTTAAATTTTGATGAGTATCAAAAAATTGTTTATACTTGGAAATAAGTTTGCGTTTTAAATCATGTATGGTTGTTTTTTGCAATTTGAAGGTATTAATTTGATTTAAATTGGATAATAATGTTTTAATGTAGAAAAATTTGCAGAAAATAGCATAGTTTGATGAAGCTTTGTCTACATACGTAAATACTAGGAATTTCTGCATATGTGTAATACTTTGCTTTAGTTTTGATAATTGGAAATTAGACTGTGGAATATTCGAATGTGATAGCTTAAATTGAACATGGGATAAAATTTTAGATTTCCAGATACAAAAGGCTTCCATTGGTATAGAATGTGTAATGGACATTTTATATATGAATTTATCAATATCAAGAGAGAGAGTGTTAAGGATAGAATAAGGATGATTTTTAGAAGGTAGTCTATATTTTGTTCCATGTGACATAATGAGTTTTAAGGAAGGGTCGGTGATTATATCTAAGTTACCCGTTAGTACATGACCAAAATGGGTATTTATAAAAGGTTTCAATGCAGGTGAATGACAATTACAAAGATTATTTTTATCTATCGGAGTGGAGGACGATGGATCAGTAGATTTTGAAATCTGGTTATAGTTAAAAATAAGTCTACCGAATGGGATATTATATTTATATGATTTAACAATATTGATGTTTTTTATTGGAAATTCAAGTGATAGGTGATGGAAAAGTTTGGTGAGGTTGAAGGAATCAATGATTCGGTTTGAAAAGTTAATAACACAATAAGAGTTAGAGGGAGGGATACCTGGTTGAACATTAGCAGGCATTAAGCTACGTTTGATGTAATGCGCACGAGTGACAATTAAGTCAAAGAATAAGTGGGAGAAGTGAGAGCTTGACAAATTTAAATTAATGAAGACATTATAAACAGTGTTAAGAAGCTTTTTCTTAATAGCAAAAATCCAGGTTTTACATTCAGTCATATTGTAGGAAGTTTCATATAGATTTAAAAGCCTAATGTTTTAATTTTAATGTAGAGAAAGTTTGAATTATTGCTAGTAGGTTTATTGACTTTACTACCTCTGTTAGTGCGTTTGGAATTTTGAGAATGATTAACATTGTTTGAAGTTTTGATGAGGTTGTATATTGATAAAAGTTGTGGTGTGTAGTCTGCAAATGTTTTTTTAACAATATTTTGGTTAAAAAGAAGTTGATTCAGACCATAAGGGAATATACATTTGTGTTTGATTATATAATTGTTTTCAAAAAATAGTCGATGATGAAGATTTGGTATGATGTCTAGAATAGAGATGAAAATGTTTTCAAATCCATGTTTTTGAAAATGTTCAAATTCGATACAACAATCATTTTGCTTTCCATTATAATTTTTGATATTACTGCGATGTAGATTAATTCTGAGATGTAGATGATTTTTAGTTTGTCCTATATAAGCAAGATTACAGATTTTGCAGGTGATTTTGTAGATGCAATTAAATACTTTACAAAAATTAAGAGTTTTCTGATTATCGATTTGTGTGGGATCAGCGACGGGACAAGTTTTGCAAGTTTTGGAGTTACAAGAAGCAAAAGAAAGATTCTTGTGATAATCGTAGGAGGATAAAGAAGGATCAAAAGAGCAATGTTGGTCAAAGGTTTTCGATCCGAGTGTACCCCAACCAGTACACAAGTACCGAGCACAAGATTGGTGGGTTAGACCATCTTTCTTGCCAGGCGTTAAATCTAAAAGTGGAACTTGATTCATTTGAAATAGAGAAAGCACATGAAATGCAAAGGAGATACTATGATATTACACAACAATAACATAATTTATGTGGAGAGATAAAGTTGAAAATAGAAATATATATATATATATATATATATATAAAGGTGTCCCAAAAACATTGACCTCGGCTTTTATTCCTTAAATATTACTCTTAGACATATATAATAAATTACAAAGTTGCGCAAAAAAAGGTACAGAATTTTATGAAATCGATAAAAATTTTCAGGGGATTAAATTTTAAGAAATACAAAATTTAAATTTTTATACGGCTCCCGCACAAAAACATTTCCAATGAGTAAAATATGCCCCATACACTAACAAGGTGATGTACAAAATTTCAGCATTTTACCATAAAAAGTCTCAGAGATATGTTTAAACAAAGTTGGTGAGGTATTAATCACAAATTAAAATGTAAATATTTACAGCAAGAGTACAAATGACGCAACGAAGAAATGCATCATAGGCAAATAATATCTGCCTCTTATCTTAAGATTTATTTACAATTTTTCAAAAATATGCTTCCTGAAAAATACCTTAAAATTTTGCATGATAAATTACAGAATAAAACTTGGCAATGGCACAATCAAATGAACATTAAAACAGCTTAGAAATATATGCATATGCAAATAACTGCCTCTGATCGGTGCATCACACAATCGCAACAGACACATCGTCACCTGAAAAAGTTGTTTTTGCTCTACCATTGATCAATCGCCTCGCTTACGCAAGCGTAAATCACACAGCCCGGCAGTCTGAGCGGCCCTTAAGTATTTCACATTTCAACTGCATTTTGAGAGTGTAGTTAGCCTGTACCGACAGTATGTCGCAATACGGCAACGAAGAATTTTTTGAAATGCTTATGCTGTACAGATTATGCAATCGCAATGCTAATGAAACTGCACAGGAATATCAACGTACTTTTCCCAATTCGCGACATCATTCTGGGAGATTTATTTCCTGATTGGTGCAACTAGTGCGTGAAAGAGGAAACGTACATCGTGTAGGTGGACTAGATTGGCCCAGATTTCACTCAACTGATGTAGAAATTGATATTTTGGCTTACTTTTGCAGTCATCCGCACAGTAGTGTTCGTAGCGCTGCTTCAGAAATGAACGTACCACTTGCAACAGTGTGGAGAATACTGAGACTGAATAACTGGCGTCTGTTTAACATTCATGGTGTGCAAGGACAGGAGCCAACAGATTATCAACAACCTCTAGATTTTTGTAATTGGGCTCTAAATCAGGAAGATGCAAATCCCTCTTTCCTGAAAAACGTAATTTGGACTGACGAATACTGTTTTAAACAAGGTGGATGCATAAATCCTCAAAATAAGCACTTTTGGTCTGACACAAATCCTTTCATAGTACGTGATATTCATCATCAGAAGCAATTTTCTGTGACTGTATGGTGTAGTATTTTCAGAAACCGTTTGCTTGGACCCTTACTGTATGATGGTACGTTGACGGGTGACAGATATGTTATTCAGATTCTGAATGCTGTTATTCCTGATTTTATGGATGAACTGCCAGACAGTTTCCAGACAAATGGATTGGCTTGCGTGAGCCAATCGAATTTCCCCCTAGATCACCTGATTTAGCGCCTATGGATTTTTATGTGTGGGGTCGTTTACTCACAACTGTTTATCTGTCACCTCCCTTAAATAAAGCAGAGTTGTAACAACGCATTCAAGACGGTTGTCGTGACATCACCGAACAAGAACTTGATCGAGTGCACAGAAGTGTTATCAGGCGAATGCAAATCTGTATGGAAAACAGTATGGCAACATGGTATGACAGTATGGCATCTGTATGGCATCTATATGGCAGCATGGATGGAAAACATTTTGAACAATCTTTGTAATCTTTGTGTAAAGTTATTATTTCTACACAGTGTAGATACTTTTGTACCAATAAATAGCAAAATTATTATTTATTCATGAAATCATTGTTTTCTTTCGTAATGTGTGTATGATCCCTGAAACACGATCTGCCGACATGACTTTTTCCCTCTGAGAACCCATGTCGATGCATCGAAAAGTGGTTTAAGTCAGCATTTTCATATCTCTGGGACTTTTTATGATAAAATACTGAAATTTTGTACATCACCTTATTAGATTATGGGGCATATTTTACTCATTGGAAATATTTCTGTACGGGGGCCGTGTAAAAATATAAATTTTGCATTTCTTAAAACTTAATTCCCTTGAGAATTTTAATCGATTTCATAAAATTCTGTACCTTTATTTTACGCAACTTTGTAATTTATTATATATCTCAATGATCAATATTTAAGAAATAAAAGTCGAGGTCAATGGTTTGGGGACACCCTGTATATATATATTACGCTTCAGTGAGCTTAAACTATTTTGCTAATTTTTATCTAAATATTCAAAAAGTGTTATATCCTACGTTTTTAATAATGCATATTTTTTTTTAAATGTATGCATATACAAATATCAGATCGGTGAGTCACACAATCGCAACAGACACATCATCACATGAGAAAGTTGTTTTCGCTTACGCAAGCGTAGAGCGCGTAGCCCGGCAGTCTGAGCGGAACTTATGTTTTTCACATTTCTGCTACATGTTGAGAGTGTAGTTAGCCTGTACCGACGCGGAAGGCCAAAAAGTATACTAAGCCAGACAGCCTTCTTTCAAATCAGACGCCAAACGTTGTTTTATCGCCAGCGTGATAGGCGAAGGAGCGCTCTCTCTCTCAAGGTTACTATAGCAGCCACATCAAGAGAAAGGACTCTCGCAATTTGGTTTATTTTTTCATTATATGACTTACAATTTAGCAATATAGACACGTTTTAAATGGATTATCTCTTAGATTGGAATTAAATTAATTCAGTATTGACTCAATTAAAGAATCATTTTATTATTTTTTAATACTATTGTATAGGGGAAGTTCACAGATAATCACGACATTTAGACGAAAAAATACACTTAAAGACATCATGAACACATTTCGAACATTTTGGGAAATATTTCCATCAATGTGTGTGTGTATCACTACGGCAATTTAAATGTAGATGCATTCTATAGAATATTAGAAACAGGTAGAATATTTTGTAATAAATGGGATTAAAACATTATTCGGAATTAGAGGTTTTAAATTAGAGAGAGTACGTACAGCCACGAAATTCTATATGTAACTGCATTCTGAAAAAATTAGAATTAGGTAGATCATCATGTAATTAACGTGATTAGAATACGAGTGAAAGAGAGGGAGGGAAACACAGAGAGAAAGAAAGAGTGTATGTGTGTGTTGTTGTTGTTGTTGTTGAGACCCAGACCGTCCGACCTACCAGAAAGGTGTGAGGTAACTGTTTGGACGGCCGGGAAGAGTGTGTGTGTCAAAATATAGTACGATCAAAATATAGTGTGGTAACTGGGTGCAAAAAAATCTGAATGAATGATGGAGAGCGTCAAGTACTTCGGATTTGATTAATTTAATGCATTAAAGACTTCGCATTTACTTTCAAGTTATAACTGAATAATGCGTTAAAGTTATAGCTCTAAGGCAATGGATTGATTTTTACTTTCATATATATAGGCGAAAATTTGAATTCCAGTTTTTGTCGGGAGAGCACATTTCAAGCAACCTTGACCACGAATCAGACGCTTTTAAAGTCATGCATGTATGTGTTTGATGTGTATGCGTGCGAGTGTGTGTGTGTGCATGTGAGTGTGTGTGTGCATATGTGAGTGCGTGAGTGTGCATGTGTGAGTGCGTGAGTGTGCATGTGTGAGCGCGTGTGTGTGTCAGTGAATCTGTGGAGACGATATCTCACGAACGAATGAAGCGATTCGAACGAAATTTGGTACAAAATTACAATTAGGGAAAACCGGAAACCTGTTGTTAGAACATGTATTAGCAAAATAAGATTTCTTTTAGCAAAATGCTATAAAAAACTAACATAGTTTAAACATTTATTTGGAACTTGCATCTCTTTCAAGAAAAGAATAACAATTTATAGTTTGCGATTATGAAGACTTCCTGACTTGTCAATATATATATATATATATATATATATATATATATATATATATATATATATATATTATATATACAGGGTGACCAATAATAAGCGCCCCGATAAGGAACTGTAATATTTCAAAAACTACTGTACATAAATCGTTCAAACTTTGGGAATAAACTATACTGACAACCAAATGCCATTGCAGGTGATGGCAGACATATCGAACTTGTGATTTCATAAATTTAGAATATATATCTTTTTTCTGTAATTGGAATAAAACATATTTATTCACCCGTTTTTTTGTCATTTCATTTTACTTTTGGGGTGCTTTTTTCTGTATATATATATATATATATATATATATTTATATTTCACAAAAAAAAATCCATAAATATCAAATTAGTGAGATTTTACATTCTACGGCATAAATATACCTTTTATCGGTATACAACAATTAAAGTTTATTTAGTCCTTCAGATCTATAATTGTTATATTAGATCCATTTCTGTTACGGATAAAACTGAGTGTAAATGTATATTGTTCACAACCTACATAAAACTGTAAGTCACAGACAATTTATCTCATATGTGTACAAATAATAATAATATAATTTTACTCTAAATAATTTTGAAATGCAGATTTTGGTGGGAAAATTTTACAATTTGCCATTGCTTTTAACGAATTTTTTTAAACATCTATTTCGTAGAATTTAGAGGTTTAAAAAGATATAGTGGCTAATATGGATGCAGCATAAAATTACGGAGGAGATAGGGTTCATGAAGGATTTCCACTTCTTGTTCGGGAGAGAGATGTCACTTCCTATTCAAAAATTTATATTTTCATTTCAACATCTGTTTTTCAGACTTTGCTTTAGGTACAGCTTAGATGAAGACTGATATAGATTAAACATTGAATTCCGGAGGGGTTGGTAGGGTTCACTAAGGATTTCCTGGTCTGAATATGTAACTTCTGGTTTTTCCAATAATCCATATGACTGTACGAAATAAGTGTGCTAAAAAGTATGGAAATACTTAATAGTTATTTCGAAATTGAAGTGTACACATCACTTTCCATTGCATAAAGGCTTTTTCATATTTTTATAATTTTTTGTATTAAAAATTTCAATTTTGCCAAACTTGGACGTAAAAATAATTGTAAAATATATTACTAATTTGAATGAACGATTACACGTACGTAAGTTGCTAGAAATGTAATTGGCCAGATAATTTTTAAATGCAAAGTGCAATTAATTTTGATATTTGTTTACCATATTTAAATTAGGAAATATTTTTATTTATTTTCCAATAACATTTAAAATTCTTCAATTTAATAATAAAATATTTAAAATTAAAATAATTTAAAAGTATAAAAACATTAAAATTTTACTCGTTTTTAAATTTTTAAGAAAATTTACTTGAAACGATCACATCGTAGAACCCCAAGGGTTCCGCAGAACAAACGCATCTTAAAAAACGCTGCATTATCCTACGTGTGTCGGAAAAGCAACATTGCTCCCACAAACTGAAAAATGGCAAGCAAATTTCCTTAAAATGTTACAAATTTTGCATTTTTAAAATGACAAATATTTTCTCCTTTCAAATAATCTTCAAATTTCGTTACGGATTCTTGTACTATATAAGAATTGAATATTATACGGATTCTGCACATATATTTTCTACGAAATCTTAGAATCATTTTATTCAAATAATAAATTATATGTATGTGTGTCGAACATTTCTGTAACTAATTTCAAACAATCCGTATGCAGTACACAAAGTTCTTAAATACATGTATTTTAATAGTATTACTTGAAAACCACATTAGTCGGATTGTTATTTGATTTACAAATAATCAAACCAGTATTTGAAATACTACTGCATACTTTGATAAGTTTCCTAACATCTTCCCTAAAATAATCTGATATAAATAATCAAACCAGTATTTGAAATACTACTGCATACTTTGATAAGTTTCCTAACATCTTCCCTAATAATCTGATACAAATAATCTTCTAAACAATCTTCTAGATAATCTGTTACAAATAATAATCTTCTAAATAATCTGATACACATGTATCTAACGACATTTTCATACGCAATCTGATATGCAATCAAATTATGAACAGAACAATATTCTTTATTAAACAATTCGTCTTTCCCCTCCAATTGCAGGTGTAGCCAGAATAAACCAGAACTGGCGATAAAACGACGTTTGGCGTGTGGCATGAGAGATTACTTCTGAATGTTCTGAATCGGCATACGTTCTGCCTTATCGCTGTACCGACAGTGTGTCGCAATACAGCAACGAAGAACTTTTTGAAATCCTTTACAGTTTATGCAATCGCAATGCTAACGAAACTGCACGGGAATATCAACGTACTTTTCCCAATTCTAGACATACTTCTGGGAGATTTATTTCCCGATTGGTGCAACGAGTGTGTGAAAGAGAAAACGTACATCGTGTAGGTGGACTAGATAGGCCCAGACTTCACTCAACTGATGTAGAAATTGATATTTTGGCTTACTTTTGCAGTCATCCACGTAGTAGTGTTCGTAGCGCTGTTTCAGAAATGAACGTACCACGTGCAACAGTGTGGATAATACTGAGAGAGAATAAATGGCATCCGTTTAACATTCATGGTGTGCAAGGACAGGCGCCAACAGATTATCAACGTCCTCTAGATTTTTGTAATTGGGCTCTAAATCAGGAAGATGCAAATCCCTCTTTCTTGAAAAACGTAATTTGGACTGACGAATGCTGTTTTAAACAAGATGGATGCATAAATCCTCAAAATGAGCACTTCTTGTATGACACAAATCCATTCGTGGTAAGTGATATTCATCATCAGAAGCAATTTTCTGTGACTGTATGGTGTAGTATTTTCAGAAACCGCTTGCTTGGACCCCTACGGTATGATGGTACGTTGACGTGTGACAGATATGTTAATAAGATTCTGAATGAGGTTATTCCTGATTTTATGGATGAATTGCCCCTAACAGTACTTCCACATGTATGGTTTCAACAGGACGGATCTCCAGCTCACTATACTACAGTCGTGAAACAGTGGTTAAATAACGAGTTTCCAAACAAGTGGATTGGCTTGCATGGGCCAGTCGAATTTCTCCCTAGATCGCTGATTTAACCCCTATGGATTTTTATTTGTCGTTTACGCACAACTGTTTATCTGTCACCTCCCTTAAATAGAACAGAGTTGTAATAGCGCATTCAAGATGGTTGTCGTGACATCACCGAACAAGAACTTGATCGAGTGTTATCAGGCGAATGCAGCTCTGTATGGAAAATAATATGGCAGCATGGTATGAGAGTATGGCAGCATAGATGGAAAACATTTTGAACAATCTTTCTAATCTTTGTGTAAAGTTATTATTTCTACATAGTGTAGATACTTTTGTACTAATAAATAGCAAAATTATTTATTTATGTAATCATTGTTTTCTTTCGTAATTTATGTATGACCACTGAAACACGATCTGCCGACATGATTTTTCCCCTCTAAGAACCCATGTCGATGCATCAAAAAGTGATTTAAGTCAGCATTTTTGTCTTTTCATATCTCTGGAACTTTTTATGATAGATTGCTGAAATTTTGTACATCACCTTATTAGTGTATGGGGCACATTTTACTCATTGAAAATGTTTTTGTACGGGAACTGTATAAAAATTTAAATTTTGCATTTCTTAAAATTTAATTCCCTTAAAAATTTTAATCGATTTCCTAAAATTCTGTATCTTTTTTTTACGCAACTTTGTAATTTATTATATATGTCTAAGATCAATATTTAAGGAATAAAAGCTGAGGTCAATGTTTTGGGAAACACCCTGTATATATATATTACGCTTCAGTGAGCTTAAATTATTTTGCTAATTTTCATCTAAATATTCAAAAAGTGTTATATCCTGCGTTTATAATAATGCATATTTTTCCCCCATGATTTTAATTTGCCAAAAGTTTGATCTAAAGCAGAAGAAAAGTTCCAATTAAACTTTTGTTTTCCAGATAAAGAAAAACATATCGTTTCCTTAATAATAATAAATAACAATGCTTTATCTAAAATGAATCAAATTTCATTACTATTTACATTTAAGAATAATAAATTTGTATTTCACTAATTATTTTAATGAACTACTTTTAAAATTTGTGCTATAATTATTTTAAAGATTCATCTAAAAGTGCGAGTAAAACTAGCTGTTCCTATTCAATTAAAAAATCAGACTAATCTTTTCTGAAGTAGATACTGTTGGCTAAGATTTATGGGAAAAAATTCCACCTGGAAGCAAAGAGATTAAGCATCAAATTCGTTTTTCTTTTCCCGCTGGAAAACCATTGTTTTTCTTTTCTTTTTAAAGTGCACAACAGTAGTATTAATGTATGCATGTACATAAATGCATGCGTGCATCTGAGAATCTGTGTGTGCATGTGTTTAATGAACGTTTGTTAGAAAGCATTCTATATTTAAGTGTTGGAAGAGTGGAGGAGGCAAAGTATTTCAATGTTGATATCTCCTTGAGGGAGAGGAAGTGCTAAAAGCCAAAACATGTTGTAACGTTTTTGCCACGTCCAAAGATCGGGGTTTCACTGTGATTTTGATTTCCCAATTGGATAGTTTGTCTTCTTCAT
Source organism: Amaurobius ferox (assembly GCA_951213105.1). Lineage (NCBI taxonomy): Eukaryota > Metazoa > Arthropoda > Arachnida > Araneae > Amaurobiidae > Amaurobius > Amaurobius ferox. Next base: position 99,756,772 of record OX578142.1, on the reverse strand, counting down.
GACTCTTGGTTGGATGTTCGGTCCCTTGATAATCGTCCATTTTATTGATTTTTTACAACGTTCAGGTCATGAATGACGTTAATTAAATCGCAAAACATTTGTTTCTGTCTAGTATTTCAAATCGTTTCTTTTTACGTATATTTTTAATTTAAATTTGCATAGTATCAATTCAGTTTGTGGCATCTGCATCTGATTTTATTCAATTTTCCGCTTGGTACTTAAAAATCTAATACATGAACAATAACTAGTCTGAAATCATATGGAAGGGTCTCATTGTGTATGTTGATGTCGTTAATTGTTATCTTTCTTAGTGCAAATTTAGAAGCTTGCACACAAAGCCTCTTTAAATTTGAGAGATAATATATATTTGCGACGTTTACAAGTTCCATCTTGCTCACATGCTGTACTGTTTGAAGAATATTCAAAAATCCGTACAAAGCAAGATTGGATCGACCAAAACTTCTTGTTGTCATTGCTTATTCCTCCTGGTCTAGCCATGGCTAAACCATGTCCATACGACCATACACTAGCAAAATATTGTACGCCAGAATAGGATTCCGCAGATCCTCTCTCTCAATTTCTCTATACAGGAAAGAAGATGCCTGGGAGAGGGCTGATTGATGTTACATTTAAGGCATGTTAGGAAACCCTTATGTCCCTGGACAAATAGGAGAGACAAAATATGACCGATTATAAAATGTCAAAAGGCAGTTTGAGTATTCTTGTTACCCACTTGATCAAATACACCAGGATGTAGTCAAAAATACCAATCGTGAACAGGAGAATCCCCTGTTTTGTTGTTCAAAATTTTCATTTTCGAGAAAATCATTTGATAAGTAAGAGAGTCAAAAGACAGCAATTGTTTCGAAGATCCCTCTTTAACTAATTCATCTGCTATGTCATTGTAGTAGTGAAAGTGATCCATTGCAGGTGGATTTCACGGCGAGAACGCAATTCGTAAAGTATATTAATAATGTCGAATCCGATTTTATCACCAATATTATTAACTATTCCTCCAAACACTAGTCACTATGCCAGCAAATAGTCTCTCCTTAATCACTCTGCTGACATATATCATATATGAGTATTTTCACAACAGTTTATTTACTACAAAACATTATACGAGGGTCACGCTGAAATTTTTGAGACAGGAGCAAACGATATGCGTTAGAAATAAATCATTGATCGGCTATTTAAATTTGAACTCTTTTATATCCGCAGACGATAATTTGTGGCAACAATTACAATTTAGATATCGTAGAATAAATTTTAAAAGAAAAGAAAAATAGAGTTGATGCGAGAGCATTATCGAGCTATGCTTTTCTATGATTTTGAAGTGGGACTAAATCAAGAAGAATGTCTTTAACGTCTACAATTAGCATGTGAAAATGACGCTCCATCTCGTGCCACTGCATTTAGTTGGTTTACAGAATTTAGAAGAGGTCGAAATTCTCTCCTGGATGAAAAACACACAGGAAGATCTTTGTCAATTGTAGTCCCAGAAAATACGTCGGCCATTCTAAAAATGTTAATCGATGATAATCGCTGTACCTACTAAATGATATAGAAGGAGCTTAACATTAGATCCGCAGCTATACATAAAATTATTCATGAAGAACTGCATATGGAAAAATTAGTTTGTCTTTGGGTCTTCCATAATTTAACCGGACACCAAAAAGCGGAGCGTGTCAGAATCAGTAAAGAAACCCTAAAATTACTTAATGATGGTAGACACCGCATCATTTCTAAAATCATAACTGGTGATGAAACGTATATACCGTTGTTTGATGTTACAACACGTCCAGAAAGTAAAGTATGGATCTTTGAAGATGACCCCAAACCACCAATGATGAAAAGACAACGAGCAATGAAAAAGTAATGTATGCCGTGTTCTTCAGAAGTACAGGTCTGGTCAAAACCATACATCTAGAGGGACAGAAGACAGTTACAGCTAACTGGAACACCACTAAGTGGCTTCCAGAAATTCTTCAGGAAGTGAATGTTAGGGGACTCATGCTTCACCATGACAATGCATCTTCTCATTCAGCAAGAATGACAGTCGAATTCTTTGAACAAGAAACATAAAAGTGATAGAACATCCACCCTATTTATTCTCCTGGTCTTTCTATGTGTGAAGTTTGGCTATTTTTTAATCTAAAAAAAATTTACGTGGACATCGTTTTCATTCCGAATGAGATTAATGAGACTATAAAAGCAGACTTTTCATCGATTCCAAGAAATGGGTGACTTGAAGCACTTTATCTTTGGAAAACTCGCCTACAAAAGTGCATTAATGTTGGAGGGGAGTACTTTGACCACTCCTAAGAGTTGGCAAGTTTAACTTGTACCACTTAGCCGATATCTTAAAAATTTCTGTGTGACAACTCGTATATCATAAACAGCAGCGGAAAATTCACAGTTTTGACAACAAAAGCAACAAGTCTCATGAATTGTCAGTTTTGCACAAAGTTTAAAGATCTGTAACATTATTGCTATTTCTTGAGATTTGTTGCTTGTTATATCATTAAAAATTCTGATGTGGACAGCACATGACTTTCCTTAAATAATGCAATGACTTTCTTTCTTCTTTCACAGCTTAATAAAGATGTACAAAATCCACGGTACAATATTTGAGCATTGAATTGTACATAAATATTGGGGGGGGGGGGGGGGGGGGGGGGGGTTCTGGGTGACAACATGTAAAACTATTTCGAACTATCCAATTAACTTTTCTTTTGCGCAAAACTAAATTGACAGTCAGAAATATAGCTAGTATCCGCTAAGTAATATAGTTCATATATTAAACTAGTATAATAAAACATTATAAACGATTATAATATAAATTTTATTATAGAAACTAGTATTTATTATATTTTATTTTATTATGTAATATTAGAAACTGATACTTCATTATATTTTATTATATATTGCATCATATATTTATCAAAAAAACTAATATTTCATTATATGGTTTACTTTCCAATCAATAAATTCCTAAAATTCAAAATTACAATTCTTATAATGATTTGTGTCAATATTGTATTTAGCATTTCGTTGTTTAATTTGGAAAAGGCGAGCCTCGTTACTAGGGCAACTATCTAATCCTCGCTAAATGAGCAAATAAAAAAAAAACTCGCCATACTGATTAAATCTTATATACGACTCCCTATCGAAAAATAATTACTATATCCCCCTTCAAACAACGCATTTAATTTAAGACACCCTAGAACTCCTAACTAAACATGCCTGTTCCACAAACTGTAAATCTCACTATTTATTTAATCAAGAATATTAACTTCCACAAAGCAACAGAAATTATCAAAAATCGAACTTATCAAGATAAACGAACATTTTTCACGATATTTAGCATTCATCCATTTGACGTCGTTTTCGTTAATTTGGTGTAATTTCTGCCAATTTTTCAACATTTCCGTCAATTGAACGATATTTTAGAAAGTCGCCAAATTGGCGATATTTTATCAAATCGCCGCCCAAATGTATCGCCGGTCCTTATAGACAGAGAAACAAACAAATGACTTTTAGCGAATTATTGGGCGTTGAAATGCAGTACTATTACAAAAAGTGTCTTCTCTCGTGAATGAAACGAACTAGATCTACCCGAATGATGTTAACACATTTATCGCATAACATTGCATATGAAAAGGACACACATTTGACGATAGTTAACACCTTTTTAATTTTTTGTATTTCCTTTAAAACACGCAATATCTCGAGAACAGTTTTTGCTAGCATTCTAAAATGTATTTCATTCGTTTTTTATGAAAAATTACATAAAAAATGAATTTTTACGTAAAATTATTGAAGATTCACATTTTTTAATGATTTTTACAAAACTTCATTCGAACATTGGGGGGTTTTCCAAACTTTCGAATTTAGGCGTTTAGATCCAGACTTTTTGCACTGATGAAAGAAAGCCAGCTGATTACCGGAACGTACGTATACTTATTCATCTTGTTTTGCGTTGATTTTACATTGTAAACCAATTTATTATTTCACAGTACTTCTAAAAAACTTCTACTACACTTCTTGCTGCATTTTTTGCAGCTTTTTATACAGTAAATGTTGCAAAAGGACTGTAACTTTTAAAGCAATTTTTACTGCACATTTTACAGTACATCTGTAAAATTCAACTACACCTTTTACTGTATTTTTTACAGCATTGCTGTGTACTTTACTGTAAATGCTACAAAAGAACTACAATGCTTGAGACAGTTTTTGTTGTGTATATTTACGACATCTTTTGCCATATTTTTGACGCAAATTTTTACTGTAAATTTTAACCACAGCTGAAAACATTTTTCAGGGTTTTTCAGATTCTACAAGGGCTGTAAGTTTTTATAACAAATTCTACATTTTTTTTTAACTAAAGTTAAAAGGAAAATCTACATATGGCAGTACTTTTGCCAATTTTTAACACTTTCCAACATAGTTGAAAGGTGTTTATGACTTTGTTCATTCTGTCTGTCTGTCTGTCCGTTACCACTATAACTGCCGTAAAAATGACTTTATCAAAATGAAATTTTAGTATGTTGTTGAGACGGTCTGTGGTCCATATGTGAATGTAAATGAATAATATCACCTAAATAGTTACTAATGAATAATATCACCTAATATTTCAAACATTTTTTAAGCGAATTTAAAATTCACAAATTTTTTAAAAAAATTTTAGGAAATATTCAAATTATCCCATAAAATATAAAAAAAAAGATTTCAGCAAAATATGATCTGTAGTTTTTTAAATAAAAATTAAAATAATAATTACACCCATATTATATGAAGAGATCACGTGACCCACTTCAAAATAAAATATGGCATCCATCTTTTTTTTCCTAGCATAAAAATCGTGATTTTAAAAGTTCTTTTAAATTTATATTTAGTATTGTATTCGTCCAAAAACCGCTTTATTTTTGCGTATTTTCTGTGCATCTATATTCTGTGCCAACGCAATTACAATATTTTGAGTTTAAATGATTATCAAACTTTGATCTAAAGTAAGGCATTTCAAATATAAACAAATATGAAGAGAGTACCCATATTCTGAACGAAATTCCTTACTTTAGATTTGTGGATGATATCCTAATTGGTCAATCAAAAAACAACAGCGATTTTGACTTTAGTTTCTACCCATCCAACTTAGAACTTATAGAAACTAATATGATTCATGATAACGAGATCAATTATCTTGATATTTGCATCAATTTTAGTGAAAATGAAGAATTATATACAAAACTATATGACAAGAGAAACTCATTTTATATCAACATTAATTACATTGTTCACTGGAATTCGAACTTGAGCTCAACCATTTTCCGTAATATCATTAAAAATCATTTTCTTCGAAACTTACGAATGTATACTTATCAACATGATCGCATCAAATGGGTCAGAAAATTCACCCAGGAGGCTATATGACAGCATTATCCCGTACGCTACATCAAACACTACTATAATGCACTTCACTGCAAAGTAATAAACGCATTTTACAAAGATTTGGGCTACATCGCTATTACATAAAAATTGTTGGCAACGTATATACTAGTATGGTACTTTAAGCATCTCTATAGATACCGTTGTTTCGATTCGGAAACATTAAAGACGAAGTGACACTGGGATCTTCACTATCTTCGGGATTTGATTCCCTTTTTCAACTTTATTCACGCCATTTTTATCTCATTGAATATACTCGTGGTCTATGCTTCCACTCCTGGTTTATGTCTTTTGCTTGGCCGCTTCATGGCCACAGGAAGGTATCGGCTACGGGAGTGTTTCCTAGGTTGTTGTTGTTGAGACCCAGACCGTCCGACCTACCAGAAAGGTGTAAGGTAACTGTATGGACGGCCGGGAAGTGCCACCCAATTTAGACCGGAACCCAGTGGGGAAGCATCCACAGGGACCGTACCCTCCTTCCCCTACCACCAACCTCTCGGAAGGACTTACGGACCCACATGTTTAACGTGATCGTACTCCGCATGAACACGGCGGCATTTGTGGTAGCGTGCAAATCTAGCGCGCAAACCACGGAGATACCGCACCCGAAATGGCCAACAGCACGCGGTGTTCCGAGGTGGTCACCCACCAAGTACTAACCGCGCCCGATGCTGCTTGACTTCGGTGATCTAACGAGAACCGGTGTTTTCAGCACGGTACGGCCGTTGGCCCCGGGAGTGTTTCCTAGGTGTAATAGCTGGCTATAACCAGGAACAAGGGGTCACAATCCCCCTAGGCCACTTAATATTTTACCTGCTGGCACTTTCGCATCTTGTTCTTTTGACATTCTTATATATACTTGGCATTAGTGAGCAGCATTGCGCCTTTTTAGCTTGGTTACTTGTTTATATTTGTAATGTGATAAGTTTCGTATTTTTGTATATTCTCTTATATATATATATATATATATATATATATGTATGTATTATATATATATATATATATATATAATAATAGTTTGAAAATCCAATAATAGAATAGAGAAAAGTTGCAACTCAAAACACCCTAACTTTAGAATATGCCTACATAATAAAAAGAAGTATTAAATAGAGAATCATCAATCAAATAGGAAAAAAATGCAAATTTCTAGTCATCAAGCTGAAGATAATCAACAAATATCAATGGAATCGATAATTGAAAAACAAATAAAATCCAAGCATTAAAGCGATACACGTGGATAAGCACTAGGCCTAAATAAATGGATTGTTCATTTTGAAAAAACTCTTCTTCAAGTCCAAATATTTAATCAAAATGAACACAAAATGTGTGTTTCTTATATTAAAGATAGATTATATCTATAAACTCTAATAACTTAGACAACACACATAAAGATGGAAAAATTATAAAGGATAAAAGAATACCTGGAAAAAAAAACTCTGCTTATGTCGTAAAAAATAGAACCTAGAATGAAGAGACCAGTGTTGCCAATCCGAAAGGATAAAAGTAGAGATCTACTGTTGCCAATCGTGAGAAATAAATAGCAGTAATGCGAATAGGCAATAAAAGGTGATTTTCTACATTAAGAGCTACATAATAATAGGGCATATAATATAATCGAAACCAGTTTAAGGGGATGTAAATACAATGTAATGTTAATACAAGAGAATGTTGATGTCTGCCTATTATAAGATACTATGAAGAGATTTCATGAATATTCAGCTAATCCAAACTTTTTTAACTATACCACTTACAAAATATGCTGGATATTTATATAATGTGCTGGTAATTTTTAGATTATTTATATGCATAGCCTGAAATTTTTTATCTGATAATCTATAAATTCTAAAAAATTGATTAAGTATAATGTTTCTAAACAATTGAATCGAGCTGCAGGAATTAAATGATAAAATTTTATTAATGTTAAAATAGCATTTTTTTATCATATAAATTAGTAGCTATTCTATTAGTAGTTTCAATAATTAGATTTAAATCCGAAAAATTAATGCTATTACTAATAGTGGCTTTATTAGGAATTAATTCCAAATTCTATGCATAGAAATCTATATCAATGATACAGTTTTCAGTAAATACTAAACAAATCAGATCATCGACATATCTGTAAATTTTATAATCTATTGAAGTAAAAGACTGTTCGCAATGATGAAGGTATAAATTAGCTAACATACTGCTACTGCAACCACCTTGTGGAACTCCTGAGACTTGTAAGTATAATTTAATTCCTTGAAAAATATAATTATTGAAAAGAACAAAGCAGTTTAGGAAAATTGATAAAAAATAGTTTGAGTAGATTGATTAGTAATATAAGCATTATATAGAGCTAAAATTACAACATATAAATCAGAGATCTTAATTCCAAATTCTATGCATAGAAATCTATATCAATGATACAATTTTCAGTAAATACTAAACAAATCAGATCATCGACATATCTGTAAATTTTATAATCTATTGAAATAAAAGACTGTTCGCAATGATGAAGGTATAAATTAGCTAACATACTGCTACTGCAACCACCTTGTGGAACTCCTGAGACTTGTAAGTATAATTTAATTCCTTGAAAAATATAATTATTGAAAAGAACAAAGCAGTTTAGGAAAATTGATAAAAAATAGTTTGAGTAGATTGATTAGTAATATAAGCATTATATAGAGCTAAAATTACAACATATAAATCAGAGATCTTAATTCCAAATTCTATGCATAGAAATCTATATCAATGATACAATTTTCAGTAAATACTAAACAAATCAGATCATCGACATATCTGTAAATTTTATAATCTATTGAAGTAAAAGACTGTTCGCAATGATGAAGGTATAAATTAGCTAACATACTGCTACTGCAACCACCTTGTGGAACTCCTGAGACTTGTAAGTATAATTTAATTCCTTGAAAAATATAATTATTGAAAAGAACAAAGCAGTTTAGGAAAATTGATAAAAAATAGTTTGAGTAGATTGATTAGTAATATAAGCATTATATAGAGCTAAAGTTACAACATATAAATCAGAGATCTTAATATTATTAAAAAGATCTGTAAAATCAAACGTTTGAAATCCAATTAGTTTACCCAGTAATGTTATTTTATTATTTAATTCTTTAGAATAAGGTAATTATTGCTTGAATAACGTAAACTATCATTTATTAGATTTAAATAATTTAGTAGTAATTTACTCGCAGTAGTAAATATTATGACCACTAGTTACAGTTCTAAATTTATTAAGATTTTTATGACATTTAGTAATAAGCACTATATATGAAAATTTAAAAAATTTATAATTAATATTTAAATCAATATACATATTGATAATTTTCAGTTTCATGCTATTAATGGAATGTGAATCTAGTTTAAATAGACAATTATTCTTTAAATAATCTAACAGAACTTGTATATAGAATTTTTTACAGATAATAGCATAATTATTAGAGGTTTTATCAACATAGATAATAACAAAAGATCTTTGCAAATCATTAATGGAGTGTTTTATATTATCAATATTATATATAGATCTAGACAATTTAATACTACAAATAATATTTTTAATAGATTTTAATAAAGTAAATTTCCACATATTAAATGCCTCTGAAGGCAGAGCATATTTAGAAGCTAATTTATAAACATATTTATCAAGGTCAAGATTTATTGACTTTAAAACTTTAAAAGAATTATTACAAGATGGTATCCTGAATTTTGTACCAAATGACATAATGGTTCTTAAGGTGTCTTTTTTAACTATGGCTAAGTCTCCTATAACTATATGCCCCAAGTGTGGATTTAGATATTTAGCATATTTGTTTACTTTGCAAATACATTCATTATCTACATTTCACATGGAATCATTATCTATAGAAATAAATTGTGAAATTTCATTATAATTAAAAATAGATCTACCAATAGGCTTGTTGTATTTAGATGTCTTTCAAACACTCAAATCTCTAATAGACAATAAATGTTTGAACTTGTTAAATAGATTCCCAAAATTTATAGAATTACAAATTGGATGCTTAAAAGAAATTACACAATAAGAATTAGTAGACGTATTATTATTATGAAATTAAGTTTTAATTTTAAATACTTTGATTTAGTAATGAGCAAATCATAGAAAATATGATTAAAATGTTCATTAGTAAGATTTAATTTTAAGAAAATGGCATATACATTATTTAAATGTTTTTTCTTTACCGCAAATACCCATGATTTTATTAATTTTCATTGGTAAGTGCTGTTAAATTGATAATGTAAACATTTTATCTCAGCTTTATAATCATGATGTTTAGAGCTTCCTTTGGAACTTTAAGTCTTTTGAGTTTAACAGAGATGCTATTTAAATGGGGTTTCAAAAAAAGGTGATTAAAAATAGAATATTTATTATCTACAAAATTGTTTTTTTAAATATAACCATTTAGACATAATTGATTTAATCCATATGGAAAAAGAGCACAATTTCATTTAATATAGAAGTTTTCAAAAAAAATTCTATCAACTGTATAAGTTTTTATATCCAAAATATGTATAGTAATATTTTCAAATCCGTGTTTAGCAAAGTGTTTATATTCTATTTTATTAGAAGTAGGAAGAAAATTATTATTGAGGATATATTTTTCGACTTGATCTCTGTGGACATTCATACGTAGATGAATGAGATTACTAGTTTGTCCTATATATGATAGTTTACAAATGTTACATGATAATCGGTAAATGCAATTAAAAATTTTACAGAAAGGCATATGGCTATTTTGGTTCGTGATTTGAGTATTAAAAGCAGATGGACAGGTTTTGCAATTTTTATTCTTACATTTATTGAAATTATAATTTTAGTAGGGTAATTATTATATTCAAAACTATCCATGACACTATGTCGGTAAATTGATATCAGTCTAGACAATTCCCAACATGAATCGAAAATACCGGGCAATATCTATCAAATTACATAATAATAAGTATATATATATATTTGTCAGTCTCTAAATCATATAAGTTGTGTAATTCATAGTAGTGTAAGAATAATTATTAGTATGACATCACATAGAGGATATAATATAATAGAAATAAAATAATTAAAATAAAATAATTGCTTATAAATATATAAATATAAACAACCAAGCCCATGTAAAACCTAATCCTAATGTTAATAAGGAGGATATTACAAAATAATAAGAAAATATTTAACATTTTAGTTACAATCAATTCTGAACTTGATTAAATGAGACACAAAGTATTAAATAATACATATCGTATAAAAATTGGATTCACTTAAAATCCATTCCAAATATGTAATAATAAAAAAATATTGTACTGAAAAGTACAGTTTAAAAAGAGTTTCATCAATACAATATACTAAACACAAATATTTAATCACCCATTTAAAAAATCGAAATTGATAAATAGTAATAAGATACAACAATAGATGGCAGCACTAGAATTATTACAACCAAAATAAAATAAGTATAATAGCAATATACTAATTATAAAAAAAGAACTTATCTAAATTAATAAACTATAATGGAGTAAGTCAATATATAATGCAAATAATTTAATTAGTAAATGTATTAACATAGACAATAAAAATAACCGAAAAAATTAGGAAAATGCGAGCTTTAGAATTCTTCTATTAACATATATATGTATGTATATGTATATATATATATATATATACTATATATATATATATATATATATATATATATATATATATATATATATATATATATATATATATATGTATACATATAGAATGTTTCTTTAATACGAAGCATACAAAAGGAATTAGGAATAAGGATAGTTCAGAAATGAAAAGTTAGATAAACTAAACAGCGTAGTATAAGAATGTGAATGACAATGCAATATACATTTAATTTATTGCGCAAATACAGCTAATAAATAAAATGTTTTCAATATAAAAATAAATTATTAAATCCAAAGTTAGAATGTATGTAGTAACTCATAATACACTATTCTAAAATTTTCTACAAATACAAAGAAATTAAGACAAAAAGAGGAAATAATAAAGCATAATGCAACTCATAAGGACAAAGACAATCAACAAATTTCAAAAATGAGGAATGCAAATAAAAAAAAAAAAAAAAAAAAAAAAAAAAAAAAAAAAATCAAGCAAAAAAGCTTGCACATGGAGGAGATTTAGGCTTACGAGATTAGGCTTACGAAAAGTTCATTTCGAAAAAATTCTCATCGGGTCCATATATCTTTTCGAAATGAACACAAAAATGCTTGTTTCTGAAACACAAGATAGATTTTATCTATAAACTTGTGTTATATGGACGACAAGCATAAAGATTGGAACAATAAAGGAAACATAAATACCTCAAAACGCACCTCTTCAGCGCAACCATGACGAGCAAAATATGACTGGATCAACGTTGCCATATGCCAAAATGAAAAGATGTGATTTGCTGTTGCCAAAGAGAGTAATAAAAACAGTACTGCGCAAAAGCAATAAAATGAGTTATTCAACTGTTAAAGCTTCGAGATAAAAAGATGAAAATATAATTGCAGGAGAATGAAGAAGTACGGCTAAAATAAGATAATAAGGGGAGAATATGAGAATTTTAGGCTAATCGAAACTTATTAACTATACTATTGACTAAATATGCAGGATATTGATACATTTTACTGGTAATTTTGAGGTTATTAATGTGCAAAGCATGAAATTTTTTATCTGATAATCTATAAATTCTAAAAAGTTGATTAAGTATAATATTTCTAAACAATTGAATCGAGTTGCAGGAATTAAAAGGTAATAATTTATTAATATTAAATTTAAAAAAAATCTTTTTTATCATATAATTTAGTAACTATCCCATGAGCAGGTTCTATAATTAGATTTAAATCCAAATAATAAACATTATTACTAATAGAAGTTTCATTAGGTATTAATTCCAAATTATCCGGATAGAAATCTATATCTATGACATAGTTATCAGTAAATACAAGACAAATCAGATCATCTACATATCTATAAATTTTATAATCAGTTGAAGTAAAGAATTTTTCATAATGATATAGGTATAAATTAGCTAACATACTGCTACTACAGCCACCTTGTGGAACACCTGAGACTTGTAAGTATAATTTATTACCTTGAAAGATATAATTATTGAAAAGAACAAAATGGAGAAGCTTAGGAAAATTGGTAAATTTTGTAAGATTAGAATGTTTAGTAATATAAGCATTATATAAAGCTAAAATGACATCATATAGATCAGTGATCTTAATATTATTAAATAGATCTTTAAAATCAAAAGTTTGAAATCCTATTATTTTACCATGCGTTTTTAATTTATTTTTTAATTCCTTACTGTTATTTAGAATAATGTAGCTATCACCAGAATCTAATAAATTGCTATTTAGTACATTTAAATAATTTAGTAATAATTTACTAGCAGTAGTAGAGTATGAATTATGACCACTAGTAACAGTTCTAAATTTAATAGGATTTTTATGAAATTTAGGTATAAGCACAATATATGGAAATGTCAAAAATTTATTATTAATATCTAAATCACTATACATATTGATAATTTTCAATTTGATACTATTAAGAGAGTGTGAATCAATTTTAAATAGACTATTATTTTTTAAATAATCTAGCAGATATTGAATATAGAATTTTTTACAAATAATAGCATAATTATTGGAGGCTTTATCTACATAAGTAATAACAAAAGATCTATGTAAATCATTAACAGAATGCTTTATATTATCCATATTATATATGGATCTAGATAAATTAATACTACAAATGGTATTTTTAATAGATCTTAAAATAGTAAATTTCCACATATTAAATGCCTCTAAAGGCTGAGCATATTTAGAAGCTAATCCATAAATAAATTTATCAAGGTCCAGATTGATTGACTTTAACACTTGTTTAGAATTATTACATGAAGGTAACCTGAATTTAGTGCCAAATGACATTATAGTTCTTAAAGATTTATCTTTTACAATGGCTAAGTCTCCAGTAACTATATGACCCAAGTGTGGATTTATAAATTCAGCATAATTATCAGCACTACAAATACATTCACCATCTAAATTTGTTGAGGAATCTATGTCGACTGAGAGAGATTTTGAAATTGCATTGTAATTAAAAATGGTTCTTCCAATAGGCTTGTTATATTTAAAAGTTTTAGTAACATTCAAATCCTTTACAGGCAATAAATGATGAAATTGATTAAATAAATTCTTAAAGTTTATGGAATTATAAATAGGATGCTTAAATGATATTACACAATAAGAATTGAAACAGTTATTATGATGAAATTGATTAAGTTTTATTTTTAAATATTTTGATCTAGTAATGAGCAAATCATAGAAAATATGATTAAAATGTTCATTAGTAAGATCATGGGTATTTTCAGTTAAGAAAAAACAATTAAACACAGTTTATGCTATTTTCTTAAAGTTAAATCTTACTAATGAACATTTTAATCATATTTTCTATGAATTGCTCATTACTAGATCAAAATATTTAAAAATAAAACTTAATCAATTTCATCATAATAACTGTTCCAATTCTTATTGTGTAATATCATTTAAGCATCCTATTTATAATTCCATAAACTTTAAGAATTTATTTAATCAATTTCATCATTTATTGCCTGTAAAGGATTTGAATGTTACTAAAACTTTTAAATATAACAAGCCTATTGGAAGAACCATTTTTAATTACAATGCAATTTCAAAATCTCTCTCAGTCGACATAGATTCCTCAACAAATTTAGATGGTGAATGTATTTGTAGTGCTGATAATTATGCTGAATTTATAAATCCACACTTGGGTCATATAGTTACTGGAGACTTAGCCATTGTAAAAGATAAATCTTTAAGAACTATAATGTCATTTGGCACTAAATTCAGGTTACCTTCATGTAATAATTCTAAACAAGTGTTAAAGTCAATCAATCTGGACCTTGATAAATTTATTTATGGATTAGCTTCTAAATATGCTCAGCCTTTAGAGGCATTTAATATGTGGAAATTTACTATTTTAAGATCTATTAAAAATACCATTTGTAGTATTAATTTATCTAGATCCATATATAATATGGATAATATAAAGCATTCTGTTAATGATTTACATAGATCTTTTGTTATTACTTATGTAGATAAAGCCTCCAATAATTATGCTATTATTTGTAAAAAATTCTATATTCAATATCTGCTAGATTATTTAAAAAATAATAGTCTATTTAAAATTGATTCACACTCTCTTAATAGTATCAAATTGAAAATTATCAATATGTATAGTGATTTAGATATTAATAATAAATTTTTGACATTTCCATATATTGTGCTTATACCTAAATTTCATAAAAATCCTATTAAATTTAGAACTGTTACTAGTGGTCATAATTCATACTCTACTACTGCTAGTAAATTATTACTAAATTATTTAAATGTACTAAATAGCAATTTATTAGATTCTGGTGATAGCTACATTATTCTAAATAACAGTAAGGAATTAAAAAATAAATTAAAAACGCATGGTAAAATAATAGGATTTCAAACTTTTGATTTTAAAGATCTATTTAATAATATTAAGATCACTGATCTATATGATGTCATTTTAGCTTTATATAATGCTTATATTACTAAACATTCTAATCTTACAAAATTTACCAATTTTCCTAAGCTTCTCCATTTTGTTCTTTTCAATAATTATATCTTTCAAGGTAATAAATTATACTTACAAGTCTCAGGTGTTCCACAAGGTGGCTGTAGTAGCAGTATGTTAGCTAATTTATACCTATATCATTATGAAAAATTCTTTACTTCAACTGATTATAAAATTTATAGATATGTAGATGATCTGATTTGTCTTGTATTTACTGATAACTATGTCATAGATATAGATTTCTATCCGGATAATTTGGAATTAATACCTAATGAAACTTCTATTAGTAATAATGTTTATTATTTGGATTTAAATCTAATTATAGAACCTGCTCATGGGATAGTTACTAAATTATATGATAAAAAAGATTTTTTTAAATTTAATATTAATAAATTATTACCTTTTAATTCCTGCAACTCGATTCAATTGTTTAGAAATATTATACTTAATCAACTTTTTAGAATTTATAGATTATCAGATAAAAAATTTCATGCTTTGCACATTAATAACCTCAAAATTACCAGTAAAATGTATCAATATCCTGCATATTTAGTCAATAGTATAGTTAATAAGTTTCGATTAGCCTAAAATTCTCATATTCTCCCCTTATTATCTTATTTTAGCCGTACTTCTTCATTCTCCTGCAATTATATTTTCATCTTTTTATCTCGAAGCTTTAACAGTTGAATAACTCATTTTATTGCTTTTGCGCAGTACTGTTTTTATTACTCTCTTTGGCAACAGCAAATCACATCTTTTCATTTTGGCATATGGCAACGTTGATCCAGTCATATTTTGCTCGTCATGGTTGCGCTGAAGAGGTGCGTTTTGAGGTATTTATCTTTCCTTTATTGTTCCAATCTTTATGCTTGTCGTCCATATAACACAAGTTTATAGATAAAATCTATCTTGTGTTTCAGAAACAAGCATTTTTGTGTTCATTTCGAAAAGATATATGGACCCGATGAGAATTTTTTCGAAATGAACTTTTCGTAAGCCTAATCTCGTAAGCCTAAATCTCCTCCATGTGCAAGCTTTTTTGCTTGATTTTTTTTTTTTTTTTTTTTTTTTTTTTTTTTCTTATTTGCATTCCTCATTTTTGAAATTTGTTGATTGTCCTTATGACTTGCATTATGCTTTATTATTTCCTCTTTTTGTCTTAATTTCTTTGTATTTGTAGAAAATTTTAGAATAGTGTATTATGAGTTACTACATACATTCTAACTTTGGATTTAATAATTTATTTTTATATGTATACATATATATATATATATATATATATATATATATGTATACATATATATATATATATATGTATACATATATATACATATATATACATATATATATATATTATATATATATATATTACATATATATATATTATATATATATATATATATATTAGAAAAATGTAATAATAAAAAATTCAAGTAATATTAACATCACCACAGAAGCAAAACCACGGCTATAATACCGATATGAGAAAAGAACAGCACCTGTCCAAATTCGATGATTAATCAGAATTAAATTCATCTTCAGGTCTGAGTATTTAATTCTAAGTAAGCCAAACAAATGCCTGTTTCAGATTGAGCAATAGTACATTACTATAAATGGTCAAACTCAGACTATAGGCATCAAAAGATGAAAAAATGAAGATAAGAAAATTTGTATTACAATGTGGCATGAACCCTTCCTCTTTCACCACGTGTATACGCGATCAACCTCAACAACTTAAATTATCTAGAAGCACCGGAATGAACAAGTCGAAATACAACCAGGTTGGCAGTACGAACGTCCACAGCGACACTCCCAGACCCATCCAGTGAGTCAGAGCAGGAGACAGGACTTTTACCCGTATTAGCAAAAAGGAATACGAACATGAAGCAAAGATGAAAATTCTTACTAAACAAGAAATTCATTGAAGAAGTAGATAAACGAGGATGCCACTATACACCATTATAAGGGCTCTCAAATAGTAGTTTCAAACTGACTAAAGTTACAATTGTTTTAGTGAAAATAAAATTGAAAACATTAATATTAATGTATCTTATTTTCCTGTTTTTTTGTGTTAATATATATATACTAGCTGAATACCCGTTGAAAATCAACGGTCTCGTAATAAGCACCCCCCTGAATAATGTAAATTTTTGAATAATTCGCGTTTCACATTTAATTGGAAAAAAGAAGATTTTGGAGTGCAGAACCTCTGAAAGAAGAAAATATTGGAAAAATTAAATTGCACACTTCTTCCTTTCGAACTATCTACCCATACACAAAATTAAACTATCTATCTCATCCCGAAGCATGCTATTTTATCATTTCCCCATTCGAACTTCTTTCTGTGGAGCACGGCCATAAATGGGTATTTAGGAAAAACTCTATTCGTCTTAGGTTTTTTAACAGATGATTGGCCAGTATACCAAATATCAAGCCTCTATCACATTATCAAGCCTCTATCACTTATTCGAAAAATCAAACATTTTGGTGTGCGTCACCCCCTAAAGTAGCGAATATTGGAAATCTGAAATTGCACACTTTCCTCCTTTCAAACTATCTACCCGTACACCAAATTTGAAGTCTTTATCCTATCGCAAAGTATGCTTTTACTATCATTTTACCTTTCGAACGTTTTTCTGTGTAGTACCCCCCTCAAATGAACATTTTTGAAAAACTGTATTCATCAAATGTATTTATCAAATGATTAGACCATATACCAAATTTCAAGCCGCTATCACATTGTAATACAGGCGTTTTTCATTTGTTCGTCAAATCGAATATTTTAGTGAGCGGCACTCCCTAAAATAGCAAATGTTGGAACACTGAAATTGCACACTTTCTTCCAATGTAACAATCTACCCGTAAACCAAATTTGAAGTATCTATTTCATGGCGAAGCATGCTTTTTCTATCATTTCACCTTTCGAATGTTTTTGTGTGGAGTACCCACTCCCTTAAATGAGCATTTTTGAAAATCTCCATTATTCTTGGATTTTCTATCAGATGATTCGCCCATATATGAAATATCAAGCCTCTATCACGTTTTAAAACGGGCGTTTCTCCTTTATTCCGAAAATTGAACATTTTGGTGCGCGGCACCCCCTAAAGTAGAGAATATGGAAAACTGAAATTATACACTTTCTTCCTTCAAAATTATCTACCCGTACACCAAATTTAAAATCTCTGTCATACCGAAACATGTTTCTTTATCATTTCATATTTCGAACGTTTTTCTCTGAAGCACCCTTTAACCGAACATTTCTCAGAAATTCTATTCTTCTTGGGTATTTTCATTAAATGATCAGCCCATATACCAAATTTCAAGCTTCTATCAAAATTTAAAGGAGGATAAATAAATTGGCATCACGTCTGATTTCAATTAGCAGAAACAACAAGCACAACTATAATAGAAGGTCTTTATTTCACTTCCTATAAGATGTACAAAATTTAAAAAAGGGCCAGAGCGCTTTCGAGCGTAAATACGCTCTTCATCAGTGGCTACTTAGCCACTGATGAAGAGCGTATTTATGCTCGAATATTGAATATTTCACTAAGGATTTCTATAAAATGTGAAGATACAGAAGCTGTATATTCATATATCTAGTTTTTCAGCTGCAGACAATGACGTATTCATAGAGGGGGTCGCCCCCCCCCCCCCTGGAATAAAATTTCTGGCTACGTCCTTGCCTGTGCTCTCGTGTTTTCTCGTTCAATTGTGATCCAGTATCAATTTAGTCAAGTTTTAGTCAAGTTTAGTTAGTTTTTTTCCAAACTTTTTTTTGGATTGAAAGTTCACTATACTTTGGACCCCCCACCCCCCCCCCCACCCCCAAAATGAAATTTCTGGATACGTCCTTGGCTGTAGAATCTCTCGTCGAATCAATAAAGGTAGTTGACTGATTTCCAAAATACATTACCCAATTCATTGTTGTCGAGTCCACAGAGGTAACAGAACTTCAGAAACTTTAAGGCGATGTAGGTACAGATGCTGTAAACAGAACACCGTTTTGACTACTGTTTGCAGCCTGAACAGAATCACCAACAAGCATAAGAGCAACATCATGAATAAATACAGGTTCATCAACAGAAATGTTTTCATCAAGTATAATAGAGAATTAAAACAGTATAGACTGTTTTATGCATTTGTTAAAATGCTTCAACATTTTTATAGCATTAGGAACATGCTCCTGTGTTTTAAAATATCAGCAAATTGCCATTTACTTTTATACCATTCCTCTTGCTATTAAAATGGCTCTACACTTCTGTAGGCTGTACAATAATCTTATTAATTTTAGAAAATTACAACTACTCAAAGTGTGTTTAATGCATGCTTGTGCAATGTGTTTAATATCCGTGAATTAGTAGCTACTACTCTATGATATGTTACATTTAACTCAATTTTATTGGACAGGTGTATACCACTATGATAAAAAGTAAATAACTAAAACATTTGCATTCTTTTATTTCTTCAGTAAAAGAATGCATGCGAAAAACACAAACATTGGCACTGAAATAATCTCTACATAAGTATAAAAGTATTAAATTTTCTCAATTTCTGAGGATTACCACATTTCACTTTAGATTTGGAGTACGACGTATAACTGGTACCTGATATTTGATTTATAGAAAAAAAATTATATTTTATGCACATTCTAAACATAATTACATTTGTTTAAAAACTTGAGTTAATTGCATTTGAGTCAGTTAATTACATTTGAGTCACTTAATTACACTTGAGTTAATTACATTTGTTAATTACATTTGAGTCAAATAGAGCTGCAATCTTAGCTTTGCATCATAAGAGTTCCCGTATTCCTACATTATGATGGTTTTGTCGGGAACTTCAAATTATTTCCATGGATTGATTATCTCTTATTTCTGAGAAGGATTCCATAGGCTAAGAGTTTTAAAAAACAAGATAAATTTAGAAGCAAATATATTTTTAATTATAAAATTATATATTTCAAAATATGTTTCTATATTTTAAAATTTAATAAATAGAGATGCTCAATGTTTACAAATGAATAAAAACCATTAATATATATATATATATATATATATATATATATATATATATATATATATATATATATATATATATATATATATATATATAATTCAATCCGGATTATGAATCAAACTAATATATTTGCAATTATCTTACGTTTTCAATCTAATGATTAAGACTAAAATAATTAGCAATTCACTCAAGATAAAAAACAGAAAAATGCATAAATAAATTAATTAATTTTCGTCGTCTAGAAAATAATTTTGTTATTCAAAGTACATGTAAGTTTTAAACGGGAGTACTGCAAGAACTTGGTTTTTGCGCTAAAAAAGTCTCTGAAAAATAGTTACTTCTCAATCTTACTTTCAATTGAATTTCTTTATGGTGTTGAAAATAAAAATTAATATCTTCAAAATGTCAAAGTAAAATTATTTGAACATCATAAAAATCTTACATAATAAACAATATTTCCCATTTTGTAACATTAGTTTTAAACACAGAAGTAAATTGCTTTAGATAGAAAGAAATTAAGAGTTTAAGCAAAAATAAGTAAAATAGAAGAATTAGTGATTTTTGTCTTTCGCATTTCCTTGCTATATTTAACTTTACATATTTGGTTCTCATTTTAAAGTATTGAGTTTGAATTAGAATAAGATTAAACTTCTGTCAAGGGTTCTGCTACGTTTGAAGCATGAATCATGCGTAATTGAGTGTAATTTTTTGCATTTTGATTTGCGTGAGATATTGAAAATATAGACAAAGTTGATATTTAAAGATTTTAATTTTCCACAAAAATACTGTTGGTTAATGAAGCATGTGATAATTTGCAATTCTAAAAAAATTCTTGCATTATTTTGCACTTTCCAGACTCTAAAAACTAAAGCAGTTCTCAAATTTTATTTTGCCAGTATGTTTTTTTTTTCAATATAAAAAAAGTTGTCGGAATACCCTGTATATTAAAGAACATAAACCTCACGCAACATCCCTTTCTGAAAAGTTAAAAACGGAGAAATTTAGTAAAAAGAAGAATTACTTGGCTCCTCCCCCTTCCCTGAAAAATATCGATAAATATGCAATTTTTAACTGGATAAACGGACAAACGTAGGTATATTGAAATGTATGCAAAATATTCTCTTTCCAGCATCCACCGGTAAAATGTGAGTTATATTACTATTCCCAGAAGATAGAATTCTTTACAAATTCTCATACAATAACATCGCGGCAATAGTTATACGTCACCACAATTCAGTATTTTTGAAAAAAAGGAGGTTTTGCAAAAAATTCAAGGAGAAAACTTGTTACTAACTATAATTTAAATAACTTTTAAATTCAAGTACATTTAACGTTTAAGATAAAAAGTACTTAACACCAGGAACAAACAATAATAGCTATGATACTAGTTTTAACAAAGAAAAAAAAATAACTAAACAATTTGTGAATATATCTGAATATGGTCTCTGGGAGCCTCTAGAAAGGTCTCGGGGAGCCCAGTTTGAGAAACACTGGTCTAAAGTATTGCTCGGGCAAAAGACGTAAATCTAAAAAATACTGCCCAGCCACATGAACAAAGCAAATGAAACTACAGAAAAAAATAACCTCAAGCTAAAGACTAAAGTTATTTTATTTGTAGTTTTATTTGCTTAAACAATTGACCGTTATTTAATTATTTTCCCCATATGATGACGACTTTCTTTACGCCATCTATAAATACAGCTCTTAGCTATTAATCCGATATCACAAAACGCATCGTTACATTTTTAACAGCCTTAAACCATTACGTGTGGTAAAATAACTTTTTTTAATTTCACTGCAGAAAAACAATTACTGCTGTAATGAAGAAAAGCCAATTCTTCTCTTTTCAGTACAAGAACCGTGTTTGAATCTGTGTTGAGCCAAAAGTTTAGTGAAAGCAAAATCATGTCACTATAACGATTGCGTTAAACATGTACCTCTCGAGAAAAGATTCTAAACGTTAGGTTGACGCTATACATCCACCAAGAGCTTGAGCAAACAAAACAATACGTCTTTGTCAGAGTTCTTTTCCTTTTACTACTTTTTCTTTTTCAGTTCCATTTCTTTTCACCGGTGGCCAAAGTATTCTTAATATGATTTTCGACTTCCAATGTAATAAATATATATAACTGGAAAATGTATTCTACGTTACTCGAAGTTTAAAGAGGGGATTAACAGCATTCATTAATTCAATTTCACAAAAGGCGTAGCCAAAAATATTATCGCAGAGTGAAGATTACCGAGCTAACTGCTGTCCTGACCTGAAGTAACACTGAACCAAGCGATTAGATTTTCCGCTACGAGACCAGCAGACATCCTCTTTTATTACATACTATCAGTATACCCGTTTTTCGTACGGAAAATATAATATAAAGAAACTTAACACTCACAATTATGTGTAAATTCCTATAGTATTCTACATGACTTTGTTATTCAAAATATTCTATTAAAATATTTAATTTAATTCTTCTAAAAAATGTATAAGAATCTCTGGGCTCGATATACAAAATTATCTTCACAGGCAGATCTGAAGAATAAAGTAACTTGGTCCAATTTGTAAACAAATTTAGAAAAGATATTTTTTAATTCTCACAAAACGACAGAGATTATCTAGAAAATCGCACTTAATTATGCAAAATATTGAATTTTCATCGATTCGGTGTCATTTTGATAAATTTAGCGTCATTTTATCAATTTGGCGACATTTTCGTCAATTTGGCGACATTTTAAAAGCCGCCAAATTTATCGCCAAGTGGGGCTGTAGACTTACAGTCCCACTTGGCGACAAATTAACGAAACACCCCCACAATACGATCCCCTAACAAAACACGATTAATTTTATTTATTTAGCGCAATTTTATCAATTTCAAGACTTTTTATGGATTTACAAACATTTTTATCAATTTGGCGACATTTTAAAACTTCGCTAAATGTGTAACTAAGTAGGACGGTTGGACTGGCAGATAAATGCTACCAAAACATCATTTCAGTACTCTCTTCTAACAAAACAAAATTGATTTCATTGATGTAGCGTCGTTTTTATCAATTTGTCGAATTTTCCGTCAAGAATAGTTGCCACGTTAGTTAAGCTGCCAAATTCGTAGATCTGAATTAGCTCTGAAGAATAAAACATCCTGATCCCGTTTGTATATACTAAATGAAAACACTAACACTGTGTTAGAAGATATACCCGTTCTACTCTTATTCTGTTTGAACAATCGGCTCTCTCTAAATAAGTTTATTGGCTAAACACAATATATATGAGTTTATTGGCTAAACACACTCTATATGAGTTTATTGGCTAAACACAATATATGAGTTTATTGACTACACACAATATATGAGTTTATTGGCTAAACGCAATATATGAATTTATTGGCTAAACACAATATATGAGTTTATTGGCTAAACACAATATACCTGTATGAGTTTATTGGCTAAACGCAATATATATATATGAGTTTATTGGCTAAACACAATATATGAGTTTATTGGCTAAACACAATATACCTCTCTGTATGAGTTTATTGGCTAAACACAATATATGAGTTTATTGGCTAAACACAATATACCTCTCTGTATGAGTTTATTGGCTAAACACAATATATGAGTTTATTGGCTAAACACAATATATAAGTTTGAAAACTGTTTGCTAAAATAAATGAAAGTGAATAAATGAAATATATTCAGTCCGTAATTAATTAAAAGAAAAATCTAACAGTTCATTTATAAGATATATTTTTATATCCATTTATTTATTATTCAAATCGAAAAAATAATAATAAAAATTAACAAACACATTTGATTTAATTGCGTTCCTGAGCAACATAA
Organism: Amaurobius ferox; assembly: GCA_951213105.1. Lineage (NCBI taxonomy): Eukaryota > Metazoa > Arthropoda > Arachnida > Araneae > Amaurobiidae > Amaurobius > Amaurobius ferox. The sequence goes on along the minus strand of OX578142.1, from coordinate 99,732,819 downwards.
TATAAGAAGGAATCTTTCTCATAAAATGCTGATAATCAAATAACCATTTTGATTTCTTAATACTTTTCATTGTTGAGTAAGAGACTGTGAAAAATAAACCCTAGTGATAGAGTTTCCATTTCAATTTATGTTTCAAACCTGCGATTTTCATCAGTGATTAATAAGCGCAATAAACTCCAATCTCAGAGATATAATTTTCTTCAAATAAATTGGCAAAAAAAAATGTCGTCTACATAATGATGTCTCTATGAAAGGATTAATTGTTTCCATTTCAATTCCTGTTTCAAACCTGCGATTTTCAAAAGTGACTAATAAGCGCAATAAACTCCAACAAAACTCAGAGATATAATTTTCAAATAAATTGGCGGAATAAATATCGTCTGCATAATGCTATCTCTATGGAAGATTTAATTGTTCGTTTTTAATTAATATCTCGACAACCCCTGGTCTTAGAATCTCGAAACATGAACTAAATTTTAAGTGGGGCTATTTTAAGGCTACCCACAAAATTTCATCAAATTCGCTTCGGCTGTTCTCCCGTGATGATGAGACAGACAAACAGACAGACAGATTTTCAATTTTATTTATATAGATTATAGATTATATCTTCAATATACGTAAAGTATATTCTTTTTACATTCACGAAAATTCGTCTGTTGTTAGTACAGATTCGGTTTAAAGTTTTTCTGAAAGGAAATTCATCGATATTTCCGATAGTGTTAAGCTGGAAACTATGCAATAATATTTCTGATCACTAAGAAGCCCAATTATGAAAAAATCGCTCAAAATGGCTCTTCATAATATAACACTAATTTTATTTTTTAAAAATCGCTCCGAGATGTCTTCGGATCTGACCTGGAGTATCATTGTTCCAAATTATGTAACTGTGGATGGCTTAGATTTTTCGCTACGCGACCAACAGACAGATAAACAGACATTTTCTTTAATTATTATAAATTTAAGAGAATTACTATCTAAAATTAGTTCTTATCTTTCCCTAATTATAATTTTCTATAAAAACAGCACTAATTAACATTACTTAAAATACAGAAAGATATACGTATATGCATACCAAGAATATTTAACTTAAAAGGAGATTAATTTGAATTAGGTATAAGCCGGATAAACGTGTCAAGTCCATTAACCACGTATGTTCAATAGAGTTATTGAAATTAGTCATTTTTAAAATAAAATTCTCGATTTTTTTTTATGCCATGTAATATATTAATATATATTATATTATGCCATGTAATATATACCATGTAATATATCATGTAATAAATTTTACTACATTACATGTTACTTAATCTTAAGTTTCAATATACAAGATTTAATTGCATTATGTTTATATAATATTCATTCAATCTTGATTAAAATTTTACAAAAATTACAGTTAATCAAAACTACAATATTCAATGAAAGTTTTTCAATCAAATTGGTTTCATGAAGTTCTTATTTTGGGGTATAGGTAATACGCTAAACTTGAATTAGATAATGAATAAGTGATTGTTGGTAAATGTGTATCAATTTTTATTTATCGCTTGGAAAAATAAAATAACATTACCCACTCAGATGATTACTTGAGTTACATAAAGAGACAGTCTGCAGTCTCAGCCAAGTATAAAGCTTTTGTGCAGCATTATTCTGCATGTTTAATATAATAAGAATAGTAAATTATTTTATTTCATTTTATTTGTTATTGCTCTTGATCGTATTATATATTTTCACTATATTGCTTCATCTAAATATTCATGATATTTCAATATATTTTAATCTCTCAGAAAACACCCCTTCATAGTAAAAACTCCCTGCCAAATACAAGAAACAACTTTCTATACAACTTAATAAATCTCAAAATGGTTTGCACCTAGTCTCCCCAAGACCGAAGGATACTACTATACTTTCAGGTCCAGAGTATCCTGCTGAAGGATCATTCATAACCCTTCTTCAAATCAAGGTTTGATAGCAGTTGCGTGGTACGAATGACTTTGCTGGTTACCGCAGATGTAAGTATCTGTAAAACCCTTGTTGTAAAATGGTTTACACGGTGGTGCACTCTTACTGTAAAATGCTTGCACCTTGGTACAAACCCTTAGTGTAAAATGGTTTGCACCAAGTCTCCGCAAGAGCGAAGAATACTACCTTTACTTTCAGATCAAGAGTACCCTGCTGAAGGATCCTTCACAACCCTTTTTCAAATCAGGGCTTGATAGCAGTTGCATGGTAGGAATAACTTTGCAGGTTACCACAGCTTAATAACCATAGTGAGGGCGACCTGCGGGCAGGTTACCGCAGGTTCAGATCAAACCTCCACGACAACCGTTATGTTTTTGCCTTTCGAAAAAGGAGGCAGAAAGAAAAGGTTATATCCACCTCCCAGCGAAGCCACAAACAGGGGAGAGAGGTCGACCGAACCATCCATGGCGCAGATCCGGAAGTACAGCTCGCCGAGTCTCAACCCCAGTCGTCAACGGCTCAGGTAACTGACCACAAAACACAATTCCTCCCCGCCACCTGGAAGAGTCTGCTTCATAGAGACCTGTAACACCCGGAATGATCCACCAATTAATTTTATCTCTTTAGGAGAGGCGGGTCAGGGGCTACAGAGCCAATGGCCATACGCAAGCGCCCTCTCCCCTAGGGAAAAGCAGGTTACCACAGATTCAGATTCAAAGATGCAAACAACCCACGTGGCGACCTTGAGTTACTTACGCCAGCTACGAGGGGGGATAAGCTGATTTTCTATCAACCACCAAGCGAGATCACGACCAGGGGAGCAAAGTCAGCGAAACCATTCTCCTGACGAGGTCCGAAGATGGTCCCGCCGAATCCCGAGCCTAGTCGTCGACGGAGCTGGAAACAGGCCATAAAGAAAAGTTCCTCTCCGCCACCTGGAAAAGTTTACTTTATGATCACCAGGACCGGACCGGGTCAATCCACAGATTAATGTACCCCCATAAACGAGGAGGGTCTCCCATAGATATCCTAAAGAATAGATGAAGTCTTCGTATGTTTTCCAATGCTAGAAATTCGGGGGTAACATCTCACTCTAAACTCTCACTTTGACCTCGTGCTTTCGGTGAGAAAGTGACACAAATCTTCTCTGACTGGCTAATTTGACTTGACAGACAGCTCGTCATCTATTAATCACTTCATGTCCTCGCCTCCCTTTCGTATGCTAATGGGATTTGAACGTCAACCACCCGTTCGGATCATAAATGCTAATACCCTTTCTTAATTACTTTGCGACAGTAGGGGTCATCCAAAAAAGAAACTCTACAATTTAGACCCAACCCACCTAAGAAAGATGTTTGGACCGTTTTGGAGAAAATATACGGTATCTATTATATAGGTTATCTACTAGATCTACGGCTATAGAAGTCGCTGCCCTTGGCCTGGCCCCATGGTTTTAATCTGTGGGGGAAGCAGGTTGCCACAGATTAAAACCATAGTGTGGGCGACCTGGGTGGTTTACGCCCGTATATTCTCCATGGCAAGGTTACACAGATGTACGAGGGAAGGGAACCTGAAGGTGGTTGGGTTTATTGAACCTGGGAAGGGGGAGCCTTTTGATAATGCAGAGTTGAGAAAGCATTTTAAAGTTAGATCTTTGGGGAGGATCTGCTGAGCACTTTTTGTATGAGAATCCGGAGATTACCAGAGACCAGATTGTTCCAGTGAAGCGTCTTGGAAGTAAGAGGGAGGGACTCTTCCACTGGATTCTGGGTTTACCGCCTGAGTTTGCGAGGTCTTTTGTTGAGGAAGGAAGGTTCTCTTTTTCGGATTTCATAGTTGCTTGGTCCGGAAGCACGTATCGGTGATACGTTACTTTCGGTGCCAATTATACGGTCATATGAGCAAACAGTGTTCAGGTGAAGAGACTTGTAGTGTTTGCGGTTCTCGGGAGCATGACACTCCCTCCTATGAAACTGAGGTGTCCAGCTGTGTGAACTGTGTTGCTGCTAAGGAGAAAGACTGTGCTCACCCTGCCTTCTCTCGAGCTTGTCCTGTCTGCAGGAAACTGTTTGACAGGAGGGCGAGAGAGGGGTTGTAGGGATTTGTCTGGGTCTTCTGGAGCGACACTGTCGGGGACGAACCCGGTTGTTGCTTGTTTTGAGCTATATTAGTCTTTTTCTTTCTGTTGTCTCAATAGTTTAGTCCTGTCCCGGACGGTGGCGCTCCCTTTTGGGAGCCTGTCGGTAGGTAGATTTGTATTCAAGCGTTTGTTCCTTCTAAGACACACTGGCAGAGTTTTCTATTAGTAAACATTTAATAAAATATTTCCTTTTATTTGTTGTTAATTTTAAGAATTAGAATATTATTATTTTAATGATTATTATTTAGATAATTATTTTAAGAATTAGAAAGTTTCTTACTAGAATTGAGCTGGTCCGAATTCGACTAGTCAGTTATTACCAGTACCTTGGCTCTCAAGACCTCCCGGCAGGCCTCTCTGTTTGGTTCTCCTCGACCCGGCGGACCTGTTTGTTTTTCTCATCTTTTGCGGCCTTTACGACCAAGGACTTGGATCTTTCACGGTTGTGATCTCGATATATTACCGAATCTGCTTTCCTGGACGTGAACTTTTCTCACTGATTGCCATCCCTGTAGAGTACCAAGTATCTGGTGAATCTTATGTGTTTTTTACGATTCATTTGATAAATACCAATTTTTACGTTAATTTGCCTGGCTCTCTGTGGAAAAACAGTGAACGCTCTAGTGATCTACGTGTTCCACTATTAACGGTTCAATAACTCAATTTGAACTGTTGCCTCATCATTTGTAAAATATTGTCATCCATCTTTTTACTGTGTTCTCCTGGAGCTTTGAAAACGCATTGTGAGATCCGGGAACTAATTATAAATTGAATTCATTATCCTGATTTTTTCGAACTAAAGGCCATGTTCCTTTTGGAGAGTGATCATCGATTCTTCTTCATATTTTTCCTGAGTCAATTATGGAGCATTGAATTATGCTCTACAGTGTAAATTATAATCAGAGCAAAAGTTTGACTTCTGTGAGATCTGGAAAGTAATCATTAACTTTTGGCACATTGTCTTCGATCTTGCACGTAACATACGTAACTGCAACTCTTACTGTGTACTGTGTACTGCAACTGTGTGATCACTGTAAATGTGTCAATAGTGCTATGGTGAAAGCCGAGACCAATGTGTTCATTGTGAACTTTGATAACTGTAAGACCTGTTGCCTCATAACTGTGAGACCTGTTGCCTCATAACTGTGAGACCTGTTGCCTCATTTGGTGAACCGACTTTGATTTGATTCTCTGGCATGCAGATTGACTGCCTTCACTTTTTAATCGGAGTGAAACACTAAAACTTTTACTGTATTTGTGTTTCTCCTGGTTTCTTATAGTAGGACTGAATCTCCTTTCCGTGTTCTTGGACAGAGTACAACCCTTTGTGTTCTTGGTTCTGCATGAAAACTTTAACACTACCAAACATTAATGTTATTCACTGTTGAAATGTTTATCTAGCACACAGTTTTGCCGCTGAGAGGAGCAGGCCGGTGGGCCTTTGTAAATCCCTTTGTAAATTCCCCATACTTTAATGTTTTTCTTGTAAATAAATTTAAGGGTTGACTTCCTCGCTGGACCTGCCCGCCTGCCCCCTCGGATGTGGTTTTGCTATATTTTAGATAGTCTGTTCCATGACGGTTTATAGGCGTAAACCCTCAGGTCGTCTCGCCATGGAGCCTTAATTCTGTAAGTATCTGTAAAACCCTTACTATAAAATCCCAAAGTAATTTTCATCAGTCTTACGCAAGATATGTCGATTTATTTTAATCACGCCAAGTTATTTCAAGTACCGCAGTTTTCGAAGTGGTTCAGTAAGTCCGAAGTAACCTAAACTATAGGCCCTTGGAGCTGTCAGCTCAAGCCAATATTATATCTATAAATGGTTCTGTCGATTCTTATACATATCAGTTACATCTCAGTTAAAGTGAGTTTAAAAACCAATACTAACTGCGTATTCCCCTCAAAGGCAGAAATTCGCATCAATGTCAGTTCTTGAAATTTAGGATTTTTCAAGAATGGTGACATGCGATTTAAAAGTCCTGGTTGAATCCCTGGAATTTCAAAAAGGGGAGATTGCAATTGGAGGTTGGTCTAAATGAGAGAAACATGTGTATTAATCATTCTGGGGGGAAAGTTGCCAAAAACTTATATGTACACAAGTGCTAGGTAATCTCAACATTCTGGTGCTGAATGAACTTAAGATGAACTCAAGATGAACTCAAGATAAGTGGCCGAGGTCCTTTAAAGACTGTCATTATAAAATGGGAATACGAAGTCATTCGAGAACGAGTTATATGAAACTTTGGTCGAGAGAGCAGCTGGACTGTCCTCTCTATGTCTATGTAATTATGTAATTATATAGTATAACTTTAAACAAAAACAACTGCATGTAAAAAAAATCTGACAAAAAATGAAAAATGTCAGCCAGAAAAAATGAAACCACATATTTTAGCGCAAAGTACGATTTCATTCAGGTGGAATGTACCATCAACGCTTTCCACTTATAACTAGAATATGCAAAGTGCCGAAAGAGAACAAGGAAAGAAAGGTTTTATATACCCTAGCATCCTGCCTCGGTAATTAATGAAGTATGCATAAAGCTCCTTCAGTGCAGCGCGTCTACACTAAAGTATTTCTCATACTGTGAAAACCAAAATCCTGGCAAAGCCAATAAATGCTCATTTATAAATCAATACATATCAATAAGCGATAAGAATATTTACCTCAGAGTATATCAAAATTATTGTTATACCAGATAAGGTTTGATTAAATTAGTCTTACTCAAATCCATGACTGTTTAATAGCATGCTATAGTTTATAATTATGCGGAATGTATTGCAAGTATCATTGTATCACACCAATTTCTTATTCCCAGTCTTCATTTACTAAAGATAAATATGAGAGAATGTTTAAAATTTTGAGCTTATTCTTAATAGCATTATGGGGATAAGGAACTCTAAAGTTGTTTTAAATATTTATACATTGTAAATGGAATATTTTTAGAATGCAAATTAAGGTTGCTCTCTAACAGAACAAAATAAGCCTTAATATTTACTAATCAAAACCCGTAAAAATCCCGGTAAATTACAAATGATAGAGGCCTTTTTCTATCCAGTAGTTCGTAAAATTATCACCTCTTCAGTATCTTTAGATTATAAAAAAGCAAATATGCAGTTTTAATGTTACTTAAAGACAAACAAGAAAAGAAAATCTTCAAAAAATCGATTTTTTTTCCCTAAGATCATTTTAAAGATTACGCTTCTTTGAAAACAATAATATCATTCTGAATACGAATATTTATCCAAATTTCTATTTCAATGGAGCAAATGCACTTCAAAGCGCTTGCATTTACTCATTTGAATTCATTTTTCTCAAAACGCAGTTCTTCATATTCCGTTACATTCATAAATAAAACTATTATTATGCAAAGAATTATAAAATGTTCTATGCTCAGTAAGAAAATATATATCCACCATTTGTGCTCGTAATTGCACTTCCCAAAGAATTATTCTATGTTAATTTTCATTATAAAAATTTCGTAAATTTTATCGCTACAATGCACTTTTTCTAGTAATTTCAAAACAATAAATGATATGATGCAAAATTAAGTAGAATTATAAAATGCAACATTTTTTAATATAACTGGGAGTTTCCTACCATTATGACACGTTTTTGGTTAACTTGCAACTCACGAGAACGCTTTACACTTTCATAAAATAAAATTTACATTTTCTTTCAGTTAAAATCAAGATATTACAAAACCAAAATGCAATAATGCGATAATTTTACCACAAAATTATTTTTGAAACAACACTTTGACATATTTTAGAAAGCATTTAACATTTTAATTTTTAATTTACTTATTTATAACTTTTTTCCATGCAAATATAAAACGGTATTTTCAATCAATTCTCTTTGCACTGATATTAAAAACCATACATACCGTTGAAGAAGAATATTTCAGATCGGAACATCAAAAGTAGTTTTTGGATATTTGATTTTTACTTTTCCCCAAGAATTATTAGACACCAACATCTAAACCAGGATTTCTTAACCTTTTTTTACATGACACAAAATTACTTCCTGGACTTGACCCATAAATCTATTATATAACAAAACAGCAATAATGCAATAACAAGTAACAAAAAGTGTCATAAACATAATGCATGTTGTAATATTTTCTATCAAGGCTGGTTACTATATTTTCAATGTGCATCATAAAAATGCATTCTTCACTACAATGTCATTTTATAATAAATAAGAAATTGTTAGAATTATCGTAAAAAAGAGCATTTAGAAAAACATTCCTTGTGTTTAATAACAAATAATATTCATCAACTATAAAGATTTTAAAAAACAAAATACTGAAATAATTGTCCATATTTGTCAAGTGACATCAACGGCCTTGCACGAGTGCTGACAGCTCTTCAAACTGGGGTCGTGTCTTTGAAAGGCTACCTCTGTAGTTAACTAACTGATTGTTTTCTGTCAATTATGTTTTTTCACTATTACCCATCCTCCCCTTAGACTAAGGCAGCTTGACTAGGTACTCCGTAATTTGGATCCCCTTGAATCCTTGAAAAAAAAAACTAACTGGTTGTAATCAACTTTTTAACTTAGTTTTCATGACAGTAAGCGAAAAAAAGTAAGTTTCACATAAATACGCAGCCAAAAATTGAAAACGGTAGTAATATGTTTATAACTTTGCTTCCTAGTGCAATATGCTTTACATTTTTTTTTTTTTCAATTTATCAAAAAGAAAAAACATTGAGACTTCCAAAACTATGAAACCGGCCCATGAATGCTGGTATCATCCATGATGCTGGTGCCTACCATATTTAAGTGTTAGTTAAAACCCTAACTTGAATTAGGCTACCGCATCGTCTCGCTTCTTATTAAAGAAAGAAACGCTGAAATGCTTCCTTACAAAAACTCTGATACTTGTCAACCTGCGAAAATAAATTCTACCCTCTTGCATCGGTGTCATTCACCAATGTTCCTTCCCATGTAATGTATCTATCTAGCAGAGCCACCGCTAGATGGCAGAAGCATATTACAACCTTGTCCTACATTTCCACCTTCCCTACTAATATAAACAGTAAATTTCACGAATAAATTTCATATTTTTCGCACGGTCAAATAGCAAATATAAATGGTATAAAGATTAAAAATTTTTGAAAAGTAATAAAAATGGTTACTTTCAAAACCTTTTTTAAAATAGAACTGCTAAAAAATGTGAAACAACTCTCATACGAAATAAATCGATACACGTTTCTCCTTTCAAGGAAATACTTTTTGATTTGTGTTCATCTTAGCATAGAATCTTGAATTAGAATATAGATATTTCAATTTCCTTAATATTTATAAAAAAAAAATAAAAAAAAAAAATTCGTATCCTAGCCGGGATTCGAACCTCGGATTTCTCTGTTGACGCCCTATCCATTCAGCAAATCACACAGTATTTTCTATTATATTTGGAGAGCGCTCTAAATATTTCTAATTAAAAAATATAATTCCCCTAATGAAATCCATTTTGCATTAAACAGCTCACCCTCACTCTATAATCGTGTCTAAGTAAATGCGGAATTTAAGGATTTGAAAGGGAAAAGAGAAAGATTAACTTTAAAAGGATAAATTATTTCGTTGTTCAAACTAATTAAATATTTATACAAGTATTTGGCGTTTTTCAAAAACGTTAAAATTTCTGCTTCTTCATTAAAATTATGAGAAATATACATTCCGCTTTCTATACATATAATAGCAGTTAAAAGTATAAGTAATAGCTAAAGTTATGATACGCCTCTCCACTTATTTGTTACTTAGAAAATGTACCCGCCGTTGCCCGGGATTTAAAATGCAAACCTCTGACTAAAATTACATCCGAACATACCGCGAATATTCGATAACTAAACAACGCTTTTACGATACGCCCGCTTAGAACGAAAAAATAAATAACTTGTTTCACATGCGTTTTACGCCCTAGCGTAGCCCTATGCAATCCGGGTATACATAACCTTCGTTAGCTTAAGCTAAAATGCATAGTCTTTAAAACTAAGCTTTTTATATAATTCGAAACTGAGATCTGATGAAATTAGTGAAATGCCTAAAATTAGAGGGGTGGGGGGAGGGGCGATTCGAAAATCGTAACATTACGTTGCTTTAAGAACACCTCACATTGAAAGAACAAAACAGCGCGATGATTACTTCGGAATTCAATTTCTCAAATTTATCATCCTCACTATATCAGTGCATCTTCAGTAGTCAATACATTTCTAGTAATAATTGTTTTGCAGAGTAGGAAAATCTGAGCATTTTCTCTCTCGCCCCCAACGCTGCAGGATATATCTAGCCCGTCAATCGCTTTCTGGTAGGCTGGAGACGATTCACATTTTCAAGTGCGGTCAGCCCGTAACGATTGTACTCCTTCTTCGACCCAAACCGTCCGACCTACCCGAATTTGTAAGGTATCTATTTGTACTGCCGGGAAATTTAGCCACCCAATTTAGACCGGAACCCAGTGGGGGCGACATTTACAGGGGCAGTACCCTCCTTCCCCTACCAACAACGTCTCGGAAGGACTTACGGACCCACATATTTAACGAGCCCGTTCACCACGTGAAAACGGGGACAATTTTAGGTAAAGCCGGGAATCAAACTCGGGTCGTTCGAGTGGCGCGCTAATCACTATTCTGTCCCACCCCGACGATTGTACTTGGTTAGCTCCTTAAGTGACTGTCTTCAAATTAATTGAGATTGCCATAAGTACAGGTACCTAAACTGTCTTTTTCTGATGATGGCCCGGCGTCGCCATTATATCTTACTCGGTATGGCCTTTGCTCACATAACAGCACATTTTATAGCTTCACTATAAGCATGTCTACATTATGGCATCACATATTATCCCTCCCACAACCACCAAAAAAACAAATAACTGATAACAAAATTGCTCTTAAATTTTTCTCCATACTAACACTCAAAATAAACATGTATACATTACGACATCACACACCCCACCAGAATTTAATTCTGAATCTAAATCAGTCATCATCTATAGGCTCTATGTATAACCTATTCTGAAAAAAATAGATATTTTAAGGCAAATTTTTTAATAGGAAGTGGAAATACTTAGTGAATCCCCCCGTACTCCCTACGGAACTTAATGCTGAATGCGTATCAGTCACCATCTAAACTAATCGATTTTAAAAAATAATGTGTCAAAGAAAATGAAAATTATCGCTAATGACACCCCCCCCCCCCCAGTCTCCTCTGGAATTTAATGCTGAATCTAATCTATATCAGTCATCATCTAAGCCTTATCCATAATGGATCCTGAGAAACACATGCTAGAAAAAAATTTGCAAAACTATGGTATTACAAAAATTCTGTCACCAATTACAAATATATTCGAAAAACCCTCTTTGCACCCCAAATGTCCTTAATGAATTTTAAAATGGGATATTCTTAATTTTGAGCTCTTAATTTAGCATAGGTTATTTTTTAGCAATTGGAATACATGGAGTTTATCACAATACAATTTTCTAAAATTAAAACTTTTATTCCATCTTTATTTGACACTAATAGATAACCTCGTCTTAGTTCTGCTGAGACAATTCACTCTTTAAATATCAATAACGATAATTTAATAAAATTTTACAATTTCAGTTTTGGATAAGTTTTCAAATACATATATTTCACAAATTTTATAAAAATTACTGCAACGTAGCGACTCAATTTAAAAAATATAAATAACATGCCACCCTAACAGCATTTTTTTTTCACAGTGACGTAAGATTTACGTCACACTATGACTTTGGGACGTCACAGGACGTCTCGGCAATGTCATATTGAGGTCATAGCGAAGTCATTTTGGTCATTTTCATGGTCGTTTGTGACGTCCCGTATTAACTTGTTTGTGACGTCACATTGTAATTGTCATTATAATGTCGTCACATTGTTACGTGTTAATTAAATTGTGAGAACGTCACAGAATATAGTCACAATGAAATTACAAAGTTACTAATACGTAACGTCGCATAGAAGTCACAAATATGATTTCACATTCTGACTCAGGTGTCACGTGGCTACAACGTCACTGTCACACATGTGACGATCTTTGCTGTGAGGGCACCCTGACAGCATTTTTTCACAGTGACGTAAGATTTACATCACACTGTGACTTTGGGACGTCACAGGACGTCGCAGTACGTCTCGGCAATGTCATATTGAGGTCACAGCGAAGTCATTTTGGTCATTTTCATGGTCGTTTGTGACTTCGCATGTTAACTTGATTGTGACGTCACATTGTAATTGCCATTGCAATGTCGTCACATTGTTACGTGTTAATTAAATTGTGGAAACGTCACAGAATATAGTCACAATGAAGTTACAAAGTCACTAATACGTAACGTCGCATAGAAGTCACAAATATGATGTCATATTGTGACCCAGATGTCATGTGACTACGTCACTGTCACACATGTGACGATCTTTGCTGTGAGGGCAATGGTGTTAGTATTGCTCGCTAAAAATACAGTCAACTCTCCTTTGTATGAACTATTTGCATTTACGAACTTTTTCGCGGGTCCCAAAAATTATCACATAGAAATTAATGCTCATTTCAATTCCAGTTAACGAACTAAAAATGCTTTTTTTTTTAATTTTACGAATTCGATTTCAACAATTTTTCTTTGTTTTCAAATTAACGCCAATGCAGCCCAGTCAACAGTTGAAATCAAAACGCCCAGATGCTTAAGAACGTGAAAAGAAAATCCCCTATGGGTACTATGCAAACAAGAAAGCGTGAATGACGGATGTATTTACGGATTCATTAAAGATAAAGCAGATGTAGAGGATACACCTCACAGTGATTCCGGTGGTGATAAAACCTGGCTGCAGGAACTTTGCTGCAGGAAGCAACAAGTGCCTGAAAGGGTGACTTTTCAATAAATATCTGATGACGAAATGATTAGTCAAGATCTGATGCCGAATACAGATGAACTTTCCGATGGTAAAGAGTGATGGAAGGATATCCCTAGATTTACGCTGAAATAAGCCACCGAATGGCTGTCTGGGCTGCGTTCTTAATGAACTTTCTATTTTGCATTTTTTTTTTTTTTTTTTTTTTTTTTGTACAAGTTCGTAAACACGAGAGTCTGCTATAGTGTAAAGTAAGATTCGATATAGCTAAAACTGCTGATAAAAGATAAAAGATTATAACGCTTCGTGTAGAACAACATAAAACATAAATGAGGGTGCGGATGCCAACCGGGTTCGAAGGCAAAGAAAAAGCCTTCTTAATTAGAACTACAAGAACTTCCTGTAGTCCTAATAAAGAAGGCTTTTTTATTTTCCTTCCTTCGAAACCAGTTAACACCCTTGTTTTATGTTTTATGCTGTTTTATACAACATGTTATAATATTTTTAAAATATAGTAACTTATAATACAACTTGCGGGGGTAATGCAATTGTAACGGCACTTACCACTTAATTACTTGCTAACGAAGTGACGATAACTTAACCAGTTACATTTTCAAAATATGAAAGTAAGGTTTATGATATACTAAAAAACAAAGTTTCAAGACGTCTCGAAGCCCGAAAATTTTTAAACCGGTTCATAGATCCGTGTTCTATCTTTGAAAAATACTTTTAATAGCTTTTAACCGCCTACATACAGACATCGAACCCCTACTCCGAGTTGATAATCCAAGGCAGTTCAACTAGGGCTCAACTCGGGACAATTTCGCTTGGTCAGTTCAACTCGGAACAGTTCAACTTGGGGGTCAAATCTTTTTCCCGACCGGGGATTAAAAGCTCTAAACCGTCTGGATCTGGAAATCCCTGGAATCCGAAACAGTTCAATACAGTTCAAAATATCTGTGACCGTTCTACTCACTAATGAAATAGCGGTAACTTACTCCGTTACATTTTCAAAGTAACTTTGCCCCTCCATAGTCTTTGATATATTAAGAAATAAAGGTTCGAGCTGAATTAAAGTTCAACATTTTTGGACCGGTTCAGACTCGGGCTCAACCTCTAAAAAATACTTCTGGACTGGGCTATGTTGTCATGGAACCCCCTATGACTTCGAACTCCTACTCTGTTGACAAATCGAGACAGTTCAAAATAGATATGACCATTTTACTAACGAAGTAACTATAGCTTAATCCTTTACATTGTCAAAGTAAATTTGCTCATATTTGATTTTTGATATATCAAAAAATAAAAATTCGAACAGGATTGAGGCTTAAAACTTTTGTACCGGGTCACCTTTAAAAAAAACTCTTTAAAATTAGGCTGTTGTCGGACCGGATAAAATCTCGGCCTATACAGACCTCAAACTCCTACTCTGTTGATAAGCCGAGACAGTTCAACACAGTCCAAAACTTATGTGGACATTTCTATTCGCTTCGTACCTGTTGCTGAAATTGAGCTTACCACCCCATACCAATAGAGTCTAGAAAAACAAAACAGCAAATCAATCCGACTTCTTCTCTTAGATCTGTGTTTACTTCAACAACAAAAAACATTTAGAGAAATAACATTACAGTCTAGCCACAGCCTGCATTTAGTTCCTCATTAAAGATAACATCGCAGGTCGTTGCAATGAAAAATAGCTTTTTTGCCGGCCATGTTCACATCAACATGCTCATCTCTCGGTGACTAGAGTATGACTGATGTCTATAAATTAGCATTTAAATTAAAGGAAATGGAGTAGGCTTGAGAGCCCGCGTGTTATTGATGGAAACTCATTTGCATGAGACTTTCCTTCATTATTACTGATTCGGAAATTTAAATGAAGCGGAGGGAGCGCGCATCTTTTCTCAAGTTCTCTTTCTCCAACCATATATCATGTTTGTCAAGGTAGCCACTATCAAAAGGGTATTTTTAATTCTTCATCTTACTCTTTATTCCTGAGTAACATAACGAAGAGCCCGATGAGATGAGTATTCTCCACACACACACACACGAGCTATTTACATGATAAACGGATTTTGGGTCTCCCGTTCCAAACGCTAAGCGTTTCTTTGAAAAGTTAAATTTCACTTACGGGTAAACACGCTAAAGTTCAAAATCACGGCGTGTTTTTATAAACCTTATCATTCGATGAGTTAATTTGTAATAGAAAAGCAAACAAGAAATTTATGAAGGAGTCGTCACATGTTGGCAAGTGGTGTGTACACTTCATTTCCGGTGGAACTATTAAACATATTTATACTCTTTTCTACACTTATTTCGTACATATAAATCTTCGGGAAAACCAAAAGTGACATCTCTAGAACTGGAAGAGGAATTGCTTGGTGATTACCCCCCCCCCCACACACACACACACACACACACACACACACGTCCGAAATTCGATGCTTAATCCATACCAGTCATAATCTAAGACCTATCTATATCCAATCCTGATAAATAGATGTTGCAAGGAAATGTAAATATTTTAATTGGAAGCAGTATGTAGAATCGGAAGTGTGAATTCTCAGTGAGCTCCTCAACCCTCACGAGAATTTGATTCTGGAACCATATCAATCCTCATCCAATCTCTATCTGCAGGCGATTCTGAATGAAATAGATGTTTAAAAAATTTTTGAACCCGAAATAGAAACCGAAAGTTGATACTTAGTGAATCCCCAACCCCTAAGGAACTTGATGCTGAACGTATGTCAGCCGTCGTTTAATCTCTATCAATAGTCGATTCTGAAAAATAAATGTTTAAAACATTTTGAACCGGAAATCGAAAAGAAACCGAAAGCGGAAATATTTAGTAAGCATCCCTACTTTCTCTGAAATTTGATGCTGAATTCATATCACTCATCATCCAAGCTCTATCTATAGCCAACTCTAAGAAATAGATGTTTCAAGGAAAATTTTTAAGCTGAAAATAAAAAACATGCAGGTGGAAATCCTTAATGGACTCCTATCTCCTTCGGAACTTGATACTAAATCCAAATCAGTCATCAACTAAGTTCTATTTATAGCTGATCCTAAGTAATAGATGTTTCAAAGAAAATGTAAATGTATGAATCAGAAGTTGCATGCCGCCGCCCCTCCCCCATAGAACCTGAAGTGGAAATCTTTAGTGAGTCCTCTAACCCCTTACCCCCTTCGGAGATGCTGAATCCTTATTAGTGATTATCTAAGCTCTATCTATAATCAGTCCTGAGAAACAGATGTTTCAAAGAACATTTTTGAGGGGAAAATAAAATTCTTAGTGAACCACCCAACCTCTTCCAGGATTTGATGTTGAATCTATATCAGTTATCATATCATCTTAGCTCTATATATAGCCAATTTTAAGAAACTGATGTTGCAGTGAAAATAAAAATCTTTGCACCGAAAATAGGAAAAATACCGGACGTGGAAATCTTTATTGAACTCCCTACCTCCTCCAGAATTTAATGCGAAATCTATATCACTCATTATCTATTTATAGCAGATCCAAAGAAATAGATCTTTCGGAGGAAATTTTTAGTAAAAGTAATAATAAGGCAAAATTTTTGTCACCAATAAGTGTTAGTGTTCTAGAAGCAAAACTGACTCTCGTTCGTTCACCACCTTTATTGTGAAGATTTTAACAATATTTATGAATAGAAAATTACTTTATAGCATTCAGACTAAATCGAATAAGGATTTAACAGTGACTGATAATAAGAATTAAAATAAATAAAAAGACATTAACAAATTAAAATAAAGGAATATGAAATGGGCAGCACATGACTTTCCCTACAGACTCAAATTCATAATCCATTGAGTTAGTTCAATTGCCTAAATAGCCATGGGTACTTGATATTATATCCAGTTTACAGTCTTAATACATCCTCTTTTTCATTAGGCAACTTAACGCATTTTAATATATTGACATCTCCTTAAAATTAAATAAAAAACTTAAATATCTCGAAAACGGTTCTACCAAGAAGTAATGAAGTTCGTTTTATTCATTTCGTCGTTAAAAATTACGCATAAAACAAGCATTTAAAAATAATTTTATGTTTAGCCCTTTAATTCAGATTTTGGTGGTTTTGTGGGCCATTCCACCTAGTTCCATTTTTTTTTTTCAAATCGTACAAAAATGTAATCAGAACCAGGGTAATCCACCTACCAAATTTTAAGAAATGTCATCGAAAGATGTTTACTTTCCCTACAATACATGATAATGTATAGGGAAAGTTGCAGAGTCAACTTCAACAAAAGAGCTTGCAATTCCATCCCAGTAGCTCAACTGTAGAGTCGGCTGGCCAGTACGAAGAACCGTGGTTCGATTCCCGATTAAGGCAGCAAGGTTCTTTACAAAGTATTGGAATCGTGTCAAAATTCGGAACTGGAGTTTACGAAGAATCTAAATATTTCGAGCCCTCTAGAATCTTCGAGGAGTAATCTAAGCTCTTTGTCTAGAATACGAAAAAAAAACAGTTTTAGCTTGGATTCTCCGTGCGTCTGTGCCACATGTGTGCACTCTAGCTCAAAAATTATTCGACGAAATTTCACAAAATTCGATAAGTCCCTTATGAGTCACCCTGGTGCTGATTAGATTTTGATACGTTTCGAGAAATAACAACCTGCCTTTTCTTTACTAAGTGGCGCGCAAAATTCATCAAAATATTTAATACAGGACGAAATATGTTTAATTGCATTGATTAAATAGTTGTTTCGTAAGTAAATTTCAATGGCTTTTCTGTCTATACTGTACGGTTTATTGTTTTTAGTTTATTGTTATTCTTATATATAGCTTATAAGTACTAATTGTTAACTTCGTACGTATAGCCGCTTGTAATTGGGTTTCATCTATTAGCGGCCCTATTTGCAAATAAATGAATAAAATATTATATCCAATTACCATTGCTAACATATTATGTTCTAATAACTAATTATAAATAAATATAATATTTTTATATTGCAATTGAAAAACGAAATGATATGCTGATCTTGGTATATTAAAAGTTGTACTTTACTGATTTAATTAATGCATTTCAGCACATTTAGTCTTACATTTCAGATTTTGGCGATTTTTTTTTTTAGCCATTTTACAAAAAAAAGCAGATTGTATTTTTCAGAATCGTACCAAAATCTAATCAGCACTAGGGTAACCCACAAGTAGCTTATCTACTAAATTTTGTAGAATTTCGTCGAATAATTTTCCTGAGCTAAAGTATATACATATATTTAAGACAGACACACAAACACACACAAATGTCAAGCTAAAAATCGGTCTTTCGTGTTCTAAAGTGGTATAAGAAAGTATTGGAATCGTGTCGGAAATCGGAACTAGAGTTTTTGATGAATCTACGTTTCAGACTCTCGGATCCACCATATTTAATGTGACGTCTATGTGTGAGTCTATCCGTGTATCTCTCTGTACCATGTTTATATCCACTCAAAAACTATTTGACGAAATTTTACAAAATTTTGTAGCAAGTCCCCTAATATGCGTTACCCTGGTGCTGATTAGATTTCGGTTCGATTCCGAAAAACGAAATCGGCATTATTTTTTTGTGTGTATGTGTGTGAAATGGCCCGCAAAAATCGTTAAAATCAGAAATAAAAGACAAAATGTGCTAAAAGAATCGATTAAATGGTTGTTTCATACTTAATTTTTTTACGACAAAACGAATAAGACCAACCTCTTTACTCTAGGATAAATAGTTCTCAATATATTTAATCCCTTAGGAATTTTAAAGAGCTAGCTACGTTTTAAAATGCTTAAAGTTGCCACATAAAAAAGATGAAAATATGCTTAAAGTTTATAATGCTTAAAGTTGCCACATAAAAAAAACAGCAAATTGGATATATCACATAAGTATTCGTATCATTTAGGCAAACAAACTTAATTAAATGGATTTGGAAAAAAAATAATTTGTGGCTGTAGGGAAAGTCATGCGCTGCCCCCCCCCCCCCCCCCCATCAGATTTTTTTTAATTATTGTTAATGTCTTTTGAAATTTTGTTGTTACATATGGCTTTATTGAAGAATTAAATCCATACAAGAATAGGCAACGCAATACATCACAAAAAGATCAAAAATGTTTGCCTCTACCCCTCTTTCTTCCTTGTTTATAGCTGTTGTTTATTTGTTTCCTTGAATTGTAATTTGTTTCCTTCGTTGTTGTTTGACTGTTATTATTTGTTGTATTTTGATCTTTTGAAATTTTAATGTGTACCACCTTACAGAAATCCTGCCGGAGCTCTTTGTGCAACTGCAGAATACTCACATTAGCTGTCAAATTATGGAATGTTTAGCATCGCTAAAATACTGCAAACATTTTTATTTTTATTAGAATCATCGATATTTCACACTAATTCATCCTTATCTCACTATTAAATACTATCATCAAATCTTTCCTCAAATACATATCAAAAGATCTCTTAAAATACATACACCCCTACAGAGGCGGACAGGGTAACAAATAACCGAGAAGACAACCCAATCTACTATTCACGCCTTAAACTACTACGTATACTTAAAAATGGACTATGATACAGCGTGTATTGTCTGACTTAGCTGCTAGAATAATAAACCAACATATACAATTGCGGTATCAAAATAGTCATCGAGGTCAGGAAACTGCAATGGATCTTTTTATAATTGAAACTAATGATAATAATTTGTACTAATGATAAAAAATAATAAAACTGCTACATATTTGTTTTGTTAACCTCTTCTGGTGAGATTTTTTTGGTCGAGATATCAACAATATTTTTCGCGATGCAGACAACTTACATTTTAGAACATAGGGGGAAGTATGGGAGGTAAAACAAACGCAGTCTGTTTGGGTTTGGTCAGACCATTAGGGAGGTGCACAGAGATAAAAAGGAACTAGAAAGAAAATATGTGACGTTGAAGGAATATGTAGGTTTGGGTTGTTTTAATAACAATTTTTGGATCTATTTCTTTCTACCCATTTTCATGCATTATATAATGCATCAGACACGAATGCAAATGACAGTGAGGCAAGGTCATTTTTGAGCATGGGTGTCCCGAGAAACTCAGATGACAAGAGATAAAGGATTTGCTTTGATAAATAGCATTTTCGGCTCCTTTTTGAAACAATTTACTGATCAAGCACACAGTCAATTTGTTCCATTTATAATGATGTCTTTCAGAATTCCCTAATAACATCATTGGCGCTGACACTTTGATCATTTGCATAACTCTTAAAACGACATGCCGAGTTTCGCGGCTGTAGCTCAATTTTTTTTTTATGGGTGCATATATATTTATTTTTTACTTTTTTTCAACAGAGTGTATATACAATGCAAATAATAAAGGGGGGAAAAATCGTAATTTTACTCATTTCACTAATTTTGGACATAAAAGTGTAAAAATTAGTTCATATCCATATTACTTCACTTGACCCCATGAGTGCCCATAGAACTTTTTACAGGGGAGGGGAGAGGACTTATGGATAAGACTTAGTTTTTGAACTTCTGTCATCCTTTGCTGTCCCCTATGGGCACACATGCCTGACTCTATACGTTAATAAATCTCTATAGAGGTTGATATTATCTCAATGATAAATCTTGAATAGATTTTCATTTACTCTTTCAAATTATTATACATTTTAAAATATTGATGCTAAAAAAATGATACTGTGAAAGAGTTTAAAACATTTAATGTAGCAGCTGCTCTTTCTTGTCTCCAAGTCAAAACACATACACTCTATCAACTTGTCCTTTGTAATCCTTTCTTGACTCTATACATTAAGGTATCTCTATAGGGATCGATATTATTCCAATGATAAATTTTGAATATATTTTCATCTAATTTTTCAAATTACTATAAATTAAAATATTGATACTAAAAAAATGATACTGTGAAAGTGCTTAAACATTTAATGTAGCAGCTGCGCTTTCTTGTCCCAAAGTCAAAACACATACACTCTATCAACTTGTCCTTTGTAATTTGATAAGACTAGAATTGAGGGAAATTAATTGAACCTTCTCATCCACATGCTGCTAAAAATGTAAAGGAGCACAAGATCTATTGATCTTAATTTATTTCTATCTTTAATATTCAAACAATGTAGTAAAGAAAATTAATTTAAGTTGTTTAACGTTTAGTAGTACATATGTTGGCTTGAATGTAATTAACAACCCAACATAACTTTTAGTAGAAATACCACTACTAGATTTCTGGAACTCTGACAGAATTATAACAAGCTGAACGATTTCACAGTTGACCACTATAATTTTTATTTAAGCATTTGGTCACACAAATGCTCAGCTCAATATGATTTAATAGGGAATGCATAGATATTAGCAATGTTTTAATTTCTTGATTAATTTAAAACTTTACTATATGACTATTATTTGAAATGTCAGCTGAAAAATTTTATTTAAAACTTTTATAACTTAAGTTTACCAACAATAGTAAGGTAAAAAGTAAGTCCACTAGCAATTGTTAGATAAGCTACAAAGGATTTATGAAACTTAGTTATTATAACTTTCCCCATATAATTTTAGTACCTATTTTTGAGATGCTTCCATTTGGAGTTGCTAATATTTAGCAGAAATTCTATTAGATAAAATTTTAAAATTAGTATTGTGCAAATTGTAAATAGTATTATTACGAATGTTCGATTTAAGAGTACTTATATAATATTTACAAATGATAGAGTAATACTAGCTTTATATACACTGTTCACAACTGAAAGCGCAACACCATAGGTGTAGCTTTATGTAAATCGGGCAATGGAAGCAGCAAGGCGAGATATACAAATTATCAGTTTCGTTACGCAACACCTTGCCGAGCAGCATAAAAACGTCAGGTCAAGGAGGAACGATATTACAGCTAAATTGTAGCATCATTGGTTTCAGGCTATAAAAATCATCACATTATGCCAAAAGTACATCGACGTACCGCATACATTCAGTTGTCGTCAAAGGAATGGTAACAAATCATTGTTTTACATGAGGGGTGGATTGAGCCTTCGAAGGATTGCTGAACTATTGGGTCGTGAAGTGAGCACAGTTCAACGGTGTGTGTTAAGGTTCGTGAGAGATAACAAAATGACACGAAGACCAGGTAGTGAGCTCCCAGGCGTACCACTCCCCGTGAAGATCATATGCTTCTGAGAAGCGTTGCATGGGAGCCATTTACCACAGCAACTGTGTTACATTTATCCCACACTACAGGTAACGTGCTTTCGACACAGACAATTTGAAACTGTTTACATGACGCAGGACTCCGAGGTAGACTATCTTTTCGACACCTGCCGTTTCAACGTCTTCACTGGCTACATCACCTCCAGTGGTGTCAAATGAGATGCAATTAGTCAACAGAATGGCGAAATATTCTGTTCGCAGATGAATCACTATTCTGTTTTAGCATGCCAGATGGCCATACTTGCGTATAGCGGCGCTTTCAACAACGCCACCAGGAGGCTTTTTCTATATTGCCACACAGCCCAAGTGGTACCATGATTTGAAGTGTTATAACATTTGGTGGACGAATACCTTTGGTACGTTTCTGGCCGTATCACGGCACAAGAATATGTTTCCGACATTGTGAGACCTGTAGTACAGCCATATCTATCAACCAGGCCTGGGCTGTTTTTTCAGCAGGATAATGCCAGACCACATACTGCACAGGTAACTATGAATAGTCTTACAAGGTTTTAGCATCCTGCCTTGGCCAGCATATTCTCTGGATTTGTCACCAATTGAACATATCTGGGACATCATTGGTCGCCGATTAAAAGAACTCCCAATTCCAGCAAACCATGTTCAGTTACAAGCCCAATTGCATGCTGTATGGAATGCCATCCCTCAGCACACCATTGACCATCTTATTGATGGGATGCCTCATCATATTCAATCCTGCATATCCACTCGCGGTGGGCCTATTCCATATTAATCTAATGCCAATAAAGTTCCATGCTTTCATTTTCTAGGTACAATTTTTTTATCATTTGCACATCTCCATGTTACAATTATATTCTGTAAATTTCATAAGGATACATCAATTTCTTCATGGTGTTGCGATTTCAGTTGTGATCAGTGTACATTAAGTAATAACATATTTTGAATTTCTGAGTAAATTAAGTTTATAAGATTTATTATTTATATATATATATATATATATATATATAAAATGCTAGTGTTGGGTTATTAGTAATTTTGGTAGTTAATAGTTATAGCTTTTAAATATCCAAATTCTTATTTTATTTATATATATAGGGTCTGTATAAAAAGAATCGGGAAAATTTTTTTCCTGACGTGAGTGTACGTTGTAGCGCGCATGATCGGTAGTGGGGAATGTGACCTTCAAGACGCGCCAAGGACAGTCTCCTTCAAGCGTTCGTTCAGGCTACATCGTGTTTTTAGTGTCGAGTGACTCGGTGCAAGCGCGAAATGCAGCGAACGATTCAACAGCGGTACGCGATCAGATTTTGTGTTGGATTGGGGAAATCGGGTACGGAGACGTTGGCCATGATTCGCCAAGTGTTCAAGAATGAAAGCACGTCACAAACAGCAGTTTTTAAGTGGCACAAGCTCTTCAAAGATGGCCGAGAGAGCAGGGGAGGACCCAGAAAAAATTTTCGGGTGGGGCGCAAAGCTAGAAAGCTAATTCACACTTATTTTGCTAAATTTGTGGTCGTGTTTTGGCATGTCCTTGAATGAACTCGCAAAACACCGAAAAGAAAAATCCGAACACATTCATAGATATATATTTTAATATCATTTTTCATATTTTAATATTTTATTTCTATCGTTTTATATCTCATACATCTTTTAATAATATCTTAATTAACACTTTACAACAAAGTTGAAAAGTGTTTATGACTTTGTTCATTCTGTCTGTCTGTCTGTCCGTTAGCACAACTGCCGTAAAAATGACTTAATCAAAATGAAATTTTAGTATGTTGTTCAGACGGTCTGTAGGACCTATGGGAATATAAATGAATAATATCACCCAATTAGTTTTGGATTGAACCCGGGTTGAAAAAATGAAATACATTGAGTCCTGTGGGACCTAATTTTTCAAACATTTTTTAAACGGATTTAAAATTCAAATTGCTTCGAAAATTTTAGGTAACATTCAAATTGTTCCATAAAATATATAAAAAAAAATTCAGCGAAATATATTCAGTAGTTTTTTAAATAAAAATTAAAATAATAAGTACACCTCTTATATGAAGCGATCACGTGACCATGATATGAAAAGATCACATGACCCACTTCAAAATGATATATGGCATCCATCTTGTCTCAAAATCGTGATTTTTTAAGTCCTTTTTAATTTATATTGAGTGTTGTATCCGTACTAAAACCACTTTATTTTTGCTTAAATTCTGTGCATCTACATACTCAAACAACGCAATTACAATATATTTGAGTTTAAATGATCATCCAAATTTGATTATTTCTACAACGAAGCCTATTTTTCACTTATGTAAAATGTAAACAGCAAAATATGTAGAATGAGTTGTATTTGAATTGCTGTATTTCTTTAACACAAAATTATTTAGCCCATGGAGTCTGCATAACTGATATGAATGAAATATTCATTGATTTTACAAAGAGAAGGACGATTTTTTTCTATGAAGTTTTAAGCATAGAGTTTAATTACTTGTAGCTCCATGGTCTTAATTTTTAAATAAAATAAATTATTATAGTATTGTGATGAATGAAATGAATGGGGAAAAGTTAAGAATGAAATGATGTTTTTATAGAGATCCAGGCGTGTTATTTTTTCTATGACGTCATTTGAATGAATTTCAGTTGTTTTCGATGAGGTTTTCAAATATAATAAATTATCGTAGTATTATGATAGTTTTAAAAATATTACCGAGGAATGTATCGCATTTTATAGATGTTTAAACCAGGCAATTTATATTTCAATGCCGTCCTTTGAATGAAGTTCATTTTTTTCAATGAAGGTTTAAGTTTTCAAATATAATAAATTAATGTAGTATTGTGATGTTTTAAAATATTACCGAGGTATGCATTGCATTTTAGACTTGTTTAAATAAAATTGCATTGAAGTTGGAAAGCATTTCATAATCAATGCTTTAAGCATGATTGATATTTCTTGTTTTTTCATATCTCAGCCATGAGTATTTATAAAATAAACTTAATTTCCTTTGTTGTAAATTAATTTTGGGGGTGACGCCCCCCCCCCCCCTGGATCCGCCTTTGCGAGAGAGTGTGCAGGACGAGCCTCGCGCTGGACGGCCATCGACGTCAAGAACCGACGACAACGTGCACGTTAAGTGCTGAATTCAGACCGTCGTTTAACCCTTTCGCGACGGTTGGCACGCCCGCGTGCCGGCTGCAAACTTGCATTCAAGGACGGACGGCACGCACTCGTGACGGAGAGAACTTTACCCTAAACGGCGAGTGACACGTATCGGTGTTTCTATGTGAAACGTTTTCATTTGAATTTATTTGTCTACTAGATGGCGTTAAATGCCCGTGGAAGCAACTTAAATGTATTTTGCAGATGCTTGACCTTGGCATAAAGAGGATCCAATGAATTATTTTTCCATTTGGAGCGGTGAAACATGGTTCTGTAAGAAAGAACACTTCTCGCAGCATCAACAATTTTATAATTGAGTTCCGGGTCTCGTTTTAATTTTAGCTTTTAATGATTTCGTTGGTGAATTACAGGAATATAAGAGAGTATTTTTTTGGGGGGGAGGGGGGGGTAAAGGAATGTGCGGCAATGAAATGATTAGGTTATTTCGGATAAAAGTATGGCTGGTTTGAGACGTTTCCTTTCTGTGAAAGAATATACGCGTATGGTAAACGAACCAGACACTAATGAAAGCTATGCAGATAGTGAAGATTCGTGGAACAGTGTTATTTCTGATGATGAATCCGAAAATGCAATTGATTCTTCAGATTCTGAGCGTACTATTATTACAACGCCGCCAGCTTCAGTTGCTGTTTCTTCGAATGATGTTTGGACATGTGATTTGAAAGATCTGAATTCTTTGGAGTTTTTGAACATACCTGGAATAAATCGCAATATCATGCCGCCTAATTTAGATAAGGAACTTTATTCTTTTAGCATATTTTTTGATGATGATGAACTAGTAGAATTTATCGTAAAAGCAACTAATGAGTTTGCAAAGAAGAAATGGGAGAAAAATCTCTCTCCTTCCACATCGAAGACTCCACTTCTTTCAAATGTATTTACACCTGTGACATGAAACTAATTTCGTGTGTTTCTCGCACTAGTAGTTTTGACGAGCATTGTCAGAAAACCAAATCTTAAAATGTATTTTCCTAAGAATCCAATTATCAGTACTCTTTTTTTTCAATTCAGTAATGAGTCGCAATCGATTTTTAGGAATACTACGTTACCTTCATTTTACTCTTGATAGTAATACCCAAAAACTAGATAAATTGAAACCAGTGTTAGATGCATTAGTTTCAAAATTTAAATCTATATACACTCCTGGAAGAAATGTGTGCATTGATGAATCTTTGTTTTCATGGAGAGAAAGGCTGGGATTTAGTCAATATATCCCCTCGAAAAGGTCCAGATATGGAATAAAAATATATAAATTGTCAGAATCAGGATACATATGGAATTTCCTTGTGTATACTGGAAAGGACACGGAATTATCAAGTTCGGATGGTGGGTATGGAGAATGTGTTGTGAAAACACTTCTAAGTGAACTTTTAGGAAAAGGATATACCTTGTATTTGGATAGATTTTTTACCTCTCCTGTACTCGCAAAGTATTTGTTGTCTAACAATATGCATGTATGTGGTACAGTTTTAAAAAATCGGAAGGACATGCCAAAGAATTTTCCATCTGTACCTCTACGCAAAGGAGAAATTGCAGCAATGCAAAAGGATGGTGTGAATGTCATTTTATTCAAAGATAAAAAGAAGGATGTCTTAATTTTAACAACTCTTCATACTGACAAAATGCAAAATTCTGGAAAGACCAGAAAACATCCGAAGACATTTTAAAACCAAATTGTATTTTGGAATAAAACAAATATATGGGATGTGGATATTGGAGATGCGTCTCTAACGCATTATCCAGCTTATAGAAAAACTATCAAATGGTACAGAAAATTATTTTTTGGCTTTCTAGATATTGCAATATTGAATGCTCAGTCTTTTTGACAATAAGGGAAAAAATCCCCAATCTTGCAGTTTCGTCTTTATCTCATACAGCAACTTATTGAAATGTTCTTTACCCCTGAACAGTCCAGTAGAAGTAGTTATCTCATCCCCTGTCCTCTCCGTCTAACTGGAAGACATTTTCCAAAATTGTGCTCTGATACAGGTAAAAAAGACCTCCGAAGATGTATAGTTTGCTCGCAAACTACAAAAGGCAAAACAAAGCGCATAACGACTTATTATGAATGCAATGTTGGTGTGTGCATGGGTACTTGCTTTGAAATATACTACGCAAAAGGTGTATTAATTAATGAAAATAGCTATGCTATTTTCTTGTGTATATATATACATAATTTCTATTAGCTCTATAAATATTTCATTACTATCATTTCAAAATTTTTTCTGATTAACTGATAACTATTTTAATCAAGGTAAGTAATCATTTTTAATACACTAAAATTTTTAATATTTTGATAAAAGAAAATTTGTATGAAAAATATACATCAAATAGAAAATAAGAATTTCCTTTATTCCTGAAAATAGTAAAATGCTGTGTTGAACGGGTGATTTTTGGTGCATTTTTTTTTAGAGTTAGGCTTAGCACAAAAAAATAGCCGTCCTTTGGGAACAGTTCGGAAATGAAGTGCTCCGTCCTTTGGGCCACGGTAGTTTCTGAATGCCGCCGTCGCGAAAGGATTAAGTGTGCGAATGGTCGTAGATGAAATTGGCATTGATAAGATGACAGTGCACAGCATTATCACTGAAAATTTGGCGATGTGAAAGATCTGCGCTAAACTCGTCCCGAAGGTCTTGACGGACAAGCAAAAGCAGAGGCGAGTGTCTGCTTGCAAAGACCTTCTGCGACGCGCTGATGAAGACCCCGGCTTTTTGGACATAGTCATCACGGAGGACGAGACTTGGATATTTGAATATGACCCGGAAACAAAGTGGCAAAGTTCGGAATGGCACACTGCGGGATCACCTCGTCCAAAAAAGGCTCGAATGAGCAAATCCAGAGTGAAAGCCATGCTGGTCGTTTTCTTCGATGCAAAGAGGGTTGTCCGCTACGAATTTGTTCCTGAGGGGCAGACAGTGACTGGTGCTTTTTACCTAGAAGTGCTAAAAAGACTGTAGAGAAGGGTCAACCAGGTGAGGTCAGCCATCGCCGGAAATTGGAAATTGCATCACGACAATGTAACCAGCCACACCTGCTCCAAGGTGACTGACTTTCTGACGATAAACAGCATCACGACAGCTCCCCAACCCCCTTACAGTCCCGACTTGGCACCAGCATACTTTTTCCTTTTCCAAAAGTGAAATCCTCCCTCAAAGGACACCACCATGGGACCCTAAGTGCCGTCAAAGAAGCTTGCACGCATGCCCTTAAGGACCTTCCAGAATCCACCTACCAGGGAGCCTTTGAATCGTGGAAAAGCCGTTGGCAAAAGTGTGTAGATGCTCAAGGGATGTACTTTGAAGACTTTTGAGGTATTGTAGCAATATCTGCAATACATTTATTTTTCCGAAATTTTTCCAGATACTTTTTATACAAACCCTGTATATGTATATATATATATATATAGTCCCCATGCTGGAAAGAAAATGTACATATTATAACTTTAACCTTCTACTGATAAAACAATGAAAAACTTTAGATGAACTTTAGAAGAAGCATATGTATTACTTTCATAAAACATGTGATAGCAATCTTAATTAACATTACACATGGCCATAAATCCCCATTAATTTGATTGGCATTACCGTGCATGCGGCCGTAATTACATTGGCCTAGACAGAAGGCAATTTTCCATAGAAAACTATGCAAATTCCGCAATCCATAGTATGAGATGAGGATGTTTCCAACAGAAACTATAGAAAATCCATGGGGCACGACAGCACAACGGTTAGCGAGTGGGAATTACACTCAGAAAACCCGAGTTCAATTCCAGCCTCTGCCATAACTGTCGCTGTGTTCAGAGTACAAACATGTTAAATATGTGGGGGCTGAAAGTCCTTCCAAAAGATTGGTGGTAGGGGAAGAAGGGTACAGACCCTGTGGATGCATCCCCTCACTGGGTTCCAGTCTAAATTGAGTGGCACTTCCCGGCCATCCAAACAGATACCTTATACCTTCTGGTAGGTCGAACAGTCTGGGTCAAAGAAAAAGAGAATCCGTAGTAATTGACATCTCTGCTTTTGAAATATGTAAAATTTCAGGATGGCACATAAAAAATAAGACATTTCAGGACACAAAACCTTTTTTTCAGGAATTTCAGGATAAGTACGACCCATGATCTTAACGAAAACTAATTTTCTCAATATATGACAAACATATGGATTACTTAAAGTAAGGTTACTTTAAGTAATCAGCTAAATAACTTGCCAAGCTATTTAGCTGAATTAGGACTTTAGGAATCACCTGTACATACACAATTTTAGTGAATTTCAAAGTTAGGTACTTTGTCATTTAAATTGTTTAAGTCAAAATGGAAAACACAATAATGTAGCCAATCTATACAACAAAGCAAATTAGCAATTTTTTAGCATATTTCCAACCTAGAAAGAATCCATATGAGATATATTTACATACTAAAATCACAAGTTTTCTAACATAAACCTTTTACTTTTCAAATAACAAACTTTTATGGTTTCAAAATATAAAGAATCAAAAGGATAAAGACAAAGCCAAGCCACTTTTTATTTGATACTTGAATTAACACATTAATGATTTAACATTTTATTTTCAACTAAACACATGTTAAATAATGCTTCTTTGGAAATAAACATTCAATACTTTGCAGGCTCACAAGCTGATATCATATCTATTGAATACAGGATTGACAAATTCAAATTAATAAAACAGTAAATCATATAAATTTACACAATACATTGACTTGTAAATTGATTAAGCAAATTAAAAACAAGAATCAAATACAGCTAACCACATAAGTGCTGTGCATAAAAATTCAATGCATAAAGCTGCAAAATAAAAAAAAAATCTATAAATAAACACTTAACTAATTAAGATACATCTCCATAATATTAAAACATGCATTATAAATGATACAAAAATAATTTGACACAAAACAAATAGTTTAAATTAAATTCATAAATAACAAGCAAGGATATATTTTTAGTATATAATTAAATAAGATATTCATTCGTTCAAACAAGTTGAATAAATCACAATTCATTAAGATAATTTTCCAGGCAGAGATTTGAGTTTTTAATAAGGTAAGAATAATTAAAATTCTACAGTTAAAATTAAATGAATTTTATATAACATCCAATCTCACAAGCAACTATTTTTATATATTTATTGAATATATATATATATATACATATATATATATATATGTATGTGTATGTGTTTGTTTTACTTCAGAGAGTGAAAATTTAAGCATATGACAAAAAGCTTAAAATGCAATTCTTTTAAAAAACATTGGATTTAATATCAAAAATTAAATTTTTATTTACATAACAAAACTAATAATAAATAACTACATCAAATACTGATAAATAAAATACTGTAAATACAAAAATGATAGTTAAAATATCTATAAGGATAACTATATAAAACACCTAAATACTAAACTACTTGAGATTTTATGAAGTTGTTATATTTTAAAATGTATATTTTTTTATGCTTGTTATATTTTAAAACCAATATTATTATGAAGATTTAAGTAACATGATACAGGCACAAATATTGCGGTCTTTTTCAGAACACTGAAGTCAACATGGCTGTGATACATTTTTTGATCATACAAGAAAAGTAATATAAACATACTTCAATATGAACAGCACATGAACATTTAAAATAAAAGATATAAAATGCAGTTTATAAAGCTGTAAAGCAGGTGAAAGAATGAATTGCTTTAAAAAGTTCAAAAAATTCCAGACGACTTTCCACCAGGAGGATTTCTAACTCTTATACTAGTCTGAACTGGTTTACTAGGAACACTTGCAGTTTCTTCATCTGAAATAAAAAAGAAAATCAAATTGCTGAAAGTTAAAATCCTTCATTTGCACCACTCTAACACCTTTCCAGGTCTAATAACAAAAAGATATACTATAGGAAATTCTATCAGTTTGAAAATTTATAATCAGTAATACTGTTGCAAAAAAATATGCACCCATAAAAATTGAGCTACAGCCATGAAACTCTGCATGCAAATCTCATTTTAAGTGCTATCAAATGATCAAACTGTCAGTGCCAATGATGTTATAGGGCATATGCAATGCGCATGAGAACATTATATAGTACAGCATATAAAACGGTCTGTGTTCTCGCTCACGAGTAAATGGAACTGGATTTTCAGCTTTGATACTGCAAGTTGTGTACAAAGATGCCTTTGAGATCTACTCAAGAATATTACGAACAATTGTTGGATTTAGAGAAGTCGCATCTATAATATACTCGTTAAAAGGAAAGAACTACTTAATCTCATGCAGATATGGGTAGCAGAATCTACCAGTTTGACCCAACATTACCAAATTTATCGCTTATGCTTCTATTCTGAATGCTAAAATTTTAAATTAATATAATATTTAAATCTCAACAGTCCAAGCCTATAAACTTGTGACTACAAGCAGAATTCACTCACCTTTATCCTCTTTATCACTGCCATTGTTATCACCATTTTCCGCTTCCACACATATCTCAACTTCTTCACCAGTTATAGGGTTACGACGCACTATTTAATATGGGAAAGTCATGCAAAAAGTTATAAATAAAATGAAACAGGTTATAAGGACAACAAAAATATCTGAACAAATTTAAAAAATAAGGAAAAAGCAACATATAAACTGAATTTTAAAAATACTATTTTGCACTACATTGGGAAACAAGGAATTTTGAATGCAAAAAAAATTTAAAAGAAATAAAATGCCATTCACTATACACATGCTTAAGAAAAAATATTAAATAACAAATATCCACTTTAAATCTGTGTACCTGGTTATATACATTAATGAAATATTTCATTATGAATATTTCATTAAATTCAGAAATATTTCAGAAATATTTCATTAAATATTTCATGAAACAGATACAGCCAACAGACCTTTTTAATAATCTTTATAGCAATCCATTGAGAAAAAATTGAAGTTCATTAATAATTATATAATTTTGCTTTGCAAGAACATGTTATTAACTTAGATACTATATATTAATTTATGTGAGCCTAAAGAATATGAGCAAAATAAATCATGCATCCTACCACGGGGGGGGGAAAGAATGGAACATATTGTGCAAGGAAATTGATATTTTGGGCCACATAATACTGTCCACTAATGAAATCATGTAAACATTAAATTATAAAGAAACTGATACTCATACACAGAGCTTATTTAACTCATACTCAACAGTGAAATAGAATAATAGATTTAATTATTTTTATTATGAGCAAGAATTGTAGCTAATTTTCAGCATACCCTAATAATTCTGAACCTATATTTTCTTAAACTTTTATTATTTTCAGAACTCATTTAAACTAAAGTTATTAAGATTTCTATTTATATTTAAACTGAAGAATTAAACAAATGTCAATTTTTAGTTAAATTCTAAAGATGTAAATTTGGATATAAATACATCAAATTCTAAATTATGCTTTTAAAATATGGTTGCATCTCTTAAGACCCAAATCATTGTTTTAATAGTTATTCAGAAAATGATCCCTCATTTCATTAACCTTTTCCTTACGGTGGTACAACAGTTGTACCACTGAAATTCTCTTGAAACTCTCAATCTTCTTCTGAAAGCTTGAAGAATGCCTGCAGCCCTTCCTTCAAGTTTCTCCTGACTGAAGGGGGAACGAGTTACGAACAAAAGACAATGTCACTGAAGTTGTTTATTTAGAGGGGTGGAATTTTCAGTTATTTTGCCGTTATGGAGTTGAAAAAATAGATTCTTGGAGCGGTAATGCAAAGGTTAATAATACATTTGGAAAATAGTTATATATAAAGCATAAAATAATTATAAAGACTATGCAGACTACAAAAATGGAAAATTAACCAGAATAAAACAAAATATTCGAAGAATCATGCACAAATACAGTTTTTTGCAATCCTGCTGCAATATAGCCTTTCATTTTATTTATACATAGCTGCCAACCTCCAAATATGAAAAACCAGGAGATTTTTGTGCGAAAATATGAAAAAAACGGGAGATTTTGATCAGCCCAATTTTAGACGATGCAGACAGATTGCAAAAGTGGAAACTCTATTTTCACAATTAAACGAAATATAAGGAGGATCGCGCACAAATTCAGTTTTTCGCGATACTACTGAAAAATAGCCTTTCATTTCATTAATAATACGTTTGAACAATAGTTTTTCTGTATAATATACGAAATAATTATTAAAAAATTTGACGATGCTGACAGATTGCAAAAGTGGAAAAATAGTTCCATCATAAAACAAAATATAAGGAGTGCTACAAAAAAGACTTTCATTTCATTAATAATATGTTTGAACAATAGTTTTGTATATAAAACAAAATAATTTAATAAAATTTTAGTCGATGCAAATGAGTTCTTCCCACATTAATTAGATAATCATTGGTCAATCTCTCTCGTAACACTGTAGGAATAATCGCTGTTTGTGAGCGCCGATTACGCGATAGCTGGGAAATGGATTTTTAGACGAAAGAACGGGAAAACTTCGATTTCAAAATTTGCGACTTCGTTTCTCATTTCGTGATATTTTCGGAATATCAGTGATCTATTTCCCATTTTTTTACTTTTGCAACCTGTAGATACAAATACAAAAATACAAACGTCAATTGCGATCCATTCCTACGCCGCGGTAGCAGAAAACAGCACCGTGGAAAACAACTGAAAGTCACAATTTCCATTCACATGATTTCTACCTAGAATGAGGGAAAATAAGGGCAGCTGAGTGAAAACCGGGAGATAGAGCGATTTACCCGGGAGACCGGGAGATAGAGCGAAAACCTGGGAGAGTTGGCAGCTATGTTAATACTATATTTGAAAAATAGTTTTCTTGTATACATGAAATAATTATAAAAATTTTAGTCAAAGCAAATGTGGTTCCTCAACATTATGACACTGTGGGAATTACTATTTGCAAGTGCCGATTTCGCAATCGCAGAGAAATGGATTTCCAGATGTAAGAACAGGAAAACTGATTTTAATATTCGTGACTCCGTTTCCAATTTCAAAACATTACCCTAATGCAGATAGAAAAAAATGCAGATTTGCATTAAAAAAATACACACTAACATGGACCAGCCGTCCAATTTGTTGCTCAAGTCCTCAGGATGAGTCGGACGGTCTGGGTCTTCACTAACATGGAGACAAAAAATAGAACTATTTTGGTCAAACATCGGATTCCTGAAACAAATATGGGAAAATCTGAACATTTGGTAGCTATGATAGTCACCCTAAAAAACCATATTTAAATTTCATTCTAATCGCAAGATACACTATACAACTTGAATTTATAATTGCTCAAAGCAATATACTTGGCTGAGTATAATTCAAATTCATGTGTATCACTCAGTCGCATCATGATTGAAGCAAAACACAAGATACATGCTTTTTTATGCAGTAATGAATTATTTTCACAAAAAATTACCTAGAAACAAAATTTCATGTTTTTACAATAAAAACTACAAACAGTTAGCACCAGAAATTTGAATTCTGTAGTTAACTTATCTAAAAAAATTTTGAGCATGAAAGCAAACCAAAGTGAGCATTGTTAAGAAAACTTTTCATATTGAAATTGTTTTCTTTTAAAATATATAGTTTAGTAAACCCCCCCCCCCCCACCACCAAAAAAAAATATATAATAATAATAATATAAAAAAAAATGATTTTAATATGGAAAAATTTTTTAAAATGTAACATACTATTTCTTAAAAAATATTTATGTACATTTAAACTTTTAAGATATAAAATTTGTTTAATTCTGACTGTTTCTGAAATATATATATTAATGTGTATAAATGCAAAATAAATTTATGTGTAATAATTTTCTGCTCGTGCCAATTACGTGTTTTCTTTTTCCTCATAGCTCAAAATGAAGAAGGTTAAACAAAGTTTTTGCAAAATAGAAGTTGAGAAATGTATTTCCATTACCAATTTTCTACATTTTGCTTCCTATGAATAATAATTTACACAGCATTGAATTTTCAAGATTATATGATCTAATGAAAAAAAAAATGACAAAATCTGAATACATAGCATATTTGGGTTTACTTTAATTTTTAACACTTCACAACATAGTTAAAAAGTGTTTATGACTTTGTTCATTCTGTCCGTCAGCACGATAACTACCGTAAAAATGACTATCAAAATGAAATTTTAGTATCTTGTTCAGACGGTCTGTGGGACCTATGGGAATATAAATGAATAATATGATCCAATTAGTGTTGGATTGAACCCGGGTTGAAAAAATGAAATACATTAAACCCTATAGGACCTAATTTTTCAAACATTTTTTAAGAGAATTTAAAATTCACAAATTGCTTCGAAAGTTTTAGGGAATATATAATCCCATAAAAAATATAAAAAAATTTTAGCAAAATATATTCCGTAGTTTTTTAAATAAAAATTTAAATAATTACATTCATATCATATGAAGAGATCACGTGACCCACTAAATAAAATATGGCTTCCATCGTGTGTCAAAATTTGCTTAATTTCTGTGCATGTATATTCTGAAACAGTGCAATTACAATATATTTGAGTTTAAATTATTAATGCCATCCATCTTGTGTAAAAATTGTAATTTTTAAAGTTCTTTTTAATTTATAATTAGTGTTGCATCTGTCCTAAAACTGCTTTATTTTTTTCTGTGCATCTATATACTGCGACAACGCAATTATAATATTTGTGAGTTCAAATGATCATCAAACTGACTATTTCTACAACGAAGCCTAATTTTCACATATGGAGAATGTAAACAGATCAAGATACAAGATGCGTTGTATAAGAATTGTTGAATTTCTTTTAACGCAAAATTATCTAACTCTGGAGTCTGCAATATAGCTGATATAAATGAAACATTCATTGATTTTACATAGAGAAGCAGACGATTCTATTTCCTTTTTCGGTGAAGATTTAAGCATGGAGCTATCATCATAACTCATCATGCCTAGTGGCACATAAAGCCTTCAGTTTGCGTCGCCATCCTGGTCGATCCTGTACCCCAGGCCTTGCTTCTGACCTGATTTTTTTCTGTGCATCTATATACTGCGACAACGCAATTATAATATTTGTGAGTTTAAATGATCATTAAACTGACTATTTCTACAACGAAGCCTAATTTTCACTTATGGAGAATGTAAACAGATCAAGATACAAGATGCGTTGTATAAGAATTGTTGAATTTCTTTTAACGCAAAATTATCTAACTCTGGAGTCTGCAATATAGCTGATATAAATGAAACATTCATTGATTTTACATAGAGAAGCAGATGATTCTATTTCCTTTTTTAGTGAAGATTTAAGCATGGAGCTATCATCATAACTCATCATGCCTAGTGGCACATAAAGCCTTCAGTTTGCGTCGCCATCCTGGTCGATCCTGTACCCCAGGCCTTGCTTCTGACCAGCTCGCTTATCCCATCAGATTTCATGGAGTTATACAATACTTTTACTGCCATGAGTTTTTAAGTAAAATAAATTATTGTAGTATTGTGATAATTTTAAAAATATAGCAGCTGAATGAAAAGAATGGAAAAAGGTTTATGAATGAAATTTTCACTCCTTTTATATAGAGAGCCAGGCGATTTATATTTCGATGACGTTATTTAAATAAAGCTCATTTATTTATGATGAAGTTTTCAATATAATAAACTATAGTATTGTGATAATTTTAAAAATATCACTGCTGAACGTATCGCATTTTAGAGATGTTTAAATAAAATTGCACTGCTGTTGGAAAGTGTTTCATAATCAATGCTTTATGCATGATTGATCTTCCTTGTTTTTATCTCACAAGGTAATCTAATATGATGGATAAATGCAAATAATTTCTTGACTAAAAAAAATGGGCTGTTGACCCTGTTTTTAAAATTTTGTGATCATTTCATTTTGATAAGTAGTAACTAAGATTTTGTAAAATTCTTGAGGTTAACACTTAGTGTCTAAAACAAATAATAAATTTTTCTTCCAAGTTCAGGAGAGGCTTGAAATACTAAAATCCTTTTTATATGTGCTATATTTAGTACTTAAGATCTATTTGACACTTTCAGAATTCCATTACACAGATCCACATGCTTACATCCCTGATATGTAAAATTTCTTAAACAATGAATGAGCAAAAAAAAATGGAAAAGCAAACACCAGGATTATATAAAAGCAGTTTTTGCAAGCTTTAGGTTGTCTGTTGAAAAAAAAAAATAAGTTTTTTTTTATTTAAGAATCCATAAAAAAACTAATGATAAAACTATTAAGCATATAAAATGATATCTTTGAAATTGGGTTAACAAAAAAATATATCCAAAATCTAGGCTTACCATATTTTTTTTTTCAAACCAGGACACTTTTATGCAGTGGTGCGGTGCGATCAGCATGTTCTTCAAGTTCGGGGTATGGGGGGGTGCTATAGAATATCCAATTTGTCTGAGACTATAAAATGTACCCAGGATTCCAGAGAGATTTAATGCAGCAATTAATAGCATTCATGTATTCAATCTTTTAAAAGGCATGGTCGCCCGCTGCATGGACATGTGTGTCTGCCCAATCCTGCTCTCTTGCTACGTAGGCATAATATGTCATAAATAAGCACCTAAATCTGCTTTTGCCAGTTAAGTTGGTTGGTTGGTTGATTTAGGATTTTTGGCACAAGATCCAAAGAGGATATGCTGCGCCGGACATATGGTACTAAAATACAGATAAAGGTAAAGAATAAAAACAAGTGTATAATCTAAAAAGTTGTATGACTAAAACAAGACAATGCAAGAGGGTTAATGATGGAAACAAGATGAAAAAAGTTTAAAAGGTGATAGGAAGTGAATTTAAATATGATGGTAAAACCCAATGTCTAATAAGAATGGAAAAATCCCTGAATGATTTGCCAGTTAAGAAAACAAAAACTTCAGCAAAAGAAATTAAAGAGAAGAAAATTTTATGCAACCTTGAAGGATGGAAAACTTTCACAATCATTTATCACTTGTTTAGAAGACAAAGTAATGCGGCCTTAGTGCTTTCTTCTAACAGGGGCAATCCCGATCAAACTAAGATATATAGTAATCCTACCAAAATCCAATAGCCCCTAGTATGGCATTTGAAGTACTTAAGATTAAGCATAAATTTTAACTATAACATCCAATATACTCAATCTTAAAAACTTGCATATCTACACTTCTAATTTATACTCCTATTGTTCCCTATATACTAATAGCAGTATTTTAAATGCAAAAATTAATTTCTAAGATCTTGCAAGCAAACTAAATTTCTAATATAAATAAACTTACTATAGACTTTTTTTGATTGTTTATGGGGTGTGTGATTATTTCCATTCTCCATAATATTAGACTGCAAGCCACTATTTTTTACAGGAACTGAAGAGTTGGAACCAAATACTCTACTATGAGTGCTGGAATTGTCATTGGAAGATCTTCTAGAATTACTTCCTGCTTGAGAATGCCCAACACCAAAAATATCGCTTGAACCACCACCAGGAGGCTTTAATACCCTAAAATTGAAAAAAGTAAGCACATAAGATTCTATAAAGCCAGTTTTAAACAAATAAAATGCCATTTCATCACCCTTAACACATCAGGAAAATTATAAATTAAATATTATAAAAAAAAGCTTTTCCAATATTAAATACAGAAATCAATCGCATAAAATGCAAGGTGACATTCAGAGCCTGTTTTTATAGAGAGATCCAGGCGTGTTATTTTTTCTATGACGTCATTTGAATTAATTTCAGTTGTTTTCGATGAAGTTTTCAAATATA
Organism: Amaurobius ferox; assembly: GCA_951213105.1. NCBI lineage: Eukaryota > Metazoa > Arthropoda > Arachnida > Araneae > Amaurobiidae > Amaurobius > Amaurobius ferox. Next base: position 99,693,768 of record OX578142.1, on the reverse strand, counting down.
ATAAATTATTGTAGTATTATGATAATTCTAAAACTATTACCGAGGAATGTATAACATTTTAGAGATGTTTAAACCAGGCAATTTATATTTCAATGCCATCATTTGAATGAAGTTCATTTTTTTCGATGAAGGTTTAAGTTTTCAAATATAATAAATTAATGCAGTATTGTGATAAGTTTCAAAATATTACCGAGGAATGTATTGCATTTTAGACTTGTTTAAATAAAATTGCATTGAAGTTGGAAAGTGTTTCATAATCAATGCTTTAAGCATGATTGATCTTTCTTGTTAGATACTAGCACAGCTCCCCACACCCCTGGGATTCCAGGACATGCCTATGTTCCTGGAGGAAAGTGGTTAATATAGGGAACAGAGTTCAGGCATCTAGGAGGGATTAGGACTAATCTATCCTCAATGGAGTATAAGAACTAATCTCTTCTCCATGGTGGCATGCATTGTTCAAAAGTTTACAAACCAAATCTACATGTCATGCTAATGGTTTGTCATTCTTTATCGAAGGATCTATTAGTTTAAGTGTTTAAGGTTGATTATTTTTGTATACAGAGTGTGATTATGCAATTTAGTTTGTATTCACACACTTTGTCAAGCATGTACAATTACCTTTTTCCATCCCTTTATTATTACGTATTAGACCGACTAAACTAACTAATTTGCATATTTTTAATTATTATCAAGGTTAATTTTTTAATTGTTTTCATACATAGTGCAACTTAGTGTCTATTCACATGCGTTGTCAACAGTACAGTTACCTTTTTCGATACATTTCCATCCCTTTATTGACAGAGTTGCCAGATTTTAGCCAGGCCAAAAGTGCCGGCCGGCTTTTTTTGGTTTTAACCTCTTAAAAAAAGCTGGCTTTTATTAAAAAAAGGTAGTTTACAGCCAATTCACATTAAATTTGCATTACTTTATCTTTGATGCACTCCTAAATGTTTTTTACTAAAATGTTTATAAACTTCTATTAAATATTACCAAGTACACAAGATTTTATGACCACTAAAAAAATACTATGAAGGTAATATATCTAAAAGAAAAATATATATATACATTGAGGAGAATGCTTTAAATTAGACACCAAGATGGTGTTTTGAAAGCCTCTGTTACATAATGCATAGCTCTACATTACATATACTACACATTTTAAAGACTATAATTAAACAGACAAATCACCACACATCAAAAAGGAAAAAAATCAATTTTACTTCAAAAAGGAAAAATATTTGTTTTACACACTGCTATTTACTTTTAATATACACATTCAGTTTCAGAAAGAACAATTACAGAAAATCCTTTCCCTTTATGCTAAGGAATAATAAGGAAAATGTTAAAGCATATTGGATCAATAGGTTCTCAAACATCAGACTATCATTGATATCGGGAAAATACAGATATTGGAAAACCCTATAATCAATACCAGATATCAGGACCATCCCTAGAATACATCTTATCTAAAACATGACAATTACTATTAAAATTTCTGCACACTGGCAAAAAGCTGCCTTAGACAACCAGACACTTAAAAAATCATCACTTTTGAAAAAGCTCCGGGTTGCCTTCAGTAAGCCCACATAGCAATGTGTATTACATAATGGTATAAAGACAGCTTACCCCTACACAAACAGATCACAGCTATAATGACACACGAAGTTTGCTGGATAGAAACAAAACGGGATGCATTGGCAGTTACCTCTCCAGTAAATTTGGAAAAATTTAAGAAATTAAATTTTATAAAACCTTAAACTGTTTTTAAAATTATACCAAAAATAGGATGGCAATAAAAAAAATGCATGCTCTAAAAACAATGAGCATTTTTATGAATGTTTGTATTATTCAAAAAAATTCAATCTGTTATATTTTATTTCAAATCTTCGCATTTCAAAATCCATCTGTCAAATTATGAGGGATTTTCCCTAGCCTCTTGATTATAGAAACACTGGCTAGATTCATAGCAATGCAATCAAGAATTCATAATCAATACAAAAATGTTTCTACAACTGAACACATTACAACCATGGCAACCCTGTGCATGAAGATAACTAGCTGTTCTTTTCCACAGTCCCTAGCCTTCAACTTTAGTTTTCTAGCTTTTTAACTGCTGTTTTCTAAGGTGCTAAACAGAGAAAGGATTATGCTCATATAAAAAATCAGCAAGATAATATTTTTGTACAATGAATACATTGCTTTAAGCTAAATATTAGAAACACTACTACTTAATCACTTTTTTTTAAACAATCCTTTCTATTTTTTATATGCTTGGCAAAAAAAATCCTGAAAACTAAACTAAACGTTTGGGCATATTTTCCCATTGGCCAATAGAAAAACTGAATCAAGAGACTGGAAAGAAAATATCCTCTATCGAAATGTTTCAATCAGGTAACCACCGGGTCGGCAGAAATAAGACAAGAAATTTTAGAATTACAAAAAAAAAAAAAAATTACTTAGTAAGTAGAATATAACTAGTTAGAAGACAACAAATAAAGTACAAATTAGAGCATAATACAACCGTCGTCAACTTTGCCAGCATGATAAATAATTATTACAGAATTAGTCAGAAAAATAATTATGGGCTTACTTTGAAGAAATTCTGGTGCCTTCCCCTACACCAACTGTAAATTCGGTGGATGTCATCTTAGGACTCGGCTAAAGAGAAAAACATTATCAATATCTAAACAAACAATACCTTAAATGTGTTTATAGAGTTCATAGCAAATTAACACTTAAATGAAACTACCACATAATAAGTACACTGAAAATACTTACGCGTTGTTGAGAGTTCGAAAAATCTTAAGCAACAAACCAAATGCAGTTCAAATTAAAAGTATTGAGTCAAAGAACTACAAATCAATTCATTCAACCGTCGCATTCCAGAGCCAAAGGCGATGACTAATCAGACGAATTTCCAGCCAGTGTCCGAATATCATATGGGATCATTTGCGCATGCGCGTTGAATTCAAATACTTTGAAATTTTGAAATACATTGCAAAATTGCAGACCATTAAATCGGTAAGTTACCAGAGCGTTTCAGTAGTGAAAACTGGAAATGGTCACGTGATTTATTTGTTTTTCTAAATCCGAGTGAAAAGTCATGAAATTAGACAAAGGGCTTCAAGTACCTTGGAGCTTTTCTGATAAAACGTAGGATTTTGTTCTGAATGATTTAGACTTTTTTATATTTGATTTCGCAGCGTAGCCCCAAATTGGGGAGGCATAGAGAATAATGGGACGAATAACTGATTTGTAAAGTAGGATTTTGTTTGGAATGCTGACATCATTCGAATACAGGAGGGAACTCAGTTTTGCTTTTACAAAGTTTAGTGGGGCTTCCATGCTGTCAAGAATAACACCGAGCTATTTACATGTCTTCTCAAAGCAAACTGGCTGATCGTTAATTATGATTGGTAGGGGCGGGAAACATTGATGTGAGAAAAATACAGTTTGACATTTGTTAGGGTTTATTTTGTCACTCGGAGCTCGGACGTCGAACAATGCAGACCTTCTGAGACGCGCTCTACGTTTGGTGCCACGTGCTATATTTTTGAGCCATTTTTTCGTACTTGTGTTTATCAGCACATGTTTGTACAGTGCCTTGCGCGTGCAACATGACTGAGGATTCAATGTCCATTAATATAGAGTACAAGAATGGTGTGAGCAAGTGTGAAAGAGTCAAGTCTGCTACCAAGAAATAGCCATATGTCCCGGGGGCATATTTTCAAGCTGACATTGGAGTCAGCGATATGGACATTTATGCAGCTGGAACTTCAACCAAGCTGTCCCAACAGGAAGACGACTACATTACTGCTGCTTGCTTTGAAGCTGATTATCTCAAGACACTGGGAATACCCAAGGATGAAATACCAAGAGACTCCTTCAATTGGAAAGTATTATCCCATCTCATCTGCTATGACTATGTTATTGCAAGACTTGAAGAGGAACTCGAGGACGAGGAACTGGAATGCAACCAGCGAAAGACTCTTCTGAAGATCAAAACAAGTAGTTTCTCTATTGCTGCAATCCCCTGACCGTAACATGTTAGTCCTACGTGAGACCTACAATTATATCTATGATATGCTCAAAGAGAGAAAGGACAAATCTGACGACGATTTGTATATCATATACAAGGATGAAATGTACAAGAAAATAGGGGGGTTTATCACCCCAAATAGTTGGAAAAAACCTAAACTTTCGATGCAGCCTGAGGTAGTTAAAACTCAAACTAAAAATAAATTTGCCGAGTTAACGGTTGAGGAAGTTCAAACTCAAACTAATAATGCTGATTTAACGCTTAAGGAAGCCATTATGGCTGATGCACCCCCCCCCCCCTAAGGATAGTGTCTCCTCCTTCTATGTGGACTCCTCAAACAATTGGGGAGCCCTCATAGAGGAGATAAACGGAATGTTAGGTTCTAAAGTACAGGGGCTTCTTATGGGAAGGGTGATTCGAATTACTCCTGGGTCCTCCAACAGGAGTATGCAGAGTTAATCCCTTTCAATTCAATCAGATTGAGAAATGAGACCAAAGAAAGTAGTTATAAAAGGCCTCCCGTCGAATACCGACATAGAAAAAATCAAAACCGCCCTTGTAAATGAAGGACTTAAAATCATCAGAGTTTCCCAACTTAGGAGTAGGAAGGACAAGACCCCCCTCCCCATTTTTCTGGCAGACCTCAAGACTACAGAGAAATGGATGAGGGTGTATGAGATTAAAAGCATCCTCTGTATGCAAGTAAAGATCGAAGTATTTAAAAGTAAAGGTTATAAAATGTGCTATAATTGCCACCTCTTCAATCACCATAGTGATTAGTGTACCCTCCCCCCTCGTTGTCTGAAGTGTGGCAGAGAGTGCACAAAAACTAGGGAAACCCCTGCAAAATGCTGTAACTGCGGCGGTGAGCACCCCGCCAGCTTTAGGCACTGCCCCCAAACCCCTGGAGTCGTAAAAAGCTCCAGGCCCCTAAAAATAACAACCAAAACTTAAAAACGACCCCCCCCCTCCAGTCTTGGTGAGGAAAACTTCCCATCTCTTCCTTCAAAAAGCATCCCCCTGTTCAGGAAGTGCAGACGAGTGCTGAGACGGTCTCAGGAAAAACCGGTGAGCACTCGGCCCACGCACGACCTGACACAGGCCTTGAAATCCCTCAGACCTCTAACGCATTTCTCGACTTCTTAAAATTTTTCAAGGAGGTCGAGAAATACTTCGACGTAAACAACCTACAGGACTTCCTAAATTCCATACTTAAAGTTATAATCTCGGATGATGATCCTATGGCAAAAACATTCTGTGTTATTAAAATGATCGCCAACTTAAAAAAGCCCCAGCCCCAGCCCCAGAATTGAACTTTAATTCAGGGACTGCAGCATTGAACATCGGAATACTGCCTCTTCACCTCCTGCTCACCGGCTCCTTGCAACACGTGTTATTACACCACCTGAGTCATCCCGGCCATTCTAATGGTTTCTCTAAGTCTTCGGACGAGACGGATGGTCTGGGTTTTCGACCACCTGAGTCATGGGCGCGGTAGCCCATTGGTTAGCGCGCTGGAGTTGCACTCGGTAGGCCCGGGTTCGATTCCAGCCACTGCCAAAACTGCCGCCGTGTTCATGCGGAGTACGATCACGTTAAACATGTGGGTCCGAAAGTTCTTCCGAGAGGTCGGTGGTAGGGGAAGGAGGGTACGGTCCCTGTGGATGCCTCCCCCACTGGGTTCCGGTCTAAATTGGGTGGCACTTCCCGACCGTCCAAACAGTTACCTTACACCTTTCTGGTAGGTCGGACGGTCTGGGTTTCAACAACAACAACCACCTGAGTCATCACCGGCCTTATCTGGACCCAACTGACGCCCCGCCCATTCTGGGGCGCTCCATGGACTTATCGAGGAACATTCAAATAATATCGAAGGGTCATACATCTTAATTGGACACCGAAGATAAAGGCGCCAGGTGCTTCACGACTTCCGAAATCTACTGTCAGGTTTATTTTGATACGGTATTTCTCTAAGCAAAGTTCGAGTGTCGATGTGATGTTGTAAGTATCGGTGTAGGTAGTTGGTGTTGCGGTCTGTGGCATGAATGACAGTGTCGTCCGCATACAAACAAAGAATGGTGTTGTTTGTTCTAGGGATGTCGTTTATGTAAATGTTAAAAAGAATGGGACCAAGTTTATTGCCCTGGAGGACTCCAGACAGGATATGTTTGGTGTGTGAGTGTGTCTTGTTCAGACGGATATGAAAGGTTCTGTCGCTGAGGTAGGAGTATAAAATATGGGTGAGAGAGTGTGGCATACTGAGCTGAATGAGTTTTTACATGAGTCCGATGAACCACACCTTATCGAAGGCCTTAGCGACGTCAATAAGTATACCTCCAACTGCTGACCGGTTTTGGAGTCCATCAAAGATGAACTCCACCATGCGGAACAGTTGGTGTATTGTAGAGTGGAGCGGTCTGCATGTTCCGAAAACGTACCCGCTATACTCTGCTGTGAGGTCGGTTCTTCGCTATTGGTTAAGCACCCCATCTCTCATCGAGTGCCATTTTTTGGAATTTTGGACATTTCCACAGAATGTGATTTTCACACTCCAAACATGATAACTTAGGTGATTTTTCCATGCCTGAGAAAATGGCTTATGGAAATTACATTATGCTACAAGATTTCATTAGTCCAGTGATTGATAAATTATTTAAATATAATTTTATGTTTGTCAACATGCCACACTGTATACATAAAAGTACTAATACGTTTTATGATTATGCGATGATTAATTATTAATACCTATGTTAGTTTAATGTATGAACTTGAAAAAAATTATAAATTTATTTACTAGTAAATTTGTTGAGACCTCGTCTCATAAAAAGTATTTACCAGGCCGCGGTTTCATAAAGGTAAAAGAAGCACTGGTCTAGAATCTCTAATACTGCCCTTTGACTGTTTGTTTTCACTGGTCTAACGTTGAAGAATTTGATAATTGGGCATATGCCAGATTTTTCTTATTATCATATCTGAAAATCAAAGTTTCCCAAGCACTTTTGTAGCTAGATTCAGTTATTGGAAATCCTTTGATCAACTTGCTAGATGATCTAACAATTGACGCTTGCTAATATTTAACTTTCTGTAACTTCGATAATGTTGAACAATTGTGGATTGTCGTCAGAAAAACCCGTTTAAAACTAAGCCATTCACTAATATTCCTACTAAAACTAAGCAAATCAAATTTCGGCAAGTTGGCATTTCCCTTTAAACTTTCAAAATTTTCATATGAATTATTTGCTGATTGACCGCCTTATACAAATCTACTATTTTCTAATTTAGTTTCAATTTTGATTTTATAACAAATAATTTTCTCCGTATATTCTTGACAAGTCTCGATATCTGTTTCTAATTCATCTAAATATACTGTTAAATTTTTAACCTCCCTATCTAAACTCTGAATTTGACTATGTTTTTACAACGAATTTCCCTTCAATTCCCACAATTCATTTTCATCAACAGTGTCCATATCTAAATGTTCACAAATTTTATTTATTAATTTTGTTGTTATACTCCACAACATCGATCCTTTGCGTTTTTTTTTTCAAATCAGCACTCATGTTGAATAAGAATATATACCAAATATAATTTTCATTTATATATCCATAGGTCCTCCCATGGAGTTAGAAAGAAAGAGATAAAATCCTATAGATGAAAAGCTTGAAAATTCCACAATACTTTGAGAATTATATCTAGGTGTCGCTAGTGTTAGTAAAGTAGTAACTATTGTTAGTTGGCATAACAGAAAGCTATTTAGTATAAGTATATGTAGTTTTGATTATTTTTGAATTAAAGGTTCCCTAATTATGAGTATAATTAACAAGTAATTTTTATAGATGTAGGATGGAGTACAGAATATATGGAGATAAAAATAAATTGAAAGGTAAAAATAATTTTGAATACGCAGGAATATTCTTTATTGTTTCAGTTCTAATTTGCGCTAATAATTTATTATTATAAAATTAGCAGTTTAAATAAATATATTAGGCCTTTCGCCATAAAAATATAGTATACATACAATGCAGGACTACTTATCTTACCCCAGCGCCACCTGAATTATTGTCTCAAACGATATTGGCGTTTTGAAGTTACTCCTTGAGTCCTCCGATCATAGACGGGCCAACAGCCTGTTGCGATTTACAGAATTGTTTCCATTAGAGCAGTGAACCAAAAAAAAATAGACTTTCTTAAATTTCAGAATTTTGTTTCTAAAGTCATGTAAAGATTGGATTTGTATTAAATTTCAAGATTCAAAATGAATAAGTGAATAGCATTTACCTTTGATTTAAGTAATCAACATACAAGAATGCACGGCCGTCCAAACAGCTGCTCATGTCCTAGGACCTGTCAAACGGTCTGGGTCTCCCACATACAAGAATGCGGGACACCTCCGTCTACTTCGTCAAATACTTTATTTTTACATAACGCGGATGAGAATTTGGATTTAATTAATAAAGAAATAATTAACCGCCTAAAGTGGTTCACCGATATTGATTTATCTCCTTTTTACACATTGCCTACATTTCATACACATACCACATTCCTCAAAATGAAACTAAAATCCGCGCTGCTCTACCTATTCTTGAATAATATGAAAAAAGCATATAAATAACAATAAATATGAATTAAAATATAACTTGCAGGATTACATAAATTATCAATAACTAGTTAATGTTAATTAATATTTAATGTATTTGAAACTAGAAATGTAATGTTACAAGAGAGGAATTCCTTAAACGGTGGTGCTGCCATCTATGATCGACTTCTACGATCTCAGCTCCAGATTAAATAATATATACAAAATATTATTATTCAAAATTAGATAGGCGGCTTTTCTGGAATTCGAATATCAATTCAAATAATAAACAGATCTAGAATATTAAAATCTCTTACAGTTTAGAATACCCCAAATAGTAATTTCCACTTGTTAATAAATAATATTTTCATTTAATAAATATTATGAATTATTAGCAAATAAATTAATGAAGTAAATTAAAATAAGTAAAAAGTGTAATGAAACCACATTAATTGCGGATGAAACTTTGTTTCAAATTTTTATTATTTTACAATAGTTTCTATTTTAGCTACTCTAAACTACGATAAGTGGATTATATAAATGTTTCCCACCTCCTGCAGATTTTTATTTAAGAAAACAAGCATTCGAACTCGTTCAGGGTCTAATCTGCTTTTTTTTTTGTTGTTTGTCGCAATAATATCAGAGGTGTTGAAGAGTCATTCTTAAAAAAAAAACTGTTGACTTTTCGGAATGTAATTTATATGCCTGAAAATGTAGTAATAAAATGTTAATGGTTTTAGTTATTTTAAATATTACACATGTATAGCAATAATTTATTTAGTAGAACATATTTTTAATACTTTAAAACATAGTTGAAATGTGTTTATGACTTTGTTCATTCTGTCTGCCAGTTAGCACAACTGCCGTAAAAATTACTTTATCAAAATGAAATTTTAGTATGTTGTTCAGACGGTCTGTGGGACCTATGGGAATATATATTAATAATATCACCCAATTAGTTTTGGGTTAAAAAAATGAAATACATTGAACCCTATGGAACCTAATTTTTCAAATATTTTTTAAGCGAATTTAAAATTCACAAATTACTTCGAAAATTTTAGGAAATATTCAAATTATCCCATAAAATATATAAAAAAACATTGCAGCAAAATATGTTGGGTAGTTTTTTAAATAAAAATTAAAATAATTACATCCATATTATATGCAGAGATCACGTGACCCACTTCAAAGTAAAATGTGGCATCCATCTTGTATCAAAATCGTGATTTTTAAAATACTTTTTCATTTATATTTAGTGTTGTATCCGTCCTAAAACCGCTTTACTTTTGCTTAATTTCTGTGCATCAATATTCTAAAACAACGCAATTACAATATATTTGAGTTTAAATGATCATCAAACTTTGATTATTTCTACAACAAAGCCTAATTTTCATTTATGGAGATTGTAAACACATCAAGCTATGAGTTGTATAAGAATTGCTGAATTTCTTTAACGCAGAATTATTTAGCTCTGGAGTCTGCAATATAGTTGATATGAATGAAAGCCGTTGATCTGAGAGTAGCTCTTTGGTTCATACGGAGGTTGTAGAAAGAAACTAGAATTTTCCTTTCTACAGCTCTGCATACAGTTGGACTCCAGGACACCCCGTTGAGTTAATTGGTTTACGAGAAGGGATCGCCCTTTCCCAAACTTATAATTTCATAAAAGAAATCTGTAGACAAGGATCGTCTCGGTAGATAGCTGGATGTGATTGATATGAGCTGTAAACTTAAATGAATGAGGGAGAGCAAATTTACCCACTAGGGGAATAAAAGTGTCTATTTTACGAGTGCAATTCTAGAAAATTGCTCCCTGCTTTCCTTGTAGTGATCGGTCCTTTTTATTGCTTTTCTTAACAAAAATAATGAACAGATTCTGCAGTTAAACATGACACTATGAAACTATCTCTACCCGGACGACTTGTATTGAACTAAGGATACCTTCTTTGAGCTTTTTACTATTTCGGAAATCAAACAATCTTCCAAGTAATTTAGGAAAAAAACAAAACTATACATTCATACACAGATGTTCTATAACAAATAGTTTATCCTCAGCAATGTTCACGGGCCTCTATTAGTTGCCGGGCCCTAGTGCCATGGTACCAACTGACCCCCCCCCCCCCTTTGGTGGGAGCCTGCTCTTTTGCAATAAATCATCCATCCAAGGCACTACACATTTTTCCATTTTTACTAACACTTCATCTCTCATGTATGACGATGTTTTGGAACTAAGTTTTGATGCACAAATGACAGATTTCCGTATGGCATTCTCATTTTTCTTAATGGTTCTGATAGTTGCTTCGTTCAAGCCAAAATCCTTGCCCACAGATGTTGCACCTTCACCTCTCGCAAGACAGTCCAAGATTTTCAATTTAACTTCTAGCCTTTTACGAATCTTTAAACTTTCGACATTTTGTTAAATATTATCTAGGGTAAAAAATTTTCCAGATAAAAATATTTTTGTAACTTCTTAAGGTCAGAAATGTTTAAATATACAACTGATAGCACTATATATGGCTGATAACACGATTAAATATTGTGAGCTAATAAACTTAAACAATTTAATGATGCAATATGTTATGTAAATGTCATACGAAATGGGCAGGCAAGAGTCATTGTATAAGGGAATTCCCCAGTATAGTTACTGAGGAATCCCCTTAATAAGGGGAGATCCCGTCAAATAAGGGAATTCCCCAGTAATTACTGGGGTATCTCCTCATTCGATAACATTATAGCAGTGAACAGTGCTGCCTAATTTTTGAAGTGTGGTAAAAATGTGAATTTTTTTGATACATTGGTACCAAAGACTGCAATTTATACTAAACCGCTCATGGTCACATACATAAGTATAAGTACATAAGTATGACTTTGAAATCGTGTTAGATCAAATAAATTTTTCAAAAAAGGAAGACTTTTTAGAACCGTGTAACTTCAAATTCATGCAAAAAAAAAAAGTGTTGGGTGTATAATAAATTATTGTAGTATTGTGATAATTTTAAAAATATTACCGCTGAATGTATCGCATTTTAGAGATGTTTAAATAAAATTGCATTGCAGTTGGAAAGTGTTCCATAATCAATGCTTTATGCATGACTGATCTTTCTTGTTTATAAATAAACAAGGTTAAGATCAACAGTGCTCAATTTCATAAAATATAATTGGTTTTCAAAAGCATAAATAAAAGCTTTGAATCTAAAAAAATATTTTGTCTAAAATAAACGAAGCAGTCATATGAATTTATTTTTTATTTATAATATACATATGGCACAAAACAAACAAGAATGGTTCATTTGGTCCCTAATCATAAACATAGGTCTACTAAAATATGAATTCAAGTATACTATACCAATCACAAAAAATTTTTTACAACACTAAAACAAATCATAAATTGGTATTCAGTTGAATAAAATAATTTTTACACATAATCTTAAATACGACACAAGACATAGTATTCTCAAGTAGTTAAATATTATATAGTAAAATTTCAGTGTAGTAACAATGTACTAACTCTATTATAAAAATAGTCAAAAATAAATATTAATATACCTGATAACTTGAAGTACTTGAAATACAATATAAATGTTAAGAAATATTTGAAATTCAGATGTTTATTAAATCCCATTCCCTTTCTCTGAGAAATTTAATTCTGAAAGTTTAGAGACTTTGATAGTTTATATTACATGATGTTTAATGATACTATCTGTACATTAAACAATTAAAAGGAATGAAGCTCTAATAATACACTGCTTTGCTGTTAACACCAAATTCAATTCCTATTAGTTCTGTCATGGAAACAATAATAGGCAAACCCTTTGAAAACAAAATACTATAAGTATGAAAATAAATACTAAAATTTGACTAATACATTATTCAGAAATATAGAGGGGATCTTCTAGATATTTAAAAATTAAAACTGCACACTTTGTCTTATTACATAAGACAATAATATTTTTCTTCTAGTTAAGTCTTCTGTATGAATTTTAGAATAAGAGTAAATGACACAATACTATACGTGGACCTTGACAAAAAAAATATGTATAAATTGACTTATAATATTTACAGCATACAAAAACATGAAAATAGATGTCATAATCCAAGAGTTCTAGATGGTAATTAAATTCATATTGAGGGGGTGAGTTAAGATTCAAGTGATTTTCAATTGCTAAAAATTTAAATATGTTGTTTGGAAAAATGTGTATTTCCATTAGTGTGTCTCTAAGTGTTTTCTTATCAGAGGCACAATAGAATTTTGCTGCTACTTCTAACAATTTTCCAGAGTTCTCATCTGTAATAATAAAAAGACTTCCTCTGCATAATGCTTCAAGATGTTGATTCACATAGCATACTTTTAGATATAACTTTTAAGCATACTTTTAGATATAACTTTTTAATTTTCACAAAATATCCATAATAACAAATTCATCTAAATTATATGGATGAAAAAATACTAGTATTTCTATTTATTTTCGGACATATCAAAATTTTCCTGCTCAACAGTGGATTAACCAAAGGGGGGAAATTTGAAGATCATAATCCCCAAATATTAAAGAATCCACCAAATTCCTTGAATTTCAAATGATATATGGAGAAATGGAAAACAAGATATTTAGTCCCCCCCCCCCCGATATATATATATATATTTTATTTTTTTTGTGTGACATTACTCCTGTTCACGTTTGGTGTTTTATGTGCTCGCTCCTTAAAATGCAACCACATAAAATCTTGACTAAGCTATACTACATTATAAAAAAAGGGGAGGGAGATGAGATTGAATTAGATAAAGGCCTGACATGGACATACTACTAAAACAAAGAGGATAGATCTTTCTTGGTTGTATGAATCTATCCCAAATTAGCTTTTAAAGAGAAACATAACTATATTCATTAATTCATATTACTCAATCATGCATAAAAGGTAGAAAAATAAAAAAAAATCTAGAAATCTCACACAGTAGTCAATGAGTGTAATTCAAACTGTTACAAAACCATTAAGAAATATCTCTGTTTAGTGACAATTTTTAATTATAAAGAACAGAAAATATATTAAAAGTAAATGGGATTACACATAAAAACAAATAATAACTTGCATTATAAGTATTTATAAAAGTTAACATTATTTTAAATGATTGTATGAACAGGATTTTAAATGTAAAACTCCTTAATATAAATAGCTAATTGGAACTCATACCTGCATTAGTTAAGTGAATATATATAACATACTGCCTAATTTTCAATTAAATCAAAAATGACAGATAAGTGGAAAAAATCCACTTTATGGCCAAGACAATCAAAATAAATTTTAATAAGCAACAATTTAATGAACTCTAATAGGATGAAACATAAATTCTAGTAAGGCATGATTAAACAAAAGGGTCGGATTTTTTATAGGTAAGGTCTACCAGCATGACTGGATTAGATACACAATGATATGCAATATTCACACAGATGACGATGGTTAACATTGAAATTTTAAGGAATTGAAATCAGATTCTAAAGGCACACTTTTCATGTTTTTGAAGATTTCTGAAATTTATTTATTGTATCAAACAAAATTATATATGGGCTTAAATCATACATAATTATTTCTTACTGCTACTTTTAATAATTTCCCAGAATTTCCATCTGTAATGCTAAAGAATTCCTCTCTACAATGCTTCAAGATGCTAATTCCGCCACATAGCATATTTTAGTTATAACTTTTTAAATTTTTCACAAAAGATCCATGATAACAAACTCCTCTAAATTAAATGGATAAAAAAAAAATAATAATATAGACACATATATTTCTATTTATTTTTAGACATCGCAAAACTTTACTGTTCAAGTTCTGTATCTTATGTGCTTGCTCACTTCTTGAAATTAAGCCACATAAAATCTTAACTAAAGCCACATAAAATCTTAACTAAGCTATACTGCACTATAAAAAAGGGGAGGGGGAATGAGATTGAATTACATAAAGACCAGACATGGACATACTACCATACCATGGAGGATAGGTCTTTCTTGAAAGTATGAATCTATCCCGAATGAGCTTTTTAAGAGAAACATAACTATATTCATTAATTCAAATTACTGAATCATACATAAAAAGTAGGAGAACATTTGATTCAAATTGTTAAGAAACCATTACAAAATATGTGTTTAGTGATATTTTTCTTATTATAAAGAACAGAAAAAAATAGACAATATAAAAAGCAATTGAGATTGTACAACATCAATTTAAGCACAATGCAATGAATATATGACACAGCACAGTCAAAGTTTAAGACAATACAAAACATTTCCAGATTTTTGAGACTGAGATACAAATTTGTTAATGACATCTAATATTTAAGGTCATTCTACTTAGCAGATTCAACTTAAATAGACACTATCCAATATAAACAAAATTAAAGGCAAGGAACTAAAGTTTAATCAGAAAGATAAAGAAAGGAACATATTTACTTGACACTCTGAATCTCCTAAGTTTCAACACAAGATTTTAGTCTCACATTTATCTAGTGCAGGTATAAACAACCTTTTACAGAGGGCCAGATAGGATAATAAGAGATTTTGCCAGATCACAGGGGATAGGAATATTCACACCATCCTACAGTTTTTGTAGTATTTCATGATAAAATAAAGGCAGCATCATAAATCCCAATTAACTTTTCCTAATTTCTATCACTTTACACTATAAATGACTAGTAAAAAGTGATTTAGTTTTCAATGTTACTGTAAATGATTAGTATTATGTAAAAAGTGATTGCTCGTGCAAAGTTACTGATGAAGTAACTGCAAAAGTTGCAAAGTAGATTAAATATAAATGTTTATTTGAAAAAAGAACTAGGATGAGAAATTTTAGATATCTTTAAACTTCAAAAACCAGATGTGTTGGGACAATATAAGACAAAAATTAAAGCTCACCTCTAACCAAATAGAACACACACATAGAAAATTGGATTCTATGTAAGCAAATAATTATTGATGTTGCTAATGAAATATTCTCTAAAGAAAAAAGGTAAAATTGAATGAACAGTATGACAAAGATCGCAATGAGGCTACAGATCAAATCCTAAAACGTAATGATTTAGAAACATATTAGTAGAAGTAAACATGATAAATATAAATAAATAAGAAGTCACTGATAAACATGGATAACCATGAGAAACAATTTAAGACTGAAATTCTCAAGTTACAGAAAGAATCAGGGAAATTAGTTATAAGCAGGGGTGTGGTGGAGCCGGAACGCCATTATGACACTGCTTTTATTTATTTATTTTTTGTGGGAAATAAATAAGAAAAAATTGTAAAATATTTCCTTAAAACAGCGGAATCTTATCCTTACCCTTGAAAATATGATTGGTATTTCAAATTAATAAAAGTAATAAGACACTGTGGTTTCTGTAGAAAGTGTTGATTACGAGAATAATGATTATGTAATTACATAACTACATTCTCTCTAAGAAATAATCGAGTCATCAGGTTGGAACATATTGTGGAAGGGGAACGGTGGTAAGGAAGTAAGTTACTTCCTTAAGGCAATAATACTTCCAAGTCCAATATGTTACTTCAAGTAACGTATTGGGTGGGTGTGGGTGACGGGAAGGGGTGAAGAAAATAGTTTCGCTCACAGAATCCTATCAAGGCAATGAGAATTAGTTAGTGGGCCATCCCCACTCTCATTCAGGGTGGGTGGTGATACTGTACACTATTTCCCCTCCCGACCCGGCGACCCCTTGGTTCTCACTTGCCCTCATGGTTCCCAACTAATTAGACATAGTTTCTAGCTAGTTTTTTTATGCCATTTACTTCTGCAAAGGATTTTCATTGCATTTTTGTTTTATTATTCAAGTAATATATTTTATTAAACGGTTCTGTTTGTTTGTGGCTCTTCACAGTCATGGAACCTAATAAAAGGCAAAAAACTTTGTCCTCCTTCTTTTCATTTACGAAAATTTAAGCTACAAAAGATAACAATCATAGAAAGCTCAATATTGCGACAGCTCAACTAAGTGAAACTAAAACTACCAAAAACTGTTCATTGCCAGATTTAAAAGACAACAGAAACATAAAAAATCACGATATGAAGATTTCAAACAGTGGTTTAGAATATTTACCTAGTTCAAATTCGTGCTTATTAGAAAGGGATTCCCAGACACAATGGCCTTCTGTGTGGACTGAAGAAATGTGGAATTGAAAAAAAAGTAACTTTTACATGGATACTGTAAAAATGGGAAACTTTGTTGCAAAATATGTAGTGACGTTTCCCATCTAGGCGCTTTTAAAAAAGAGCAAATTGCTATTTCAAAAGAGTGGCTTTCATACAGTGTTACCTTTTATGGATCGTCAAGGCCCACCCAGCTCACTTCTCTTCGAAAAAAAATTTTTCGAGTATAAAGTCTAATGCTCACTTAACTGCAGAAAAACTAATTTCTGAAGCAAAAATTACAAACTCTTGAAAAAATGTGTGAGTCAATGAATGCATCCCATCTGGCCTCAACAAAACCAGTATTTAGAACCATGTACTATATCGCTAAAAGTGATAGACCTTATACTGACCATTTTGGACTTCTGGAATTGCAAAAATTAGATGGTGTAGACATTGGTGTAGGGCTACATTGAAGATACAGCACTGTAGAAATTATTGATCGAATTTCCAAAGAAATGAAAAATAAAATAGCACAACAGGTTTTGGAAATTTGGGGAAACATTTCTGTCATTATCAACGAATCCACAACCTTAGGGGACATATCTACTTTGATTATGTATCTAAAGTGTGAAGTTAGCAAAGACCCCCCCCCCCTCCCCCATTTTCTGTTTTTGGACCTAATTGAATTACCCGATCAAAAATCTGAGACAGTGTTTGAACTTTTGTTAAATTGCTTGGACATGCATGGTTTTCACGATGATTACTTAAGAGCATTTAATTTCATTTGAAAATGATGGTGCAAGTGTAATGTTGGGTAAAAATTCTGGTGTTGCAAAAAACTCATTAATAAATATCCAAACGTTATTGCGTGGCACTGAATAAATCACAAGTTGGAGTTAGCATTGAGTGGCGCAGTTGACGAGGTAGGTTATGTGAACAATTTTTAGATATTTATGGATAAGTTATACACTGTCTGCAGTAAATCACCTAAGAACCAAAGTGAACTGGTAGTGTGTGCTTTAGAGTTAGACCAACAAATGAATAAAATTGGAAGAATACTAAGCACAAGATGGGTCGCTAGCTCATTCAGAACTGTTTCAGCAGTTTGGCATGGATACAACTCATTATTTAACCATTTTACGTCATCCGAACATGATAAAAGTAGAAATTCAACTGATCGAGCTATGTACAGTGGATTAATTAAGGGGTTCTCATCCCCTCAATTTTTAAATGACTTGGCCATGAAATTTTAGCAGAACTTTCAATGCTCTAGGAAAGCATGCAGAGCAGAAACGTGACAGTCTTTTATGCTGACAAATTAATCCAAAGGAGTATCAGATTCATAGAAAATCTTAAAGAAAAGCCCGGAACTAAATGTTTTGAAGCTGAAATTGCTATTAAAGAGGGTAATTTTTGCAGAATTACACTAATTGAAAACAGCAAGACTTCAGTAATCAACCAGCAATAACTGTTGACAAGTGTAATTAACAATTTGAAAAGGTGGCTGTTAACCACAATTTCAAGCAACAAAAAGAAATCTAAAGCAGTGGAGACCAACAAAAAACATGAGGAGTATAACTCACTGATGGATGAACTAAAAGTGCTTGAAAGTGATCAGTGGCTTTCGGGAAAGCCCCCTGGTTTTGGAGAGTGTGAAATTGAAAGCCTTTGCTGGAGATTCAAACTTAGCATCTCCAAAACACAAAATGATTATCGCGATTACTTAGAGGACAGCTCACGTGTTCCAAAAGACTTCAACAATTTGCTCAATTGCACAAAACTCATTCCTTGCAGTTCATCTGAGTGTGAGAGGGGATTCAGTCAGATGGACCTCATAATATCTCCAACAAGAACAAGATTAACAACGGCACACATTTCATCACTTATGTTTGTAAAACTCCATAAACCTGACCTGAGACATTGGAATGTAGAACCATGCATCAAAACCTGGTTCAGAAAACATCGTTCTGCTCATTACACAAGAACAAGTGTGTGAAGCAGTGAAGCACAACCAAAAGAAAGTGATGAGGACAATATTTTTGCAAAGTTTTTGTAAGTAATACTTAAATTTACAAACATTTAAATGTATTTTATGTTTTGATTCTGAAAACCCATGATATTTTCTATCTTACTTGCCCATGTCATGATTTTACATCCATTCTGTTCCTCATCCCCACCCCCTCCCAACAATACTAGTAGTATTGTTGGGAGGGGGTTGAGGGACCTGGGTGGTATTATACGACCCAGGTCAGGGTGTTTCAGCACGGCTTAATTTACGATTACACCCCTGGTTATAAGGAAGGAATATAAACCAAGAATATCTTCAACATTTGAAAAACTTTATTAAGAAGAAACACTCTCAGAATACAAAGCTTAATGCTATGAACCACAATCAGAATATTGCTGCCATAGAGTTGAAGGCCAGCCTTAACTGAGGTTGAGTTAGCCATTAAAACACTACTCCAACAAGTCCACCAGCCCAGACAGCATAAATACAAAACTCTTAGATCTTTCTAAGATCAGAAGATATGAATGAATCTCAACGGAAAACTGAAATTCTCAAAACCAGATGTTGTTATAACAAGTAGACTCCAGACAGGCAGTGTGGACGGTGACTAAAGACTATCAGTACAAACTTGTGGAGAAAGGCTGATCTGAATAGGAAACAGTGGACATTTTTAATTAAGAGAGTCATGTCCTGTTACAGGCTGTTGTACAACATAATGGGATAAGATGGTAGATAATTTAATAACTCCTATTTGAAGCAAATTGACAGCATTTATATTCTAACATGCTCATTAAAATTTTAAAATATATTATTTTTTAACATATTAATATGAATTTATGTGATGTTGGCAAAAATATGTAAAAAGTTGCAATTGGAAGTTACTGAGATTGTACGTTAGATTAAAAAGGGTATAATAAATGTCAAAATAAATTGGAAAAAGGCAGAAATTTTGAATCACCTACATTTCTTTTCCTGTGTTTCTCCATGCATATATATAGCTAGAATTGTTATTTAGGGAGTAAATAAGTCCTACTGTGTATGCTAAAGTTCATTTAGTTTCAATCATTTTAGTTGCAAAGAAGAATACCAATATATGTTTACAAAATTTTTGGGTTTGTTAAGCACCCTCAAAGCTCCTCTAATGCCTTCAAACTACTAATAAGAAACTCCAAAGATATAACAATACATTACATTATATCTAGCCTACAGGTCAATGTTGCTCATACTTGGTTTACTCTTTAAATTGACAAATCTCTCTGTAGGCAAAACTATAATTTTTTTTCATTATTTATTCAAAGTTACTTGCACTAAGAATGGTGGACCATCCACAGTTTTCAGCACAAAAATAAAACAAAGTTGAATAAAGCAGTTAATTGCATTTATAACACATCAGTTGCATTATATTATTAGTAGATTACAACTTTAGCTA
This sequence comes from Amaurobius ferox, assembly GCA_951213105.1. Lineage (NCBI taxonomy): Eukaryota > Metazoa > Arthropoda > Arachnida > Araneae > Amaurobiidae > Amaurobius > Amaurobius ferox. The sequence continues at coordinate 99,673,583 of OX578142.1, read as the reverse complement.
TAAAATTATATTAAGCAAAAATGTAGAACTAGTTCAACATTTTGACCAAATACATAAATTTAATACACAAATAACTGTATACACACAAATACTACAATTTTCAAAAGTAAAACTTAAATGGTTTCAATGAATCTTAAATTGCTAAAAAATTAGTGATTAATGCTTGAACAATCCATAATTTTATTAATGTTTAAATGGTCAGCATAAATATGAGGCATGTTTTTTATGTAAGTACCGTTTTGCGATTCCGCCGCCGCAGCGCTACGGTCGGCGTTCCGCGCTGGTTACCTACATCTCTTGTCTACGCACTGACGCCATTACAGTCTGATTCTTCATTGTATACGTTGTTTACTGAGTGTTTAAGATGCCTCCGACAATCGTGAGTCCCGCCGATTGTGAAGTACGGGCTGTTATACGATTTCTTAGTGCTAAAGGCGTAAAACCGATCGATATTCATCGTGAGATCTGTGAAGTTTATGGACAAAACATTATAAGTGATGGAATGGTAAGGAAATGGGTGAGAGCATTTAAAGATGGCCGCACAAATGTGCATGATGAAGAACGGAGTGGGCGTCCTTCAGTCTTTAATGAAGATTTGGTGCAGAAAGTGGAAGAAAAGGTGAGAGAAAACAGACGCTTTACAATTTCATCAATGTGCGACTGGTTTCCTCAATATTCTCGTAGTGTTTTGTATCGCACTGTGACCGAGAACTTGAATTACCGGAAATTGTGTTCACGTTGGGTTCCAAAAATGTTGACGGATTTGCACAAAACCCAACGTTTAGGCAGTGCATTGACTTTCCTTGAGCGGTACCACAATGAAGGTGAAGATTTTTTAGACCAAATTGTTACTGGTGACGAAACATGGGTGGCCTACGTCACACCAGAATCAAAACAACAATCCATGGAATGGCGACATTCATCATCACCCAAAAGAGTGAAGTTTAAGCAAACAATTTCTGCCCGGAAAATCATGTGCACAGTTTTTTGGGACAAAAAAGGAGTATTGCTAGTGGAGTTTCTGCCTCGTAATGAGACAATCAATGCAGCGTCTTATTGTGAGACATTGAACAATCTGCGTCGTGCAATCCAGAACAAAAGACGTGGCAAGTTGAGTAAGGGTATCGTTTTGCTGCATGACAATGCCCGTCCACATGTGGCTAATCGGACCAAAGATCTCATCAAATCTTTTAAATGGGAAACTCTAGATCATCCTCCATACAGCCCTGATCTGGCGCCCAGCGACTACCATTTGTTCCTGCACTTGAAGAAACACCTGGGTGGTCAGCGTCTTCAAGACGATAACGAAGTCAAAACAGTTGTGATACAGTGGTTAACAAGTCAGGCGGCAGAATTTTATGAGGAGGGTATTCAAAAACTGGTGCCACGTTATGACAAGTGCCTCAATATTCACGGAAATTATGTAGAAAAGTAGATTAAGGTACAGGCTTTCATGTAGAAATAAAATTATTGCGATATCTTTGCACGTCTTTTTTTAATTCCAAAACGGTACTTACTTAAAAAACATGCCTCGTATTTGATAATGCTTATTTTATTAGTATAGGTGTTATTAATACAAGTAACAAAGCATCTATTCAAACTATTGTGAGGAAACACAAATTTTAACATATACTTAATATTGCAAACAATTCCAATTTAGAAAATTAAACTTTGCTAGTACATGAATCATCACTAATTAAAATGCATACTCAAACAAATAAAGTAACAAGCAAAGTATACATGATTCGGCAAGCCATTTTTCAAGGCCGCAAATTGAAAAAAAAAATTATCCCGTTCAATTCCTTTAAAAAAATGTATAGTTTCCTTTATAAAAAGGTCACTGCAAAGTCACAAAAGAAAATGGAATGGGAGGGAAGGAATGAAATATTAACAAAAGCACACAAGTAAGTCTAAATTGAATGAAACAGATTAATACCCATGACAAAAAATTTGAAATATAAAGACTTCATATAATTCCAAACTGTATAAAACATCAACTTCATGGATAGTGTCAAAAGCCCAGACCATTCGGCTCGTCCAAGGACTTAGAGCAACAAGATGAATGGCCGGATCATGGATAGTGTAAAGGATGGTGTAAAAGGATGTAGAAAATTGGAAAAATGAACAACAGGTTAATTTTTCAAGCTGTCCATTTGCGAAGAAAAATTATGAAAATCACAAAGAACATTTAAAATTTTGTAGTAACAAAGAATATTTTTAAAGTATAACAGGGATTTTAAAAACACAAACACTCAGTATTTTGTAACAAAATCACATAGCAATAATTTTTCAATAAAATAAATTAAGCAATTCATTACATATGTATACTATCTGTTCCGTAGCTATGCTGCTGGATATGTGACAGTTTCAGTACCTAAAAATTTTAAATCACATTAAAAACCTGAGTGTTCTTAGATGCCAAATTTCTATAATCATAGGCAATTATGGATGAAAAGATACATTAACTTTTATACCTAGTCAAAAACCATGAACAAAATTTGCATATGAATTGCAAGATTACACAAGGAAATATATTAGAATGAAAAACATTTAATTACAAAATTGACACAGTAGAAGTAAAATATAGAAATAACAAATTTAGATGTCTTAAAATTCAGACAAAGATTTAACACTCAAAGCATTGAAAATGAGGTGCCATGAGAAGCTGAGGTTTGGAATAGGGTCAAAATTCCAAATGGAGTCACTATAACTATAAATAAAAAGGTATTCAAAAAGCAAAATATTACATGGCTTCTTACAATTAGTTAAAAGAAAGATTTAACAAAAAAGGGATAAAGTTATTAACAATTTGTGACAAAGCAGTGGAAAGTTTATCATTTTTAATATTACGCGTATGTTCGGATAATCTAATACCAACAGTACATTTAGTACTGCCAATATAAAATTTATAACTATTTTCGAACTATTAACGAAGAGGGAACAACATATACCTCGGCCTGATTTAAGATATTACTTTAAAACCTATTGGTGCGAATATGACTAAACATAGGAGTAACAGTAAAATAGGATGGTTTAAATTTACAAAACTGAACCAGAGGATAGAAAAATCTTAGGATGGTAGGGATGACACGATTTGTAAGGCAAATGGTCAGAAGTCAGGGAATGTTTAGCTTTAGGATGGATAAATTTAGAATGGATAGTGGAGAAAATCTGATAAATAAACTCAAGAGTAAGTGGCTTCATAGCCAAGATTTAACTTTATATTTTTAATATAATAACTTTATCCCTATTTTTGATAAAACATTTCTTTTAACTAATTGTAATAATCTATGCAATATTTTGCATTTTGAATTCCATTTTATTTATATTTATGACTTCATTTGAAATTTCGACCCTCTTCAAAACCTCAGTTTCGCATAGTATTTTCGACTTACACGTTACATCTTTATTTGAATTTTTAGACATCTAAATTTGTTATTTTTATATTTTACTTCTGTTGTGTCAATTTTATAATTAAATGTCTTTCATTCCAGTATTTTTCCTTATGTAATGTGGCAATTCATATGCAAATTGTGTCCAAGGTTTTTGACTGGGTATAAAATCCAATGTATCTTCTTTTTTTTAGCAATTGCATCTGATGCTGGATGTTTGATGTCCGAAAGCACTTGGACTCTTAATGTGATTTCAACATCTGTTAATGTAATCAAATAGACCTTTATTATAAAGTGTTTATTCTTTAAAAAGAACAAAGACTAGTTAATACATTTTAAATTCTAAATGCACACATCAACATGAACTGCTTTTCTTTCCATTTCTCAGATGAGAAAAGCCTTTGATATGTAAAAATTTATAATTTTTCAAAATATATTTCATTGAATGCCTGGTTAACCAGGTACAATTGAATTACCAATCATCCAAGTCTGATCACTGAAAGTCCAGTTACCCAAGTATGAATGAAACCAGATCAAGTAGAATTATCAATCATTCTCATCAGTATGCAGAGACTGATGAGTATAAGTATAATGATGAAACAGAAATTAAATGTGAATTCAATCCTTTCCACATGAAACACACCACCGAGTTTCAGTCTTTTGAAACATTTGCAAAAATTATATGTTACTGTAGAATACAGGTCTACATGGGCTTCACTTATAGGTCAGGTCACATTTCTCATAGAAAGTTTCAGACCAAGTTATGTTCAGAAATTTATTAATGCAAAATATATGAAAAATTGCCAATTTCAAATGTAAAATGAAAAATATATTAAATACAGTTATGATGTATCATCTCAAAACATGGGTGTACTCTCAAGATACAAAAATGAGTCTGAATTTTTGGATAACAAACATTTTTATTTATAAACACTAATAACCGCAGCTAATAACTCTATGGCTATTTTACAAGATTCAAAAACAACTGTCAGGTACAGTAAAACAGCAATTAAATGCTCAACTAATTCACAAAATAACAGATTCTGTTCTCGAAACACTGGTGTATCTCACAATTCGACTTGCATTATGTTAACTCAATCCAAATAAATAATGGCTCCCTAATATACTTTCGATAGTAATTGCTAGAAAATGGACTCAAAATGGAAAGTTCTAGAGATAATGAGAAAATGTACTTTTCTAAACTTGCCAAAATTCACCCTGTTAGTGATATTTCATGAAATTTAGCATCTGGGCACGAAAAATGTCACAAAGATCAAGCAACTCATACCTTCGCATAATAGCAATAGTTGCCTGAAGAGGTATTTTCTCCTTTAGAGAGAAGCAACATGCCATGAAGTATTTTATATATTCTTAACAATATCATAATTCATTCACAATTCATAATTCTGAATCTGTTGATAAATTTGATTTCTGATTTTAGATATATCTGGTAAAAAAACAGTTCAAGCTGAGTCAAAACTAAAAAGTTTTCAGGCCAAGATCTGACTCTGTTACCATTGAACATAGGCAAGTAGTAAATAGGCCATGCAAATAGACTGCTACTGTGAAAACAGGGGAATGGTAAATATCTGTCCTCACAAAACAATGATGTAGAAAACACCTTTGCCAAGGATCACCACTTCCCTTTATTGAAGATATCACAAAGTTAAATATAACAACCAAGACAAAGCTACATAGATTGTGCTTCTTATTAATTGAAGCTATGTCTATCTTAAAACTTCAAACTGTCCTAATTTCTATATCTTCCTCTATCTGTAACATCTCACCTCACATATGATACATTTACAAATGAGCTATATAAAATCACCACATAAATCATCACCAAGAATAAACCTTTAACAATGCTAGCTGTTAGACCAGCAAAAGTTGAATTTTAGAGACTTTTTACTAAGAAATTAGCATGTAATTAAGGTTTTTTTCTTAAATTAAAAACATAATACTGAAAATTTTTTGAAAAGCCAACAGGTTTGGCTACCTAGGCCAGTTAATTCACAAACCTCTGCATTTCTTTAAGGTAAATACACATATTCTGCCTTATTTTAATAGTGATGTATTTTCAACAAAATCTGTGTGAGATAGAATTGCATGGGACCCAAATAAAGGTCCATCTTAAGCAGGTTTTCATCTCATTCAAATTCCATTCAGTATATCCCAAAATAATTTAGTTTCACAAACAACATTTTAAGAAAACATTTTATTTGTTATGATACTCATACTGAATATTTATTTTATTATATAAATATCCAAAGTGAATAATAATGTTACATTTATTTCTAACATTTATAATTTGTTTTTACAGTGAAACAGTAAATAATTTTCTGAATAGTGCAGTAAAAATACAGGCACTATCAAATGTTCTCGCCACAAAAAATTATAAATGTTAGAATATTATCCATTATGAAAGTGCACTTATAAATAACCATATCATTTTAAAAATGCTTTAAACTGAAGGGAAAACTATTTATATATAATAATGAAGCACATGGCATAGGTTTTAAAATTTGCATAATTTATGTTTTTACATTAAAGAATCTTTTCACTTCCTGGTTAAATAGGTTCCAGCATATAAAGATGTTACAGTGTGGTAATTTTTAAGTAGATTTTTAGGATCTTGAAAATATTCTATATGAAATTCTGTTTTAATCAGATTTCAATGTATTGACACTTAAAACAGAGTACTGAGTATAGTACTAAGAAAAGCAATTAAAAAAAATCTGCAAAGGCTTCTTTCCATTTATCTTTCACATTCAAAACCATGTAAACATTTCCTGGTGTTTCCTCTATAACGTTAATTACTCACATGTGTATGAATAGTTTATATTATTAATTCAAACCATAGAAAATATTTGTTCTATTAAAAATATAGGAGATTAAACATACATTAAATAAACCATATTTTAAAACTAAAATAACCTTATCTGTTGAAAATTTTGTGGTAATAAGATCAAATTTTGATACTTTTTTAAATTTTAATATACCTAAACACCTTGGAAAAGAGTTAATAGATAAAGACCAGATAAGGTCATGTTAAAAAAGAGGAGTGGTGTACATTTGCCAAATGATATCTGAAATTTATGATTTTTAGGTTCCAGAATATGTATTTGTATTTTAAATATGCAGTGGATTTTTTTTTTTTAAATTCTATCTTCCCTAGACCCAGTGTTGTAGTTTCTACTAATTTATTTTTTATAGTGCATTTACAGGTTCTTTCGAAAATTTAGTATTCAAAGAACTCAGTTTGGACAAAAACAGTATATTTTACTAGGGAGAAATTTTAAGGTTTTGGATATGTGTGCACCAAGAGGATACAGTATAGTATCTAGTTTCAGAAAACCAAGTCAAATTGACAAGGAAAATATGTAATAAAATAATTAGAAAATTCAGAATTGAGAAAATGCTTTGGACCACTTTATACAGTACTTCCAAGTTCACATTTGGCAATTCCAGATTTAATGAAGAAATTATGTATTTTTAATTGAAACTATGTTAATTCATGCCTGCTTTGCTCATTTTTAATGAGCAAAATTTTGTATTTACTCAAATTAGCACATGCAAAATAGTAAAACTGGAAAACAAAAATCAGAGCAAAAAAAAATAATCTTGACTTCATTTATGAATGGATGTAGAAAAGCACAGCATCAGATACCATGTAAAAATATCTTCCACATACAACACAGAAAGCACAAAAATAACCAGCCTATGATAGCCTTACAGTTAAAAGCAAAGATACTATGAAATTCCTGTGAATAGCTATAGAGAAAGGGAATAGGAACCATAATCTCCCAAATAAAGGAAAATGTGAAGAATTTCTAAAATGGGGTGCTTAAACCATTAACCTGAACCAAAATTACTTTTAGGAAGCACGTAAATGGGCTTCAGGGATGTGTAAGGATAGATTTGTGTTCATTGTTCAGCTTTACATTACTTTCATAGTCCTCTGGGGGGGGGGGGGGGTATAATTCCAATACCTCCTTGGAAATGCCTTTACTGACCTTTCTTTAAATCTACGTAATAATTGTTTAATGTGTTTTTGTTTTTTCAGACCTCCTAGAAGCCCCCTGGTGACCTGAAAATCTTTGCACACTTACAGTATCAATTATGAGGCAAAACCTAACATAGCTGGATATTTGATTTGCCCTCTTGGGAGAGGGGAAAATGTTTATTTTTAATATTTTGCAGACCCTGTAGAGTCCCTTCCCCGGTAATTTGGAAAGCTGAATCTTTGCACAATTATCTACCAAACATTTACACTTATAATACCAACCATGGAGCAGAACATAACACAAGATCAGATTTTCGATTTCTCCCCTGGGGCAAAAAAATTAAAGGGGGGTATTGAAAAGTCCTTCCAGACCTTTGAGTGACTTGGCCTCCAGTGACTTGGAAAGCTGTATCTTTGCATACTTATAGTAGCAGCCATGAGGCAAAACTTAACACAGAGTCAGATTTTTAATTTCTTCCCTGGGGCAAGCAAAATGAAAGGGGGTATTGATAAGTCCTTCCAGAATCTTCAGAAGTCCCCAGTGACCTAGAAGACTGAAACTTAGTACACTTATAGTATTGACCATGGGACAGAACATAGCTGAACCAATTTTTGATTAAGATGAATATTTTGCACATTAAGCATCATATATTGTTAAACAAAATAAAACTTATTTTTTTTATATAAAACTTAATTAAACTACTATTATAACTTAATTTGTTTTCCTATCTATGACAAACTTAATTACGAGTTAGATATAATTTTGGTGTTAGAATAAATTTTACAAATGTCTGGATTTAACGAGCAAATTAGTAGGGATTCGGAGTTGCTTGTTATAGTATATATAGGGGCAGAGGCAGGAAAAAATAAGATAATATTAAATTCAACTATAACAATTGTAGAATCATGTGAAAATAGCAATATTTAAACCAATTGAAGAATTAAAGTATCATTGATAACTTTATCAAAGCATACCATAAACTCCAAAATTATTAGGTTCATAACATTATCAATTAACTTTTATAGAAGAAATATTATAAATTCCCTATGAAATTATTTCAAAATAAAATTAGTCAATCTATAATTGTTGAGATTAATGTATTATAGATAAAATTAAAACATGCTTATTAGACACTAAAATAGAGCAAAACTGCACACCAATTTGCTGAAATTACTCTTTCGTAAATGTACATAAATGTGATATGTTTTCATATGAAATTATAAATAAGAAAAACTCAAACATTCTTTTTTAAGCCATATGGATTCACATTAATACAAAATTAGCAATATGTTAACACACTAAAAGCAGGGATGCAAAAAATTTAATGTCAATTCTTTGGAATGTGAAGAAACATCAAATGTGTTATGCAATAACCTGCAAAGCAACTAAACCAAATCATAAATATTACAGATCATACATGGAAATAGAAAATATTGAGAAATTGCATGAATATGAGTATAGTACAATTTCCAATGAAAAGAAATTTCATAAATAAAATTTCGCATATATTTCAGCAAAATGTAGAGCAGTTAAAATGTCTTATTCTGAATACACAAACAGAGAAAAAATAAAAACATTTACCCTTATTTAACAGGTTTAAGAAACCACATAATAAAAAATTGTTTTTAAAAGAAATTTTAAATTTATTGAGACAGGGTTAAGTTGGGTAATAAAAATGGATTTTTGCATTTCCATGCCCAATAAAAATAAAATGAGTAAAATAAACCCATTATGGATTTATATATATATATGTGTGTGTATACAAATTTTAGTGCAATATAGAATGGTCCATATGCGTATTCTTGTAATTCCCTCATCATTTCAGCTATATTACCAATGTGTGAAATATTTTGAATGCCAATAGATAGCTTGTAAGTTTTTTTTTGTAATGTGTTATAATACCATATTTTACAGCCTGCTATGTGTTGTAAAATCATGCTACATTATTTCTGTTCACTCATTTAATTAAAATGTTACTTTACATATGTGTCAATTTTATTTGAAGATATGTCTACCAACATACACAATTTATATCACATCACATAAAACTTTCTTTGGAAAAAATATGACAAAATTTCCTTAACATTATCTTATAATAATTGATGTATGTACCAAAACAAAAACTTCAAAAATCTGATGCCATTTAATAATTTAGCAAAATTTTTGTAGTGTTGCATTTACAAATCAAATTTGAAACATTCTGATGTGTTATAAACTGCTGATAGAAGCAAACATTCACTAAAGAACCTTTCTTGACATCTTAGAAAAGTTAAAAAGAAATTAAAATGATGCATATCCTGGTAAGTTAATTTAATTATTATTATTATTCACAATTTACCCTAACTTGATCTTATAGATAAGGTAGTTTTGAGGTAACTATCTGTTTAATGTTGGCACATTAGCCAGACAACACATCTATTATACTTGAATATATGGTAAACTAGAAATATAACACATATTAATGACAAACAACTAATAGACCAATAATTACATATAAAACCCAACCTTCCTTGACTTAAAAACATTAAAGCTGTAGGGCACTTAAAACAATTAGCAAAATCTAACTTGGGTGTATATTCTACAGTTTGATCTACAATCTCAGAAATATATATTCAACAATCTTTAAATAAAAAAAACAATTTTAATATTTAAAAATACTCTAAATCAGGGTAAAGCAGTATCAGTACTATGTAATATATATATCTGGTTAGGAAGGTTAATTTATAAAAATGTATTAAAACTTCTTTATTAAAATTACTTTAAAATGATTTACTTTGAGGATGACCATTATTTAGGGTGGCATGAAAAGTAAATGAGTTTTTTTCTTTTTTAAAAGTCATATTTACTTGGAAGGTATAAGATGTGTATTGATATATCTCCCTAAAAAATTTCATTATTGTAGATAAATATTTTGATTCACCATAAGTGACTTAAAACTTCATAAAAATCAAAAATTTTAAGGATTTTTGGAATTGATTATAAAAAAAATTGTTCTTTACGTGAATAATTTCGGCAGAGGCCAAGCCAACTTATCAATGGCGCTAAGTATATTTCTAAATTTTTTGGTTATGTATTTATATTTTACCTTGAAACTGCATAAAAAATTAAGATTTCAGGTTTATCAGATGAATAATAAAATGTATCCAAAAAAATCAATAACTAACATAGTAAAAGAAAAGTGATTTTACAATAAATTGTAGAGCATATATTTGAAAGTTATTCCAGACAATGATAGTCACACATATTAATAAATTAAACATGTTACTAACACAAGTCATTTGAAAAAAATATCAGAGAATGCTTAACAATAAGCGTAAGAAATAAGCTTCTGTATTAAACGATTTCATCACTGTTTTCCAATGTATTAGAGCAAGGATAATTCCTTATCTGGAATCTACTCAACATAATTAGTGATTTTTTAATTCAATGCAGCAGGGGAGGATGGAAGCATGAGATAATTGAACATTGATATTTGATATCTCATAATTATCCAACATGCGAGAAACAGCAGATTCTGATACCACTAAATTGGTAAAATATCCCTGCAATTCACAGGCAACTGACAAGTGTGTTCGCCTTATACAATCCAAACATCTGAAGAAGTCCATAAAGCAGATGACAGACAGAATTAATTTTTGCTCAAATACATTTGTGCACATCAATGAAATTGTCTTTAATACAAAAGTTTAAGTTATAGTGAAAAACTTCTGTGACATTTTTTATATTCAAATGACTAGCAAGTAATGTGTTTAATTTCTTAGTATTTGCAAATATCATTAAAAGTATTCAAATATATGCACAGAAATTCATTGTAAATTTATGTTTCTTATTATACCGCAAATTTTCCCTTTAAAGATTTTAAAATATAACAAACAAGTTTCAAGCAACTTGCAGCCAATCAAAATAATATCTCCTATAACTATTTTGTAGAAGGATATACCAATACACAACTTTTGATTGCCCCCTCACCCTGCAGATTGAAATTTAGAAAGAAGTTTTTCACTACATCCTAAAGTTCATACCATACATCATTACACACAGACTGTTTACAACAGGTCTGTAATTTATGAAACATTTGCACAAGGTTTCTACTCTTTGGCATCAAAACAATTTAAGCACTTTTCAAGGACTGCTTTCAGAAGTAATTTTATTTATATTTTAAAATTTGGATTTTTGCTATTCAAAGATGCAACATAGATTTAACGACACAAGACACATGAGCTGAAGCCTTGGAATTGATTAATATTTTAAGACATATTTTCTATCAATATTCAATATTTTCACAGGGTCAATAACTTTTTTAAATAATATATTTAGCTCATTGTAACAAACATATTATAACATAAGATTGCAAAATTTGTAAAAGTTGCATGTTTAAATTCATCATGTTACATACATTTCTGTTTCTTACATATCTCTGTATCAATTTCTTTAAGCTTTGTTGTTTTCTATTTGCAGTTCATTTAAAACTATTAGACTGCACACTCTATTTTAAATTACCAGTATTCTCTGCTTTCAAAGCTAGCTCATCTGCAATTTTCAATAATGATGAAATTGCTTCTTTTTAAAGAATCGGTTTGGATTTTAGATTCTTCAACTCTTGATTAGTTGGAAGACTCTTTTCACCAAATAGTTTAAAAATTACATGAATTTTTGCAAAATTGGATGACAGGTGAACAACAGTTTTATGAACAGGAGATTAAAAGAATTTTTTTTATAAGATTTTCAAGGACCTTGTTTAAATTCAAGCAATTTTAAAGGCCTTGACAATCAAAATCAAAATTAAGCACTTCCAAGAATTTTCAAGGACCATGGGAACCATGTTGCATATCTGTTAATATGTATAAATCCCAAAATTTTTTGCGATACAAAATCAGCAATATCTATCTAAAATTAGAGTGATTTTATTAAGTTTCCTTATGAAAGTTTAATTTTGTAAAAATTGCCAGAAAACAATAAAGATACAATAAATGCTGAAATAAAATCAGGATTAAGCATAATTAATATTAAGTAAACAAAAATACTAATAATTTTAACCAAGTATAAAACAGTACTATTGCTTTTAATATGCAAAAGAAAAGCAGACTAGGAAGGCACTTAGACATCACAATATCGAGCTTACATTATGATTATTAAACTGTTACAAGAATGCCAAATGTATTTGCAAATTTATCAAATATTACCCTATGGTCTCTTATTGCAATTAGCATGAATACATTAAAATAGTTATCAATGGAATGACAACTATTTCAATAGAATTTATCTGCTCCACAGAACTCAATCCTTAACATTCTACTTATTGCTCAATATATTTGTTATTTGAAAGGTCAAATTTTATTCTTTCAACAAATTTATATTGGTTATGAACCTTTCCATAATCTGTACTACTTCAATTCATGCTAATTATGATTTAAAATAAAAAAAATCTTTCATTTGTATAATACTATATATCTTATTTTTATTGTTCAGTAATGTATCCAAACTGTATTAACATGACACTTTGCCCTACTGTACTGTATCTCCATGGCAGCCATTAACATTTTGATTTCTGTTCATCCAAATTAGATCTGAATATTCTTATTTATTATTTTATATTTAAAAAAAAATATTTAATCATGTTCTATATAAATCATTTAAATCCAATTAATTAAATAAAATATTATGAATCCATAGGAGAAAAAGAATGCTTTCTAATTTTTAGTATAACATAAAAACAAAATTAATTTGAATACACATCATTACTGAAACATTGTGTTACATAATTTGTATAGTTCAATCAGTAGCACAGCCAGGATAAAGCTCTAGAAGGGAGGGGGGGAGGTCAGTGATGTGATACACCCATGAATTGAATTCACAAGAAAAACTGCATTTTAATAAAGAAATTAGGCCTCTGGGAGGGGGATAGATCCCTTGATCCGAGTTCAATTAATATTATTCATAAAGAAAAATATAAGATCTGTTTGAATTAAATAACCTAATATATCAAAATAAAAAAGAAATACAAACTGACTCATTATTTGGGTAAAAATTATCTTTGATATGCCACATCAAGTAAAATAAAATATGAAAAATAAATAAAATGATATGCAGGCCCCCAAATTTGCATTAATTACAACATTGGGAAGAAGTATTATTAAAGTGTCAGACTTCCATAATAGTCAATCATGAATCCTTAAGCATAATAACAAATTTTGCCATTCACACCAAGCAAATGAACACCTTACTAATTGAAGAGGGAAAAGGTTCATTTTACCTCACCCCTCTTTCACTTCAAGTACAGATATCTTCCTGCTAGAGATAAACGTAATACAAAAATGCATGCGACTACAGGCAAAACCTATTATTCCCCTCACATAAAATATTATGAAGATCATTTAACATTTGAAAGGAATGCAGAAAGATAAAGGATGAAATAACTTGGTTGAAAGAAAAATTCTATAATGCTTAATGTAAATAGGAATAAATCATAACCATTATGTTTCTAATTTTCTTAAATATACTAGTAAGCAACACACACTCACACATTAATTGTAAATAATTCCAAGTAAGAGATAAATTGAACTGGCCAAAAATATCCACTTTAATATTTAACATATAACTTAAAACATTCATAATTTGATAATCTGTTTTTATAGCATTTTCTGTGTCATATTAAATTTAAAAATACTTCATTTTAAAAAGTGAAATTATGTATATCAAGGCAAAATTTCATGAAGTACTACTTATTTTGCTTTAAAACAATTTGTGTACATTACATTATAAATAAAATAAGCATTTTAATATTATAATATATTTTTTTATATAAAACAAAGACATGCAAATATATCTACAAGGATGAGTTAGAAAGTATCAGCAACATTTTAATTTAATTTTTCTGATGTACGAGTCCTGATAGATTGCCAATCCATCAACATCAATGGGTGACTAAAATATAAATATATCTGAAGTAAATGTTAGTTCTTGAGTTATAGGTGAGTGCTCCATTTGCGGTTTACATCTGAGGAAAACGTGTAATGATCTGTAAACTGAAGATTTTCAAGGTACAAAAATTTCTCAAGAAATTTTGGCTTTACCTAAGTAAAATATAGTCAAACCCTACTACAATGAACTCTTGGTTATAGTGAACTTTTCACATGGTTCCAACTGAATTCCTATTCAACTAATGTTATTTCAATCATTTAATATGAACATCCAACAGCAAGAATTTCAGATACAGCGAATAAAAATCACCTTTCCTGTAGTTTACCTTCAGGTATTTCACAGGAATTTCACTCTCCCAGCGAAAATTATTTTTATTCCCTTTTGAACTTGTTTCCTCAAAGGTAACAATGAGAAGTTCTTTGCTGTTGCCCCTTCCTCTTCCCGCTCAACTGATTTCTTCAAGAGTTTGAATTCTTTTCATAATTCATTGCTAATATTTGGATCATTTGTACTGTTGATGTCACATCATTTTAAAATGGCTAGGAAGTGAAAAGCTTTTTCAATCGAAAATAAAATGAAAATTTTTAATCAGGAAAATGGTGAAAGTCAATCGGCGATCTACATAGAATTTTCCTTGCCTAAATTTACTATTCGTATGATTTTTAAATCGTATCATGATCATCTCTGCCCTAGAAAATAATCTGGATGAAAACAAAAGACTGCAGAAGGCTGAATAAGAAAATATAGAAGAGGCACTGCTGAAATGGTTTACCATGCAAAGAAATCAAAATCTCCTAATAACAGACCATTCTGCAAGCGAAGGTCAACAAATTCACAAAATGTTTTGATGAAAACAGTTTTATGTGTTCAAATGGATGGCTTGATAACATAGCTTTCAATTAATTATTAGTTCCTTAATTAGTTGTATTTTATTTACATTAATATTTGCAGCAGCATATAATAAAAAATATCTAAATGATTTTTTGGAAAATTTTCAAAGATTTCCTTTTAAGTTGGATATTGTGAATCCTAGGTTATACTGAACTTCTGAATGGGTCCATTGGCATTCATTATAAAAAGGTTTAACTGTATCTATAATTAAAATGAAATGCTTAAGAAAATAGTGCAGTTCTGTATGGTTATCTCCATTATTACTGAGAGCAGCAACGGAGATGGCCATACAGAGAACATTGAATTGAAAGTTGGTGTCATAATTTTGATAAGCACAGGTGGTAGTTTTGACAATGTGACTAATCACATGAAAAGAGACAATGTTTTGTACATGGCCAGGCACTGGATGATGTGATTGATGTATGCATGGGCAAAGGGATGGGAGATTGTACAGTTACAGAAGTGTGTTTGATGAGTGAAAGAAAAGCAGGAATTTGTGTACAATATCAATAAAATATAAGTTCCCTAATGTTAACATATTTTAAAAATTGGGATACTTTTAACTTTTCCTTGTACATTTGATATACTTTCTAACTCTGTATATTGCATTATTTATTAGATACTTTCTAACTCTCCTTTATATATAAATACAAGATATTTTCAGTTTAAATATGCTTTTATGCATTACAAAAAATTTATTATCAGCTAGAAATTGCAATCCAAACCTGAGAACGATTTACATAAAAGTCTGTGAAATCTATTACCTCAAATAAACAATCAATTCTTTAAATAATTATAAAACATTCATCTTTAGAAGCAACAGCAATTCTTAAAACCTAATACAGTGAAACCTGTATATAAAGACTAGTTACACCACCTAAAAAAAATCTGTAAGACAGGTAGTAACCAAGTACAGATATGCTGTATAGCAAAACTTTCCAATGACATCTATGATTACTGTCACTGTATCAAATTAAATATCAGTAACCCATCTAAATTCAGAAAGAATGTTTTATTTCATTTGTTAATCTAGAAAATAGATCCCTAGTAATTAAACTTTTAAACTGGCATTTCTTAAAAACACTTATTTATCAAGTGTATGTTAATAACATTTTTTGTTCTATGCTTATTACATTGATAATTAGTTATTATCATTTTAATGATTTATTGATTACATAGAAAAATAATTTACACTGTGAAAATTATTCCTTTCCAAAAATTACTCTTTTTTTAAATAAAATATTGCAGAAAATTTTTTGAATCAATTTTTTTTTTCCTTTAATAAAATCACCAATCTCATTCTCAAAGACTTCCAACTTCTAATTAACATCAGCAACTTTTAAATCTTGCTTTCATGCATCTATTGACCTTTTGTACATGATATCACTGAAAGTAAATCTATTTCCTGTCATCCATATTAGACATCAAAATCATGTGAAAACTGCATAGGAAAAACTCATTTTGAGGGAATAACTCGCAAAACCAGAGCACTTAGAAATTAAATTCCAAATTTAACATGTCATTATGTTTTGTGGTACATTTTAATTAATTTGATTTTGAACCTTATCAGGCTAATCTGTCCAGTGTCCACCAAAGAAATGTCCTCGTGTTTTGGGAATAACTGGAAAAACAGAGCAGCTAGAAAGTCCAAATTTAGTATGTCATTGTTTCTTGTGGTATATTTTAATTCTGTGGATTTTCAACCTTATTAAGCTAGCCCATACTGGCCCGCAATAGGAATGTATTTGTTTTGAGGGAATAACTCGAGAATCGGAGCAGCTAGAAGGTTTAAATTTAGCTCGAAACAGTTATGTACCATTATACACAATAGAAAACATTTCCAAGCCCAGAATAATTGATATTTAACATATGGTCGTTATATATGGATGTTGTCTCTTAAACAGATTTCACTGTACAGAGTGAAGCAATTCAAAGAATTATTACTATTGCATTCGTTAAATTTATACATAGAATAAATCACAAACAGTTCTATCACACATTTATATAGTATACTTAAAAAACAGGGAAAACAATCATCAAATGATACAGTTCATAAAATTAGATAATGTAATTGTTTTTTCTTTTATAATAAATGACTAGTTATTGCAACAAATATAGCAAAAATATAATACCATAAAACACACTACAATATGATTTTTAATTAATAAAAATAAGTAAACCTTTAAAAATTTAAAAACATAGTGCAGTTCAAACAAGAAAACTTCAAAGATAGGATGAATAAAATCACGCTTTAATGTAACAAAATGTGAATTTACAATAGATTTTTATATAAATACTTATTAAACAGGGAAAATAATCATCAAATGATACAGTTCATAAAATTAAGATGTAATTTTTTTTTATAATAAATGACTAGTTATTCCAACAAATATAACAAAAAATATAATACCATAAAACACACAATATGGTTTTAAATTAATAAAAATAAGTAAACCTTTAAAAATTTAAAAACATAGTGCAGTTCAAACAAGAAAACTTTAAAGATAGGATGAACAAAATCATGCTTTAATGTAACAAAACGTGAATTTACAATAGATTTTTATATAAATACTATATAAATCAAAAATCTTTAATTGCTCATAAGAAAGTCATGGCTATATCATTTTCAACTAGTTGGGAAAAATTAAACTGGTATCACACAAATTTTAATTTATGATTATTGTATGATAAATACTAAACCACAATTTCAATGAGCAATGCAGTATTTATTAGAAATTTCTAAGAAAGACTATTATAATACACTGGCACCTACATAATGGCATATAAAAATGTACATTATCCTGAAAAAAATATAGTAAGTACATGAAAAATAAAAGGCACCAGAGAACAATTATGTTCAGTATGATACTTATATTGAATGATTCCATACTCTAAATCAATATAAAAATTAAAATCTGAAATATCAATAATGAAAACAGATAAATTATCTACATAGACAAAAACTATGTTAACTTAATCATAAGTTGTCACCCTTTGGAATCTAAACTATTATTTGATATTTATATTTTTTAATTTGCAGATATACCTAAAGCACACAACAAAACAAAATATTAATCCCTCCAAAATGTCATACTTTTCTACATATAAATTGCTATACAACTGAACTATAACAAGTTCTTTTAGCATAAATGAAATACTTTTAATTTCATTTATTTATCATTTTCTAGTTATTACTGTTCCAACCAAGATGGCGAACTGGCATTAGGACTCTTCAGTTTAATGTTAAACTGTTTCAGCGTTGCTTCTAACATGCTTTGATTTCCAGAGAAGTAGGCAGATACTGCATTGTGAAATAGAAGCAACTGCTTGTGCATAACTTTAACCTAAAACAAAATTGGCAGGAACAAATTAAAACATAAAAGGATACATTAAAAACAGATTTCAAAACTATTTTAAGATTAAAGTAATATAAGAGCAAGTTCATTACAAACTGAAAGAAATGAGACTAGAGTCATACATAAGTCCATTTATACTGAAATATTTGTAGAAAGATAACCTGAAGCTATTATTTTAAAAGATATTTTTAGAATAGGTTTTATTTTGATATTGACAACAGTGTTAAGATGGATATAATATGTAAATATAATTCTAAGCTTTTTCAGCTAAAGTAAAAAACATTATTGCAAAATCGACTTGCGAATCAATTTGAAAAATCGACTGCAGTGAAGAAAATACATAAGAAAAAATAAAAAGCAAGCAAAACCATGATATCAAAATCACAATATAATACCTACTAGTAGCTACTACTTGTGTTTACTACCATTGAATAAATCAATGTATGTTTTGATAAATTTCTAGTTTGGTAAACCTTAGATATAATAAATTACAATTTATATCAAGTAATTTCTTTACTGTACAGAGCTATATTGAGAGTTAAAAGAAAAAAAAATAGTATTTTACTGAGCAGAGATCTTTTACTAATCGATTATGGATCTGCATTATTTAAAAAGTGGTATCAAAATCTAAGCTGTCCTTAATCAAAAACAATGTTTAATTAAAATTATACTTATAAAATGCTAGAAAATAATACTTAAGAAATACTGGAAAGCTGTATATTTATTTGATGTCAATACTGCTATCTCTCTCAACAGTAGTTGTATCAACTTAAATACATTCATAGTAAGTTGTATCAACTTAAATACATTCATAAAAATACATATTATATATGAATAGTAAAACTAAAATTACTTTGTTCTCATTCAAAAATTGCATTTTTACTGTGACATCAGAACGTAATTTTTCATATTTTTCTTTATGAGATAAAAAGTTTTTCCTTGCATCTTCAGCTTTAGATGACATATTACCCTGGTTACTTTGCATTAATTCTTCCAGATCATTTCTGTATGCATCATATTCTAACCTGAAAAACAGTAATTGTGCACATCAGAATACACACATGAAAAAATGCAAAAAAATGAAAAAAAAAAAAGATAAAATACCTCTTTTTTACAACTCTGTGATATATTTCACCTAGTTTTTCTCAAAAGCTTTACCAAAACATTTATTTTGTTGGAACATATTATTTTATAGGAACACTTAACTAGGTAATATAAACTCAAAATGATTTATTTTAAATTATAGATTTCTATATATTAGGTTAGCAAGTCATTAAGCTAAGCAATAAAATAATGCCTATGAGGTTTTTATTTGAAATAACCAGCAAAATCTGTGTCTTTCATGCACTGTGCTCATTCAAGTACACCATAGCTATGATTGGGGAACAGGAATCAGCGGACATCAACTCTCGATGACCCTCCCATTTGCTCCTAATATCAACAGACACATGCGAGACATACACCCCTACCATTCAATATTACTATTAAAACCAATTTATCAAGTTTAATACCTCAAAAATTTTATCTCAAGTTTTCAATTTCTGTTCAGCATAGAAGAAAATCTAATGTGGGCACCACATGAATTTCCTTATATAATGCAATGAATTTACTTATTTCACAGTGGAAAAATGATGAAAAGATCCACAGCACACTGTTTGTAATGTTGAATTGTACATTTGATGCTTTTTAGGGTGACGACATATAAAACTATTTCATACCCAATTAACTTATATCTCACACGAATCAAAATTAACAACTATCAATATTAATGGCATCCTCAATAAACAATATAGTCCATATATTAAAATATTTTAATAATAAATTCATCAATTAGGCATCATTTTCATCAACTTGGAGTCATTTTTGCAATGTTGACAATATTTTCATTAATCTGGGACTAAATATCACCAAGTTGGTGATATTTTGCTAGATTATTTTCCAAGTTCGCCAAATTTATTGTCAAGTATTACAAACAAATGGAGAGACCATTTTTTATATACTAGAAAGTATGCCCATCATATGACGGAATTGAAAATTGCAAAACATTGCCTCTCATTTAGCAAAATTTTTATCAATTTGGTGACATGTTTATCAATTTGGCAAAATTTTCATCATTTTGGCAACATTTAAAAAAGTCATCAAGTTGGTCTGCTAAATTTTTACCAAGCATTACGTACATACGTACGAGAGAAGTGGATTATTCTTATAATTGATTCTTATGTTCTTTCCAAAATATTGAATCAATTAGTCGCCATTTTCAATGATTTAGTGTTATTTTCATCAATTTGGTGACATTTTCGTCCAGGTAGGCGATATTCCACCAAAATTCGTAGCCAGAATTTCACCAAGTTTTCCAGATGGAGAAATAGGTTATTCCTATATTCTATCCAAGCTATTGAATTTTCCTCAATTAATCATGATTTTCTTTGAATTAGTGTCATTTTCATCAATTTGGTGACATTTTTGTCACCCTCGGGGGAGCCTGTAACCCCTAGAGGCCGCATCCCCAGGTGGCGGATAGGGGAATGCCTCCCTTTTGGGTGGTAGAAGGGAAATGAAATATCTTCAGCGGACCAACAGGCAGAAGTCCAACCTCTTGAGGCAATGGCAACCCTTTTTCCATGAGAGGCCAATTTTCTGATCCAGATCAAGTTACTGCATACGGGGTAGCCGACGCGTCGAGTTCAGCAGTCCGGGAACTGGATGAGAAGTCAAACCTTTATAATGAGAAGATTGTGGATCTCGCTAAGGCAGTAATATCTGCACATGGTTCAATCTAACCTCGTATGGACACGACACTAACCAACCAACCAACATTTTTGTCAATTTGCCAATATTTAAAAAAAGTCGTCAAGTTAGTGATATTCTGTCAAATTCGTAGCCAAAATTTCACCAAGCATTATGGATGGAGAAATAAGTTATTCTTATAATAGATAAATGACTAATGCCATCCAAATACAAAACTATTACCCAAAGTACCTTCTCTTGTGAATGGAACAAGCTAGATCTATGAGAATGATAACAAATTTCATAATAGTTAATACTTATTTAATTTTATGTCATTTTTTGATGCATTTATTTGTTAAATATGTGCAATATCTTGAGAATGGTTCATGCTAGCATTCTAAAGTCTTTGTCAATTTATTTCTAATGAAAAATTACATAAGAAATGCCTATTTGTGTAACTTTATTAACCTTTTTGTGACGGTGCATTGCTATCTGTGACGCTCACTCAGGACAGAGTGGGGTCGAAATACACTGATCACAAGAGGACAGAGCTTTTTGCATAGCTAAGCCTAACATTTGAAAAAAAAAATCAAATAAAAAAAACTTTAAAACTGTTTCATTTTTTCTATAAACTTAGCTGGTTATTGAAGTAATCATGTACATAAATATCATAGTTTTCAGGTTATATTTTCTTTTGAAAATTATATGAAGATCATAAAAAAATGATTTACATTAATTAAGCATTTAACCCCTTTGTGACGATTGGCACGCCCATGTGTCGGCTGCGAACTTGCATTCAAGGACGGACGGCACTCACTTGTGATGGAGGAAACTTTACTGTAAACGGCGAGTGGCACGCATGCGTTTTTTCACATGGAACGTTTTAATTTGTCTACTAGATGGCGTTAGATGTCCGTCGAAACAACTTCAATGTATTTTGCAGATACATGACCTTGGCATAAGGAGGATCCAATGAATTATTTCTCCATTTGGAGCAGTGAAACGTGATTTTGTAATATAAACAGACAGAGCAATTCTCGTAGCATCAAAAATTTTATAATTGAGTTTCGGGTTTTGTTTTGATTTCAGCTTTATGATTTCGTTGGTGAATCATAGGAATATAAGAGAGTATTTTTTTTTGTTTGGGTTTTAGAGGCAGTGAAATTATTCGTTTATTTCGGATAAAAGAATGGGAGCAACTAACGAGTATTTTGTATTCAGATTTGTATGAAAAATATACATCAAATAGAAAATAAATATTTCTTTTATTCCTGAATAAAGTAGATTTCTGTGTTGAATAGGTGATTTTTTGTGAATTTTTTTCGAGAGTTAGGCTTAGAGCAAAAAAATTGCCATCTCCTGGGAACAGTTCAGAAGCGAAGTGCTCTGTCTTTTGGGCCGTGACAGTTCCGGAATGCCGCCATCACGAAAAGGTTAAAAAAAAAAAAATTAAAAAAAATTAGGAATTTTAATCACCACAATCAATGAAAACAAAAATTAGTAAAAAAAAATGCAGCAATGACTATTTACAATAAAACGTATCAATATTTAAAAGTTTGATTTTGTATGATAATCTTTAAAACAGGGATACACGCAAAGACTACACTGTTAAGACAATGCATTGCACAAAACTACCCTTTTACGACTCTTTGAGAAAGAGAAGATTCGTAACTATCATATGAATAACTCAAAAGTTAATTGACAATACGAATGATTTCTTCTTCAAATAAAAAAAAAAGCCTTCTTTTAGCCTTTGCAAATAAATCACTGATTTCTTCGCTAAAAGCTCCACAAAACATTTCTCTATACAATGCAAAAAACACAAAAAATACGAAACGACTGAATACCAAAACTACAGAAATACCCCTATCTCTAAAAAATAAAACTATTCAGGAATGCCGGAAACATGAGAGTGCAACATTTAAAGAGCCAGCTTAGTTTGTTTACATTACTCACAGTTCTGGCTTCCACATCGAACCAAAATATCAAAAATACAAAACACTTGAACAAATCGAAGATCAATATTCTAGACTCATGATAAATTCAATTGTAGTTTACATAGGGCTCCATCTATTAGCATGAAAAAAATACTAAATTAATGAGTATAACTTTAAACTCATGTATGAGACACCTGTCCTCAGAACCAATTCAGCGGTGACTCACATATGAGCCACTTCGGTTGTGAGTAGCATTCACTACTGGCACACTGGTGAGACACCCATCTCAAAAGGGTTAAAGGTTTTGATTCTTTCAAAATTTCCACTTGAAAATTTAGGGGGTTCTGAACATTCGATTGCGTTCAAAAAATAAGCTTCCAGTATTCACATATTGCAATTTCTGTACCAAATTTCATTCGAATCGCTCTATTCATTTTATGAGATATCGTCTCCACACACACGCAGACATCACCTCAAAAACGTTTAATTTGTCTTCAGGGATGCTTGAAACGTGCTCTCCCGTAGAAAACTCGAATTCGAATTTTCGACTCCCATCACAATACTTTCCTTATACATTATACTACGTATATAAGGAAAGTAAAAATTTGATGCGAGCAGCATATGACTTTCCTTCTATAATGCAATGAATTTACTTCTTTCACAGTGAAAAAAATGATGAAAAGATCCACGGCACAGTGTTGAATTGTAAATTTAACCTTTTCTGCATGATAACATGTAAAACTATTTCGTACCCAATTAACTTATATTTCATGCAACTCTAAATTAACAATTATCAATATAAATAGCATCCCCAATAAGCAATATAGTCCATATACTAAAATATGTTAATAATAAATTCATCAATTAGGTGTCATTTTTGTAATTTTGACAATATTTTCATTAATCTGAGGGTAAATATTGATAAGTTGGTAATATTTCCCTATATTATTCGCCAAGTTCACCAAATGTATTATCAAGTGTTACAAAAAAATTGAGAGAAGCGCATTTGTTATATACTAGAAGGTATGTCAATAATATGACGGAATTAAAAAACCAAATATTGCCTCCTATTTAGCATCATTTGGCAACATTTTTGACAAGAAGCATTTAAAAAGTCGCCAAGCTAGCAACACCCAACCAAATTTTTTGCCAAGCATTATGTGGATGGAGAAATGGGTTATTCTTAAAATATTGAATTTCCATCAATTAGTCGTAATTTTCCTTGATTTAGTGTTCATTTTTATCAATTTGGTGACATTTTTATTAATTTGGTAATGTGTTTATCAATTTGGGAGCATTTAAAAAACTCACCAAGTTGGCAACATTTAGCCAAATCTGTCGCCAACATTTCACTAAGCATTATGGATGGAGAAATAGATAATTCTTATAGTAGATAAATGACTAATGGCGTCCAAATACAAAATTATTACCCAAAGTATCTTCTCTTGTGAATGGAATGAGCTAGATCCATGAGAATGATAACCAATTTATTGTATAATATTGCACATAAAAAGTGAACATATTTCGCAATAGTTAATATATCTTTTTAATTTTGTGATTTTTTTGATAAATTTATTTAGAAAATATGCAATATCTCAAGAATGGTTCTAAATTTATGTCAATAGTTTTCTAATGAAAGATCACATAATTATTTACTCAATTTTATTGGAGGTTTTGATTTTCGATGATTTTTCTTAAATTTCAATTCAAAATTTGGGGGTATTCTGAGCATTTGATTGCATTTAAAAATAATAGGCTTCCATTATTAACCGATTGTAATTTTATACCAAATTTCATTCGAATCGCTTCATTCACTGACACACACACACACACACACATCACCTCAAAACGTCTGATTCATATTCAGAGATGCTTGAAACGTGCTTTCCCGTTGAAAATACGAATTCGAATTTTCGACCCCGTCACAATACTTTTCTTATACATTATGCTGTATATATATAAAGAAAGTAATAAAGTTTGCATTAAATGCATTGTTTAACATGCAAATTTGAATATGTTTCTTTAACTCCATGGTTTAAATATTCATATTCTGAATTTTTAAATTGGGGAGTATATTAATAATAACTCTCACTATTAACTTTCCTATTCAGCTGAATCATGGAAGTAGTTAGTCTCATCTCTAACTCCATGCACTGAACACATGTTTCCTTTTATTTCTTCAGGCAATAATAGTGCATGGCCATGCAATTGCATTATGTTGTGGTAATACCTTCGGCCTGAGATTGTAAACATGAAAATAACAAAAAAGGTCAAACTTTGGGAGGTTATTTCTTCAGATCCAACAGTTAATTTGAAAAACGGATTTCAGATTTGGATTCAGCATAGTTGAATTAGTATATATTTTTTTCAGCCCTTAGGGTTGCATTTGGTGTTCTGACATATTGACACTGCACTTTAAGAGAGGCAATATTCGTATTCTAAATTTTTAAATTGGAAGACCTCTCAATATTAACTTTCTTGTTCAGCTAAATAATGCAGGTAAAGGGATAGTCTCATCTCTAACTCCATGAGCAGAATACACTTTTCCATCTATTATATATATACTAATTGCCAAGTGTCCGTCTGTCTGTCTGTCACGCTCTTTTTAGGCACTTCCCGAATAAATAGAGACTTGCAATTTGGTACACGGCTCAGTCGTTCGATAAAAACCCCTGGAAAAATCGAATTTTTCGAAAACGTTCCATAGAGGGGGTGCCGCACACCAAAACGTTCGAAAAGTGGAATGACGGGAAAGTATGCTTTGCGATGAGATAGAGACTTCAAATTTGGTAAATCACTCGAAAGGAAGAAAGTGTGCAATTTCATATTTCCAATACTTTCTACTTAAGGGGGGGGGATGCAGCACACCAAAACGTTTGAAAAGTGATATGATAGGAGAGCATCCTTTGCGATGAGATAGAGACTTCAAGTTTGGAGTATGGGTAAATCGTTCGAAAGGAAGAAAGTGTGCAATTTCAGATTTCCAATATTTTCTACTTAAGGGGATGCCGCACACTAAAACGTTCGAAAAGTGAAATGATGGGAAAGAATACTCTGCGATGAGGTAGAGACTTCAAATTTGGTGTATGGGTAAATCATTCCAAAGGAAGAAAGCGTGCGATTTCAGATTTCCAATATTTTCTACTTAAGGGGGTGCCGCACACCAAAATATTCGATTTGCAGAATAAATGAGAAAACGATCCTTTAAAATTTGATAGAGGCTTGAAATTCGGTATATGGGCTAATCATTTGATGGAAACACACAAGACAAATATAGTTTTTCAAAAATGTTCGTTTAAGGGGGTGCTCCAGAGTAAAACGTTCGAAAAGTCAATTGATAAAAAACCATAATTCGGAATAAGATAGAGATATCAAATTCGGTGCAAGGGTAGATAGTTTGGAAGGAAGAAAGTGTATAATTTCAGTTTACCAAAATTTTCTACTTTAGGGGGTGTTGCACACTAAAATGTTCGATTTTCGGAATAAAGGAGAAACGTCACTTTTAAAAGGTGATAGAGGCTTAACATTTGGTATATGGGCGAATCATCTCATAGAAATCACAAAAAGAATAGAGTTTTTCAAAAATGTATAGTTAAGGGGGTGGGTACTCCACACAAAAGCATTCTAAAGATGAAATGCTAGAAAAGCATACTTTACGATGAGATAGACTTCAAATTTGGTGTACGGGTAAAAAGTTGGAAAGGAGGAAAGTGTGCAATTTCAGTTTTCCAACATTTGCTATTGTAGGGGGTGCCGCTCACTAAAATTTTCGATTTGCCGAACAAATGAAAAACGCCTCCTTTACAATGTGATAGAAGCTTGAAATTTAGTATATGGGCTAACTATTTGACAAAAAAACCAAACATGAATACAGTTTGACAAAAATGTTCATTAATGGGGTGCTACACAGAAAAACGTTCGAAAAGTGAAGAGATAGAAAAAAAATGATTCTCGATAGGATAGAGACTTAAAATTTGGTGTACGGGTACATAGTTTGAAAGGAAGAAAGCGTGAAATTTCAGATTTCCAATATTTACTACTTTAAGGGGTGCCGCACACTAATATGTTCGATTTTCGGAATAAATGAGGCACGCTTCCTTTTAAATGTGACAGAGGCTTGATATTAGGTATATGGGCCTATCATCTGATAAAAAACCCAAGACAAAGAGAGTTTTTCAAAAATGTTCATTTATGGGTGTGCTTCACAGAAAAAAGTTCCAAAGGAGAAATAATAATATAGGGGTGTCTCGGGATGAGATAGACTTTAATGTAGTGTACGGGTAAATAATTCGAAAGGAAGAAATGCGCAAATTTAGTTTCCCAATATTTTCTTCTTTAGGGGGTTCTGCACACCAAAATATTAGATTTGTCGAATAAATGTGAAACGCGAATTATTAAAAAATTTACATTATTCAGGGGTTGCTTATTGTGATACCATTGATTTTCAACGGGTATTCGGCTAGTATATACTAATTGCCAAGTGTCCGTCTGTCTGTCACGCTTTTTTTAGGCACTTCCCGAACAGATAGACATTTGCAATTTGGTACACGGCTCGGTCGTTCGATAAACCCCCCTGGAAAAATCGAATATTTTAAAACACTCTATAGAGGGGCTGCCCCACACTAAAACGTTCGAAAAGTGAAATGATGGGAAAGCATGCTTTGCAATGAGATAGAGACTTCAAATTTGGTGTATGGGTAAACTGTTTGAAAGGAAAAAAGTATACAATTTCAGATTTTGAATATGTTCTACTTAAGGGGGTGCCACACACCAAAATGTTCGATTTACCGAATAAATGAGAAACGGCTACTTTAAAATTTAATACAGGCTTGAAATTTGGTATACGGGCTAATCATTTGAAGAAAACACCCAAAACGAATATAGTTTTTTAAAATGTTCGTTTAGGGGGTGCTCCACACCAAAACGTTCGAAAAGTGAAATGATAGGAAAGTATGCTTTGCGATAAGATAGAGACTGCAAATTTGGTGTATGGGTAAACCGTTTGAAAGGAAGAAAGTGTACAATTTCAGATTTTGAATATTTTCTACTTAAGGGGGTGCTGCATACCAAAATGTTCGATTTACCGAATAAATGAGAACGGCCACTTTAAAATTTGATAGAGGCTTGAAATTTGGTATATGGGCTAATTATTTGATGAAAACACCCAAAACGAATATAGTTTTCTAAAATATTCGTTTAGCGGGTGCTCCACACCAAAACGTTTGAAAAGTGAAATGATAGAAAAGTATGCTTTGCGATAAGATAGAGACTTTAAATTTGGTGTATGGGTAAACCGTTTGGCAGGAAGAAAGTATACAATTTCAGATTTCGAATATTTTCTACTTAAGGGGGTGTTGCACTCCGAATTCTTCGATTTATCGAATAAATGAGAAACGACTACATTAAAATTTGATAGAGGCTTGATATTTGGTATATGGGCAAATAATGTGATAGTAAACCCAATGAAAATGGATTTTTTCAAAAATGCATATTTAAGGTTGCGGGTACTGTACACAAAAACATTCAAAAGGTGAATTGAAAGAAAAAGCATGCTTTGCAATGAGATAGAGACTTCAAATATGGTGTAGGGGTAAATAGTTGGAAAGGTAGAAAGTGTGCTATTTCAGTTTTCTAACATTTGCTATTGTAGGTGGTGCCGCTCATTAAAATATTTGTTTTGTCGAACAAACTGAAAACACCTCCTTTACAATGTGATAGAGGATTGAAATTTAGTATATGGGCTCATCATTTGAAAAACAAACCCAAGATGAATACTGTTTTTCAAAAATGTTCATGTAAGAGGGTGCAACAAAGAAAAACGTTCAAAAGATGAAGTGATATAGAAAAACATTCTTCGCGATAAGATAGAGCCTTCAAATTTGGTGTACGGGTAGATAGTTTGAAAGGAAGAAAGTGCGCATTTTCAGATTCCCAATATTAACTACTTTAGGGTGTGCTGCACACCAATATCTTCGATTTTCCGAATAATGAGACACTTTTCCTCTTAAATGTGATAAAGGCTTGATATTTGGTATATAAGCCAATCATCAGATAAAAAACTCAAGATGAATAGAATTTTTCAGAAATGTTCATTTATGGGTCTGCTCTACAGAAAAACATTCGAAAGGGGAAATGGTAAATTAGCATGCTTCGGGGTGAGATAGAGACTTTAATTTCGTGTACGGGTAGATAGTTCTAAAGGAAGAAGTGCGCAATTTAAGTTTTCCAATATTTTCGTTGGGTTTCCAGTTTCTTACTTATTCTTAGGGGTTCTGCACACCAAAATATTCAAGTTGCCGAATAAATGTGATATGCTATTCGAAATTTTACATTATTCAGGTGTTCCTTATTGTGAGATCATTGATATTCAACCGGTATACTTCTAGTATATACTAATTGCCAAGTGTCCATCTGTCTGTCTGTCTGTCACGCTTTTTTCAGGCACTGATTTGAAATTTGGTGTACGGGTAGATAGTTTGGAAGGAAGAAAGTGTACAATTTCAGTTTTCCAATATTTTATACTTTAGGGGGTGTTGCACGCAAAATGTTCGATTTTCGGAATGAAGTGGAAATATCCTTTTTAGAACGAGATAGAGGCTTGGTATTTGGTATATGGGCGAATCATTTGATAGAAAACCCAAGAAGAATGGAGTTTTTCAAAAATATATATTTAAGGGGGGTGGGTACTCCACAGAAAAACATTCGAAGTGTTAAATGATAGAAAAAGTATACTTCACGATGAGTTAGAGACTTCAAATTTGGTATACGGTTATATAGTTTGAAAGGAAGGAAGTGTGCAATTTCAGTTTACAAACATTTGCTATTGTAGGGGGTGCCGCACACTAAAATGTTCGATTTCACGAACAACTGAAAAACTCCTCCTTTAAAGTGTGATAGGAGCTTGAAATTTAGTATATGGGCTAATCATTTGATAAAAAACCCCAAGATTATTATGGTTGTTCAAAAATGATCATTTAAGGGGGTCAACACAGAAAAGCGTAAAAACGTTCGAAATATGAAGTGAGAGAAAAACATGCTCCACAATAGGATAGAGACATCAAATTTGGTGTACTGGTAGATTCTTTGAAAGGAAGAAAGTGTGCAAATTTCAGAATTCCAATATTTGCTACTTTAGGGGGTGTTGCACGCTAATATGTTCGATTTTCGTAATAAATGAGACACTCTTGCTTTTAAATGTGATAGAGGCTTGATATTTGCTATATGGCAGGGGCGGCAAATAGGGGGCGCGAGGGGGCGCGGTCGCGCCCTCAAATTTTCCTTATTCTGAACCAACCAATTTTTATTCTGGACCAAAACTGTAAAGGCGTAAAAAAATCCCAAGCGAATTCGGTGAAAAAAATCTCCAAGGTGAATCCCCATGATGATGTTACATCATATCACAGAATCAATATTCAATATGAAATTATATATTCAGTATCTAATGAAATTGAGAAAAGATTTAATGAGAACAATATATCCATTTTGTTTGCTCTTAGTTCAGTATTATCCGGATCAGATATCTGAAAAGAAAAAGTTTCAACCATATGCAAAGTATATAACTTCCAGAAAGAGGAATTGCTATGTGAATTGCGACTGTTTTATTCAATGGTGAAAAATGTAAACATAGACCATCCCAATTTTAAAAGTCGCATGGAATATTTTAAAAAGCGGAATTTAAAAAATATGTTTCCTGTCATAACATTATTAGTTAAATTGTTTTTGACTGTGCCAATCAGTTCAGCCAGTTGTGAAAGGTCTCTTCCGTGTCTCAGGAGGTTGAAAAATTATTTTCGCAGTACAATGGTACAAGAAAGACTTTCATCTTTAGCTATTTTAGCTATAGAACAAAATATACCACTGGATTTTGATGATATTGTAACAAAATTTTCCCTTCATCTAGACTCTAAGAACCGGCGTTTAAACCTTCAATAACAAGTAAATAAATATAGATATTTATATTTAGAAAAAATATGTTAACAAAAATTATGTTAACACAATTATGTACAAAAATTATGTTAACAACATTTATGGTTCTCAACATGAATTCAATTTTGTGATCCCTCTACCCTTTCCGTTCTGTTAACAAGCATTTTATTTATTTCATATTGTGGGTTTTCATACAAATCTCGCACCCCCAAATGGAATGCTGAAATGCCGCCCCTGGTATATGGGCCAATCATCTGATAAAAAACACAACACGAACAGAGTTTTTAAAAAATGTTCATTTATGGGGGTGCTCTACAGAAAAACATTCGAAAGGGGAAATGGTAAATTAGCATGCTTCGGGGTGAGATAGAGACTTTAATTTCGTGTACGGGTAGATAGTTTTAAAGAAAGAAGTGCGCAATTTAAGTTTTCCAATATTTTCGTTGGGTTTCCAGTTTCTTACTTATTCTTAGGGGTTCTGCACACCAAAATATTCAAGTTGCCGAATAAATGTGATATGCGAATTATTCGAAAATTTACATTATTCAGGTGTTGATATTCAACGGGTATCCTTCTAGTATATACTAATTGCCAAGTGTCCATCTGTCCGTCTGTCACGCTTTTTTCAGGCACTTCCTGAATAGATAGACTTGCAATTTGGTACACGGCTCGGTCGTTCGATAAAACCCCCTGGAAAAATCGCATTTTTCGAAAACGTTCTATAGAGGGGGTGCCTCACACCAAAACGTTTGAAAAGTGAAATGATGGAAAAGCATACTTTGCGATGAGATAGACTTCAAATTTGGTGTATGGGTAAATCATTCGAAAGGAAGAAAGTGTGCAATTCCAGATTTCCAATATTTTCTACCTTAGGGGGTGCCGCACACCAAAACGTTTGAAAAGTAAAATGATAAGAAAGCATGCTTTGCGATGAGATAAAGACTTCAAATTTGGTGTATGGGTAAATCATTCGAAAGGAAAAAAGTGTGCAATTTCAGATTTCTAATATTTTCTACTTAAGGGGGTGCCGCACACCAAAACATTCGAAAAGTGAAATGATGGGAAAGCATGCTTTGCGATGAGATAGAGACTTCAAATTTAGTGTATGGGTAAATCGTTTGAAAGGAAGACAGTGTGCAATTTCAGATTTCCAATATTTTCTACTTAAGGGAATGCCGCACACCAAAACGTTCGAAAAGTGAAATGAAAGGAAAGCATGCTTTGCGATGAGATAGAGACTTCAAATTTGGTGTATGGGTAAATCGTTCGAAAGGAAGAAAGTGTGCAATATCAGATAACCAATATTTTCAATACTTAAGGGGGTGCCGCACACCAAAATGTTCGATTTACCGAATAAATGAGAAACGTCTCCTTTAAAATTTGATAGAGGCTTGAAATTTGATATATGGGCTAATCATTTGATGAAAACACCTAAAGCGAATATAGTTTTTCAAAAATGTTCGTTTAAGGGGATGCTCTAGAGGAAAACGTTCGAAAGGTGAATTGATAAGAAAACATACTGCAGGATGAGATAGAGATTTGAAATTTGGTGTACGGGTAGATAGTTTGGAAGGAAGAAAGTGTACAATTTCAGTTTTCCAATATTTTATACTTTAGGGGGTGTTGCATGCAAAAATGTTCGATTTTCGGAATGAAGTAGAAATATCCCTTTTAGAACGAGATAGAGGCTTGGTATTTGGTATATGGGCGAATCATTTGATAGAAAACCCAAGAAGAATGGAGTTTTTCAAAAATATATATTTAAGGGGGGTGGGTACTCCACAGAAAAACATTCGAAGGGTTAAATGATAGAAAAAGTATACTTCACGATGAGTTAGAGACTTCAAATTTGGTATACGGGTATATAGTTTGAAAGGAAGGAAGTGTGCAATTTCAGTTTACAAACATTTGTTATTGTAGGGGGGTGCCGCACACTAAAATGTTTGATTTCACGAACAACTGAAAAACGCCTCCTTTAGAGTGTGATAGAAGCTTGAAATTTAGTATATGGGCTAATCATTTGATAAAAAACCCCAAGATTATTACGGTTTTTCAAAAATGATCATTTAAGGGGGTCAACACAGAAAAACGTAAAAATGTTCGAAATATGAAGTGATAGAAAAACATGCTCCACAATAGGATAGAGACATCAAATTTGGTGTACTGGTAGATTCTTTGAAAGGAAGAAAGTGTGCAAATTTCAGAATTCCAATATTTGCTACTATAGGGGGTGTCGCACGCTAATATGTTCGATTTTCGGAATAAATGAGACACTCTTGCTTTTAAATGTGATAGAGGCTTGATATTTGGTATATGGGCCAATCATCTGATAAAAAACACAACACGAACAGAGTTTTTAAAAAATGTTCATTTATGGGGGTGCTCCAAAGAAAAACGTTCGAAAGGGCAAATGATAAAATAGTATGCTTCGGGATGAGATAGAGACTTTAATTTGGTGTACTGGTAGATAATTCAAAAGGACGACGGGCGCAATTTAAATTTTCCAATATTTTCTTCTTTAGAGGCTTCTGCACACTAAAATATTCGATTTGCCGAATAAATGTTAAACACGAATTATTCAAAAATTTACATTATTCAGGGGTTGCTTATTGCTAGACCATTGATTTTCAACGGGTATTCGGCTAGTATATACTAATTGCCAAGTGTCCATCTGTCCGTCTGTCACGCTTCGTTCAGGCACTTCTCGAATAGATAGAGACTTGCAATTTGGTACACGGCTCGGTCATTCGATAAAACCCCCTGGAAAAATCGCATTTTTCGAAAACGATCTCTAGAGGGGCTGCTCCACACCAAAACGTTCGAAAAGTGAAATGATAGGAAAGCATGCTTTGCGATAAGATAGAGAATCCAAATTTGGTGTATGGGTAAATCGTTCAAAAGGAAAGTGTGCAATTTCGGATTTCCAATATTTTCTACTTAAGGGGGTGCTGCACACCAAAATGTTTGAAAAGTGAAATGATAGGAAAGCATGCTTTACGATGACATAAAAAACTTCAGATTTGGTGTACGGATAAATCGTTTGAAAGGAAGAAAGTGTGCAATTCAGATTTCTAATATTTTCTACTTAAGGGGGTGCAGCACACCAAAACGTTCGAAAAGTGAAATGATAGGAAAGCATGCTTTGCGATGAGACATCAAATTTGGTGTATGGGTAAAAAGTTGGAAAGGAAGAAAGAGTGCAATTTCAGTTTTCTAACATTCGCTATTGTAGGGGGGGGGGGGGGGGTAGCCGCTCACTAAAATGATCGATTTGCCGAACAAATGAAAATCGCCTCCTTTACAATGTAATAGAGGCTTGAAATTTAGTATATGGGCTAATCATTTGACAAAAAAACCAAAGATGAATACAGTTTGACAAAAATGTTCATTAAGGGGGTGCTACACAGAAAAACATTCGAAAGGTGAAGTGATAGAAAAAACATGCTTCTCGATATTAGAGACTTCAAATTTGGTGTACGGGTAGATTATTTGAAAGGAAGAAAGTGTGAAATTTCAGATTTCCAGTATTTGCTATTTTAAGGGGTGCCACACACTAATACGTTCCGATTTTCGGAATAAATGAGGCACGCTTTCTTTTAAATGTGATAGCGGCTTGATATTTGGTATATGGATCAATCATCTGATAAAAAACCAAAGACAAACAGAGTTTTTCAAAAATGTTCATTTATGGGTGTGCTTCACAGAAAAAAGTTCGAAAACAGAAATAATAAAATAGGGGTGCCTCGGGATGAGATAGACTTTAATGTGGTGTACAGGTAGATAATTCAAAAGAAAGAAATGCTCAAATTAAGTTTCCCAATAATTTCTTCTATAGGGGGTTCTGGACACCAAAATATTCTATTTGTCGAATAAATGTGAAACGCGAATTATTAAAATAATTACATTATTCAGGGGTTGCTTATTGTGAGACCGTTGATGACACCAAAATATTCTATTTGTCGAATAAATGTGAAACGCGAATTATTAAAAAAATTACGTTATTCAGGGGTTGCTTATTGTGAGACCGTTGATTTTCAACGGGTATTTGGCTAGTATATACTAACTGCCAAGTGTCGGTCCGTCTGTCTGTCTGTCACGCTTTTTTAGGCACTTCCCGAATAGATAGAGAATTGCAATTTGGTACACGGCTCGGTTGTTCGATAAAACCTCTTGGAAAAATCGAATTTTTCGAAAATGTTCTTTAGAGGGGGTGCTTCACACCAAAACGTTCGAAAAGTGAAATGATGGGAAAGCATGTTTTGCGATGAGATAGAGACTTCAAATTTGGTGTATGGATAAATCGTTCGAAAAGAAGAAAGTGTGCATCTATATATACTAATTGCCAAGTGTCCGTCCGTCTGTCTGTCACGCTTTTTTTAGGCACTTACCGAATAGATAGAGACTTGCAATTTGGTACACGGCTCGGTTGTTCGATAAAACCCCTTAGAAAAATCGAATTTTTCGAAAACGTTCTTTAGAGGGGGTGCCATACACCAAAATGTTTGAAAAGTGAAATGATGGGAAAACATGCTTTGCGATGAGATAGAGACTTCAAATTTGGTGTATAGGAAAATCATTCAAAAGGAAGAAAGTGTACAATTTCAGATTTCCAATATTTTCTACTTAAGGTGGTGCAGCACACTAAAACGTTCGAAATGTGAAATGATAGGAAAGCATGCTTTGCGATGAGATAGAAACTTCAAATTTGGTATATGGATAAATCGTTCAAAAAGAAGAAAGTGTGCAATTTCAGATTTCCAATATTTTCTACTTAAGGGCGGCACACTAAAACGTTCGAAAAGTGAAATGATAGGAAATCATGCTTTGCGATGAGATAGAGACTTCACATTTCGTGTATAGATAAATCATTCAAAAGGAAGAAAGTGAACAATTTCAGATTTCCAATATTTTCTACTTAAGGGGGTGCTCCACACCAAAACGTTTGAAAAGTGAAATGATAGGAAAACGTGCTTTGCCATAAGATAGACTTCAAATTTGGTGTATGGGTAAATCGTTCGAAAGAAAGAAAGTGTGCAATTTCAGATTTCCAATATTTTCTACTTAAGGGTGTGCCGCACACCAAAATGTTCGATTTACAGAATAAATGAGAAAAGGCTCCTTTAAAATGTGATGGAGGCTTGAAATTTGGTATATGGGCTAATCATTTGACGGAAACACACAAGAAGAATATAGTTTTTCAAAAATGT
This sequence comes from Amaurobius ferox, assembly GCA_951213105.1. Lineage (NCBI taxonomy): Eukaryota > Metazoa > Arthropoda > Arachnida > Araneae > Amaurobiidae > Amaurobius > Amaurobius ferox. Next base: position 99,637,222 of record OX578142.1, on the reverse strand, counting down.
TCGTTTAATGGGGTGCTCCAGAATGAAACGTTCGAAAAGTGAATTGATAAAAAACCATGCTTCGAAATGAGATAGAGATATCAAATTTGGTGTAAGGGTAGATAATTTGAAAGGATAAAAGTGTAAAATTTCAGATTTCCAATATTTGCTACTTTAAGGGGTGCGCACACTAATATGTTCGATTTTCCAAATAAATGAGGCAAGCTTCTTTTTAAATGTGATAGAGGCTTGATATTTGGTATATGGGCCAATCATCTGATAAAAACACAAGACAAACAGAGGAAGAAATGCGCAAATTTAGTTTCCCAATATTTTCTTCTTTAGGGGGTTCTGCACACCAAAATATTCGATTTGTCGAATAAATGTGAAACGCGAATTATTATAAAATTTACATTATTCAGGGATTGCTTATTGCAAGACCGCTGATTTTCAACGGGTATTCAGCTAGTATATACTAATTGCCAAGTGTCCGTCTGTCTGTCTGCCTGCCACGCTTTTTTTTGGCACTTCCCGAATAGATAGAGACTTGCAATTTGGTACACGGCTCGATCGTTCAATAAAACAACCTGGAAAAATCGAATTTTTCGGAAACATTTTCTAGAGGGGGGTGCTCAACACCAAAACGTTCGAAAAGTGAAATGATAGGAAAACATGCTTTGCCATAAGATAGAGACTTCAAATTTGGTGTATGGGTAAATCGTTCGAAAGAAAGAAAGTGTGCAATTTCAGATTTCCAATATTTTCTACTTAAGGGGATGCCGCATACCAAAATGTTCGATTTACCGAATAAATGAGAAACGGCTTCTTTAAAATTTGACAGAGGCTTGAAATTAGGTATATGGACTAATCATTTGATGAAAACACCCAAGACGAATATAGTTTTTCAAAAACGTTCATTTAAGGGGGTGCTCCAGAGCAAAACAATCGAAAGGTGAATTGATAAGAAAATATACTTTGGGATGAGATAGAGATTTGAAATTTGGTGTACGGGTAGATAGTTTCGAAAGAAGAAAATGCACAATTGCAGTTTTCTAATATTTTCTACTTTAGAGGGTGTCGCACACAGAAATGTTCGATTTTCGGAATGAAGTAGAAACACCTCTTTTAGAACGTGATAGAGGCTTGATATTTGGTATATGGGCGAATGATCTGATAGAAAACCAAAGGAAAATGGAGTTTTTCAAAAATGCATGTTTAAGGGGGTGGGTACTCCACAGAAAAACTTTCGAAAGATGAAATGATAGAAAAAGCATGCTTCGCGATTAAGTTAGAGACTTCAGATTTGGTACACGTGTAGATAGTTGGAAAGGAAGAAAGTGCGCAATTTCAGTTTTTCAACGTTTGCTACACACTAAAATGTTCGAATTGAGAAACAAATGGAAAATGCCTCCTCTACAATGCAATAGAAGCTTGAAATTTAGTATATGGGCTAATCATTTGATAAAAAACTTGAGATTATTACGGTTTTTTCAAAAATGATCATTTAAGGGGGTGCAACATAGAAAAACGATCGGAAGGTGAAATGATAGAAAAACATGCTTCACAATAGGATAGAGACATCAAATTTGGTGTACGGGTAGATTATTTGAAAGGAAGAAAGTGTGCAATTTCAAATTTCCAATATTTGTTTATTTAGGGGATGCTGCACACCAATATGTACGATTTTCGGAATAAATGAGATACGCTTCCTTTTAAATGTGACAAAGGCTTGATATTTCGTATATGGGCCAATCATCTGATAAAAAACATAGTTTTTCAAAAATGTTCATTTATGGGTGTGCTTTACAGGAAAAACTTTCGGAAGGGGAGATGATAAAATTAGTATGCTTTGGATAAAATTAGTATGACTTTAATTTGGTGTACTGGTAGATAGTCCGAAAGAAATCTGCGCAATTTAAGTTTTCCAATATTTTCTTTGGGAGTTCTGCACACTAAAATATTCGATTTGCCGAATAAAAGTGAAACGCGAATTATTAAAAATTACAATATTCGGGGCTGCTTATTGCGAGAACGTTGATTTTTAACGTGTTTTCGGCTAGTCAGGCATTAAAATCCCATGGCCATGCAATTGCATCATGCTGTGGGAACACCTTCGGCCTGAGATTGTAAACACAAAAATAGCAAAACAGGCCAAACTTTGTGAGGCTATTTCTTGAGATCCAAGCTTTAATTTGGAAAACAGATTTCAGATTTGGATTTAGCAGGGTTGAATTAGTATACATGAGTTTTTTCAGCCCTCGGGGTTGCATTTGGTGCTCTGACATACTGACACTGTGCTTTTAGAGAGGCAAGTTTTAATTCAGTCACAGTACAACCTCGAAAATCCGGACTCGTGAGGACTTTGCCGATTCCGGGTTTTCGATTTTTCCGAATAAAATTCAGATTTAATATTAACTAAATACACTATAAAGCACTATTTTTAGTAAAAATAATGGCAAAAGTTAAGTTAATTAATTAAAACATATTATTTAATCCAAAAAATAGGGCAAACGAAATTTCTAAGAAAAAATATACACATTAATAATTTAGAATGTGTGAACGAAATGAAATGTTAAAATTACATTTTATCATTTCGTTTAAATATCTGAACTAATATTTGTTATTTCATTAATTTTGGTTTACGGAAAAGCAGTTTCTTTATCCTGTAGATGGACATTATTTCTGCTCAGTTATAAAGCTTCTTTGTTCAAAACCTTTAATTGCATGATCGATTGTTTGCATAAGAGTATCAATGGGTATTTTTCCTTCTCCACATTTATCGTCACATCTTTTTTTATTTAATGTCATATCTTTTTTTATTTATCGTATCTTTTCTTATTTAATATCATATTGCGAATTTGGCCATCACTCAATTTATTTACGATTGGCGCATCATCACAATGCAGAACTTCCGTTATATTGGCTTTGTCGAGATTTAATGAAGCGCCGGAAGATTTAATGAAGTGCCGAGATTTAACAAAGATTGAGGATTAGCACTTTTGACGATATATTTAAAGGTGTAAATGTGTTTAATCCGTTCTCGCTATTAACGAACGAAAAATAAAAAATAAGAACTTAAATGTTTTATTTATTTTCTAGCATCTATATAATGTTATGTTTAAAAAGGCTGATGACTCTGAAAAAAGTAAAAACTTTATTAGTAATAGTCAAATATGTAAAAAATATCGCAGTAGATAAAATAAATATCTTTTCCAAAAATGAAGAATATCTCTCCTCTCAATGATTTTTCTAAATTATGTTGAGTCATTACTAGGCTGCAGTAGCACCGGGATGTGGTGGGGCAGGGAAAGCGAAAGGAATTTGCTTAATTCCTAATCGTAAACACAGCTGACTCCTTTGAGAGGTCTGTGCAATACGATATTATTTAGTTATTTATTTGCTACTTATAGCATGTAAATATGGTTTTCTAAACAGAAAAGGCAAAATATACAGTCGATTTCAAGCTGACACGTTCGACAAGAACGAAAAAATCGTCAAATATCGGGAGGGGGAGGAGATTCTGAAGACAAAACAGAATACACTGAAGAATAGAATTCGTACTACGAAGTGAACAAAATAAATTTCCGTGAGAGTTTATATGAATTCTTGAGATTTTTAGATTTAATTGAACAATCTGTGATAAAATGTTATGATAACGTTTTAAAGTGTTTAATATTAAAAATTACATTGTTTCAGAAAAATGTCTTTTTCAATAATGAGAAAAGGAAATTTTGATAATAAAAATTCCGTATTTAAATAACGATGTATATTTTATGCGAAATAATTCATTGGGAGTTGTGAGGAGGGATTAACGCTAATAATATAATTCACGCTCCAACCATGAGCCGATCTACGGCCGTACATCGAAACTTTTGTTTCATTTCCGGGTTCAGAAAGTCGACCGGAAAATACGGTATTTGTTTATAAAATATAATTCCATATAAATAATCTTACCCTGTTGTTTAAATACACGACTTCGTCAGTCCGGGGAGAAAAAAAAATAAAAAATCCGAAAATTTGGAAAACGTCTGGATTTTCGAGGTTGTACTGTATTAACATTAAATTAATCTATTAGCACTTCACATTAAACTGAAATAGAGAAATTCGACTTATGTCGAACATCCCATAATCATTCGGAGTCAAACGTCCCTTATTAGCCATCTTGAATGATGAGTATAAAAACACATGATAAATTTCTTTTATACATTCTAATTAGATATCTAGTTATTTAAAACAGTCTCAAAAGTACAACAAATAATTAGCTACATGAGGTAAATGCATTGCCTGACTAAAAATGTATTTGAATATAAATAGTAATAGGCAGTAATAATTTTTAGGCACAAAATTTCTGAAAATTTTAGGGGGGGTCTGAAATTTCCTAAATAACACTGATGAGATTTTTTTTCTTATTATTATCTCAATTTTATAATAATATTTAGATATTTGTTTTGTGGTGCAAATTTACACAATATTTTCACAAATTTTAGGTTTTTTCAGAAATTTCATGAATATCAAATATATTAAGCCCTTGGACCTTTTAGATGAAGATTTGCTTATTTTTTGTTCATATGAAGCAAGTGTAAAATAATTTCATATAGGAAAAAGTTTGATAGATTTCTGAAATATGGAAAAAAATCATTTTCCTGGTTATATTAAGTCCCCATCTGTTGTTTGTCAATATCCCAATGTCAAGCAAGCCTAATTTTTTTCGTTTTCCTAAATTTAAACACGAGTCATCATTACAGAAGAAAATCTGTGTATATACAATACAGTACGCGATCTCTTATCCGGCGTTCCAATATCCGGACTCTCCCAAAACCGGAATACGGCAAAATAATGCCAAATTCTGCGCCAACAAGCGATTATTTGCTAAATATTGCGCCAAATAGCAATTTTTTGTTTAAAATCCTGCCAAATGCTTTTTTGCTTTAATTAGCAATATCAATAAAAAAAAATGCATTGAAACCTACTATTTTAGAGGATTTTGAAATAGGACGCGCAAATCGCGCACGAAGTTCAAAATTCCTGCGCAGAAAAGAATGCTGTGCGCACTCACAGCTGCTGATTCTTCTTAAATTTCGAAAACGAACGCGAGGAAATCTCACGATAGCGAATGAAAATATTCCGTGGATCATGTTTTTTCCGAGAAGTTCCACAATTCCTCTTTTTCGGAAAACATCCGAAGTAGAACAGTTTTTCCCAAAAATTTCCTAAGCGGCTGCATCTTGTCGTCACCCCCGATAGTAGCTCTCGGAGGTGACGATCCGGCACGGGCGATACCGTCACATTGACAGCGAGACGCGTCATTCCATTCTTCACTAGTTTCGGATAAGTCTTCGACTTGGCCGTAACTAACTCCTGTATAGTATAATACAGGAGTTAGTTACGGACAAGTCGCTGCAAGGTGCATTTTTAATGGCGTTTCATTTTTTTCTCGGTGTATAGGGCAGAGCACACTAGGCACAAGGGTTTCGATTTTTCCGAATGCATTACATTTTCTTTTCTGCGCTTTGCTCCGGGACTTTGATTTTCGGTAAAAGCATTCCAACTTTTTCATTAGAAATATCCCGATATCGCTAAAAAAATCCTACGCTCTTCAAACGCGATGTGCCATGCAGAATTCACACTATTTTGCACAATTTAATAAACATTTATTGGAAAAGATGAAAAAAAAAGAGAGTCCATCAGCGCATTTACGAGATGATAGAAAGTATGTTAAGTAAGGAATTTCCGAAATTAATGAGAGTTAACTTTTGCCGAAATGCAGAGAAAAGTATAGCAGCTACAAAATGTCATTCAGGGCCTTCTGATTGATCTCTTTAAATACTTAACCCAAGCAATAAACTTGCCATTTTCTCGGGAAAATCGATTTTTTTTTTTTCATCTCCGTGGAAATATACACATCTTCAATATTTTAAAAAACGTTGATGGAATTCCAAGATCAAAATCATTTTCAATTAAATCCTATTATTTGGATGAAAATGGCTATTTTGGACCGAAAATTGACTCTAGCAAAAAGTTCCATTGCAGTATATTCATGGGTTTATGTGTTTCTTTTATTAATTAGTAATTTATAGAAAACAGTTTAGCAATATCGCGAATTAAACACGATCGCCGGTATATTTCGTTTTATTTTTAAATATTTTCTATTTTTTCAATCTGCTTCCATCCACTAATATTTTTATATTTTTTGTACTTTTTATGCTGGGATATTATCTTTTAAACATATTATTGGTGAAAATGAGATATATGTTTAGGATAACGAAATTAATTTTTTTTTATTTATGCAGGCATTTAGAATTATAAGGCTTATTAGAAACATTTAAAGACATACATTACATTTGAAGAGCATAAATTAGAATTTGATATATTTGCACCCATAGTTGAATAATCTCATTTCAATTAAAAATGAACATCCTTCTCATCTTAATTTTATTAAAAGTACTTTAAAATATTTTGAAACATATGAACAAAAGTGCTTCTGGCAAAATATTAGATGAATATGGTGAGGGCCCACTTTAGTTGAAATGTTAAAAAAAAAAAGACTTCTAATAACTACCCTGAATAATCAACTTTTTTTCAGACATTTTTTTCTTTCAAAATTTTTCTTAATCACTAAATTTGATACTATAATTACATGTAATTTGCATTTTAGTTAACCCATATAGATTGTAAAAAAGCTTTTTTTAATACATTTATGTTTTTAAAATGAATTATAATTTTCTATAACGACATTTGAGACCATTCCAGTAAGTTTTAGAAAAAGTGTTCCGAATTACGGAAAAACCCCTTATCCAGAATGCCTGAAGTCCCAAGCATTCCGGATAATAGATCCTGTACTGTATAATGTATCAAAATGAAAATCTTATCTACTCAAATGAAAATCTTATCTCATATAACAGAATTGATAACACTACCAGAATTCAAATGGTTTATAAATGTAAGTATTAGATAAAAAAATTGGAATACAATGCTTATGGATTTGTGAAGTAGTTATTTGTATTACTACTTCGTGATTAGTAGACTTTCAGTTAGTCATGTTAGTGGAAATATTCAGCCACAAAATTTTGCGATTTAACCTGCAATCGCCCTGCAAATGTTGCCTTTTTTTTCTGTGATAAAATTTTAGCCCAACTATAAATATATTTTTTCTAAAATGGCTATGACCTAATAAAGGGAAAATATATTTACAGTCAATATGGGGATAAAATTGAATGCCAATATGACAGTTAAATAGAACATTTAAATATATATTGTCTGTTTGCAAAAAGAATATATATATAATACATCTAAAAAATCATAGATTTCAAGATATCTACAAAAATTAACTTTAAAAAAAGCCTCTTATCTAGAGGAGTGTCACAGTCACATCTAAATTACATACACTTACTACTAAAAAACAGTAGTACTGCCATGGTTTTTCAGTAAGAGTCACACATTTAATTTGCATTTTGTCAAACATAGAAGATTTTTCAGTTTCAGAAAAGTTAAATCAAGTGCACATATCTCCTGAGTGTTCCTGAAGTTCCCTGAGTGTTCATTTGAAGAGTGAAGTGACTTATGCCGTTTATAAATCATAACATGTATAACATCATAGATTTGACATAGTCTTTACACAATCAATAGATAGTGGGCTTTATTACGAACTGGCTAGATTTAGAGATTTACATACTTCTTTCTTAAACATCGGCCCATATTAAGGGTTTAAAATTACATTAAAGTCAATCTTCATTTAGATAAATAATCAAATATTTTGTGCACTTTAATATCTGCTATATATATTTTTCTAAACGTAACTTGAAAAACTGGTTTTCTACAACACAACTATCCACAAAGAAAACAAAATGATATATTTCAGTATTCATTTTGTGTTCAACCAAAAAATTTAAAGGGGGGGGGGGGGATGATACACCTCATATAATATAGTAAAGATCATTGACATAAAAAAAGGATTTTTCGTCAATTACTTTTATGCCTCAAGTTGTATTTATAGCTATTCTTTATTATAACAAGACCAGTTTTTTATAGAGATTATCTAAATTGTTTAGATTATATTGCAAAATTTCTACATTCTTTTATTTGTAAAAAAATGCCATTTCTTGATGTGCCATTATGTTCAAATGCTATAAATTTAAAAAATGGAATGGTGACACTCTGGTTCAAGGGTCATTTACAGCTCAAAAGATTTCATGTGGAAAGTTGGTTATAACATAAATACGTTCTGAGCAGAATAAAAGTTATAAATAACATGAAATATTTTATTCTCCCTTTCTTCACAAATCATAGCAATTTACCGCATATGAGGTAAATCAATTTTATCATTGATTTTGATGACATCAGATTAAAATTAATTTAAGCATATAAATATAGAACAATATCATATCTGTACATGTTACATCATCTGTAGATAACACTTAGAACTTTGTAAAAGAACGCAGAACATCAACATACTCAAACTTTATAAAGATTGTTTAAAGAATGCTACTGCAACCATCTCATATAAGTATTTTATACAAAAAGTTTAAAGCAAGCTGGGTTTTCATACATGTTTAATAAATAGCATAATACTATAAATGTAATCACTTCAACTATATTCCTGCTATTAAAGATATACATAATAATCAAAATTTATAAAACCACATAAGCAGTCCATACAAAACATATTTCTTTTACGATTCTCTCGATCAAAATTGTTTTACCATACCTGCTTTAAAAATACAAAAATTATATGTTCAAAGTCAATTTTTTAAAACTTCTCGTACATCACAATTATTTTGAGAATCTGTAGAGAAAAATATTCAATGCACTTGCATTACAGAAAAACTTTTGTTTCAAATATAGATAAATAAGAATTTTACCTGGCATTTTCATATTGCTTGACAGTCAACAATGTATCATCCATCGTTTTATTACATAAAGTATTCAGACTAGAAACAAAAAAGTTTAAGGCTCCAAGGAGAGTTTCACCATTTTTGCTTAAACTTCTTTGAGTGTCTGCATTGTAAGAAAATTCTTCTTGTAACTCAGGTGATTTATGGGCTAACTCAGAAAATGCCTCACCCAGTGCATGCTGAGTTTGTACCACTTGATAAAAATGACTTGTGAGAGCTCTGGCAAGTCTCAAAATATTAGAGTACTTTGCTTGTGTATCTCTCAGTAGCTCTATTTGGGCCTCCATGTCAGCATCTACAGTTCTAGTACCCTAAATTATAAGCAAGACAAAAAAAAAGAGTCAAAATTGAAAGGAAATAGAAAAGGATATATACCTAGAAAATTATCCATCTGCAAAGCAAACATAATTCTAATTTACACATTAATTTTATGAATTACAAAAACCTAGTTTAGTTATATATAAAATCTGTCATTGAAATTAAATGAATTTCAAAGGTGGTTAGGTTAAGCAGGGTTGGTTTTTCAGTCTTTCCAGGAATTAAAGGCTAAAGTGACCTTGGATATCACAAAGTGAAGAGGCATGATTTGTACATGTGACTGCTATTGAACACTAATAATTTGCAATGAAAACCTTAGTGTCTTTAGTTTATCAAATACATTGTTCTTGCACTATAACATGTATATTATGGAATATCAGGGGACATTGTCACTGATCTTAAAAATCACATGCAATGACTAAGACCAGTGCCCACTATGCAGCCCAATAGAGAAGATGTTTTCATCTACAATGAACTGCAAAATGCTTCCTACTATTTTATGGTCAGACATCTGCCCTGCAAACCCCATACGATGGCCCATTCACAGCCTGCGCTCAACAACCTAAGTTTTTCACAGTTATTGCTAACAAAAGAATGAATGAATAATGTGAAGAAGAATGTCAGGCTTAAGCCTGCCTTCATATTGAATGAAGCAATCTGACACGCCAAAAGAGGTTAAACCACAAAGAAAAAAGCCTGTAACAATACCAAGGCAGCCACCCTAACATGGATTGAATAATACAACCACAGGATCTGGAAGAAAGGTAAGATTTTGGTTACCTGAACCCCCTCTTTGTTGAGGAGGGAGGGTGCTATGGTGGCAATGTTGAACCAGTGCAGTTTTGCCACTAGAGGAAATAAACTTTTAAGCCTAAACATTTGGACTTCACTCCTTCCACTCTCATTCACGGCATTACGTATTACACATTGCAACTGTTTGCACAGAGTTTGCACAATGTAAAAGTTATAGCAATGTAGGTACAAGTAGAGCTTGCACCCTTTCCATTGTGCAAGGTGCACTTTTCATTTGGATTTTATGTTTAAAGAGTGAATAAAATGAATATTTTATTAAAAATAGCCTTCTGATGGAATGAGTGTCTGTATATCTTTAGAAATTCTAATGCATATTAAATGTACGTGGTTAGTATTGGTCACTCCCTTTACGGCAACCTTTCAACACTTATTCTGGTGACCTGTGCTAAACATATATACACGATTCTTCAAGTGCGGTACATTTGCCAAAAATATCTTTCTCAATATTATATATTTCTAACTTTTACTAATAAAAACACATTTTTTAATAGAAACAACCTTTGCAAATATATTCATGAAAAATTGCAAATGGTTTGCTAAGGATTCCATTCAGGTCTCGTTTAAAAACAGTTAAGTTTGAAACTGTGTGATAATTTTTCATATCTGCTATGAGCAGATTAGTGCAAAAATTATGAAATATCACTCAAAATTCCTTCAGCGCTAAACAATTAAAAATATATCAATTTTTTTTATTTTCACTTTGAAACTTCATTCTAAAATCCATATCTCTCATTTAAGATCAACCTATACTTTTGAGACTCAGTGTTTGCATTGTAAATCTCTGAACAGACACACATGGTCAGACATCCGGCCGCTCACTTTGCTGCTCATGCCCTCGAGTGGGTTGGGTGGACTGGGCTTTCCACATGGTCAGACAAGATTTTATTAAACTGTTTGATTACTGGTACAGCCATTTATCAGCAAATATTGGAACTATTTAAAAATTAAAAACTTTAAAGAGTTAATATTGCATAAAAATAATATATGAAATATAATTTTATTTTGCAAAATTGATAATAAATAGCCCCTTGTTAGAATATATAAGATAGAAAACTTTAATGAAGTATTTTGTCATAAACTTTGCAAACTTACCTCATTGACCAATTGCAATTTAGTCAGTTGCTGCCGAAAAAAAAGTAAATTAAGCTCTTATCATTATACTTGTAAGAAAGATTACTTTCAGTTCATATAAGTCAATGTCATAGAAGTTATTACCTTATAAGTAGATACATTATGAAAACTTTTGTTGGCTGCACGCACCAACCCTAAATCTATTATTGTATAATTTATGAATAAAACAACACTTGCACTCATTTTGTAATTCCATCTTGAATATGGATCCAGGCTCTAACATTACAGCTTTTTATTGATGCTAATATTTAATCATACACAACGAGCTTAGATTGTACACACATGCAAACTGTACTACATTCCAGTAATGCTCCCAAAACCTGCATATAGGAGGTATTCCTAAAGATAAGGCTACAAACCCATTGCAGACAATAGCATCCATGTGCTGTTGCCTGCATAGGGGGGTGTAATCCTAAATTTAGGTGATTATTTTACATGTGCATAACATTTAAATTGGTAATATTTATTATTCTGATTTATTTTAATCACTTAACCCTTTCGCGACGGCAGCATTCCGGAGCTGTCGCAGCCCAAAAGGCGGAGCGCTTCGCTTCCGAACTGGTCCCAAAGGAAGGCACATTTTCTGCGCTAAGCCTAACTCTCGAAAAAAATTCACTAAAAATCACCTATTCAACACAGAAATCTACTTTTTTCAGGAATAAAAGAAATATTTATTTTCTATTTGATGTATATTTTTCATACAAATCTGAATACAAAATACTCGTTAGTTGTTCCCATTCTTTTATCCGAAATAAACGAATAATTTCACTGCCTCTAAAAACCCAAACAAAAAAAAATACTCTCTTATATTCCTATGATTCACCAACGAAATCATAACACTGAAATAAAAATAAAACCCAAAACTCAATTATAAAATTGTTGATGCTGTAAGAATTGCTCTGTCTGTTTATATTACAAAATCATGTTTCACCGCTCCAAATGGAGAAATAATTCATTCGATCCTCCTTCTGCCAAGGTCATACCTCTGCAAAATACATTAAAGTTAGTTCCACGGGCATTTAACGCCATCTAGTAGACAAATTCAAATGAAAACGTTTCACATAGAAACACCGATACGTGCCACTCGCCGTTTAGGGTAAAGTTCCCTCCGTCACGAGTGCGTGCCGTCCGTCTTTGAATGCAAGTTCGCAGCCGGCACGCGAGCGTGCCGATCGTCGTGAAAGGGTTAATGCTGTTACTCACAGACTATAGTGGTGGCAAGACAATTTTGCCCATGGTGAAAAACCTGAAAAACTTCATTAAGTTGTCACCTCTTTACAATTAATACTCTACAATAGGTGCCTTTTTTCATTTAGTACCTATGGTAATCAATCCAGTTAATCTGCCCCTACAATCACGGTATTTAGTTCTCAAATCATATAATCCATTGACTGCTAATAAAAATATTAAAAGGACCGCAAATTATGGACTGCTTAAGAGATTTTCATCTCTGCCCCCTTGCTTCATACAGTTGTCATCACTCTTCTTCTTAACCACAGACCCCCCCCCCCTACACACACACACACACACACACACACACACTGACATTTTCGGTCTGATTTCATACATGAACAACACTTATGCTTCCTGTAATTGCTTTGCATTTCCATTTTTTATTTCATTTCACATTCAGTAGGGGAAAATGAAGGCAACCAAAACATAAGCACATTAGAATTTTAACCAGGATCATACTGAAATAACATGTGTATCTTCATGTGTTATAGCCCAGGTCAATGCTATAATATGAAATATCATAGCTGCCAACCTCCAAATATGAAAAACCGGGAGATTTTGATAAGCCCAATTTTAGACGATGCAGACAGATTGCAAAAGTGGAAATAATTTTCACAAATAAACGAAATATAAAGAGGATCGCACACAAATGCTGTTTTTCACGATACTGCTGCAAAATAGCCTTTCATTTCATTAATATTACGTTTGAACAATAGTTTTTCTGTATAAAATACGAAATAATTATAAAAAAAATTGACGATGCTGACACATTGTAAAATTGGAAAAATAGTTTCGTAATAAAACGAAATACAAGAAGGATCGCGCACAAACGTCGTTTTTAGCGCTACTGCTGAAAAAAATAGTTTCATTTCATTAATAACTAGCCGCCTTTGGCGACCAGCCTGTTCGCTACCCTTGAAAATTCTGACCGTGGCAAATTCTAACCGTGGCACACTCGCTGGCGCGACCTACCAGAAGGAACGACCTACCAGGAAGTGCCATCCAATTTAGACAGGAACTCAGTGGGGGAGGCATCCACAGGGACCGTACCCTCCTTCCCCTACCACCAACCTCTCGGAAGGACTTACGGTCCCGCATGTTTAACGTGATCGTACTCCGCCTGAACACGGCGGCAGTTTTGGCAGTGGCGGGAATCGAACCCGGACCTACCTAGTGCAAATCCCGCGCGCTAACCACTGGGCTACCGCGCCCTCCGCGACAATCTCCATAACCTTCTTTTTATTCACCCAATTTAGACCGGAACCCAGTAGGGGAGGCATCCACAGGGTCCGTACCCTCCTTCCTCTACCAACAACCTCTCGGAAGGACTTACGGATCCACATGTTTAACGTGATCGTACTCCGCGTGAAAATGGCAGCAGTTTTGGCAGTGGCGGCAATCGAACCCTAGCCTACCGAGTGCAATTCCCGCGCGCCTACCACTGGACTACCGCGCCCTCCGCGACAATCTCCATAACCTTCTTTTTATTCACCCAATTTAGACCGGAACCCAGTGGGAAAGTCATCCACAGGGTGTGTACCCTCCTTCCTCTACCACCAACCTCTCGGAAGGACTTACGGACCCACATGTTTAACGTGATCGTACTCCGCGTGAACACGGCAGCAGTTTTGTCAGTGGAGGGAATTGAACCCGGGCCTACCGAGTGAAATTCCCGCACGCTAACCACTGGACTACCGCGCCCTCCGCGACAATCTCCATAACTTTCTTTTTATTCACCCAATTTGGACCAGGACCCAGTGGGGGAGGCATCCACAGAGACCGTACCCTCCTTTCCCTGCCACCAACCTCTCGGAAGGAATTATCGACCCATATGTTTAAGGTGATCGTACTCCGCATCAGTGGCGGGAATCGAACCCAGGCCTACCGAGTGCAATTCTCGCGCGCTAATTTAAATTTATAACGACCATATGCTAGGCTCTTAATTCCACCATCCTCGTTCCATCATTTAAAATAGCCATAAAATTAAAATATCCATTTAAAATATCTATAAATTAAAATATCCATAAATTAAAATATCCATTTAAAATAAAAAAATCAACCATATCGTTCCACCAATCCATAAATATAATAATTTCAAATACATCACCACAATTCAAATCACCATAATTCAATCATTTAAATTATTTAAAATATCCATTTAAAAATATCCATTTAAAATATCATATAAATATAATAATTTCGCCCGATGTATACAACACTTATGCTCGTAATTCAGTTAAAACCGAAAGCGTGGTTTCCATGGAGACGGGGAAGAAACTAATGCGGATGGGGGGAAAATGCCGTTGGGGAACTGAGCCGGTAGCCGACAAATTTAAAATCATGGCGTCTTTAAAATTGCCATCCTGAAGGCAATTTTCATTATTTCTGGACCAGATTGGACTTGTAAGAATGCCAGATGTTTGACCTTTCTGAAAATGTAAATTATTAGTCGAAATTATGAGTACTTTTCACGATGCGAGAATTTAAAAACCAAAAATCGTTTTCTTGAGCAAAAAGTGACTTTTGTTTTAAAATCTTTAAAAAATATTAGAAATCGAAATTCAGATTTGAAATTGATATATTTTTACTCGAAATTCTCTGCTCTTTCCGATGGTGTCATTTGTTTTTTTCTACGATGTCTGGATCGTGGAGAAAAAAGGGCAAAAAGGGCAAAAAACGGTCGAAATCGCATAAAACATTAAATAAATAAAAAAATAATTAAAATTTTAAAAATCGGTTTTCACGTGTCCCCTTCCCTCCCCCCCGGGTCTCCGATTGCCAAATTTCGTAGCTCTCCGACGCGCGGTCGCGAAACGTATAGTGTATAAGACAGACAGACAGACACACACACACACACAGACATTGCCTTTTATTATTTAAGATATGTTTGAACAATAGTTTTGTATATAAAACAAAATAATTTAATAACATTTTAGTCGATGCAAATGCATTTTTCCCACATTAATTAGATAATCATTGGTAATCTCTCTCGTGACGCTGTGGGAATAATTGCCGTTTGCGAGCGCCGATTACACAATAGCTGAGAAATGCATTTTTAGACGAAAAAACAGGAAAACTTCGATTTCAAAATTTGTGACTTCGTTTCTCATTTCGTAATATTTTCGGAAAATTCGTGATCTATTTCCAATTTTTTTCCTTTTGTAACCTGTAGATACAAATATAAAAATACAAACGTCAATCGCAATCCATTCCTACACTGCGGTAGCAGAAAACTGCGCCGCGGAAAACAACTGAAAGTCACGATTTGCATTCGAATGATTTCTACCAAGAAAGGGGGAAAATAAGGGCCGCTGAGTGAAAATCGGGAGATTGAGCGACTTACCCGGGAGACCGGGAGATATAGCGAAAAACCGGGAGAGTTGGCAGCTATGAAATATGAACATATTTCATCTTATATTATCCTATTATGGCATTGCAATGCCACAATAGGATCATTCTGCACTGCAAAATTGCAAAATCAACATCCCCATAAAATGTTTGGCAACTGCAATAATGTAACATCTAAATAACAATGTGACATTATGGTTACTTTACTTTATCAGGGATCATAGCATATTTGAAAAAAAATTAGGAAGGAATTTTAGGAAATTTTACAAAAATTTTAGGAAAATATAATAAAATTTAAGGAAAATTTCTGTTATAACTTACAACAGTTATATACAAAATATGCAAAACTAATGCATCCTATTATACTAATTTTTAGCATAAGTATATTTTTTCACTTTTTAAAAAATATGGAGGATATTTACTTATATTTTAATTCAAATAGATGAATGACTTACAGCAATTTAACATTAGCAGATTTCGGAATAATGATAACTAAGTAACAAATTTTTGTCAAAAATTGTATTACATTATTTTTAGAAAACTTATAGATAGGAGATTTTAAATGTTACAATCGTAACAACTGTGAAGAATGAAGGGGGGAAAAGATCATTCATGGTTGGACACTTGAATATGATTAGAAAGTTGTGGTAAGGGGAATTGAAAGACTGGTAATACATTGAAAAATTTTCTAAAAAATAAAAAACAATAAAATGCCCTAAATTAGAAAAATACTCCCAAAAAGTAAATGTTCTCAAAGTCTGGGGCAAAATCATAATATTAAAGTTGATGATTACAAATTTTTTGAAAAGTATATACTAGCATACCTGCCAACCTGGGAAAATTGGAATGTGTAAAATTTTGCGTTAACAAGAAATTCATCTACTTTAACTGGTAAAGCAGCAGCACTTTTTTCAGATGCAAGATTCACTAAGTGGTAAGAACAGCCCATGGCTATTCAATTTTCGTGTTTACGTTTTAAAAATGCAACAACTCCCTTTATTTTGCCTTGCATAACTGAAGCATTATCCGCCATGAATTCTATGCAATTCTCAGGAGGCACCTTTACTCTTTGAAATTCATTTAAAATTAATATACTTATGTTTTCCTGAGTTGCATCTCCTTTTAAATTCGGTATTGAGGAGATTATTTTTAATTAAACCTTCAACTGGGTTAAAAAAACTTACAACAATAGGATATAACTTATTGTCCGTATCATTGCCGCCATCACAGGCTACAGAAAATGGGCAAAGTTGCATCTACTTTATTAGACCTTCAATTTGATTTGATGTCATTTCTTTGACTAAGGCAGTCGTCTTTGTTCTTGCGGGTCCATACTGCTTGGCAATATCACACTTGGGGAACATTTTCCGGAATAGTGGACTGACATGATCGGCAGCAGCAAGAGGCACGTTATGTTCCACTAGAAAAGCAGTAAAGAGCAATTCTGTTTGAATAACACAAGACTGAGTTATTGTTGAGACCCAGACCGTCCGACCTACCAGAAAGGTGTAAGGTAACTGCTTGGACAGGAAGAGCCACCCAATTTAGACTGGAACCCAGTGGGGGAGGCATCCACATGGACCGGGCCTTCTTTCCCATACAACCAACCTCTCGGAAGGACTTACAGACCCACATGTGTAACATGATCGTACTCCACGTGAACATAGTGGCAGTTTTAGCAGTGGTGGGAATCGAACCCGGGCCTACTGAGTGCAATTCCCACGCGCTAACCACTGGACTACCGCGCTTAGACTGAGTGTTGAAGACCCAGACCGTCCGACTCGTCCAGAGGACTTAGAGCAACTATTTGGACGGCCGGGCGCTTAGACTGAGTGTCATTTTTGAAAAAATTATCAAGTTTGACATTGTTACTACATTTAACAGAGTTTAAATGTTTTTCTGATTTTACATGGCGAGAAATATCATACTTTCCAACATGTGAAATCATAAAGTCACACCGACATAATTCACAAAAGGCAAATTTTTCGCTTTTTTTTATGCCTTTATGAAAAGAAAATCATCAGAATAACCTTCCTTGAATGACTGAAAATATGTTTTACCTTTACTAAGAGCCATCCTAAAGAGTTTCACGAAAAAGACTTTACTCAGGAAAAAACGATACAAAACGTGCACAACCAAGTGTGAAAAACTTTCTGAGGCAAGGTGAGCAAGTGAGGTGATGATTAACTTGACAAATAGTTTAAAAAATGGCAACTGCTTGCACTTGTATGCCAACAAAAGTTTACGTAGATTGCCAAACTAGCGAGATGATGAATTACGAAGATCTGAATGAGATCCGTGCTGCCAGCTTTGCAGTCGTATTTCTCACTAGTGTTGCCAACTGAACTCATAATATAAGGGATGAGATAAGGAAACCGCTAGTGCTGGCAACACTGTTTCCCACTTCCGAGAAGGGGAACTCCCCTTGTCAAAATAACATTCCGGTGATTAGTGGCGCCATCTGTTAGATTGATTTCCTAGCAATGTTTTAAAATGCGTAAATTTTATGCATAATGCGTAAAAATTGGCAGGTATGTACTAGGGACAAGTAAATCTTTTTTGTATAAGCTTTTCTGTCTCAGTTTCTAAAAAGGCAATTTTTTCTTCCAATTAATAACTGATCAGAAAATATCAGTAGTTTTAAGACTTTTTCAGTAGTCAGGTTAAGAAATGAAATATATATGCTCACATAATAGAAAGATGCATATACATAAAATTATTTAAGCATATATATAATGCATTAATATATATTTATAAGTTTTTATCCAGTTAAAAATACTTTATATTGAAAACAAACATTTCCATTTGGTAAAAGCACAAGTTTTCACTAATGATAATAACAAATATTAATTATTAGTAAAAAATAAAATATAGCAATGTATTTATAGATGTGAACATATCAGTTTTACTATATATCCTTGTCAAAATGGTTGCTTTTTTTATTTGCCTAAATTATTATTTTAATACCACTTTTTAGAAAATATCCCTTCAAAAAGTTCATATCCATTTTTTAAAATAGGAAAATATGTATTATGCAAACATGATTAAAAAATTAACCTTAATAAGTAATCAGAATATAAAAATAAGCTAGTCTAGTCAATCTAATATGCATCATTTAGAAGATGGATGGGAAAATATACTAATGGACTCTCGGCAACTCAAGGGAACATAAAGTAAATTGCATAATCATGCTGTTTATGCACAAATAATTAAAAAATTAACCTTAATAATTAATCAGAATACAGGGTGGCCACTCTTTGGACATATTGAAATTCCCTGACTTTTCCAGGTTAGGTGAATTGAAAAGAAATTCCAGACCAGTAATTTTAACATAAAACGCGAGCATGTCCCTATTTAGTTACAAATTTCATTAAAGAATCTTAACAATTTAACTCCACTATCCAAAAAAAGTTATATTAAATCAGGAGATAAAAATACACATATTTTTTTTGTTTTTACAAATAAATTTTGGCATTTTTAATAAAAAATTCATGTAAATGCAGTAAAATTGGACTACTGAAATATTTAAAAGAATTTAATGGTTTTCATTGAAGGCGATAAAAAGAAATAGTCTAAACTGATGTCCTTAAATATGGGCATTGCAAATTGCTCACAATGACAGAGATCATTAAAGATATGCAATAACTACACTAGAACAAGCCACAGCCATTGAATAATTAATGCCAATTCAGCAATGTCAAAAGAATGTCATTAAAATGGAAAAAAATATAGTAAAATGTATATAATATACAGAGATGCCAACCTCTGCAAGGGGTTATCAGAAGAAAAATCAGGCATTTTCAGTAAAACTGCATCGACCATCAGTAAGATTTTACGTATATTGACAATATATATATTTTAAAACCTTAGAATAAATTCAAAATGTAGTTTTGCTAACTTAACTAAGTTAATTACAACTGAATGGCACTATTTATGTGAAAATAATTAGGAAATTAACCTTTATAATTAACCAAAATATGAAAATAAGCTAGTTTAGTCAAGTTAATGTGCAACAATCGGGAGATAGAGATCGATGGAAAAGGATAATTTCGTACTGTCGGCAACGCCCGCGAAAAAAACTGAATTACACGATCGTACTATTTATATGAAAATAATTAAAAGATTAGACTTTATAATCAACCAAAATATGAAAATAAGTTAGTTTAGTCAAATTAATATGCAAAAATAGGGAGATGGAGATCGATGGAAAAAGATAATTGCGTACTCTCGGCAATGCCTGCGAAAAAAAAAACTGATTTTCACGATCGTACTATTTATGTGAAAATAATTTAAAAATTAACCTTTATAATCAACCAAAATATGAAAATAATCTTGTTTAATCAAGTTAATGTGCTACAATAGGGAGATGGAGATCAATGGAAAAAGATAATTGAGTACTTTCGGCAACGCCCGTGAAAAAAAAAATGAATTTCACGATCGTACTATTTATGTGAAAATAATTAAAAAATTAGCCTTTATAATCAACTAAAACATAAAAATAAGCTAGTTTAGTCAAGTTAATATGCTATAATAGGGAGATGGAGATCAATGGAAAAGGATAATTGCGTACTCTCGGCAACGTCCGTGAAAAAAAAAAATGAATTTCACGATCGTACTATTTATGTGAAAATAATTAAAATTAGCCTTTATAATCAACCGAAATATGAAAATAAGCTAGTTTAATCAAGTAAATGTGCAATAATAAGGGGATCGAGATGGATGGGAAAAGACAATTGTGTACTCTCAGCAAGCCCGAAAAGAAGGACTGAATCGTGCAAATTTATAATTTAAGCGAAATATAATTTGTTTAGTAAAATATTTCTTTATTTTTACACGCACTATAAAAATAAATTACATCTATCGTTCTGATATGAAATCATTAGAAGAAGAAAATGGATGCAAACTGATAATTTTGGACTCTCAGCAAAGCAGGGAATATGAACTGAATGGTAGGATGCATGGATTTCACGGGATTTTCCGTAGTTTTGGGAATAATGTCCGTAAAACTGTAATGATGAAGTAAAAATCCGTACGAACTACGGAAAATCCGTAAAAGTTGGTATCTCTGTGCTTGATGACATTTGTCCAAAATGGCGCACAAACTCCACATTTCTGCTTTTATACGGAATCAAATGGAAGCATGGCAACCTTTATTTGGCGGTTACGAGTACAGCGTAATACTTGGCGAAATTTTTCGAAAATGGCATACAAACTGAGCAGTTTTGTTTTTATATGGACAACTAGTAAAAACAAATCCAGAATTTTCACAAAATTCCCTGACTTTTCCCAGTTTTCCCTTACCATTTTAAAATTCCCTGACTTTTCCCGGTTCTCCCGGTTTCCAGGTTGAGTGGCCACCCTGGAATATAAAAATAAGCTGGTTTAGTCAATCTAATATGCGATATTTAGAAGATGGATAGAGATGTAAAAATATACTAATCGACTCTCGGTGATTCACGAGAACATAAACTGAATTGCACAATTGAACTGTTTATGTGCAAATAATTATAAAATTAACCATTCACGATTTATGCGAAGTTTGACAACTTTAAGAAGTACATTTATTACTTCCATGAAAAAAAATGATCTTTTTACTTCCACGCAGTAGTAAACCCCCATTACCATATCGATTTGATTGGCATTAACATCCATGCAACCGTAAATCCCCATTGTTAAGTTGATTTGGTTGAAATTACCGTGCATGTGGTCGTAAATTTACACTGACCTTCACAATAAACAATTTTCCATAGGAAACTACACAAATTCCATAATCCACAGTATGAGGAAGTTTCCCGTAAAAACTATGGAGAATCTGTAGTAATCGGCATCCCTGTGAGCAGGTCGGCAAATTGAAAATTCCCTGATTTTTCCCGAATGTTGAACAAAAAATAGATTTTTCCTACAATTTCCCGGACATTTTAGTCCACTTTCAAATTCCTGGATTACCCAATTTCCAGAGTGTTGAAGACCCACACCCTCTGACTCATCCATTGGACTCGAGCAATAATTTCCAGAGTGTGCACAAATCCTGAAAGAAAGAACTCACAGAGTCCAACAATCTAGCTCGCCCTTCCCCCCAACATCTAACACGTTAATCAAACTCACCAAAGAAAAAAAAATAAACCTTAGCTTCTCCCCAAGATACTTTAACCCTTTCCGGACGGTCAACGCACCCAAGCGTCGATTGATAACATGTTTTCAAGACTGCCGTCCGAAAAGGGTTAAACAAGGCTTCTCCCCACCAGTGTCAATACATAAGGCATCATGCTGCATCTCCCTTCATGGGGGGGGATCTATTTTTAGAATTCGATCAGTCAAGCTAGTGGAACTGAAAGTAAACATTCATCGCCCGGATTCGTTACAAAACAAATTGAAAAATCCATGTGGAAATATTTTCAGCACATATTAAAATATACTCTTGATCTCAACTGATTAAATTTTTATTTTTTTAAGAAATTAATGAAAATTTCGAAAATTTTAGGAATATGAATAATATTATAGGAAATTAAGGAACACAGAAAAAAGTAAGGAATTTTAGGAAGAAGGCGATTCCTGCTTTATGTTTCTGCAATATCATATCTACATCTTCAAAATTTCTTCAAAAGCAAAATTACTAGCATTTTTCAGAGCAAAAAGAATAGCATAATTTTAATATTTTTAAAGTGTTTATAACAATCCCTGTTAAATCATCCCCCTAACTTACTGCCAAAAAATTAAAGTTAACTGATGGTGGCAGTTTAGTGAGATTTGACTGTGCATTAAAATTACTCATAATGTACTTCAACCTGGCGCCATCCAAACACTGAATCCCCTTGCAGTCTTAGTACTGCCAGTACAACTCTATAGATTAGTTTTAATAAATACTATTTTAATGCACAATGAAGTAAAAATAATCATTGTTTCTCCATAGAAAACAATCTTATCAAAATATTAAATAACTTTTGATTTAATCAAATTACAATAAAGTCTATCTAAATTTTAAATAAGACTGAAACCTATTTATATCGAAAATGTAAGATATGAATTTTGTCTGCTATGTAGAAAATAACATTATGGTGAAACCCCTTGATAATAGATAGCCACAGGACCATGAACTTTTTCAAATACTTAAAGGGTTCTTTATTAACAGTTTTCTTGTACACAAATCAATATAAAATTTTATGGTGGATGTATGCCTTCATGCTGAACAAACAGATGGCTACAATTTCGGAAAAGTTTTCAGAAGGTCATAAAACAAGAAGTATTATTGTCAAAATCTTGAATTCAAGTTTTCGGGAAGATAACACTTTCTGTATACTATAGTATAAGAAAGTAAAAATTTTTATAATACATACCTTTCCTAATTTTTCTGATAAAATTTGTCGGGTACATTTATATGTTGATATACTCCATTGTTTGATAGAATCAATTTTTGAGTGGGAAGGCTTTGCAACTTGTGCTTTACTCTCATCTCCATTTAAGGCAGAACTGGGACTAGTTAGTTCAACAGAAGTATTAGCTGTAAATATTTCATGAAAAATGAAAAGTTTTAACAAAATATAAAAATCAATACTGAGAAATACTTACAATACTATACATACAAAATTATTTATAACATACAAATCAATAAAATGTCTTATACATCAATACAGAACTTGTTATTAAAAATGAGATGCAGAGAAAAATTGATAAATCTTCAAAGTATATGGATTCATTTTTATAAACTGTACATAATTATCTACACTATTAAAAGTTAAAAACTAACAGCTGCATTTTGAGCTAGAGGCCATTCATGTAATAACACCTACAGAAGTCCCACTTGGCCTACAACCTCAAGTTTTTTTTATATATATATATATATAACTAAAGAATGTAATTCTGGAATAGATGTTTCGAAAATTCAAAAAATTTAATACCTTCTGCCAATATTTATGAAAACTTCTAAAACGGGGATAAAAATGTCACTCCTACAAAATAATTAGACTTTCAATTTTTTTTTTGTTTTAATAGGAAACAGACACATTTAAAAATAAAACTCTAAAAGCTGGACATTTTAAAAAGTTGATATATTTTTTATACAGATTTTTAAAAAAAGAGCAAAAATGAGTATTTCAAATATTTTCGAGTATTCTCCGTATTGCTTACTTTAAAACTGTTGCCAACCAAACACTTTTTTAGGTATGGTTTTAAAAATTTCCTTAGCTCTGGGAAACTGCATAGCTACCAACTTTGAGAAATAGAAATTAGGGAGATTTTCACATTGCACCAAAATCTCTATAGTGCTTTTAAAATTTTGTAAAGACTAAAGGGGGAAAGGGATTTTTATTTTTAAAGTACGAATTATTTATTTTGAGTAGGAATTTTTACTTTTCCCTAATAAAATATAGTAAGTAGGTATAACCTTAAAGAATCTCTGCCTTACCCAAAGGTATCTGGAAAAAGACTGTCGTTGTGACAGTGCACCTAGGACATTCAGCACAAGCACATGGCGAACAGCCAAAGGCAGGAAAAATCTCGCCGGATCGATTGCCAATCCATAACACTACACCTATAGTCACCGCAAGGAAGCCACATGACTACACCAATGCAAACCCAAAACAAAAGGGACAAGAGAGCCAACCAGAAACCTGTAATCTGCTGAGGGTAACCACTTTATTAACTTAAGCAAAATATAAATGATAATGAAGCAACTTGCTCCTATATAAGGTAATGAACAATCGAACTGACAGTAACCATAATCACAACAAACGATGTCCATTCAGTCACCGCCAGACAAAACCTCCGTTGAAGTAGATATAAGAATATCAAATCTAATCTGAACAAATAAATAAAAAAATTAATATAGAAAGTAAATTAAAAATTAACAAAATGATAAATATCTTAGTAATAGTAATAGTGGCATATTTGAGAAGTTTTAAGATTTTGGGAGTAACAGGCATGAAATTGCAGAGATAAAAAAAAAAAGAGAAAATTTTGAATTCATCTGATAAAGTGTGCAATGAACACCCATTTATATTAAATCTTGTCAATTGTAGACAATAAATTTGAAAGTAGAAAACAAAATTAAAAATATATCAGCTCTATTAAGAATATAATAATTAAATCTATCGAAATGAAAAATCCCAAATTAAAATATATTTTATGAAATTTCAATTATTTTATTATACCAAATAAAAATATCTCACTTTTAGCAATTAGATAAATACTAAGATGTAGATCAGTTACAGACCTTAACTCTTCAAAAAAACTGTTAGATAAATTAAATTTTTCAGGCACTGATGACAAAGCTAAAAAAACTTGATATTCAATATTTATTTTTCTTATCTTGTTTATTCTATTTCTAATGTATAGAAACTATTTATAACCACCTTTACTTGCACTACATCTTGCTAACATTTGTTTAATGGTAAAAGTGCATTTATTGGTTACAGGATATTCATTAACAGTGTCTGTCTTCTGCTTTCTGTTGTGGTACTTGTATGTTGCTGAACCTGGAGCCTCAGCAAAGTGGAAAATACTTTCATAATTAGATGAAATATACCAAGGATTATGTACAAATGCAGTTTTTCATGATGCTGCAGCAAAATAGTCTATCATTTCACTAATTATATGTTTGTATATAAAATAGTTTTTTCGTATAAAAAACGAAACAATTACAAAACTTTTAATCGATGCAAACAGATTGCAAAAGCGGAAAATATTTTCATAATTAAATGAAATATACAAGTGTATAAATGCAGTTTTTTACGATACTGCAGCAATATAATCCTTCATTTTACTAATTATGTTTGGAAAATTGTTTTTACATATAAAATATGAAACAATTACAAAAATTTCAGTCGATGCAAACAAATTACAGAAGCGGAAAATAACTTCAGAATTAAATGAAATATACCGAGAATCACATGCAAATGCAGTTTTTTGTGATGCTGCAGCAAAATAGTATTTCATTTCACTAATTATACATTTGGAAAATAGTTTTTACGTATAAAATAAGAAACAATTAAAAAAATTTTAGTTGATGCAAACAGATTGTAAAGTGGGAAATATTTTCACAATTAAACAAAATATACCAAGGTTCATATACAAATGCAGTTTTTTAAGATGTTGCTGCAAAAGACCACTGCTTGCAAGTGCCACACTCGCAAGGAGAAAATGGGAATGATCTCTAAATATTTTTGCACACAGGTGGTAGAAACATTCCTTGGATAAAAAACAAAATTCCCCGGGAAAAAATAAATGCTGAAATTCGCAAAAGTTGTCTGTTGATAAATTGCAGATGTTGCTTTCTTCAAAAATGCTTTACTTGTAGGGATTTTTTTCACAAATTGTTGGGAATTTTTTTTCTAAACTTCCTTACATAGGGGATTTTGGTCAAAATAGTCTAAAATTCAGGAAATTTTTATATTTTTGAGGAAATCAGGAGAAAGTGTAAAAATTAGTAAGTCTGCCGTAAAATTGAGGAGTTTCGGTAGCTATAAAATTGTAAATGCTCTCTTTGTTAATTTTTTACAATTAAATTAAGGATTCAATAGCCTACATTTTAACATTCCGTTGCACATTAAGCTTATCATGTACAAAAACATTGTCAGATTTTTCTGTCTGAACTTTATTCATTGCAACTAATGGAAAAGGGTAGAATGGTTTTAAAATATGATCTTTGAATGACCTATGCCTGATTATTGCTGGGGGGAGTCTGCATTTATATTATGGGTGTAAAATTCTATTTCTATTTTTTAGAGTGCAGATTGACTTACTTTTTGACAGGAACATGGGAAGCAATATTGACTTTTTACTCT
Source organism: Amaurobius ferox (assembly GCA_951213105.1). NCBI lineage: Eukaryota > Metazoa > Arthropoda > Arachnida > Araneae > Amaurobiidae > Amaurobius > Amaurobius ferox. Next base: position 99,610,731 of record OX578142.1, on the reverse strand, counting down.
TGGATGAGAGAGTGACTGTGGTAGAAGGAGATGGCCGATGGGAAAGAGTTGCAATTTATACTTTTATTTTGATTCTTGGGAGACAGGGAGACCGAGGGGAGGGGATGGCCCCCATTTTATAAATTTGCACTTTTATCAGTCTTAGCGACTCCTTGCCCTGGTTTTGTTGCAATTTTCATGTTGTATTTTCTACTCTGCAATGGACCCACTCGACCTGCTCATACTGAACTTTGACCCACTTTTGTTATTTTGCTACTTCTGCACACACACGGAACTTGCTAAAAAACTGATTGCTGTACTTAGTGACTGCTAGCTGCGAGCACCGCAGCTAGTTTATTTTATTTAGCATAACTTAAATATATGATACAAATTAATGTAGAAAAGGATTCATATATATCCATGCAACATTAATATGAAGAAATGGTATACACATTGAACCAAAAATTTACAAAGTGAATTAATTATTGTCGTGATTTGTTATCAATTAAAAAAAAAATTAGAGAAAAAAAAAGGGCATCTCGATCAACATTCACAGGATTCTAATTATCTAAACATATATAAATTTGTAAAACACTCAAATTCAAATTTTCGACTTTATTACATTACTTTCTTTATACATTATGTATACAGGGACATCATATATTGGGATATTATATATCTAAGACTTTGGGAAAGAGTTGCAATTGGGACATTATGTATGTAAGATAGTTTCATAAGAAAAAAATCTATATGAATTACCAAAATTATTTCATGTATCTGCTGTCCTATTTTACATATTCCCCCAAGCTACAAATCACAAAAGTATAATTTATACATAATTCCATCTTAGTAACTCTAAAATGGACATTTTGGCTTTAAAAAGAATAAAAATCTATTCCAGGAATAAAACAGAAAAAATAAAATTTGAATTTGATATCAATTGAAAGTTAGTTATTTGGATACTAATAATATACCTACTAATTAAAAAACAGTATTATTTTTTCTTCATAAAAAATCTGATGTAGGCAGCATATGACTTTCCTTATATAATGCAATGAATGCACTTTTTTCACAGTGAAAAAATGATGTATAAGATCTACAGCACAGTTTTTTAAAGTTGAATTGTACATTTGGCACTTCACCAGATGACAACAAGTAAAACTTTTTCGAAGTACCCAATTAACTTATATTTCACACAACTCTATATTGATAGCATCTTCAATATAGTCAATATATTAAAATATTTTAATAATTAATTCATCAATTTGGTGTCATTTTCGTTAACTTAACATCACTTTTGCAATGATGCAAATTTGTTAATGATATTTTCCTAAATAATTTCCACTGATTCGACAATTTTATCAATAAAATAATTGGCGACATTTTCATCAATTTCACAACATTTAAAAATCTCACCAAGTTGGCAATATTCAGCCAAGTTCGTCGGTAAAAGTTCACCAAGCATTACGGACGGAGAAATGGGTTATTCTTATAGTAGACTAGCAGTATATCTGTTCTTCGTACGGAATATATAATATAGGAAAATTCAAAATAATGTGTAAATTCCTATAATATTTTAAATGACATTGTTATTCAAAATCTTCTATTAAAACATTTAATTTAATTCTACTAGAAAGATGTATAAGAATCTCTGTTCTCACTATACAAAATTATCGTTATAGGCAGATATGGAAAATAAAATATCATGGTCCTGTTTGTAAATAAATTTACTAAAAACATTATTTAATTCCCACAAAGCAACAAGGATTGTCAAGGAAATTGAACTTAATTTTGCAAAACATTGAATTTTTAGTCAATTGGCATCATTTTCATTTAGTGTCATTTTACCAATTTGACGACATTTTAAAATGTCACCAAATTCATCGCTAAGTGAAACGGTTAAATTAACAGACAAACATTACCGAAACATCAATATAATACTATCCTCTTTCAAAACACAATTAAATTTTTTAATTTGACATCATTTTTATCAACTTTATGACATGTTTATCAATTTGGCAACATTTACAAAAAGTTGGTAACATCCTGTAAAATTCCTCACCAAATCTTTCCCCAAGCATTGCAGAGACTGATGAATGGACGGAGAAATGGGTTATTCTTGTAGTGAATTCTTATATTCTTTCCAAGATAATGAATTTTCATGAATTAGTCATCATTTCATTGATTTAGCATCATTTTTATCCATTTGGTGACATTTTTATCAATTTGGCGATATTTTCATCAATTTGGTGTCACCAGGATAGTGATATTTTGCCAAAAATCACCAAAATTTCACCAAGCATTACGGACAAAGAAATACGTCATCTTTATAGTAAATAAATGACTACTAACGAATTGCTAGGCATTAAGATACAAAACTATTATCTAAAGAATCTTCTTTCTTGAATGGAATGAACTAGATCCATGAGAATGATGTTAACAAATTTATTGCATAATTCTTTTGATAAATTTATTTGAAAAATGTGCAATATCTCGAGAACAATTCATGTTAGCATTCTAAAGTTTTTGTGTCAATCGCTTTCTAATGAAAAATTAGACAAGAGATGATTATTTACATAACTTTATTGAATTAGTCATTTTTTGATATTTTTTCAAAATTTTATTCAATAATTTGGGGGTCTTGCAAACATTTGATTGGTTGAAAAACAAAAGGCTTCCAGCATTCACTAATTGTAATTTTTGTAACAAATTTCGTTCAAATCGCTTCACTTGTTCATGAGATATCGTTTCCATAGACTCACTGACACACACACACAGACATCTCCTCAAAACCAAATGATTCATGTTTTAGGGATGCTTGAAATGTGCTCTGTCATCAAAAACTTGAATTCAAATTTTCAACCCCATCATAATACTTATACATTATACTATGTACATAAGGAAAGTAAAAATGCATAGATATCCAGTATCATTAATTTTATGCATGTGGATATTCATTATTTATTCTAGCCTATTTATGACCACTAGCTAGCTAATAACACTGAAAACAGGAAATTGTAACAGAGTTAGCTGCATATAAGTCTCACTATATACGTGTTTCTAAGATCACATCTGTAGTAAACCATGCGCATTAGGGTTTTTAGGTTTACTTAATATTCAATGTGTACAGGATGTCAAGGGAAGTCATGGATCGGGCAAATAACTCAAGAAATATGAGAGTTGTTTAGCAAAAGAAAATTTCATTTGGCAAATAGGTTGTAGGAATAGCGTATCCAGGGGGGTGATATCTAGGGGTCAAGACCCCTCCCCCTTCTACAAACTAATTTTGGCTACAAGAAAACTAAAATGTTCATTATTACCAGGTGCATTAGCTTCCCAGGAAGCTGTAGTAGGCAATGAAGATGGTGGTACAACAGAACGCTGAAGAGGTATTTTACTTGTACAATATGACCCCATATGAGATGTAGAACCAGAATGATCAGAATCTGGATTTTCATTAACAGATGACACATTGTTTAAAGTCTCTTTCATGTTTTGTTCCAAACTTACATTTTCTAGAGCGGATGGACCGTTTAAGGCTGATAACCTTGACATAATTGACCACCTAGGAATTAAATAAAGATAATATACATATACAAAACATGGAACAGTATAAACCTAAAAAATTTATCAATAGTTATGTTTGAAGAAATTCCTTGAAAATATGTAACATGGTTTTCCATCATGAATACTAATTTAGGACTTTGTTAAAATATATATATTTAAATAAAAAACTAGTACAATAATAAAGTTAATCTGTGAGCAATGTGTGAGTTGTTTTTAAAACAATTTTAGAGATATATCTTAATTCAATGTTTAACTTATAAGGAACTTAATATTATATACTTGAATGCAATAAAAAAAAAATAATCAGGAGAATATACAGAAAACAGATTTAGAAAAGGATAAAATCACTTCTATTATTAAGTTATTTTACTGAGAACATGTAATTAATACAGAAAAGATGAATTTTACATCAAATGTAAAATTATTAAACCAATAGATTAGCTGACCTGTTAATGATTTATTGATTTATTCTTAATTAGAGATGTTAATCAGTATTTATTAAGTAGAATGTAACTATAATAAATTAAATTATGCAGTCACCTATATAAATACAATTTTGTTTTGAGAAATTTTAGCATAACTCTCATATTTAAATTCAAACAATTTTTAGCAGTGATTTCTTTACTTAATTGTTAATAAGATATCTATTCATCCAAATTTTCATAAGTCTTGCATCCCAAAACTTTTGGTAAAATACTAAAATATTCAAAATGCTTTGTGTTTTATACTTAGATTTTTCAAAATATGCAAGGATTGTTAGCAAATACACAAAATATGCAAGAATTGTTAGCAAACATGCAAAATATTCCAGGATTATTAGCAATGTACATACATCAGTAAAACTTTTAATTTTTACTTCTGTCTAATATACATTTTTCTATTTAATACTTTGCTAAGATGCTCGGAAATTCTTGCTAAATCATAAAATATAACAAACTTACTTGATAAAATGAATTTGATTTTTATTGTTAGTTGCATTAAACTTTTAAAAGTGTTTAGAATTACTAGAAATGATTCACAACTTTAACAGGGGTGGGGAGGGAGTAAGATAATTGCTCTTCCCTGGATCTGCCCTTAGCATACATATACAGGAGGGAGACAATACCCTCAATCGTCTTACCCAAGATCTCACATATACAGTTAAACAACTATTTAACAAAGTCACAAAATTCGGTTTAAAATCTTTATTAACTAGAGATACACTGAATGATAGATCATATAGGGTGCGGTTGATGACCCAGACTATCCGACTCATCCTAGGATATAGAGCAGCTATTTGGACAGCCGATATATGTTGTGGTGTTTTACAATTCAAAAGAATTGTTGAAATTATAGTAACTATTGAAGTACACTAATGTTTGTAAAAATTGCAACACTAAGAATCACGTTATTCAAATGAAATTTATCTCAGAGCAGGGTTCTTCACTGCCAATTGCCACTATGCCAAATCGAGATAAAATATTTCATTTGGTGAGTACACAAACAAATTCAGTACAATCAAATTCGCCAAATTGTGAGTCTTAACTAATAGAAATAGCTTTCAATCACAATTGTGAGGAATACAATCAAAATATAATCGCTTATGAATGTTTTTATTTCTTATCTTTCAAGTTTCTTTTCCTCCAAATCAACACTTCCACTGCATTAATGCAGGTATGTTGCCAACCTATGTGCTCTTCATATTAATTTTCGAAGCAGGCAAAACTCATTTTCTGAGCAGCATAAAATGCTTTGGAGCAGTTGCGAAACTCACTTTTAGAGCAGCAAGAAATGCTTTGGAGCAGGTATAAAACTCACTTTTGAAGCAACATGAAATGCTTCGAAGCAGCATGAAATGCTTCAAAGCAGCAAATTAACTTTAGGAGCACTAAATTGAAAATATATCTATACCTAATATCTGTGAAAAAGTGTTTTTAAAAAAATTAATTGGTCTGCATACATTTAACACTAGAACGACGGAAGTGGTCATTTTGACCGAGTAACTACATTGAGAAACGATTCCTCCAAAAATCCCTCCGTCATTCTAGTGTTAAGTACATTAGCAAAATATAAGTCCAGACAATGACAATGTTGACTGTACAACACTGAACATTTAAAAGCACATTCAGTTTGAGAGGTAAAAAAACAGCCAATGTGTTTGTCCAATCTACTGCTCATTTTTTAAAATGAAATTCCCAGAATTTTCCAGATTTACGTTGTTGCCTTTAGTAAAATTCAAGATAGCGCATACTGCTATTTTAAAAAATTTTAAAAAAATATTAATTTTTGAATTAATTGATATTTATTATAAGTACATGAAGGTAGAAATAAAAAATTCCTCTAAATGTTTTATGTAATTTTGAATGCATACATATATACAGCTTGAACTTTTAAATGAAATTTTTCTGTCTTGCAAAAGAGCCTTAAGCTCAACTATTAAAATTGTTTTGAAATTTGCAACTGTGCATTTTTTGATTAGGCAATTTTACAAAAATTAAAATTTGTTATATTTTATTTATGTACCAAATATAATTAAAAACTTAACAATTCAAAGATTATATATACAACCTTCAAACCAATATTTTTAAATAAAAAAAAATTTCAATTATAATGTCCAATTTTCCTTCTCTAAAGTACATTTTAGATAAAATATAAGTTCAGAAGAAGTTTTTTCCAAGTTAAAAAAGTGAGTACAAGTATATGTTGCTACGATAATTAGTTTTTTCTGCTTCTGGAAAAGTATAAAATAGAATATATTTTTAATAAATTTATAAATTAGTTAAAACTTGTTTTGAATTATTGATACATACTTTTATACCCGCTACCCTTAGAAGGGGGGTAAAAATAAACAGTTTTTAATGAGATTTTCTAAGATGGGAAAAGTTGAAAAAGAAAGAAAATTTTCTTCACGACCATGAATATCAAAGCAAAATTTACTTTTCTGTGTAAGAATAAATAAATATGCAAAATCTATTAATTGTTTATTAATTTATTACTAGTATTTTATTTATTGTTTAATGCATTATTCAATAAAAAATATAGGTTCTTTAAAATAAACATTAACATAATAAAACAAATTTACCATTTAAATATCTGAAATTTTGTAAAACTGAGAAAAATGTCTTTAGATTCACGACAGCAAGGGAATATTGCATCCCTATAGAGTTAACTTTTATACTATTTGGAAAATTGTACGAAATATTTATTAATGCCCGAAAATAAAAACTGAATTGCGCAATTGTACTATTTATGTGAAAATAATTGAAAAATTAAGCTTTAGAATTAACCAAAATATGAAAATAAGGCAGTTTCGTAAAGCTAATGTGCAATAATAAGAGGATGGATATGGATGGAAAAAGATTACTGTGTACTCTCGACAACGCCCAAGAATAAAAACTGAATTGATCAATCGTACTATTTATGCAACAATAATTAAAATATTAACCTTTAGAATCAACCAAAATATGAAAATAAGCTAGTTTACGCAAGCAAATGTACAATAACAAGAGGGTGGACATCGATGGAAAAAGATAATTGTGTACTCTCAGCAACGCCCGAGAATAAATATTGAATTGCACAATCGTACTATTTATGGGAAAATAATTCAAAAATTAACATTTAGAATAAACTAAAATATGAAGATAAACTTGTATAGGCAAGCTCATATGCAATAATAAGAGGATGGACATGGATGGAAAAAGATAATTGTGTACTCTCAGCAGCGCCCGAGAATAAAAACTGAATTGCATAATCATACTATTTATGTTAAAATAATTCAAAAATTAACCCTTACAATTAACCAAAATATGAAAATATACTAATTTAGCCAACCTAATGCGCAATAATAAGAAGATGGGCATGGATGGAGAAAGATAATTGTATATTCTCGGCAACACCCGAGAATAAAAACTGAATGGCACAATCATATCTTTTATACGAAAATAATTAAAAAATTAACCAAAATGTGAAAATAAGCTAGTTTTGGCATGCTAATGTGCAATACTAAGAGGATGGTCATGGATGGAGAAAGATAATTGTGTACTCTTGGCAACCTCTGAGAATAAAAACTGAATAAAACTTATTTTTTTGGTTTACCCATTTTAGTTGGATCAGATCAACAAGTTGAAAATTCCCTGATTTTTATAGAATTTTCAATAAAAACCCATTTTCCCTGTTATTTTAGTCCATTTTTAAATTTGTGAGTGCACATTTTTAAATTGCACAATCGCATAATTTAAGAAAACATAATTTGTTTAGAAAAATAATTGTTTATTATAAATAAATAAATATATTTACTTGCATTATAAAAATAAAATAGTTTCATTGCTCTGATATGGAATCATTAGAAGATAAAAATGGATGCAAGCTGATAATTTTGGACTATGAGCAATGCACTGGTGCAACTGAATGGTGCAAGTCTTCACTTCGTGAATTTGCACATTTTATGGAAATAATCATAAAAGTTAGCAGTAGAAAATGTTCCTAAAGTGCCGAGGTACCCATGGCAATTGCAGGAATTTTGGAAAATTTTTAATATATGCCAAACATTTATTTTTCCATTGAATTTTGAGATTGACGCAGGTCGGAGCAAAATATACGGAAATGCGAAAATTAGTTTTAATGCGAAATGCAAAAATTAGGTTTTTTTTTTTTTTTTACTATTATTATTTCAGATTTTCACATTGTAAGTTTGTATTTATTAAGTTGCAGTTTATTTAACCTAAAATATATTTTTTAAACTGATAATGTATTAAACAATAAAATAAAAATTTTGTGAACATGTATTCTTGTGCAGAAAAAGTTAATTTTGATAACTGCAGTTAAGGAAAATATTCTCTGTTTTTTAAGCTTCAAATTTCATTGCTTAGAATCCACAACCATCTTTTCCATCCATCTCCATTTTCTAATTATTGCACAATAGGCAAACTAAATTTGCTTATTTCCATGTTTTGGTCAATTTAAAACAAATATTTTACAAAATTAACCTAATGTTATGAGAGTTAACTATGTGGTGGAAGAGCAAGATGATTCTCATAGTTAACTTCTCATGCAGTGCTTTGAACCTAAAAGCTCTATTTTTATTATTTCAGTTTTCAAATCATATGTTTATATTTATTATATTGAAGTTTATTATAAAATATACTTTTTAAATTGATAATATATTAAACAATGAATAAAATAAAAATAAATTAATAAAATTTAGTGAACAATTATTTATTCTTGTATAGAAAAAGTTAAAATTATGTTTTGATAACTGCAGTTAAGAAAAATATTCTCCACTTTTTTGGGGGGAAGTTCAAATTTTCTCATCTTATTTTACCTCTGAAAAATAATATCTTTAAAATCTACAGTTTTTTATTCTAAGGTTAGTAGATTTTAGTCCTAGCTTTTTTCTTATGGGACCCAGTTTTAAGCATGAATAATGCTTAATTTTAGGTGGTTAACTTATTGACCAAATAACTGAATTTAATATATATATATATATATATATATATGTTACTTTTATATCTTTATTACACACTGTGTGTACATCAATATAGAGGGCGATTTTCTTTATGGTATTGTTAATTTGCATCTTGCATCATGTATTATGAAATAATTTCATTTTAAATTTTAAAAATCCAGCTGAAATTTAAATAAACCAGTCTGTGTACAAGACTCATTTCATTGTAAGAAAATTTACTTCCCTTTTGATTTCTTTTTCCAAAAAAAAATGTCACTATTTCAACTATCTTCATGCTGCTATTGAGGTGCCCACCCTGCTAAAATAATACTTTCCCATTCATCTTCATCTTCTAATTATTCTACCTTAGAGTACCTGACTGAATTATCATATTTTTGTTTTTAATATTCAGGTGCAAAATATTTTGTTTAGAAGAGATAACATTCTTTTTATACATTTCAAGCTTCATATATTTTGAATTTAAAAGCATTTGTATTGCAGAATCAAATCAAATTTAAGACAAAGGAAATTTCAGCTATAAAACATTAATCTCTTAGCATCCGTGTTTATTTCTTTAAAAAAATAATTTCTTTCTAATATTTTTAGGGTTATTGTATCAGAGAAATCTTTTATAAATCCTCTTATTTATCAATTCATAATTTCGGAATTTTGTTAAGTTTTATGTATTTCTCACCCATGGCAACTCTATCGAATCTTTATTTGTTATTAAAATTTTTATGTTGTCTGCGACTGTTTGGGTATTGTATTCTTATATTTTAAAAATGGAAATAGCCATTGTCTGGTTTCTGCCTTCACATTAAAAATATACTAGCTTTTATAGCTGCTATTTTATGGCTAGGGAATGAAATTTAATAAATGGAATGAATTTAAATCAAATTTAGTAACTTAAATTCATCTCTTTCCTTTGTGTTACTACCTTTTCTCCAAATCGGGTGTCTCAAGCCTACTGTAAACAAAACATAAAATAAAAGTATATAACTACATAATTTTAAGTGTATTCAATCCATGAATATACCTCAACTGCCAGGTGTATAACATATCAATATAAACTTGATTTTAGACACCTGTCAGTGTCATTGTCGAAAATTTTTTGGCCATTAAAAATTTTGTTCTTAGTGGCCAGTGGCCACTATTAAAAAATCTGAAACAGAATTTTTACAATAAAATACTTCTAATTTTCAATAAAATATTTTGATTAATACATTTTTTTTTCAATAAATTTCGGCCGTGGATTCTGATACTCTGTGTCTTTTGGCGAGCCCCCCCAGACTCTGGGCTATGGAATAAAATTTTTATGGTAAAAATTGGCGGTGGCTTCAGTTTAATGTAGCTAAATTTATTTTGCATGAATAACATTTTGTAAAATAAAACTCAACTTTTGTAATATCGAAAGAAAAAAAAATAATTCTATCCAAAATCTGATTATATACACATATAGGGCTTTCAAAGAGATACAAATTTTTTATAGCCATCACTTTTAATTTTTAAGATATAAGCATTACAAACTTAAAAAATGTAAAATTGTCATACTTCAACTTGGCAAGACGATTACTCAAAAAAAATATCTTTTTTTTTTTAAATAAATGTAGATTTAGAAACTAAATTTCCTCTTACATATTCTTGTCCCTTATTATTTATATCTATTTTTTATAGTTTCAAAGGTATTTTGAGTGAAAGTATGAAAAAAAAACCTGTTCAAACAAATACTGCAAGTTTTTACGAAAAAGTAGAGCTCGATCAAAAATCCAATTATATACACATAAGCTTTCAAAGAGCTACACATTTTTGCTTATTGTTCAAAGCTAGCTCTTTTAGTTTTTAAGATAAAAGCATTACAAACCTGAAAATTTTCAATCTTCTTCGACTTGACAAGATATTTACTTGAAACTACAAGAGCTTTTTTTAATAATAAATATAGATTTTAATACTAAATTTTTTACTACACATTTTTGTAATTTACTATTTATATCTATCTTTTATAGTTTACTACATATTACGAGTGAAAGTTAGAAAAATGAAAAAGCACTCGCTAAGAGAGCTAGCTACTTTTTAAGGTTTTTGGAAAAAAAATTCAAAATACTAAAATATTGAAATTATTTTTATATGTTCATAATCTGAAACATATTTCTGACAAAACAAGAAACATTATTTACACTTTTATCTATTAGGTTTGGCGGTTTACACTTTTCATAACATTCAGTTTTTCAGCCAGAGAAACTCCAACCATAAATGTTATTCACAACAAACATTGTTTTGTTCTGTGTATCGCAAATATACCAGCTCACTTCAGGGCTTTAAGAATCTCTTAACTGTTAAAATGTTTAAAACAGTTCCTAATTGTCTGTTCTTAGACTTGTTCCTACATCATTCACATATTCAGCAGGTATAAGGTGTTATATAGTACATTCTCGAAAATGCAGACTCGTTGGGACTTTGCGAATTCGAGATTTTAGAGTTTTTTGGTTTATAGAGCTGGGATAAAATTCAAACTTAATATTAACTAAATGCACCACAAAGCACTATTTTTAGTAAAAATGGCAAAAAATGCAGTTTACCAATTAAAAAGAAATCTGATGTGGGCAACACATGACTTTCCTTATATAATGCAATGAATTTACTCTTTTTACAGTCAAAAAAATAATGTATAAGATCCATGGTACAGTGTTTTTAATGTTGAATTGTATATTTGATAATTTTCCAGATGACAACATGTAATACTATTTCAAAGTAACCAAATAACTTATATTTCACAGAACTTTAAATTAACAATTATCATTATTGATAGCATCCTCAATAAATGATATAATCCATATATTAAAATATTTTAACAATAAATTCATTAATTAGGCATCATTTTCATTACTTTAGTGTTATTTTTGCAATTTTAACAAAATTTTCGTCAATCTGGGGTGAAATATCGCCAAGATGGCGATACTATACTAGATTATTGCACATTAGTTTGCCAAATACATCACCAAGTGTTACAGACAAATGGAAAAAAGATCATTTCTTATAATATACTAGAATGTATGCCCGTCCCATCATATGACCGGAATCAGAATTTGTGAAACATTACTTCTCATTTGGCATCATTTTTATCAATTTGGCAATATTTTTGTCACTTTGGCAACATTTAAAAAATCTCCAATTTAGTGATGCCCCTCAAAACATTATGGATGGACAGATGGAGAAATAGGTTATTCTTATAGTCTATTCTTATGTTCTTTAAAAGATATTAAACTTTTATCAATTAGTCTTCATTTCATTGATTCAGTGCCAGTTTCATCAATTTAGTGAATTTTTATCAATTGGGTGACATTTTCGTCAATTTGGCAACATTTAAAAAATCACAAAGTAGCAGATATTCTGAAAAATTCGTCACCAAAATTTTATCCAAACGTTACAGACGGAAAAATAGGTTATTCTTATAGTACTCGTAGATTCTTATATTCTATTCAAGATATTGAATTTTCGTCAATTAGTCATCATTTTCATTAATTTGGTGTCATTTTTATGAATTTGGCGACATTTATGTTAATTTGGCAATATTTAAAAAGTCGCCAAGTTGGCAACATTCAGCCAAATTCGTCGCCAAATCTCACCAAGCGTTATGAACAGAAAAATAAATTATTCTTATTGCAGATAAATGACTATTGGCATCCAACTACAAAAGTATTACCCAAAGAATCTTTTCCCATGAATGGAGTGAAGCAGATCCACGAGAATGATGCCACCAAATTTATTGCATAATATTACATATGAAAAGTGAACATATTTCACAATAGTTAATTTTTTTTTTTATTTTGTGATTTTTTGATACATTTATTTTAAAAATGTGCAATATCTCAAAAACGGTTCATGCTAGCATTCTAATGTTCATGTCAATCGATTTCTAATAAAAAATTACATAAGAAATGACTATTTGCATAACTTTATTAAAGGTTTTGATTTTTTCAAAATTTCACTCGAAAATTTAGTGGGGTTCTGAACATTCGATTACGTTTAAAAATAATAGGCTTTCAGTATTCACGAACTGAAACTTTTCCACCAAATTTCATTCGAATCGCTCCATACGTTCGTCAGATATCATCTCTACAGACTCCTTGACACACACACACAAACATCACCTAAAAAATGTTTGATTCGTGTTCAGGGATGCTTGAAACGTGATCTCCCATCGAAAACTTGAATTCGAATATTCGACCCTGTCACAATACTTTCCTTTTACATTATACTATGTATATAAGGAAAGTAATATTACTAACCAATAATATTTTTAAATATATATAGAGGGTGCCCCAAAAAGATTAAAACACTCTTTAATTCTTTACCTGTTGGAGATAAGTGGGCAATGTAAATGAATATGCTTGGCTCGTAATTGAAGCTGACCCCTTTGAGAAGTCTGTCTGTTAATGATCTTGTTGCTCAGTGCTTTGCAATTCGATGTTATTTAGTTACTTGTTATTTATAGTAAATATGGCTTTCTAAAGAATAAGAGCAAAATATACAGTTGATTTCAAGGGTTTTGCATTCAACAGCGAATTCTTGAGATTTTTTGATTGAATGAATTGACTGTGATAAAATAATATAATAATGTTTCGAGTGTTTAACATTAAATATTATATTGTTTTAGGAAAATGTCTTCTTTTTCAGAAAGTGGTTAACGTAAATAAAATGGTTTGCACTTCAACCATGAGCTGATTTATGGCCATCTATTTTTATATCGTGTATAAGTCTGTCACTAAACTTGTAGTCTCATTTTCAAGTATTAAAAAGTCGATTTAACACAAAAATATGGCATTTGCTTATAAAATATAATTAATATAAATGATCTTATCCTGTTGTTTTAAATCTGTGACTTTGTCCGTCCAATAGAAAATACATCCCCAAAAAAACACATCTGGAAAATTTGAAAAACATCTGGATTTCGGATGTCAGAATTTTCCAAGTTGTACTATAATGGTTTTTAAATATAAGTAGAAGCAGTGAATTGTTTCTCAAACTATTTTAATGCATTTGAAAGTAATTATCATTCAATTAACTATGGCTAATAAAAATTTAAGTAAGACTGGGAAAGCTTTAAAAAGAGCAGCAAAAAACAAAATAAAAAAATCAAAGAAACACCAAAAATTTCAACTTTTTTCACTTATAAAAATGGCTCTTATAAAAATTTAAATCTTTGCCCTTTAAATTTTAGTTCTCATAAAACTAATTTTATTTAGCAGAAGCCCTTTTATATATTTTGTTTCAAAGACTAAAATTCCTATTCCTTTCATTGAAACATGCTCATTTTTAACACTTTACAACAAAGTTGAAAAGTGTTTATGACTTTGTTCATTCTGTCTGTCCGTTAGCACGATAACTGCCGTAAAAATGACTTAATTAAAATGAAATTTTAGTATGTTGTTCAAACGGTCTGTAGGACCTATGGGAATATAAATGAATAATATCACCCAATTAGTTTTGGATTGAACCCGGGTTGAAAAAATGAAATACATTGAGCCCTATGGGACCTAATTTTTCAAACATATTTTAAGCGGATTTAAAATTCACAAATTGTTTCGAAAATTTTAGGTAATATTCAAATTGTTCCATAAAATATATAAAAAAAAATTCAGCGAAATATATGCAGTAATTTTTTAAATAAAAATTAAAGTAATAATTACACCTCTTATATGAAGCGATCACGTGACCAAGATATGAAAAGATCATATGACCCACTTCAAAATGATATATGGCATCCATCTTGTCTCAAAATCGTGATTTTTTAAGTTCTTTTTAATTCATATTGAGTGTTGTATCCGTCCTAAAACCACTTTATTTTTGCTTAAATTCTGTGCATCTACATACTGAAACAACGCAATTACAATATATTTGAGTTTAAATGATCATCCAAATTTGATTATTTCTACAAGGAAGCCTATTTTTCACTTATGTAAAATGTAAACAGCAAAATATGTAGAATGAGTTGTATTAGGATTGCTGTATTTCTTTAAAACAAAATTATTTAGCCCATGGAGTCTGTATAGCTGATATGAATGAAATATTCATTGATTTTACAAAGAGAAAGACGAATTTTTTCAATGAAGTTTTAAGCATAGAGTTTAATTACTTGTAGCTCCATGGTCTTAATTTTTAAATAAAATAAATTATTATAGTATTGTGATGAATGAAATGAATGGGAAAATGTTATGAATGAAATGCTGTTTTTATAGAGAGATCCAGGCATGTTATTTTTTCTATGACATCATTTGAATGAATTTCAGTTGTTTTCGATGAAGTTTTCAAATATAATAAATTATCGTAGTATTATGATAGTTTTAAAAATATTACCAAGGAATGTATCACATTTTAGAGATGTTTAAACCAGGCAATTTATATTTCAATGCTGTCATTTGAATGAAGTTCATTTTTTTCAATGAAGGTTAAGTTTTCAAATATAATAAATTAATGTAGTATTGTGACAAGTTTTAAAATATTACCGAGGAATGTATTGCATTTTAGAATTGTTTTTTAAATAAAATTGCATTGAAGTTGGAAAGTGTTTCATAATCAATGCTTTAAGCATGATTGATCTTTCTTGTTAAAAGATGAAGCAAATGATCAAATAGAGTAAACAAAAAAAGTTTAACCTTGCATGATGAGGGCCAACGGCCGTACCGTGCTGAAAACACCGGTTCTCGTTAGATCACCGAAGTCAAGCAGCATCGGGCGCGGTTAGTACTTGGTGGGTGACCACCTCGGAACACCGCGTGCTGTTGGCCATCTCGGGTGCGGTATCCCCGTGGTTTGCGCGCTAGATTTGCACGCTACCACAAATGCCGCCGTGTTCATGCGGAGAACGATCACGTTAAACATGTGGGTCCATAAGTCCTTCCGAGAGGTTGGTGGTAGGGGAAGGAGGGTACGGTCCCTGTGGATGCCTCCCCCACTGGGTTCCGGTCTAAATTGGGTGGCACTTCCCGGCCGTCCATACAGTTACCTTACACCTTTCTGGTAGGTCGGACGGTCTGGGTCTCAACAACAACAACCTTGTATGATGAATAATGAGGAATTTGACGCTTGGATAGTGATAAAAATAAATTACAGCATGATGAATGACAGAGGAAGCCACCTACCAATGTCTTTCTCAGACAGATCCATGCATATATAACATTCAGAAGAACATGAAATTAGTGAGAAAGCCCTGACAAGTGTAGGGATGAAATAGGAGCTCTGTATATTAAGATTAGGGGAACAGCATCAGTCATAAAATATTCAAAACCACTACGAATATAAATGAACTTTTATGAAAAAATTGCCAACAATCTGCTATTAATGAATTTATCTTAGCCTTGTTGTTAATGAGCTCTTTAAAAGTACGTATTCCAATGCTTTTAGTACATTTCCATTAAATTTGTTTCATTGCATCAATGTTTTAGAACGATATATTTTTCACTGTTTCATTTTATCAAATAGCCCGAGACCCGACATAATCACAATAAGCGGCGTCTACTGTACTATATATCTCTTAAACAACAAAATATCATGTGGTGGTGCTAAACACAAAATACAGAATCATTTAAATAAAATTAAAATCTTGAAAAATCTAGATTACAGAAAGAAACCGCCATCGCAACTGAGATAAATGAATGCACAATATCATTGAAAGTCCAAACAGTATTATAAAAAACGAATGTACACGGTGTGTTTTTTAAATACAGTCGTTACAGAGCATTTATACAACCACAAAATGGGCTTTCTACTAGTTTTCTCTTAATGAAGAACCAGAAAGTCAGATTCGCTTGAAAATCAGATGATTGCTTAAATTTAACACAAGACGGGTGCACTTACGGTCAAGAAAAACAATACCCTAAGGAACCTCAGACTTTAACTAGAGCCAAATTTGACGAATTTTATGTGAAAACGTCAAGTCAAACGTATTGTTGATGCAACACAAAAAGGACCGAAAGTTTGGGTGTTGCCATTAGCACTTAAACAACAAAAAATGGCAGCTTTTCTACTTAAGATCTTAACCATTGATGTGAAAGCTTTACACAGCTGTTGAATATTGCGAATATCACTTCTGTGAGTTTGGAGCTTGCAAAGACATATATATTGAGACAGGGTGTCCAAATAATTACATACTACGGCTCCGCCATTGTCCCGCCCATACTAGCCATACTGAAGGTGGAGCTAATGTGACGTAACACATATAGGCCGGATTCAGACTGAGCTGTTCGTGTGTTGCCCACCCGTTGGTAGCTGTACGTCAACCAATCACAAGCTTGAACGCACGACCGTGCGTTCATCCGTTGAACATGGTTCAAGTTCATGTTCAACGGATGCGTTGGTCACGTGATGCGTTACCTCTGAAAAAACACCAATGAAAAGGCCTTATTATAAACAAGATGGCCGTCACTTCGATCAGAGGATTTCCAAATGCAAGAATGATTTCGAATATGCAGCAGACAATATGAAAATTATTCTGATTGGTGAGTTATGATTTGTTTATTTAAAAGACACATGGGAAGTTTACTCTTAATCTGTGCCATTTTGACGATCATTAGATAAATTACTTGTGTGATCACTTGTTCATTTGAACGTGTAGTCATAAAATTTTACTTTAATGTATACCGATCGCTTAATTTACAAATTTGGAACTGTACAATGACCCGATTTGATCCAATTTAAAAATGTATATCTGTGATTAAAGTAATCTCTCCACTTCTAATGTTAAACAATGTAAACTAGTAAACTCTCAATGAATGGATATTTGAGTAAAGTTTATATTGTAAATATTTTATAGAGACATAGCATATAATCGCACACAGTTATTCATCATGATCATACCAAATATTTCTATCCCTTCCGAACTCTATCGGTATTTCAAGTTTTGCGATGTCATATTTTTTCACATAGTTGTCATGAAGAAATCTGTCAGGATGTGTATGTGATGCTATTTATAAATTGTTGAAATTCATTTTAGATATAACAGTTTTTCAATAAATTATAATTAAATTAATATCCGAAAATAATGGTTTAAATAATTATTATTTGTGTAATGTGTTTAGTATGTTTTTGAGTCCTAAGTGTAATGTGTGTTGTTTTTAATCATTCCATATTTTGTATCCTTATGTGAATAAAGTAAACAACCCAGACCATATTTTGTTGCAGACTTCACATATAGCATATTTGTTATGTGGCATGCAAATTTGGGAATCTAATACACTTTAATAATTTTTTTTATTGCACTATTTATTCTGGCATTTATATTAGCATTTATCAACTTCAACACAGGGTCCTCATCCTAGTTATGAATGTTGTGATAATATATACTATTGAGACTACTTCACACGAAAGTGAAATATCGGTTAACACGATATGCAGGCTGTACCTATATATTTGTTTGTTTCATGCAAAATAGTAGTTAAGATGCAGTGGTTAATTAACATACTGACGAATGCCAGGGATCTCGCTTCAGGTGAGGGTCTCATTTTGAACGAAAAATAAAAGTAACATATCTTTAAGAAAAAATAAATTTCTTAAAGATTTTTAATAGTGATGAAGGAAATAAGGACAAACTCAAAAATGAATCCCAAAAAGTGGATTTAAAGTGTTTGTATTCGTATTTATGTGGAGAAAACATAATTCAAGCATTTCCAAATGTTGAAATAGTACTTCATACTTATCTGTGTTTGATGATTTCCAACGCTAATGGGGAAAGGTCATTCTCTAAATTAAAACTAATCAAAAACAACTTAAGAAGCGTAATGACTGAAAAGAGGGTAGATAATCTGTCAATTCTTAGCATTGAAAACTACCTTGTTAAAACGTTAGATTTTACATATATTATTGATACTTTGTTGCAGCAAAAGCCAGAAAACGTCCAATTTAAAGTACCCTAAGAAGTTTTAACTCTTTTCTTAGTACTGTGCTGTAATATCAATATTTACCGCACAGTTTAACAAATAAAAATGTATAATATTTAAACTCTTGTATCGTTTAATATTTTCATAAAATATTATTATTCTCATTTTAATTTAATTTCTGTTCAAAGTTTTGGGTGCAAATATTTCAAGTATGTTTATTAGATGAAAAAAAAAGTGTAGCAGGATTTGTATAGAACGAGATTCAACGTGTTTATTTTTAAGTACTTTTTCTTCTGAACTGGCTTTTAGAGTGTGTGTGTGTGGGGGGGGGGGGGTTCTTCGGAAAAGTTTGCCGGGGCCACATTCTCCCATGATTAGCCACTGTTAATATGAAATGTATTTTATCTTTTATCCAGTGCCAATGCACTTCTGTGTAACAGACTGTTTGTACTTACTCGCATTTTATGTGTAAATCCCAGGAATCTTCAAAATAGTGACTTTTAGATTTTGCAATTGTAAATCAATATTTGTGTAACAACATTTTGTCCATTACATCTGTAAGCAACATCTTAATCGCTGATATGTTATGTATATATTTATGTTAATTTTTTTACATAATTGGCTATAAATTTTACTGTAATTATTTGTTTTTTTCCGAGAAAAAATGCCAAAAGAGCACAGCTATTATATTTACATGATACTGGTATGTGAAAAAACTTTTGGCGAGTGATCACTGAGCTGAAATTTCTTATCCTGAATTATTTACTCGTTATTAGCAAAATGTTATAGCATATTATGCAGCAATACAATTAGATTTGTTATATTTTAATTTTGTAACTTGTCTGAATACAGAAGAAATCTATTTAGAAATATTTTTCAAGGTGCGTGTGGTATTCAAGTTCAAGTCTAATATTTATTACCATGAATTTTTATCTACAGCTAGATACCATAATTTAAAAATATTCATTCTAATATTTGAGGACAAGCAGTTTTGATGTGCTTTTCTTTACCAAGGATTATAAAGTGATACTAATTCTGATTTAATTTGTTACAAGAATTTAAAGTGTCTAGAAAGAGCCCAATTATATTTCTTGAAGGAATGAAAAATCTCTAGCTGATGCACACATCTTCTGCTCGGATCCCTGAAGATTGTGAAAAGGTTAAGGTATGTTTTTGTCACATTAGTTTCAGTGCTTGACATTTACTATTCCTAATTAATATACTGTAAGTTAGAAATTCCCCAATTGGTGATTAAAAAGTGTAAAGTGAATGAATTTAAGTAAACGTTAGATGTTGCTATGCTGTTAAAAGTCAAATACTTGTATATAGAACTTTGTGGGGTAAATTGTTCCACATTTATAATATATGCTAAGTAAATTTTTATAATGACAAACACATCTAACATATAAATACTATCTTGCTGTAGTCATTTTAATTCATAATCTGCAATTTGAATCCTCGTGATTCGTTTATCAGTCTCTTAAACACACACATGTGGGTTAGTCATTTCATTTTCAAGGACTTTCCAACGATCGTTCGGAAACACCTGACCTGTGCATGCAAGCAGCTTACTGAGCAAAGAAATATTATCAAGAAATTAAATTTAGCATTTTTGAAATTAAATTTTTGAAAATTAAAATTTTCATTTTCATTACAATAATCAATCTGGTCAACTAAAATTTCTTAGAATAAATGCAAATTTTATTCTGGTTTCCAGTTTTATATAAGCAAGCTAAACAATGTGAAATCAACTGTAAAAGTTACTGGTTTTAGATTTAAATTGTATCTTGTGAAAATAACCTGTTCCAAATTAAATTGTAACTATCGTGAAAAGGATCAAATTCAATTTAAACTGCATTCATTGTAGGACCAATTTTAATCTGATTCATATATTGCACATATAATACATAACCCATTTGTCTTAAAAAGTTACTGCTAGCTTGGGACACCATCACAGTATGCATCAACATATCAAGTGCATTTATTTCCCACACAGAAGGTGTTTATTTAGGACATATGCAGGCTATGATGCCAAGTAGTAGCACATGCCACACTGTAGCAGGCACATATTTTTAATATGAATAAGCTGCATTTTAATATTTTCTTTGTTAGCACAGCCTATTCCACTGAACAGTGGGTGCATATATTTAGTTTGCATAGGTCACATTTTATTTTTAGGTAGTGTTGTATAGCAACTTATATCTAGATAAAATAGTGCTCACATATTATTTGTTTATAAAAGTTATTGCTAAAATGGTGACTGTTACAGATAGCAATTTTTAATTTTTCAATTCATTAGTTTTTTAATTGGTAAACATTTAATGATTTTTTAAAACTATTTTAACTAATAAAAGAATTTAATATTCCAAGATAAAATTACTTTTATATAGTTTAATTTAGGAGTCAGATTCGGTATATTTTTACTAACTCCGACTGCACAGCCCTGAGTGTTCCCAATGATCAGTTTGTAAACATATGATGAAAATATTGCATAAAAGGAAGAATTGCTAATGACCATTATATATATAGAAACATGACATGTGAAATATGCCATGCTAATGGGGATTAAGATTTAGCAACTTGTTGGCACTAAAGTTAAAGCTTTATATCATTCCAATATTTTAGAAGCATTTTCATTGTCCATGAAACATTATTTTTTGAAAATGTTTCATATAAGCTAAGATAGCAACACTATTTTTAATCTGCTTCTCCTGCATAAAAGTCATATTTGGTTGTAGAAATTTGCATTTTTGTATAACTAGTTAACAGCCAGTGGGTACTTTTTTTTATCGAGTACGACTAACGATAGAACTTAAAGCCTCACTTTTATGATCAAAATCTACTGCTTTATGGTATACATCAATCCAAATGCAGAAATTTCAAATAGAATTTTAAAGTTTAAAAAAAGTATTCGTAACAAAAAACAAAAAACAAAAAAAAAATGAAGACATGGGTTGCCCATGTGTGGTTTATGTCAGGCCTTTGCTGATATTATATTCATTTAATTTTGTAAAATAGTTAAAAATGAGAATTCTTTAAAACTGTATACATTTTATTTTTTACAGGTTTTTCTGAATTCAAGTATGGACTAGAAAATTTAAAGAAATTTTGATTGGATCTAGTTTTGTTTTAAAAAAATATTCATATTTGTTGAACATAATCTGTTATAAAATATTTTATTTCTTATATCTAAAAATTTTAGCTGTATACTTCTGAAAAATAAATAAATTAAACTTATGTATTTGATTTTACTGTCAATTAGTATGATTTGAATTTATCCATATGTGTGGGATTCAATGCTGAAACAAAAATATCTCAAAAACTGTTAGGCCTAGGAAGCTGAAATTTGGTAGGCAATCAGTTCTTACCCCAAAAATTGATGTGAATATCTTAGAAATTTTCTCGGGGGAGTGTGATACCTTTTGAGTTAGGTTTCTCTGTCGGCCCAAAAACATCCCAAATACCATAATGTATAGGAAGCTAAAATTTAGTAAGTATTTAGTTCTTACTCCAAAAGGGTGCATGAGTAAGTTTTTTGGAGGGGTGTGCTGGCCCCAATATGTGTTCTGCTTGGTGAAAAATATTGAATAAGACAAGTCCAATATTCAGCTTCACTGTTCTTATTAAAATGTTCTCTGTAGAAGCGAAGCTGAATATTGGACTCGTTTTTAACTATCTTATAACAATGGCTATTCATATTACCATTGTTGCAAGCAAACTGTCACCAACTAAAAGGGCTTGGAGATATTTAAAATATGGAAACTAATATGGTTTCACATAAACGAAGAAATATCTCTATCATAAAAAATTTATCAGACTGCGGTAAGACCCAATAAGTTCAACACTTTTCTGTATAGAGGGAAAATATTTTAGCAATGAGCAGTTGATCAACAAATTTGAAATTCTAATTCAGATATGTTTTCGAAACTGGATTCACAGTTAGTTATATTGGTTTTTAGTTTAGATTCAAATGTGGATTTCAGTTAATTTGCTAAAAAAAATTTATAAAATATGTGGTTTATACTGAAATATTCTATTAGATTTATTATAAGAAACATCTGTTCTTCATTTCCATTCAATTAATGTTAATGCATTAATAAAAAATAATTATTTTTCTCCTTTAATGATAATTTATTTCTACGTTTTCTTTTTTCATTATTCAGTATTTTTCTCGCTTGAGTGGAAGTACAAACAATATCTGAAAAAATTTGTACAAGCACATACGGTAATTTGCATCATTGATTTTC
Source organism: Amaurobius ferox (assembly GCA_951213105.1). Taxonomy (NCBI): domain Eukaryota; kingdom Metazoa; phylum Arthropoda; class Arachnida; order Araneae; family Amaurobiidae; genus Amaurobius; species Amaurobius ferox. The sequence continues at coordinate 99,587,644 of OX578142.1, read as the reverse complement.
AATGGTTATAAGCTAGTTTTATTATATTGATGTAAAAAAATATAACATTACAGGTTTGAAAGTTGAAAAAGCATTATTAAGATCATGTTAAGAAATTCAAAATGTGTTTTTGTGAGCATGTCAACTACTGAACTCAGCTTTGAAATTTTAAACAAATGTAAAAATTATCACAACTCATTCTAACAAAATGAGCACATTTTATTTTTTTAACTAAATGTTAATTCTGGAAGTCCAATTGGATTAAATTTTTTTCATTGTTAAATATAATTTGCATATTATTTTGATAGCTTGATGTCGATGTGAAAAACAAAACTGGCGAAGTAGCGACAAAGAGGAACTATTGAGAAAACCTATAAGATGACCTGATGGAGCTGTATCATCAATGATGAGAATTTCATTTATATTTATAAATACTATTTATTTAATTAAACTATATATATATATATATATATATACATATAAAAATAAGTATATCACGAACGGAACTCCTATTTAATTAAAGGAGAAAACAGAAACCTTACAGAGGATGTGGCGCATAGCAGCTCTGCATCCAGAGTGGAATACAAGGATATAAACAAGAAGAAAAAATAAGCGAGAACAGGAGTGACCATATGATTTGCATAGAATGGCTGGGGTGGATTGCGACACCCCTTTCCCGCTTAAAGCAGCTTTTACGACCCGGGCAACGCTCACGGCACCAATGTAACTCAATGGTCAATCTCCCACATGTGCAAAGACAGAAGCACCCGAACGGACAAAAGAGCAAAGATGGAACCAAGCATGGAAGAGATACACCTTACTATCCAGCATGAAAACACAACATTTTATAAGGGAAAGTCGCACATGCGCGAAAAGACTTCAAGATGATAGGATCGCAGATATGAAAATATATATGATTAAGAATTCTCATTTAGAATCAAACAATGTACAATTTCTTTCTTTGAAAAAGGAATAGTAATAATGTTGTAAAAAATATCTAGGGTAATTTCTTTTTAATGCATCATTTATCGCTTTGTAAGAACCAACGGTAGAAGATTATTCAACTACAATAAATTATGTAAAACCGTGTCTTCATTTAATATTGAATCCTGTCAATGTCATAAAAATATACATTGTGATCCCTACCACAAGCATATAATTACTGGAAACTTAGATTTTATAAAAGATAATAAACTCAAAAACTTATTACAACTTGGTACTAAGTACCGAATACAAGAATATAATGATATTTATAATGAATTTAATTACGATCTGGAAACCTTCATATACAAAATGGCTGTCAAACACAGTATACCTGTACAAACTTTTAACGCATGGAAATATGCCTTTTACAGTGCTTTTTGCCAATTCTACCCGAGAAGAAACAAGGATTCTGGGAGTTCTCAATTTCCGTTTTCAATCAAACATTTTAATGAAGAATTCGTATTGACATACACCGACAAAATCGTATCGAATTTTGCATTCACGTGTAAAAAATTCTATGTCGATACTTTAACACAATGCTATAAGGATTGTGCCATGTATACATTAATTCCTAGTAACGAATCAATCATCACTAATAGAATAAAAGCACTGTATAAAAGAATTGGTATGGATATTAAATCAGTAAAATTTCCATACTTGATCCTCATTCCCAAGTTACACAAACAGCCAGTCAAGTTCCGTACTGTAACAGTGGGATGCGGATCATACCTAGAACATGCAAATAAAAAACTTCTGAAATTACTCCAATATGTTATGACTGATATTAAGAAGCAAAACTCCATAATGTTAAAAAACGGACAAGAATTGATAGACCGACTGAAATTTTGCCATAAAGATTTAAACTTCAGAAGCTACGATTTCAGGGATCTGTTTAATAACATCGATTTAACAAACCTACAAATGATCTTGAAAGAATTACATGAAGAGTATAATTTAAAACCATATATAACTCTCAGAAGATATTTGGATTTGATTGAGTTGGTTTTAAATGAAAACATACTATATGACGGTATGCATTTCTACAAACAGGTCAAAGGCATACCCATGGGTGGTGCATGCTCATCAATATTGGCGGATATTTATCTATCCAAATATGAAAGAGGAACCCATCTATTATCGGAAATACCTTATTTCCGTTATGTTGACGATGTGATATTAGGGGGTTATGCAAACACCCCTGACATAGATTTTGCATTCTACCCAAGGGAATTGGACTTAATTGAAAACCCGATCAATGAGGATGGATCGACAGACTTCCTGGATTTGTCAATAAGAAAGCACCAACAGTATGGAATTTATACAACCATACACGACAAGAGAAATTCATACAATATCAAAATTAATAATATTATTGATTGGAATTCAAACCTCACTAAAAATATATTCAGAAATATTATTATCGGGTGCTTCAGAAGAAACAGAAACTACAGTACTTTTAAAAAAGACTGCATTCATGAATGTAATAAAATAATAAATGATGCATTAAAAAGAAATTACCCTAGATATTTTTTACAACATTATTACTATTCCTTTTTCAAAGAAAGAAATTGTACATTGTTTGATTCTAAATGAGAATTCTTAATCATATATATTTTCATATCTGCGATCCTATCATCTTGAAGTCTTTTCGCGCATGTGCGACTTTCCCTTATAAAATGTTGTGTTTTCATGCTGGATAGTAAGGTGTATCTCTTCCATGCTTGGTTCCATCTTTGCTCTTTTGTCCGTTCGGGTGCTTCTGTCTTTGCACATGTGGGAGATTGACCATTGAGTTACATTGGTGCCGTGAGCGTTGCCCGGGTCGTAAAAGCTGCTTTAAGCGGGAAAGGGGTGTCGCAATCCACCCCAGCCATTCTATGCAAATCATATGGTCACTCCTGTTCTCGCTTATTTTTTCTTCTTGTTTATATCCTTATATATATATATATATATATATATATATATATATATATATATATATATATATATATATTGATATTGCAACAAACAGCTTGCTACCAGCTTCTCAACCAGCTGCTATATGCTCTCGTCTGGTCTGGGTTTTCAACAAACAGCCTGTTTTGATTGCTCTCAAACCAATATAATTTTAAAATACACGACAACATGGATTATTCCTTTTATCTATTTTGTTTTCTCTATGAAGTAATGTGAAATACTCAGTAAAATCCTACTTGAAATTGAGTGATGTTATCAAAAATTTTTGCTATTGGCTGGTATTATAAAGTTGTTGGCCTGAAAGCATTCTAAACTGATTAAAGGAATAGAAAAAAAAGAAAAATTATAAATGCAAGTGGAAATGTTAAAAGTTACAATATTATGGGAAAATAATTTTATTTATAAAGGTAAGCTGATTTTACTGCTAAAATATATCGGATAGCTTAATGGTGCTTTATTGGCTATTTTTATCACTCAGATATCCTTCTTTTTACTTTGACGAATATGTTAGGAAAAAATATATATTATAAGAAAGAAGTTACTGCAATTTTTTTAAAATGTCAATTTCTTCTTCCATAAACTTCAGCTTACCAAGTTTAATCTGTTAAAGCAATTTAATATTTCAAAGATCGAATAATGATAAGAAGCGAAAAGAATTTGTAGTAATGTGCATTGATTTATTGAAGATATTAGCTAGGAAGAGCATTGGTTTATGTGAGTGAAATAAGCATTTGTCTTGTTGGATTATATTTATACTTCACACAAAATGCTGACACCTGATTTAATAATTTTTTAGCACTATTCTCATTAACTATGAGTCAGTTGCTTATTATTCATATTTGTCTATTTCAATATTATTTACTGACAGTTGCAGAATATAATTGTAAAGTCAGTTAAAGCTAAAACATGTTAATATTTGATTGTTCCACATCAGAAAACAGGATTAGCTTAAGTTGAATCAGATATGAAATTAATTTACTGCTTAAAAAAGTAGATTAAATTTTTTGTGTTTGGATAATACTTTTCACCGTCTAAGTAGTAAAACTTAAAATACCAAGAAAGTCTAGGTATTTTGTAAATAGTAATACCTTGGTAGCCAAACAATACTTTAACAAACACTGATGAATATACAAAAGACACAAAATATAATGTAAAAAAATATGCATAGCGGAATGGGCACGAAATTGTCATAAAGAAGCACCCAAAATTTGCAAAATGGTAAATCTACTAACATATGCACTAAAACCTCTGAGTAGTGCATAAGGTTCATGAAGCCTTTTAGCCAAAAATTATACAATTTAGAAAGCAAAATAACATTTATATTTAAGGTAAGTATTGTTCAACTTTACTTTTAAAAAATGTAACATATCTGGTAAAGATCTCATAAACTAGGGGATTTTTCACAGCCAACATACTATTAAAAATCTGAGTTCTTTTATAAGAAAATGAATGGGAATTCAAAAGATTTTATTTTTACAATTATATATATATATATAAACCCAAGGCTGTTTATTTAAATTTATACTGAAAGATATTAATTCTAAAGATGCAATAGATGCTAATATATCAATTCTCAATTGTTGGTAAATTGGTGCATTTCGAAATTACTAAATAATTAAGAAGAAATATAATTAAGATTTTTCCAATATTGGCAGAGAGAGACTTTCACAAATAAATAACCTCATAAATATATTAAACGAGAATTGTGGTCAAAAATACACAGTAAATACAAATAAGCTCAATTCAAGAATTTACCAAAATAGGATTTCAGTTGAAAAATCCCTAAATGGAGAATTTGAAAAAACAGATTTACGTACATACTGGGATATGGCCATATCCCGGAAAATATGAGATTGCATCCTTCACCCGGCCCGGGGGAGCGGACACCACACGAGCGGAAAGCCCGAGATTTCCAGTAATTTTTTTAAGCTGGGGAAATATTCACAAGGGGAACTGAAATATGAAGCCCGCCATAAAGTTTGTAGAGGGGCATAATTTGGGGGACATGCCGGCCTTGCCCAAAGAAATTTACAAATTTAGAACACGTTCCCGGCCGAAGACAATTAAGTCACGGCCGAAATGATTTTTATTCAAATGTGTTTGTACAAAGAACTAAGACAAAAGTTTTTCAAACATTTATATTTACATATAGCTAAATTCAACACAATAATCTCATGTACTCTATTAAAATTCACTTAAATTTTTTTTCAAACTTCAATATGCCCGGCCCGACTTTTTAAATACTGAGCCCGACCCGACTCACTGGACAATTCGGGCCTGCGCTAATTGACCAGACCACAGCAGACCTCTATATGAATATATTATCATAGAACAATATGAAAATCAATCGAACAGCTGCTGTCAAATAGTAAACAAATCCTAACCAATCAAGTTGAGCCGCACAAAGATTTCTTCTTTCCCACACCATTTGCATTTACATTTAAGACTGCCGGATTATCAGCTGTCGAAATGAGGTAAGAAATAAAAAAAATTATTAAAAACAAAATATTGAGCAATAAATATTTTTTTTCCAAAAGCATTAGACAAAATGGTCACTGTACAGTACGTGAAAAACATTTAAATTAATTTATATATTAAAAAGTAAACTTCTATAAACAGAAATTTGCATACAAAAGCATTTAGTCTATTACAATAAATATATCTTAGTACAGTTGAATGGACCTGACCACAGCCGACGTCAGATATTTTGGGCATATACAACGAATGTGCACCCTCCGTATTTTACAAGTTATTGATCTATTTTTACAAATGGTTTAGGCAAAAAGGGGTTCGGTTTGTGGAACAGTCCAGTTGTTAGTTCACGGGGATTGCACTAGGATCACCTAAGTTTGATTCTCAGCTCTGCCCAAACTGTCTATGTGTTCATGCGGAGTACGGGAACGTTAAATATGTGGGCCTGGAAGTTCTTCCGAAAGATACAGTCCCTGTGGTGGCTGCCCCCACTGGTTTCTGGTCTAAATTGGATAACACTTCCAATTGGATGTCATTTAAACAGATACCTTACACATTCGGGTAGGTCAGATGGTGTGGGTAAAAAGAAATGAAGCCTCCCGAGCCCCTATGCAAAGAATTCTTATGCCTTACCTATTAGGGCCTCTGTACTAGACTGCGGTTTGAGAGGTATGGAATACTATTTTAAGTAATGTTTCAGTAATAACTGAATTATAATTAAAATAAATTAATGACATTAGCAAATTTATTGAAGTGAAATCTCGGTTTTGTAATACAAATATTATATGCAGGAAAACAAAATACAAGGAAAACTCCATTTTAATTAGAATACAAAAATCAAGGGAAATATATAAGAAAATAAATAGACCACTTATCAATCTTTACTTTTTTTCATTTGATAAAAATTTAATCAAGGACAATTCCAAATATATTTTCGTATATTTCATTCAAGATTGATTTGGCTTCCATAAGAATTTTTTACCTTGACCTTAATACATAGACTTGTAAATTTCTTTATTGTAAACAACTATGCTACTTCTAATTTATACAAAAAGATTGAAGCAAATAATAAATAAATATCAAAGAATGTAATGTGAAATTGAATAAATACAAAATCAGGATATTTGAAGTCAAATTTCCTATTAACTATTAAGAAAACAACACTTCCTTATAGCTTAGATATGTCTACCAAAGACTTGCTGTAGCTCGAGTATAAATTGTGTGCATATTTTCTTTCAGTTCCATTTCCAATGGAATATCGTCTGATGTGGGTAGACAGAGAGAGGTTCGTTACTCCTGAAAATCCCGCTTGACGCTTAGCTTTACTAGACAAAGTGAACATACTTTGTTTATTTACAAATTATTTTGACAGACGCTATCTCCTTTGTCAGCCATAAAACCAAAATAAATAAAATATTTCTACAAAATTAACTCTTTATGAAAACTTAAAACAAAATTGTAACACGTTACATATATAAACGTACAAGGTTACCAAATTGATTTTTAAATGAAATGATAAAATCAGTGGTGTGCAGCGATATTTTGCTTTAGGCAAGCACAACATTTAATTCTGTATATAAAAACAGAAAAAATATATTGCAGTCAACCCTTCTATATCGTGGTACTCTCATAATGCAGATTGTATATAATATGGAGCAAAAATTGCGACAGCCTTGCCATAAGGCAATATTCATAAAACGCAATAGTCTTATATATATATATATATAAAGCGGTTTCTCTATAATACCCATCAGTTTAAGCAGTCTCCCTATAGCATGATTACACTTTTACGGTTCGAAATTAATGAGGAATTCGCCTGTTTTTTCATCCACGTACATCACCATATTTCAATTTCAGTTATCAGGGAAATCCTCTGTAAAATAAATTAATACATTCACCTCAAATGCATTGGTAGATGAAAATATGGGTAAAGAATGGATTTCTAATTTCAATTTAAGTGATGTGAAAAGGGGAATGGGTTTGGGGAAACAATTAGAAAATTACTTTATTGAAAATGATCCTTCATTAGTACGAAGTCCAAATTTTAAAAGATAAATGCAAAGTGAAGAGCATATAAAAAGAATTAGGCCACTAACTAATATTTAACAGAGGTGATGAATATTAATAGAATTTTTGTTGGAAAAATTTATTAAGTTTATATTTCACATTGTTTTTTCATTTTCTTATAAAGTCTTAATAAAAATAATGCGAAATATGTAAAATATTTTTGCCTTTCTTTTGTATCTATAAACTTATATTTCATAACCATATTCACCATAACATGGTACTCTAAAAATGCAATTTTATATAACGTAGAATGGATCAGTCTGATTTATATGTTCTGAGTTCCACTTAATGCGGTTTTCGTATAACACAGTACGATACGAATTGTTCTGAGTTTCTTATAACGCGGTATGCGGTTTCCATATAGCATGGTACGAATTAATCTGATGTGCACTAATCTGAGTTTCACAATATAAAGAGGTATGAATTAACACTAGAACGACGGAAGCAGTCATTTTGACCGCATAACTACTTTGAGAAACGATTCCTCCAAAACGACTAATCCCAGCTCATTGAAATTTTATGACTTTCCTTATTTTCTTTGCAAAAAATGTGTCGAAGAAACATCCGAAATGCTGAAACTATGATGTTTTGGTTTTGAATTAAAGGTATGTTGTACATTTTCTATGGCGGTCGAATTGAGCGCTGCCCGTCATTCTAGGTAGTTCAAAATATCAGTCATTTTAGTGTTAATCGCATTATGGGAGGGTTGACTGTACTGTTGAATCTATTTGTACATAAATTCCAATCTTCTACATTTTTTTCAAACGCATTAACCACTTGACCGGCCGAGAAAACTCTATCTCACTGATCCAGTTTCGTCCCCTTTCAAGAAGCTGATCTGTAGCTAAACTGATCGCAGAGACACTTCGTAAATGTTTGTTTTCCAACTGAGCATTCTCGTTCCCCCTTCATAGAGTTTCGTCCAGAACAGAGCACCAGGCGCGAAGCGCCTTTAATCTCCAATCTCTAGGTGTGGTTCTTATCTTCATACTGTGACATTATTTCATTGGTCCATAGTTGGAGGTTCGAGGTTTTTGATTTACTGTTTTTATTATTTGTCCTAGCTCCTAGTGTGGCAGTTTGTTGCACATTAAGAGTTTAAGCAGTTTGGGGGGTTGATGCAGATCTGAGGGTAACCTAGCATTTTAGCAGTTTAGGATTTTAAACATTTTGTAGAAAACCAAAGATCGCGAGTTTTCGTTAATATCAACTGATTAAGGTGGGACGTTCCTAGTACCGAATATCAAAGTTAAGTACCGAGCGGGGTCTCTTACGAGATTTAGCCTTGCGATGATCATAGTCATGCAGATTAAATAATAGTTCATTTGGGACAGATGGCAGATTTTTGTAGAATTTAAGCGCTAGCTTTTTGATTTGGGCTCTAACAGTTTTTATTTTGAAGTCTTTCCTAATTACCGAGTTTCTTAAGTATCTAGGGGCTTTCCTTATAATCCTTAGGGCTTTGTTTTGTCTTGTCTCTAATAAGTCTATGGTAGTTTTACAGGCATATCCCCATACGGGTGCTGCATACAGCATTCCCGGGCAGATGACCGATTTATAAATTAGGAGTTTATTTTGATAACTTAGATTTCCGTTTCCTATCATTGGGTATAAGGCTCCTATGGTTATATACGCTTTTTTGATTATGTTCGTTACGTGCAGTTTCCAAGTTAGGTGGGAGTCTATCGTTACACCTAGGTATTTAGTAGATTTTTCCGCTTTTAGGGCATGGTTGTTTATGTACAGAGGAGGCGGAGGTTTACGTTTTCTTGAGAAATAAATCCAATGACATTTATTGGGATTTAATTTTATTCGCCATTTTTCCAGCCATGTTTGGAGTATGTCTAAGTGTTGTTGTAGCTGTCTGTGCATTACTGAGACGTAAGGGTGTTTTGCAAGTATCGCGCTGTCGTCTGCATAGAGTGCCAGCTCCGTGTCTGGGGTCCTGGGAATGTCATTTAGATATATGTTAAAGAGTGTCGGGCCCAGGATGGATCCTTGCGGTACACTACTTTTAATGAGCTTGGGTGTAGATAAGTTATTTTTTACTCTGACTTGAAAGTGTCTGTTATTTAGGTATGAAATTAAAAGTTTGACAAGTGCGTCAGGGACTTTTAGAGTGATCAATTTGTAAGCTAATCCACAGTGCCACACTTTATCAAAGGCTTTTTGGATGTCAAGAAAAATCGCAGCTGTGGGTGTCTTATTATTAAAACCAGAAGAAATGTACTCTACCACTCTCAGCAATTGATGAGTGGTGGAGTGTTTTGGCCGAAATCCAAACTGCTCCGGAATGATAATGTCATTCTCACTAAGGTGCGTGTTCAGTCTCTTAAGAATTATTTTCTCAGTAATTTTACTAAGTGTCGGCAACAAACTGATTGGTCTGTAGTTGGCTGGAATTGAGGCATCCTCACCAGGTTTATGGATCGCTATAATTATCGCTTCCTTCCATTCTTTGGGGAAATAATTTAGTTCTAGTATTTTATTTATTAAGATGGTCAAGTAAAATATTATATTTAAGGGTAGGTTTTTTACAGCGATATTCCTGATTTTGTCGTGCCCTGGGCTTTTACGGTTTTTAAGGTTTTTGATAATCTCTACTATTTCTTGCGGGGTGGCTGGGTTAATCTCAGCCGTGACCGGGGAGTTCCTGAAATTGTTTAGAGTTTGCCTAACCATTCTTAGGGTGTTCTGACACATTAGATCGTGGTTTGGTTCAAATTGCTTTTCGTAATGCCTAGCAAGCGCCTCTGCCTTTTCTTCGTCTGAGTACGCAATATTAGCGCCATCTATTAGTGGCGGGAGTTTAATTTGAGGTTTTCTGAGTCTTTTAGCGAATTGCCAGAGCGATACGTCTTCCGAGCTAAGGGATTCAATTAACTCTTTATACTGTTGCTGCTTTTCTGCGACAATTTTATCCCTGACTTTCCACGTGAGTCTGTTAAGCTCCCTTTTGAGGGTAGGGTCTCTATTAGCCTGCCATGTCTTACGCATTCTGTTCCTTTGCCTAACTAATTGTTTGACATGGTGGGAAAGTGCGGGCATTTTTGGTGACTCACGATGTGTTGTGGCAGATGCAATAGCTCTCCTGATTTCTGTTGTGAGTGTGTGCGTGGCAGAGTCAATATCCGCCGTGCTCATAATGTTGGGTACTGCTAAATGCGGCTCGAAAAGTGCTCTTTTGAATACGTTCCTGTTCACCCTCTCTTGTCCCAGAGAGGCTGGAAAGGGAGTGTTCAAATCGAATGTCACCAGTACCGGTAGATGATCCGAGTCGAATTCATCCAGGGTATCAATTGTGTGAGCGTATTCTATGTTTCTCGTTAGGACAAAGTCTATGAATGAGCCATTGGCACCTGAGAAGCAGGTTGGTCTCGACGGTGCAATGATGTCAGTGTTTGTTGTGTTTAGCAATCTATGTATCTGTGTACCGCGTGTGTTGGCTCTCCTGCTGCCCCACGCTCGGTGGTGTGCATTGAAGTCGCCCGCGAGTATTGTGTTTGGATATCGCGAGAAAAGCAGTTCCAGCTGCGCAGCTACATTTATACCACTCATGTTTTTGACATATATTGAAGTTAGGATAAATGGGTTTACATTATTTATTTTAATTTTTATACTAGTATTTTCTATACCTTGAAGATTTATGTTGTTTATTTCCTCGTGGGGAATATTACTTTTAATATATATTGCTGTTCCTCCATGGGGATTTCTAGCAGTTATATTTGAGCTAAGGGTATGATAGCTATTATAGTTTGCTATATTTAGTTTTTTGTTTTCTCTAACTTTAGTTTCCTGGATTAGCAGGGCATCTACATCATTTTCATTTACGTAGCTCCTAAGTTCATTTATTCTTGGAGATATGCCGTTCGCATTCCAAAATATTATTTTAAAACTTTCTTTTTGGGACCTATTCATGGCGGGTTTGTTTCTCACTGTTTTTATTAAATTCCGCGATTAATTTAAAAGCCTCAAAGACCATTTGCATAGGATCGCTCTTTTTTTTAATTAACTCAGCGAGCTGCATCAACAGATGTTTTATATCGTCTAGGTTGAACATACTGATAAATCCTCTGACGAGGTTGAGGATTTCATCCATCTTTTCATCATTGGATTTATCAGCAAGTTCAGTCTCAGCTTATCGTTCCCCCTCTGACAACTGTCAACAATGTAATGATCATTAGTTTGCGCTGCAGGTGTCTGACGAGCCGTCTCGGAGGTGACGGGCGACCCCACTTTGCTTGCACCACGTGACATGATCCCCTCAGAAAGGGAAAAACAGAATACGGTGAGTTACAAAATAAGAATTGGATGGATCTTGTTTGGCCAAAATATCGTTCTTTTTTATGATCCCTTTCAAGTTTATAGCTAATTTTTTAATTGTCATTTTCTCCTTATTTTTTAATCAAACGCTATTTGAAGTTTAAATCACATGATAAATGTATTTTAATTAATAAAATTTTTATACAACATTTTGCTTCATTTTCCTCCTTCTTATCGTAAAGCATGCAAAGGAAATATTTTAAATTTATTTTGCAAATCAATTTTGATTTAGCTTTGATTATCATTTATCGGGGTTTAAGAAAATATTTTACACATTTTCTATATACTTAAATAGAATCTTTTAAAAACTGTTGATTTATTAGAAGGAAGCCATCAAACCATGGGGTTAAATTACTTTCTTTTTGTATATTTTGTATATTAGAAGTAAAATAACAATGTTAATGTGCGGCAGAGTAAACTTCATAAATTATAAAGAAACAAACATTCATAAATTATTTTTATTATTTTAAATTGCATAATTTCAACAAATATTCCTTAATTGCCAATTTTCTAGAAAAAGATAATCGTTTTAAAAAGTTAATGTTTGCAGTGAGAAATTTTGTGTGTGTCTGTTTTCTTGCGAATGAATGTGCTAACTGGATAAAAATGTTGGCGATGCTAACTCATTTAAACATAATTAAACTTTCATATTTTATATACATTTATTTGAAAAACATGCAATATCTTAAGGAGGATTCATTCTAGTGTTCTAAAATCAGTCCCATTCGTTTTCTGATGCGAAGTTAAATGCGAGATGCTTGTTCGTTAAACATGTTTAAAAAAAAAAAAAAAAAAAAAAAAAACACTCTTATTTTTGAAACATCTTTTTTTTAACATTAACGGCCTACAGAGAAACGCTCTTAAAATTATCATCGTGTATCCATTGCAAACAACATTATCCATGTCCATGGACCGTTTTCGCGTTTATGTGGTCGTCAACAGTCAATATCCGATAACTGCAATTTCAGCAAAAAATGTACTATGTTCCTTAATTCTGCGTGCTTTTACATAATTTTACATAATTTTACATACTTTAGTAGTCGGCGTAAAGGACTGAATTTGTGGCGGCGTTAATGTTCTACGCAACCGAAGTGAAGCTGCCTGCATGGTAGGATTGAATTTGTTGAACATAAAATTATGAAGCATACCAAGTCTTCCTACTGCTTTTGCGAATATTGACTATTCCATGCTGACGAGAGTAGAATGAACTTTGTCCATAAATAATGTTTTTTGCAGTGAGAGCGCAATCCTATATAATATTGTCTATGACTAGTAAATATAGGACTTTCAGCCAGCAGGAACATAGATAGTATCCATGGCGAATCCCCATAATTAAAGACATATTGCAATAAAAAAACGTACATGTTTTAATGACGTCATTGTTGCCGCCTTTTCAGGTTAATAAAATATTACATGCAAAAACCTTTTTCACAAATATAATGCATATGCGACAAAGTTTTTTTGTGTATGTACTGATGCTACAAATATGTGAAGTGAAAATTCAATGATTCATGTGTTGATTTAGTGAAGAGTATAATTGAGCGCAGAATAGTGGTTGTTGATTTGCTATGTGCAGAATTTTGTTCTACAAAAAAATTAATGATGATGAGAGTTTATATAGAATGATTAGAAATTCATAACCTACATGCAATAGATATAAAAAAATGTTTTTTTTTTACTACAGTTTTAATGAAATATGTGATAAAAGAAAAAATAATTTGCACACGTGATAAGTTCCTTATGCAGAAACTGTGAGTAAAAAAAAAATTTTATATATTATGATATTATTAAATTATTAAAAGCTAGTACTTGTAATTTATGTTATACTCTTTGGGAAGCTGTTCAGCATGTTAATCTAAATTCTCTGAATTATAAAATCTAAAATGATCTAAAATCTAAATTAAAAATTCAAAATGAATATTTCAAAAAAATAATAAATATTTTTTTTTATATTTCAAAATAGTCATTGTATTTATTGTGTATAATTATAATTCATTTAACTCTATTATTTTATCCAAGTTTCTCATGCCAATACCTGGGTATATAAAAAAAACTATACGACATTTAAATTAACTTTCTAATATTCTTTTAATTTGTTTATTTGGCCAATTAAAATTTAATTGATTGACATGAGAATCCGACCTGTGAAAATTTGTTGCAGGGATCGTGATTTGAATGGAGTAATTGATTTTATAATATTCTCATTAAGCTCTTAAAGCAATTACTATCAATTTTCTAATTACTCTATTCAAATTGGTCCATGCAGCATGTTTATCACAATAAAATAATTGCGACTTTTAGAAAAAAAATATTTGAGTGGAAAATTAGTCTTCTAGAGTGATTTAGTTTTTCTCAAATGGCAACAATTATTTAAAAATATATAAATGAACAGTTATGTCTTAGTGTTGAAAGGAAATTGAAATAACTCTTTACATGGCAGAATTTGTGTAGTTTGTAGCACAACTGGACGTAATCCACGAGTCGCTGGTTCAATTTCCAACTGTGAACGAGTATTGTTTGTAACTAAAATATATTACAATTAGCGCTTGAACTAAAATCTTTAACGTTTATAACCGCAGGGTGTTGGGGTCCTGTTCTAGCATTGTTTAAAAATGGGAGAATGTATTCTAATTCAAGTAATTTCTTACATGGCACAAGTGGTGTATCTGATAGCACGCCTGACCACAATCTACGAGGCCCTGCTTTGATCCTTAGTATTCGTGAAATTTGAAGTTGGTTGCATGGCATGACTAACTTATTAATCATACAGCGCTTCACAAAATCTCGAAATATAGCAAGTTCTCTTGCTGCGAATCTAATTATCGTTTACACCATGCTGAAGAGCGGTGTGGCAGAAAGGATGTTGCCAGGCTCGATTTCGGGACCTCGTGCTTACAAGACCGATATTATAATCATAGAGCAAAAGCTAGCTTCTGCTCCGTTCTTATAATTCGGGTACAGGTTCCAAGCATCCTTGATCAGATGTATTTGCTTCCGCACACTCCTCTACCTGATGAGGAGCCCGGGTCGAATTTCGGCGAGGAGGGGAACCGCCTCGAAAACTCCCCGCATGTCCCCGTCCGAATTCCAGTTGAGGGGTGAAGGCCGGGAGGCGTGTCGCCTCGGGCGTGACGTCAGTCGTGGTCAACCAGGAAGGGAGTGGCAAGGCCTCTGACTCCGTGTGTTGCTGCCATCTCGTGTTGAGAAGTGAGATCGTTGGCGTGAGAAGGTTGCGTGTTTCAAACGTCCAGTCATCATTGTGGCGGTTGAGCGTCGCCAGGCCCGACCAAGGACCGAACTCGGGACCTCGTGCTTTCAAAACCGACATTATAATCATAGAGCAAAAGCTAGCTTCTGCTCCGTTCTTATAATTCGAGTACAGGTTCCAAGCATCTTTAATCAGATGTCTTTGCTGCCGCAGTGGTATGATGGTTCCCTAATGCTGGTTGCTACACTGGAAGCGCGATTCCAAACTTTGGGAATGCGTTTGATTAGTGGGTTTCAAAGTACTCTCACTCCTGAATGCAGATAACTATTCCTATTCTTCAGAAACATATGCATGAGTTATTAAGCAGCAGTTGAGTATAGGACATTATGTATAACTTAAAATAATTCTGTAAATTACAATTAGTCTTATATATCTTATTTTAAAAGGTATTCTAACAACGTTTCTTTAATATATTATTTATTTATAATGGTTCCACTTTTCTGTTATAAAATATTTTGCAGATTAAATATGATTTATAAATTATAACATAAGGGAAATAATATTTACGCAAATAATGATCACATAATGTAAAACATTTCACATGGCGATTGGTTCGAATTTTTTTTAAAAAAACTACAATTTTTGTATGCAATTCAATACAAGAAAGTAAAAATATTAAAATATCTCAAAATAATTATTATATTGAAAACGTTTTATTACTTATTTTTTTATAGCTTTCCCATATTAAGTCTCGGCCTCGGTTTTTGCTTAGTGTACCCAAGAAAAACGTTAAATCAAGTCTTATTACCCTTCTTTTAATAAACAGCTCATCTTAAGAAGCTATTTGATCCCTCCCCCCTTTTACTTAAAAACAGTTGCTCTAAGCATATTCTTTTTCTACTCTTTTGGCAATACTTCCAGGTGGTTTCTCACCTGGTCGAAGTGGCGTATCTGGAAGTATTGCTGAACAGATTCCTAGATGCTTATATTCGATTTTCCGTTTTAGCGTATATAATTTTTGAAATAAGAATTT
This sequence comes from Amaurobius ferox, assembly GCA_951213105.1. NCBI lineage: Eukaryota > Metazoa > Arthropoda > Arachnida > Araneae > Amaurobiidae > Amaurobius > Amaurobius ferox. The sequence continues at coordinate 99,571,622 of OX578142.1, read as the reverse complement.
AAATAATATTATACAGAGTATATATATCAAATGTATTTAAAATAAAAATTAGTTATATTTATTATAAAATAAGTACATTTATTAAAATGCACATTAAACGTATTTTTTAAAATGTATATTAAATGCATTTTATTAAGTTACAATGAGTATGAAAACGAATATTTGTAGAACTGCAATCATAATTTAGCTAGTTTGGTGTAATTCAGCATTTGAAAATTTTGTTTAGATAAGTCCAACCATGTTTTCGGTTTATAAATCTAAAGTTATGAGAATTAAAAGCAATCCAATCATTATATGAATTTGTTATCCTTTCTCAGTATGATTATGTTAGTCTATTTCTTATCTAGTACTTATATATGTACCGCTTTATTAAGATTTATATGCCAATACCTTTTAGCTTTCAATAGTGAGTAAAAATTATAATATTTCGATTAAAATATGCTTTGACTTTTATTGAGATAAATAACGTTGAGTATTCAAATGGTCACACATGATTGTACTTACACGAAATAAAATCGTGTTTGACATCTATACGCTATCTTCATTTTTCCTGGTAAACACATAAAAATCAGAATAAATATATTATATTTTATTAATCTAATATTTAAATCAAAGTTTCATGAGCAGATGCTTCAATTTCCAAACTCGCTACCTGTTTCCATTTTCTGAACATTTCTTGGGTTTCGATTTTTTTCGATTCAAATAAGTTGTTGAAGTGCAACGTTATCTTTTAATCCACACTGGTACATTTTCTAATCACGAGATTATAAATAGTAAGGGTATATCTTCTCCTTCTATTTCATTCTTTTTTGGCATATACAAGTATTGAAATTAATTGCTGCCTTTAGGTTTAAAGATTTTGTCTGTTATTTTTATTTTCAAGCTATTACGTCATCTGTTTTATTTCAGCAAATATTTTTAAACTCATATATTGTAGCACGCACAATTTACTACTAATACACGGGTATATCTTCTACGAGAATTCAAGTAGTACGGGCATATCTTCCCATACAATTTTAGCGCTTTCATTTTGGCATATATTGATTCAATTTCATAGTTTCTGTAAATTTGTTTACAAACGGACCAGGATGTTTTATTCTACGGACCTGTCTGTGAAAATAATTTTGAAAAGCGAGCACAGATATTCTTAAACTTATTTTCTGGAAAATTAATTTAAATATTTTAATATAATGTTTTGGATAACAATGTCATTTGGAATACTACAGGAATTTGCTCATGACTGTGAATTTTAAGTTTCTTTATAATGTGTATTCCGTACGAAGAACGGGTATACTGCTTATATCTAATATAAAGAAATTTGTGGTGAACTTTTAATATTTGGGGGTCTTTCTTTAAAATTTTATAATAATTCTCACAAAAAGGAAAGAGGTGAGGTCTCCTGTGCTGATATAATGAATAATGTAATACATTAATGGAATATGCTGATATAATATATTAATGCTGATATATTATATATGCTGATACAATATATTAATGAAAAAAGTTGATATTGAGTGTTTCATAGATCAGTGGTGCACAAACCTTGGGTCACGACCCATTTGCAGTCGAGAAGGTTTATAAAAAGGTCGTTGAAATTTATTAGGGATGACAGAGAGAATAAAAAAAAACGGTGTTTACTTTTGTTTTATTATATAAATTTAAGCTAAAATTTCCCATTTGGACTGTTGAACATTTTGAGATTTTGAGTACTGCATTCGCATCCTCAAATGCGACTGAAAGTCGTAGAGATTTGGGGGGGAGGGGCTCTTATTTGAAATTTTCTGCTAAAATAGCAAGTAGAATTCCTTTGATCTTCCAGTCCTTCGGTGGATTCAAAATATACGACATATTATTTCTAGCCAGATTTCGCTGTTAAATGTAATTAATGTTGTTGACTGTGAAATAAACGCCATTATATTTAAGTATAATTTTATATTATTATTATTTTATATATTTAAGTATAATTTTACATATTTATTTATTATAATTTTACAATTTTATTTATTATTTTTATATATTTAAGTATAATTTTACATGATTGCATGGGGTCTCCTAAATAGAAAAATACTTTAGTGGGGTCGCATCAACCAGAGGAATGCAATCCACTGTCATATATGACTAGCTCCTTGAAACTCCATGCCTCCCTGGCAATCGCCAAGGGCTCTTGGCGTTGGGAAATCTGTTGACAATGAGATGAAACAGTCTTTCATGCAGCGTACAAATGGCCCTTTTTAACGTATTGTTCAAGATTTGTATTGTTGTTCCTGAGAAAGTGGATAATGAAAAGAAATATAAAGAGAAAGTTGTGATTAGACAGACTGCCAACAGCTCTGCGTTGCATAGGATAAGTTTTTCTTTATCTTCATTTCCCAAAAGTTTGCTTATGGAGTTATTTTAGTGTGATCCCCCTAAACTTACTTTGCATTTTCAACAATTTTGTAATCCAGACAATGTAAAAAATGAGTTTAGCTAAGAATATTAGAATACAAAAAATTGCTATTTCCTTGAAAATTCATCATGAAATACATATAATACCAATTGGTTTGATAAATGTATTTCTTTAAATAACGTTATGTGTAAGATAAACATGTAAACTATTTTAAAATGGTGAAATTAAGTGTTCATTTTCAATTGAAGTTTTCAATTTTAAAAGGTGTGAATCCAAACAAAAATATTAGAAATATGTGTTTGATATATTTATTAAAGATACTTTTAAAACTTGTATAGCTGCAGTGATACACGGAATAACATATTACTTTTAATATTCCAATGACGTTCATTAACAAGACATATACATTTAAAACATTCATTTCTTTTATTGCGTTAAAATTTAAAATTCAAATTTTCCCTGGAAAATAATATATATTATTGTACATATTTTTTACTTTCTTATACTACTGTAAAGAAAAAGTATTGTTATCATAAAAAAATCGAGATTTTGTCAGATAAACAAGTTTAAATACCTTGAAAGCATTTTGAATACTTTTGAAAAAATATCTGTAAGTATATATGTGCATATCGAGTGTGGTCATATGCTTGTCGGGTGTAGTCATAATAACTCCAAAAATAATACCTCTATGAAATTTTAAGTGTATATACATTATGTGAAAAATTAAAACTGAAGAACTTTTAGATGAGTCATTATTGGAATTTTAAAATTTTCATAGCATTTTCTTTAAAAACAATGGTGATGTCCCTCCTATACTAAGAGCTACCTAGTACAGGAGGGAAATTTATAATATTGTAAATCGTATTGAAATAGTTTATATTAATACAGCTAAATCAAGTCAATAGTAGAAAATTATTATTAATTGTTAATAAAATAAATTAATCAGATGAAACCGGGAATCTGACAAATATCTATAATAAATATCCCGATGTATGAAAATGTTAACTTGAATGATTTTTCACAAAATATGTTAGTTTATTTGTATTATTAAAATATCTGATAAGTAATTTATGATTTAAAAATTTAACTTTTATAATTTAAAATTCCAATTTCAAACATGTCGCGAAATCTAGCTATTAAATGTGAAAATGTATATTATTATAGTATACTATAAATATAGACATTATAGTACACCATAAAAATGTATTAGTTTACTGTTAAAATAAATAGTATAGGGTAGTATATTCCAATGTGGCCCACCTAAGATTTGACTGCTTTTTTTACCGACTACAAAATATTTTTCTAAGAAATAATTAAGCTGTTGATTAGAGGATTTAAGTGGGCAATTAAGAAAAAAATACGTTGTTTTTGTGACCGTCACTTAAAACATGCAATAATCTGAAATATAACCGAATGAATAACAATCTTAATTATTTTCCCAGCATTTGCTGCTCGTGAAATCGAACGATGGGCGTGAAAGCGAAACACTGAAAGAGAAAAATTGGGGAGCTTCGTTGGCGGGAAGCAGCCAAGATAAGCGATCTTTGCGTCTCGGTCATTACAATGACCGGCCATAAATCAGATTCTCAGAACATTCTTTTTTCTTTCCGACATTTGGGGCAATGAAACTGTTGTATGGTAAGAAAGCTAGCCTGCCCCTTTGAAGGGGCTCGTCGAATCCGGTAGTGTCACAGAATTTTTTGGCGAGATATTACTTCCTGGCCGCTCAATGGGAAAATCCGTTCGGACGAGATATCCCGTCCCAGCCGGTCAAGTGGTTAATGACATTGTGTTGGAAATTAAGAGTTCTTATTTCTCAAATTTGAAGAAAACTTTTTAAGATACAACAAAAAAGTGTATCTTTGCTATTATTAATTAAGATTAATTTGAGCTTGGTCACCAATGATCTATCATCAATCACCGTTTCACAAATTCTGCTGAAATATTATAGTAAATTTTTTTATTTTTTTTAAACTGATGTTAGGTAAGCAATGCTTGCATTGCTTCTATGGATTGCATGCCACTGGACAAAATCTAACTAAAACTGATAATATTTGGGAAACAGTTGAAGAGTTTCTACAATTATGACAGGTGACCACCAGTCATGACCGCGTAAAAAGAATCGGTGGTGCGTACAGCACCCAGGATGGCCGCCAAGTGATCTTTGGCGAAAACGGTGAATCACGAACATTTTAACGCCAAAGCAGGGCTGACTAAAAAGCCAAGCTTGAGCGCTAAATCATAAATTGTGGCGAGAAAGTCACGTGATCTGACACGGTTCAGTAGATTCCTGCATTGAATCTGAATGCTATGCTATGGATTCTTGTATAGCTTCTTTTATATATATGGATTCTTTTATATGGATAGCTTTTTCGTAGAGAATTGAAGTAAGTTTTCATATTTAATTACATATTATGTTGACCTTATGCCTTAAACATTAATATGACAACATTTAACAATTTTTTTCTTAAAATATCATCTCTTTCTTGCCGGTTTTTCATAAGCCTAAAACGCATCATTGTTGGTTATGCAATGACTTTTAAAATTTGTTTCCTTTATTTTTATGTTATCTACGCTTCATATATACTTCATGATTGTATTTTTATTTTACATAATGCTTTTAAAAGAAGTTTGTATGTCACAAAAAGGCTAAATGAGCACTAGATAAGTTATGCTGTTTATAATATCTCGGCGAACTTTCTAAGTATTTTTTTAGCTATCTTAAAAGATATCTGCATCTCGGAAATCAGCTAAGGTAGTAACTGTTTTTATAAAGTATAGCAAATTAATTGCATGTAAAAATGTAGTGTTGTCATATATTGCATGTATAATGGATTATTTACTTGTTTGGCATGGCATTAGAAATCACTTGTACTATATAAAGTATTGTATTGAGTTTTCCCTCTGATATGTGAAGTTTCGATTGCATGTTTTAGAATAAAAGTAACATAATTTGTTGATTTAAATGTGTTATGCTGCGATGAAATCATGATCTTGTCCAGCACCATTCTGTATATCTTTACATTTCAGTAATCGAAGTTACGGTTTGAATTTTAACATACACAGTACACTTTCTTCATATACAGTCATGCGTTTTTGAAAGTAACAGATTTGAATCTAACCCTGCAATGAGTTCAGTGAATTTTCATTCCATGTACTTTTCTTAACGCTGAGCAGCACTTTATTCTCCTCTTTATTATTTTCCTTAAAGCACTTTATTCTCCTCAAGCACCTCCTCCCCTATAAGAGTATTTAATTTTTATTTCAATTGTATTTCATTGTGTAAAATATAGTATGAAGAAAGTATTGCTTTAATGAAAAATTTTGACAATATGTGTTTTAGTGCCTCTTGAACACGTTTTGACTATATTTAGAATGATGTCCCTCTGTTTGCGGTCAATTTCTTGTGTACATGATAGCTTTCATAAATATTAATGGATTTTCACGATACTTTATATCCAATTTATTATTAAAAAATCTAGAACGAGATAGAACTTTTTAAATCAAGTGAAAACTGTGAAATTTTATATTTTTTGGTAGCATAGGACAAAATTTAATATAATTATGCATAAAAGAGGTTGTTTATGGCTCAATGATCATGAAACCTAACAGTTTCAACCGTAATGAAAAATAGTTGTGATACAATTTTTGTGTTCATGACATCATTAGCAACCCCCCCTTGATAGACAAGTTACCCCCACAGGTTTCATTGCCAAGTATGGTATCAATCGAAAGATTTCCCCCTCCTCTCCCGATGGGATGCACTGTCAAACTTAGTATCAGTCGAAAGATATTTTCAAGATTTTAAAATGAAAGGTAACATGCTTTTAATTATGATCATTTGAACCAACAATATAGATTTTTGAATTTTTTTTTCTTGTAAAATTTGCACACAAAAAACAAGCTACTTAACAATGGAATCTGGTATGATAATGTCGAGTTGAGCCACACTGAAGTTAATTTTTTCAATGAATTTCAGTTTGTCAAGTAGCATTTTGTGGAACTTTTTATTTCAGTAGTAAGAGTCTGTATAATAGGATTGATTTCAAGGTGCACAGTCTGCTTTCATCATACATTACAGTTTTGTTGGCTGGTTTATACCGTCGCTCTCTGCTACTAATGACATTCCCGGTTATATTCTCGGACCCAAACACACAGTCATCAGAGGTGGATCAAGCTTGCATGGGGTCCCTGGCTTAAAATATTGATAGGGCCCTTGCAACAAATTGATTTCTGTTTATTAGTAAAAAGGGGTCGCTATTGATATATGAATATAGTCCACCAAATGCAACTTGATGATATGGACCTAAAATATTTTACTGGGAATTTAAATGAAATTAAAAATTTGTCACTTTAAATGACATAAATTTTTAAGACTTGTTAAAAATAGTAAATGACTCATTTTACAGAAGTTCAATTTCCAAAAATCATACTACTTAATATTCGAAATGAAAAGTATGAGAAACAGACGGTGTTGAATTTTGATTTTTTCCACAATTATTTATTATTTGTGTGAGCGCTTTATATAAATATACATATATTTTACTCTGATATCCTTCAAATACTATTGTATTTAGATATATTTACATTTAAGATGATTACAATGAACATGCTAAAACTTAATGAGAAAGAAATGCATGTATGAAATGCTTCATAAACTATTATTTTGCTAACCTGAAATGTGTAAAAATACATTTATATTTCTATAGAAAATAACTAAGATCTAAAGGGGTTTAAAGTATACTAGTTATTTATTCAAAAACAATTTACATACATAATTGTTGTCATTGTACTTTCGGAATTATTGTATTTCTTAAATTGCAATTATATATACTAAAAATTAAGTAAACTAGTATAATAACAGCTCAATTTTTACCAGTAACACAAACACAACTAAATCAAAAATTTGCCTTTTCAAGCCATTTTAAAACCACAAATTATCACCATACAGAGTGTTAATTGGAGAACTAAAAGCCATATTGTATTTTTAAAAGGCGTATTTGATATACGTATCAAAAGTACTGACTATATGAGCAACTATATGACTGACTATATGAGCAACTATATGTTATGCTCGATAGCAGTAAGTGCAGTCGTACAAATGTATAAATTAGAATCTAATGTAAAATTATGGTATATTTTTTAATTTACACAATTTGGTGTTCATGGCTGCAGACCCCACCTCCCCCAATCTACCACTGAGAGTAATAGAAAATTAAATGATCGCTAAAGAGTTATGCTTTTTATAAAATGTTGGTGTTGTTTTAGTTACAACCTTTAAGGACATGCTCATCCTGTAGAATAAATGATACTCTTTACATTTATACCCAGTGTGGTAATTAAGTAGTTGTACATAAAAACTGAGTATCTTCATTTATGCATGCAAAATTGCATATTTACAGAAGCTACACTAAATTTGGTGTAAAATGCTCTTTTGACATACTTATTTTATAGAGCGAAATAATGCCAAATGCGAAAAACGAGTTACTTCTCAAACAATTGAAAATAATTTTTTAACTCCTATAATGGCTAAAGTTGATTAAATTACAAGGCTTGATTGAGTTTATATGTTTCTGAATTTCAAGAAAGTTAAAGCTGATTTAATAAATTGCATTTCTAATAACTTATTATTGAAGATCCAGAAGTTTTTACATTTTGTTCGTGTTTCATTAACTCAAATTAAATGTTATTGAAATTTGAAGTTGGTAACGTGGTAGGACTGAATTTGTCAGTTCCCATAGAACAGAGGTCCTGAGCATGTTGCTTACGAGCACCATAATGCTTATGGACCTGTATTTAGTGCTCGTTAGAGAAGTGTAAAATGTCACTAAAAGGAGCACTAAGTGTATAATGTCACTAAGACGAACACTAAAATCAAAATTTTCGGAAATTTTATTTTTTGTTATATAAATATTTAATGACCTTCAATATTCATAAAATTGTCTTACTATTTAGTCAAGGACTAGTAGCAGTCTCTCAGGTTCAAACTTCACGCTTCTACTAGTAACTATGAATCTGTTGGAATTTAAAATTAATTAAAGCAATTAATTATCAGAGAAATCTGCTGCATTTCTGGTGCTTTTCACTTTTTATCCATTATCCCTCCTTTGTAATAAGAAATTAAATTATTTGCGTTAAAAAACTAGTTTCAAGGATAAGTTTAGTAAGTTGGATAATATGTACAACTTTGATAATATTAACAGCTTGATAATATTAAATACGGCATGCAACGTTAAAATAATACTTTGATTGTATCCAATTATAATTAAAATTCATATTTTCGGAATGAAATGATACTTTATAGCATGAGTTTACAAATTTGCCACTTCACAGAAGGCGTGAATAATATACAGGAGTGGTACGGCATGTTTTCAAATCAGGGGCGGAAATGTACCAGAACAAACCAAAATGGTGCTCCAGTTCATGAAATATATTGAAATTCCATTGTAGTTATGTTATATGATTTGTAAACTTGAACTGCTTGCCACACTAAGCAGTCATTTGGCTTTGTGCAATAAAGCAACTTCTTTTTCACCGCTCGATGTTTCTTTACTCTTCACAAGAATGTATCTAATACCTATATGAGCCTATTGTGCTTCGCACAGAGTCATATTTTAATATTTAATTAATTTTTTTAATACCTTCAGGCTCAAGACTGGCCAGGACTTTCTACAGAAACATTTACATCGTTTTGGCTTGTCGGATTCTCCGACATGCCCACTTTGTGACCTTGGTGACCACCTCTACACTTGCCCTGGGCTTAGTGACGTCGCAGATAGAAATTCTGTGGAGGATGACTTTTCGTTTCGTTCAAGACTTTATTGGGCTGCCCGACAGAGACTGATGGTTGGAAAACCAAGGTCTGGCGTAGGATTAAAAAAAAATATATTTTTATACAACTTTCAATGCATTACATACAATCATATGTCTAAGATAGCCGCTGGTTCATCAAAAATACATGAAAACCGTCTTGTGCACTTTTCCTGTGAGTATTTTTTATATTTGATATTATAATTTTTTGTGATTATGTTTGTAACATTTTGCTGTGCTCTATTAATGTAATACTACAGCACACTTTTTTGTATGCTCTGTATGTTTTTGTATTGTTTGAAAATAAATGAAATTTTTATCCATTTGTTGTCAATTTGTTTTATTTACTTTCCCTATGTGCATAGTATAATATATAAGGAAAGTATTGTGACAGAGTCAAAAATTAGAGTTTTCGATGGAAGAGCATGTTTTAAGCAATCGTGAAATCGAATCAATTGTTTTTAAAGTGATTTGTGTGTGTGTGTGAATGGAGATACCTCACAAAGAAATAGAGCATATTGGACAAAATTTGGTATAAAGTTTACATTTTTTTATACCAAAAATTACATATTTGTATAATTACAATGGGTGAACACTAGAAGCCTATTGATTTTAAATGCAATCAAATGTTTGGAAGACACCCAAATTTTCAAATGAAATATAAAAAAAATCAGAACTTTCAATAATGTTACACAAATAATCATTTCGTATGTAATTTTTCATTAAAAAACTAGTGACACGAATTTAAGAATGCTAGCATGAATCATTCTTAAGATGTTATACTTTTTAAAATAAATTTATCAAAAAATCACATAAAATGAAAAACGTATTAACTGTTGTGAAATATGTTCACTTTTCATATATATATTATGTGTTAAATTTGTTAACATCATTCTCGTGGATCTACTTCATTCTATTCTCGAAAGAAGGTACTTCGTGTAATTGTTTTGTATTTTGACACCAGATAATTTGCCAACAGTCATTTATATATATAAGAAATGTTCTTCTCTCTGGTTATCTGTAACGCTTGATAACTTTTGGCAAAGTTGGGTCATTTAATAAAATATCGCCAACTTGGCTATATTTTACCCCCAGATTGATTGGGCGCGGCAGCCCAGTGGTTAGCGGGCGGGAATAGCACTCGGTAGGCCCGGGTTCGATTCCCGCAACTGCCAAAACTGCTGCTGTGTTCACGCGGAGTACGATCAAGTTAAACATGTGGGTTCATAAGTCCTGAGAGGTTGGTGGTAGGGGGAGGAGGGTACGGTCCCTGTGGATGCCTCCCCCACTGGGTTCTGGTCTAAATTGGGGGGCACTTCCCGGCCGTCCAAACTACCTTACACCTTTCTGGTAGGTCGGGCGGTCTGGGTCTCAACAACAACAACCCCCAGATTGATGAAAATATCATTAAAATTACAAAAGTGTTGCCAACTTGATAAATTAATTATTAAAATATTTTAATGTATGGACTATTATGGATGCTATCAATATTGATAATTGCCAATTTAAAGTTGCATGAAATATAAGTAAATTGGGTGTTCAAAACAGTTTTAGATATTGTCAACAGGAAAAGTGCCTTATGCACAATTCAGCTAAAAACATTGTGACATAGATCCTATACATCATATTTTCACTGTAAAAGAAGTAAATTCATTTCATTATAGTGGGAAAGTCAAGTGCTACAGACTTTAGTTTTTTTTTGTTTTTGTTGGAAATACGAAACGAGTGATTTAGAATTCAAGGTTCATAAAATTTTCTATTTCGAGTTCTGTTTCAAATTAATTTATGACAATTGATATCATTATGGATGAGAGAAAGGATTACATATATGAACATTAGGTTCACTTTCTCAGGAGTTGGAAAGGTAAGAGGTTAAGAAAACTTTGCGAATGATTTATCCTAGCATATCAGAATTAATTGCTTTGGATTAATTGGGAAATTTTCATTCAAAGCAACCATTTGCTAAATATAGCTGTGTATATGTATTCTCTTACTAGAGTCGACATCATCAAACAAGTCTTGTTTAGTAAAAATCGTATTTATTTTTCTTACAAGCAGTGCTATATATCTCTAACAAATTGTGCAAATAGAATAACATTTAGTGTTATTATTTCAATCAATGAGCATCAGAGACCTATTAATTTTGGAAGTGAACGGACCAAGGAGAAATCCCTCCATTTTTCGAACATTTATTTTAGAAAATTGAATAAGCATTATAAAAACATAATGATGTATAGAGATGTTACAAAAATAAGTATTTAATATGTGATTTTTGTTTACATGTGAATGCTATCTCATTTTTAAGACGTTAACATGTTCTCAAGATTTTACTTTAATTGAAAAAAATAAACTAAACTCACTATTATTAAATGAATGAATATTTTGTACATACATAGTTTTAACCAGAAATCAATGGACACAATTCTTCATTATTTAGAAATTATCAAGAGCTGTTCTCGAGATACAATGAAACTTATATACTTTTTTACAATTAACCCTATATCTCTGAAACAAAAAGTAAATAGAATAAAAATTTGTGGGATTTTTTGAAGTAATAAATGTCAATTCCTAAGCGATTATCAGAGAACCATCGGCATCAAACTGCAGAAACATTTTCAATATTTTGAACATTCATTTAGATCAAAAACTACTATAAAAATATAATTATGTTACACTGTATTAAAAAAATTATTTTATGTGTATTTTTTAGTTTAAAAGTGAATGCAACATAACTTCCAAAATGATATTTTCAGATATTGCATGTTTTTGGTCTAAAATAATATTTATGTTTATTAGTTATGTAATCAGTAACAACAATAAACCTACTGATTTCCAGTGAGATCTATAATTAATAACATAATATGTACTATTATTTTCCCACCAATTCAAAATTTGGGAATCTACAGAATAATACAGATTTATAAAAAAATAATTGTTACTACATTGTTTTAAAGCTTCTACAGCAATATAAGCAGAGGCATATTTTGAAATTCAATTGTTGGAGGGATTCAGTTCTAAATTAAACTCATATCAGTCTCAAGGGATCTAAGTTAGAGGTGAATCCTTTATGGGCTCTGGTCTGGCCCGTGAGTTTAGGCCCAGTGTTTTTTTCAGGCCTTCATCTGAGAGGGGCATTTTATATTAATCTAGTTTCTATTGATGTGACAACATTTAGATTTATTTATATAAGGCAAATAGAAAACTAGCCTTTTTCTTAAGTTTTATTTGCCCCCTCCCCCCCATTAACCATAATTACATTGTTGTTAGATAGGTAGGCCCTTTGCCTCCATAATGATATCTTAAACACTAATTATTTTCTTCAAGTTTTTATTCAACAATGAAATTATATATTATTTGATCTAAAGTTAATTTAATTTAAATAAATATATGGTTTATATTTGATTAGAGGGTCGTATAACAGTGAATCAATATATGTCTGGTGATATTAAAACTGCAAGAGCGATACTAATTGTGAGACAAACAAAACTAAATGCTAGGGAATATTAATGTTTAAAAATGACTTACGCTCCAGAGTTTGTGTAGTAACTCACTAACAGATAGTGAGCATTGAAAGACACTAGAGCATAGATGCTCTGCATGGATACATCTAGTGAATAAAATTTTCTGACAGCTGTTCAGAACATTGCCTTTTTATGCCACAACACAAACCGGTAGTAATTAAAGTTTCAATTTTACAATTATGCACTACACAATATGGTCACTTGGTACTTCCCATGCTAATATAAGTACAACTATAATGTTGATAAAACCTCATAACTTAATATTTGGAAATTAACCTAATATTTAATGTAAATATTAACATAATATTTACAAATGTAAGCATAATTTCAAAAACTAAAAATATGTCATTAACTTTCAAGCATTGAACATATTGAAAGCTAGCAAAATTATCTTCTATGCCAAAGAATTCAATTATGATCTCTGGACAAAGAAGAAACTCAGCTAGCATGGCAAGTATATGTAAATTATTTTACAGTATGAACAAATTTTAAAAAGTAATCATTTCAGTGCAAAACTAATGTGTAAAAATAAAATGATAAATATATTAAATTAGCAATGCATCTATCCTACGTCTAACTATTAATAAATTTTGAAAACGTTATTCCAAAAGAAAAAATTAAAGTACATATAGATAATAACGGAAAAATTTTGCTAGAATAATTAGTAACATTTTATGTAATGTTATTTGTTCTTCATAAATACTGAAAAAGTTATCCCAGACATTTCTTTATTTACAGTACACGTAACATATAAAAAATGTAAGCAGAAAGATGAAAATTAAAAAATTAAACTTCGTACTTTCTTTATACTTCTTAAATTAAAATGAATAGGATTCAGTAGCAAAATAAACTACAAAAAGCACTATTTGGTTTGGTTTGTTTCACAGAAGAAAAAAATGTGGTAAATTCGGTTGGTAAGGGTTACTGCATTGTTTTTCAACTGCACAGCAACTGCAAGGGCTGAACATTGGCGCGTTATTGGGATTTTCGCCAAGGACCGATGTCAGCGCCAGCTGGCGGCCATCCGGTATCCAGCGGCAGCTGGCATCCTGTATGTCAGCGCCAGCTGGCAACCATCCTGGCGGGTTCTGTACCCACCACTGATTCTTTTTACGCGTCATGACCAGAGTAAAGTGTCTATAATGTCCAAAGAGTCCGAAAACTTTTCATAACCACTGCCATTTAAAAACTTTTTTCGGTCACAGTGCAGTTATAATCAGAATGACCAAGGATTTTCTCAATAAATGTTATGTGGTCACATGATACACAGAACACGTGTTTTGCTTGAAATGCTGTCTAATTTCGTGCAGAATAACCATGCTGTTCTTTCTCTGGTGAGCGACCTGATAACTGATAAACAATTGTTAACGAAGATGACCATTCAGTTAACTTTTCAAACACACCCTTGACATGTGCAAAAGTTATACAATATAAGCAATGCGCAACTCATTGATTGTTTCAAAGCTGGACCAAGTCTTGTTTAACATAAATGATAACAGAAACTGAATATCGCAACAAAATTCTTACAACTGCAAAAGAAAGCTTGTTGAATGAATGTTTGTCCAAAAGTACATACAAAATTAGTTAAAATATATTTCTACATGTGTGTATGCCTGCATTGTGTAACTATTTATTACCAGGCATGGGGTGGTTTGTATAAAAAGATGCTAGTATGAATTGTTATAAAAATTGGAAAATTATTGATCAGTTACACATGCAATATACGTTTTACATATAGATATCTTTACAAATTCTTGGCTAGAAAAACACTGGAAAGCTTGCTGATATTTTATAAATAGCAAAAATTTCATTGTATTCATCTAACCTTTCCGAGGTTTAACAAAATGTGTAATCATTTAGTGTGTACTTTTATACACGATTGATAAGAATTTGATATTTTTGTAAATAATACTTGAATTTGATATAAAACAATCTTCAAATGATGTTAGATTATTGTTAAAAGGAAATCTGCGTTGTTATACATATTAAAATATAACACTTACTTAATGCTTCGTTAAAATATTATAACCAACATAATAACCATAATAGCATTATAGTGTAAAGAAAGAAAATAGGATATACGGATACTGGAAGCGAAATGGCGTTTGGGTGCAACGTCACAATACCCGCCCCCCAGTTTGGGCGGAACGGAGGAGGAGCTGTAGGTAAGTGGTTCCTTACGTTTAAGTGTTACGTCACATCGTCTCCTCCTCCGTGCAACTCATTTTGGGCGGAGACGTTGTAAGTAGTAATTTGGGCACCCTGTCTCAATATATGTGAAACCGATGAGGGAAAATGAACCACGGTGTAAGGTTTATCTTGCACCGTGCTTTGCACTGAAATAATCAATAAAGGCGTGGCGTAATGATAACATTTTGGAGGCGATTTTGTCATACGATTGGTTCAGAAATTGAAGACTATGTCTTTCCGAAGTCAGAACCTAAAAATGTCATTTTATGCTACCTGAAAATGTCAGAACCAGAAAAACACTGCCCATATGCTAGGATCTGTCACTATGATCTTTAATAAACAAAGTTTGATATTTGTAGCAGAGTGTATCATATAGTTATATATATTTTAAATAAAATGAGAAAAATCATGTATGTTTAAAGCCATGAGATCAGAGGTCTCGGCAGCTTAAGAACTGCATTTTTAAATTAAGAAAGGTAAATTTTTTCGCCGCTCCTGTTATTTTTCTTTATTATGTTGCAATTGATAAAAATCGTAGATAAATATATTTTTGTTACTATTCTTGTCTTCTTTTTTTACCCTATGACAATTTTGTAATATTTTATTTTTTCGTTTTTGAAGTCTTGATAGTGTTAAAAAATCTTTCCTTTAAACTGATTATAAATATGAGAACTATTTCCGATTTCTTTTATGCACTTATGTATGTACTTTTTTGTTACGTACATGTCATATTCAACATTTAAGAGACACCTTAGTATTTTTCTATTTATAGAAATGGTCTTCATACATGCAATCAGAGTTCTTTAATTCTCTTAAAAAATTATTATTGATATTAAAAGCGACTGTATTTTTGTATGCCCAATGTAAATATTTAAAATAAAAATTTTAAATGATATTCATATGGAGCTGATCAATTTTTTTTATTTTAATAATTAGTTAGGAATTGATCAAGTTAACAATTCAGCCTTCTCTCCTGTAGTACACAATCCTAAATATTCATATCGTCAGATATAGATACTTTGATAAGGTTGAATAACATGTTTTTTATTCATTACAATATCTTCGTAATATTTTTAAAACTATGGGACGAGTTTCCTTTATTAAATAGAATAGCAGAAACATTTTGACTGTTCAATTTTTAAGTGAATTATTGTTATTAAATGTAATAGCAGAAACATTTATAGCTGTTCATTTTTTAAGTGAATTATTATTATTAATATTTGTATAAGCATTTATATAAGTAGCCCCATTGGTGGACTACTTTAAACATTAATTTGTAAGTGGTGGGTAAATAACAGGGGTTGGCAACCGGTTCTCATGTGTTACATGAGGCCCCTTTCAAAGTTTTATTTGGCTCGCAACTGATCTCTTGCATTTACATTTTATGCAGCCCAAGAGTGCCAATATAAAATTGCAATTTAACAGTATTTTTTTAATTTTTTATCTCATTTTACACTTTTGCATACTTTTATTTAAATACTTTTTACCTTAAAATGGTTTCTTATAGTTTTATTTAATTATACTCTTTTGTGAAGCTAGAAAATCCTTTAAAGATGTTCTCTTTTGGAAATAAGCCTAAAATTATTATTGTCATAAAAAACCATTCTTGGTCATTGGATGTTGTATTTACTTGTTCTGTTTCTACATTGTGCTTAAGTTAAAAAACAATGTATACTATATAAGAATTATAATTTTTATGGCAAGTATACATACGTTTCTTCTAATATATTTTACCTCTATACCTTTACCTTTCTACTTGCTTTGAACAGAAATTTTTTATTTGATGCAAGAACTATGAAGCACATAATTATTATTTTTTTATTATTATTATTAATAAGAATATTTACTATGGAAATGCAGTATTTAAAGAAAATCTCAGCTACTCCGCAACATTTCAGTGTATGCAGGTGTATTTCAAATTTTATGCAACCACACAACTTTTAGGAAACATTGCTAAAATGGAAAAATTTTCAATATCTGTTTTATTAAAAAAAATAGTAAAAATGTCTTCTATAACAAATAAGGAAAATATACATATGTTATTGAGCACAAATTAAAATAACACACCAGATAGTTGTTTTGGAGATCCCTTTCATCAGTGCTGAAAAGACCAACAAAATCAAACATATAAAGACTAAATAAGCTTATTGTATTGCATATGGCCAAGTATATACAAAATAACACCTGTAATAAAAATATTATTGAACTATCAATGAATATAAAAGGAAATTGTTTTAAAATAAATTTTTTCACTAAATTTAAAAAACGAATAATTAAGAAATTAGAAAGTTTATTAGAAAGATATTTAGATTAGAAAGTTTTGTATTTTATTAAAATTCATAGCATATTTTCCATCAAAATATCCAAACAGTATTTGATTATTTCTCTGTAGGTAATCGATCATGACAAATTACCAAAATTGATTGACTATTTTTGACAAGATGAAAATTAATTTTTATAACACGAGTTAAAATAATTTTCATAACGACCCCCCCTCATTTAATAAACTGACTATTTTGTATATGCGGCCCATTCTTTGCATTCAGGAACCAAATTCAGCCCATTCTTTGCATTTAGGAGCCAAGAGCAAGAAAAAGGTTGCTGATCCCTGTTCTATCACAGCAGGATATTTTTTTATACATTATTAAAACGCTGGGGCTTTTGTGAACATTTTGATATAATATATATCAATGTTTGGTATAAATTAAAATTGCTAAATTTAAATAAATAGACCAATTTACCTGAATTTTTAAAAGAAATTAATAGTAATAGAATTTAAAAAAGAGAAGTTTTACTGGCTCTTTTTTAAATTATGGATTGACTGTATAATGTTTATTATGGCTATGTATTGTGATTGTGCTAAATGAAAGTTTGTATTTCATGAAGAGATAAAAAATATTCATTTTAATGTCACTTAAATGTTTTAAAGTTAGCTTCTAATTAACTGTCACTGTAATTTCTATATTGTCTGGCACCTACAATTTTCTTATATGTTCTAACTATGTTTACTAGATTTTTTTTTATCAAATAAAGTCATGTGAAACCCTGCTATAATGAACTCAAAATATATAGAACTCTCCATTATAATGAACTTTTAACATGGTCCCTATTGAACTCCTATTTGACAGTTCGTACTTGACAGTTCGTTCGTATCAAAATTACCTTCCTTGTAGTTTACCTTCGGGTAGTTCACAAGAATTTCACTTCCTTCAACAAAAAGTCTTTGCCTTTTGTTTTCTTTTGAGATTGTTTTCTCAAAGGCAACAATGAGAAGGCATTTGCTGTTGCTCCCTTCCTCTCCCTGCTCAACCGGTTTCTTTGGGAGTGCAAATTATTTTCATAGCTCATTGCTCATTCATTGCATTTTTGAAATACAGTGTATTTTCTTAATATAAGTTTAAAAAACACATTGGAAGTGAAAACTTCAGTTTTTCTATCCAAATATATGCATGACATACAATTTTAGGAGATACCCTTTTTGCCGAAAAACATCATCCACTAGCAATATTAAGCATAATACACTCATTGCCATAAAAATTTGCTTACCAAAAAATAATTGCGAGATCGTAACGAAACTTGACATAAAGGTATGTGTCAGGTAGATATGCAAATGATTAGAAATACAGCATGATTGTGCATTGCGTAATGCTACCAAAGGGTGTTGAACTTAGTTCTCGCTGGCACGGGAAAAAGGTACGCTGAGGCTTTTTGCCTGTAATTAATCTGTTGCAGAGGGACGCTTTTTCATTAGGGATGCCGTTATGCTGCCATCGAAGACAATATGATCAGCTGTCAGAGTTTGAGAGGGGAAGAATCATCGAGATGGTGGAAGCCAGGTGGTCAGCTCGACCAGTAGCCCGCCACCTAGGCCATTCTGACTTTACTGTGAGCAGGTGTTGGGACCCGTTAATGAGAGAGAGGTCGCATAAACAGCGGCCAGACTCAGGACGACCTCAGCAGACCAATAGCCGAGAAGACCATCACATCACCTAATATGCATGTACAGCGCCAACTGCATCATTATCCGCTATTCGGACACAGGGAGCACCTTCACTATGGGTCCTTGTGTCTGTCTGTACCATCATGAGGCGCCTGGCTGAAGGACATTTGGTATCGCGGTGCTCATTACGTTTGCTGCCAATGACACCCAAACACCATCGCCTCCATTTGGAGTGGTGTCGCACTCGATGGGATTGAACCGCAACCGAATGGAACCATGTCATCTTCAACGACAAATTGAGATTCATTTTGGGCAGTGATGACTTCCGTATACGACATACGTGTGTGGAGGACCCATGGTGAACGCCTCAATCCTGCCTTCGCTATACAGTGGTACACCGCTCTCACAGCTGGTGTGATGGCATGGGGTGTCATTGCATATGCCACCTGGTCACCTCTAATATTGATCCACGGAACCATGACAGCCCAGCTGTACGTTCATGGCATCCTTCAGCCACATGTGTTGCCACTCATGGCAGAGCTTCCAGGAGGCATTTTTCAACAGGACAATGCTTGGCTACACACAGCAAGGGTGTCACAGGAATGGCTCTGCCACATTACCACCTTTCCCTGGCCTGCCTGATCCCCAGATTTGTCACTGATCGAGCATGTCTGGGATCACTTGGGACTGCAAGTTGGACAGCCTATGAGTTTAGTCGAACTAGAGGTGTACTTACAACAACTGTAGAATGAGATGATGCAGGATACTATACGGGATATGTATGCCTCAATGCCCGTCCGTATCGCATCATGTATTCACACTAGAGGTGGCACAGTTACCTTACACCTTTCTGGTAGGTCGGACGGTCTGGGTTTCAACAACAACAACACTAGAGGTGGCCCCTTCCCGGCCGTCCAAACAGTTACCTTACACCTTTCTGGTAGGTCGGATGGTCTGGGTCTCAACAACAACAACACTGGAGGTGGCCCAACAGGATACTAGAACCTCCATTCATTTGTAGTTTTCCTGTAATAAATGATCGTTTTGCTTTGATTTTTTAATCACCTACTTATATCAACATTGCACTCATATATATAAAATTTCGTTTGATTCTGACAACTCTTTATTGGTTCGCAAATTTTTTTTGCAGTGAGTGTACATAAAGGGTATTACTATTAATATTTTATCTATATATAACTGTTTTTATAACATAACTACCTATAAAAAAATACATACTTTGTGAAAAAAAATGTAATTTAAACATTAAAATTTTTCCCAGTTTTATTTAAAGTAGCCTCATTTGACAATACCTATATTTTAGTGGGAAAATTTAATTGAAATTGAATTTCCAATATACAATAAATATGTATAGGGTTACCAACTTTGTCTAAGGGCATTCAGGGAGACCAAGCAACAAAAAAAAGTTATATATATATATATATATATATATATATATATATATATACATATATAATTTAAGAATATCCAGTGAACTAAATGAGATCTAAAACACATAGAGAAGATTAAAAATTAAAACATATTTGGGATACTGTAAATTGAAAAATAATAAAATAACAATGGATAGCAATATATATATATATATATATATATTAAAAAATGAATTAATAACTAATAGAAATCAATCAATGAAAAAACACTAAAAACAATGAGCTATCCCAAAATAGACAAAACATGACGACTATCAGGCATAAAAAAAAAGGGTTGGAAATTAATTCAGAATAGATTCTTTATCATGACTGAACATCTGTTCCAAATTAACCAAACCGCACACACACACACATATACCTATATATCCAAAATATTTATTTGCATATTAACAAATCTATTGAACTGCTGAAAAATAAAGCAAACTAAAAAATTACTGCAATTAAATCACAGATTTCTTGTATTGATTAAGTTGAAAAGGAAAAAACACTTTATTTATTTACATTTATATTTTTCCTAACTTTGAGCTGCTTTTAAAAGCATTACAGTTTTATTTATAAATTTATAGAATTTTTCACAGCTCATCAAAATTGTAAAGAACCTGTAGTTCAGCTTTTACTGGTATCTTATGTACATTAAAGCCCCATGATTCTAACATACCATGGCAGTACAGTAGTCTAACTTTGAGTAAGGTCGAAATTGGCCGATAACATAGTAGAAAATTGATTCTGAGCGACAATTGTCCACTTCCAGGATATGAGAGATTCATGTTCTTCCTGTAGACTCTGTCAAATCCGGAGGGCTGGTAACCCTAGACATCCATATTTTATCTCACTTAAGAAGCAAAATCAGTTTGTTAATCCTGTTTAAACTGTATTTATGGTTATTTATACTCATCTGTCTTCTCTGATAGCAACCATAGTTTTGGTAGCACTGTACAGAGAGCCCATGTTAATGACATTTCTATTCCATAACCACTTCTATGACACACAGCCATGTTCAACCTTCACTCTCAGAGGTCACCACAATAGTTTTTGGGGGTAATTTTAGTCCTTTCCTAAAATTTGAGGATTATTAAAATATAAATAAGTTATTAAATAATAAAAATATGATATAAGAGTTAATATCATATTTTTATATTTTTGTAAAAACTACAATAACTTATTTTTAAAAATAATGAACACATTTGGCTACAGATATTTTCCTGTTTATCCTGAGTGATTGTTTTGTTTATCTTACCAGAATCTAAAACTGGCTAATATAATTTATTTTATACCACTTTATAAATGGAAGTTTTTATTTGCAAATAGGTATAAATATATTTATTTCTAAATTATAATTTTATTCTTACTATGTTTATCAATAAATTATACTGTTTCAAAAACAGTATAAAAATTAATTTTATAGATAAACACAAGGTAGAGAAATTACATATGCATCATTATGTAACAAATATTTATCACAGCATGCTAAGGGAAAGCAACTACAAAAATACATTAAAATTTAAAAAAGAAATTTTATTAGTTTCAATGCAAATTATATTATAGACTTTGAATAGTGGAATAACATATAGAAGTGTGAAAAAAATATATATGTACAGAGAGGGGGGGAATTAATGTATTAAGAAAAAAAAAAGAAAAATTTACATTTTAGTGCTAAAAATCTTAATGCATATTTTTTATAAAATTACAGAATACAAATTATTACAGAAACAACCTTATTTAATGTGAATTTATTCACATGGAAAATTTTGCAATTTTATGGGGAGGGGGATTGGTCAAAAAGTCGGATTTGAAGAAGGTGGATTTGAATGATATCACAAATTCAATAGCATCACCAGAATTTTTTAATTTTTTTTTTTTTTTGGGGGGGGGGGGGGGGGGGGCGAGTGGCAACCAAATATTTTGTTTCTCATTTCCCTAGATGTAATTTCTCTGAACTTCAATGGGTCTCTGTATAATAATATATCTATAATAATAACAGGAATATCTATAATAATAAAAGATGTTTGTCTGTTTATCTGTTCATGTACAACCAAAAATTTAAACTTAGTATGGCTATGAAATTTGCTATAGAGAGTGTCCCAAAAAGATTGAAACACGGTTTAATTCTTTGCCTGTTGGAGATAAGTGGCCAATGTAAATTGCAAAAATGTTGAAAGTAAGGTAGGAAATAAGACTACGTTAATGAAATAGTCAATTTTTATACGACTTCCTTAAACACATTTGGTCAATCAGAAATTTTTTATTTTTAATACAAGATCATTAAAAAAAAAACAAAAAAAACGCATATCTGTATCTTTAAAATTGAACGAGTTATATTTAATTGAACATTGTGAGTGGGGATCATATATCAAATTAGAAATGTAAATTTGTGACATATCACAAAAAAGATAAAATTGGATGATAATACATAGGATACCCAACCGCGTAGTGAGTACCACTGCTTTATATGATCGCTGTCTGTGTAATGCTTTATTTAGATGCATTTGTGATAAAAAATTTTGACACATATTAACGTCTTTTTGATCTAAACAATTTCCATCGTCAATTTGTTTATGATCCCTATTTTCACTGACGAAACAGCCTTTCACATGGTATGGAAAAGTGTCACAAGACCGATTTTTTCCTTTATCATAATTCAGTTGATTTTAAAGATACAGATATGCGTTTTTTTTAATGATCTTGTTCCATTAAAAATAAAAATTTTTTAATTGACCGAATTTGTCTGAGGGGGTCGTAGAAAAATTTAAAAAGTGTATCTTTTTGAAAATTAATGGGAGGACTTTTTCATTAACGTAGTCTTATTTCCTACCTTACTTTCAACATTTTTGCAATTTACATAACCCACTTATCTCCAACAGGTAAAGAATTAAAGCGTGTTTCAATCTTTTTGGGACACCCTGTATAGATACTTCAGGATCCGAGACGCAACATTTCAGCGAGATTTTTTTAAAAATTCGAATTAGTTTTTTAGTTATTTTAAGTTGAAAAAAGAATATATATATATATATATATATATATATATATATATATTCTCTTTCACATCAAATTTTACCTTGACTGGTGCCGCCATCTATTTAACGTGCCTTTTTTATTACCAGTAGTTAATGGACTTCTACATAATAAACGTAATAAGGAAGGTGTCCATGTGTGTCATCAGTAGCGAATAACCTACGCGCCGTACGGCCAGGAAATTTAGTACACAAATACTTCACTGGAAACGATAGGTCCGGCACAATGCACCTCGGCGAAATTTTAAAAAAAATTCTAACTTTATTTTATATTTTACCACGATTTTAAGCAATTTTCACATAAATGAGTTATCCTTAGTGACCGAAAATATTATCACAGAGTTTCCATCTTAACACCGTCAGAGAGATCGAAAAATTTTGATCGAAAAATTTATTCTCTTTTAAACAAACTTTAAACAGAATCTGTACGATTGATAGTCAAATTTTCATAAATTTTAAAATATTATACACTTTTTGTGTATTGAAGACATAATCTATCTTCTATCTATACAAATAAAATTGAAAATCTGTCTGTCTATGTATGTGTGTTTGTCACGGGAGAACAGCTGCACCGAATTTCATAAAATTTTGTGGGTAGCCGTTAAATATTAAAATTTAGTCCACTTAAAATTTAATATAAGTTTCGAGTTTCTAGGACCAGGGGTTGCTGAGATGTTAATAAAAACTCACAATTAAACCTTCCATAAATATAGCATTATGCAGACTATGTATATATTTTCCGCCAATTTATTTGAGGAAAATTTTATTACGTCGTTTAGCAACGGATTTAAATCGAATGTGTTTATGCGACAAACGATTTTTATTAAATATTTTCCGATTTAAATAGCAAAGAAATGTATATAAAATAAATTTTATCGAAATTGCATTTTTGACTGGATTATATCAATAATGGCTTTCAGGTTCAAATATTACGGGGATTATTGATATTTTCAATTTATTACGTCATCTGTTTTATTTGGCAAAGATTTTTGAAACTTACATATTGTAGTACGGGTAATTTTCTACTAATACACGGGTATATCTGCTAACCTACGAAAATATAAGTAGTACGGGTATATCTTTCTATACAATTTTAGTTCTTTCATTTTGGCATATATGTATTAACTAGCAGCATACCCGTACGGAGTATATAATATAAAGAAACAAAATTCGCAATCATGTGCAAATTCTGTTAAAATGTTAAATTTATTGCTCCTAAAGAGAAATTTAAGAATATCTGTTCTCACTATGCAAAATTATCTTCACGGGCAGATCTGAAGAATAAAACATCCTGGCCCCTTTTGTAAGCAAATTTACAAAAAAAAAAATGAATTGAATCAATGTATGCAACCCCGTACTACTTATATTGTCGCAGATTAGAAAATATGCCAGTGTGTTAGTAGAAGATTACCCGCATTACAATATGAGTCTCAAAAATATTTGCCAAAATAAAAGAGATGACGTAATAAATTGAAAATATCAATAATCCCCGTACTCTTTATACCAGTAGCTTGTAATTGATTCCAATATATGTCAATATATATCAAAACATATGTCAATATACCTGTACTTCTTACATTCTCGTAAATTAGAATATATACCCGTGTATTTGTAGAAGATTACTCGTACAACGTACAATATATGAGTTTAAACAATTTTTGTCATAATAAAACAATTGCATAATAACTTGAAAATATCAATAATCCCTGAATCAATAATCCCCGAAAATATCAATAATAATAACGTTTAGACCTGAAGACCGTAATTGATATTATCCAGTCAAAAATGCTATAAGAAAAATCAAATCGTTCTTTTCTAAAATATATTTTTATATCCATTTATTTATTATTCAAATCGAAAAAATAATAATTAAAATTAACAGATTTAATTTAATTGCGTTTCTGAGCAACATGATATAAGATAGAATCTTCTTCATAAACTGCGAAATTAAATAACCATTTTTATTTCTTTATACTTTTCATTGTTCAGTAAAAGCTTGTAAAACATAAACCATGGAGATAGATTTCCCATTTAAATCATGTTTCAAACAATTCATGTTTTCAGAAAGTGACTAATTAGCGCAAAAAGTCTCCCATCAAACTCAGAGATAAGGTTTTAATTCACTTTGAAACGATTTTCAAGCATTTCGTTTGGATAAACCACTGAGTTGAGTAGAACTCCTGGGAAAAAGTTTCGTTTTTTATTAATATCTCGACAACCCCTGGTCTTAGATACTTGAAACTTGGGCTAAATTTATGGGGGTCTATTTCAAAGCTATCCACAAAATTTCATCAAATTCGGTTTAGCCATTCTCCCGTGATGATGAGACAAACGAAAATTTCGTTTTTTACTAATATCTCGAGAACTACTGATCGTAGAAACTCCAAACATGGACTAAATTTTAAGTGGGACTATTTCCAGGCTACCCACAAAATTTCATCAAATTCGGTTCAGCCGTTCTCCCGTGATGACGGGATAAACAGTTAAACAGACAGACAAATTTTCAATTTTATTTATATAGATTAAATTTCATAATTTTTGTAAATTTATTTACAAACAGGACCAGGATGTTTTATTCTTCAAACTTGTCTGTGAAGATAAAATTGTATAGCAGAAAGAGATTCTTAAACTTCTTTTTAGGAACATTAATTTAAATATTTTAATAGAATGTTTTGAATAAAAAATGTCATGTAGAATACTATAGGAATTTGTACATGATCGTAAATTTTAAGTTTTTTTTTTATAATGTACACTGCTCACAACTAAAATCGCAACACCATGAAGAAATTGATGTATCCTTATGAAATTTACAGAATATAATTGTAACATTGAGATGTGCAAATGATCAAAAAATCATACCTGGAAAATGAAAGCATGGAACTTTATTGACATTAGATCAATATAGAATAGAACCACCACTAGCGACTATGCAGGATTGAATACGACGAGGTATCCCGTCAATGAAATGGTCAGTGGTGTGCTGAGGGATGACATTCCACACAACATACAATTGGGCTTGTAACTGAAAAATGGTTTTTTCTGGAATTGGGAGTTACCTCTATCGGCGGCCCATGATGTCTCAGATATGCTCAATTGGCGACAAATCCGGAGAATATTCTGGCCAAGGCAGGATATCAAAACCTTGTAGATTATTCATAGTTACCCGTACAGTATGTGACCTGGCATTATCCTGCTGAAAAAGCAGTCCAGGCTTGGTTGACAGATGTGGCTGTACCACAGGTGTCACAATGCCAGAGACGTATCGTTGTGCCGTGATACTGCCAGAAACGTGGGCCAAAGTTGTTCGTCCACCAAATGTTATACCATCCCAAACCATGGTACCACTTAGGGGGGGACTGTGTGGCGACTGATAGAAAAAGCTTCCTGGTGGCGTTGTTGAAAGCGCCGCCATACTCGAGTACGGCCATCTGGCATGCCAAAACAGACTCGTGATTCATCCGTGAACAGAATGTTTCCCCATTCTGTCGACTAATTGCGTCTCATTTGACACCACTGGAGGCGACGTAACCGGTGAAAGCGTTGAAACGGTAGATATCGAAATGGTCGTCTACCTTGGAGTCCTGCGTCAGGCGAACGTTTCGAATTGTGTGCATCGAAACCACGTTACATGTAGTGTGGGATAAATGTTGTAACACGGTTGCTGTGGGAAACGGCTTCCGCGCAACGCTTCTCAAAAACATACGATCTTCACGTGGTATGGTATTATGGTATGGCACGTGGTATGGGTCTCTTACGAACCGTTACACACACCGTTGAACTGTCTTCCCGGCCGTCCAAATAGCTGCTCTTAGTCCTCTGGACGAGTCGGACGGTCTGGGTCTTCAACACCGTTGAACTGTGTTCACATCACGACCCATAGTTCAGCGATCTTTCGAAAACTCATTCCACCCTCACGTAAAACAATGATTTGTTGCCGTTCCTTTGACGACAACTGAACGTATGCGGTACGTCGACGTACTCTTGGCCTACTGTGATGATTTTTACAACTTGAAGCCCATGACGCTACAATTTAGCTGTGATATCGCTCCTCCTTGACCTGACGCTTTTATGCTGCTCGGTAAGGTGTTATGTCACTATGCGTAACGAAACTGTAGTCATTTGCATATCTCGTCTTGCTGCTTGCATTGCCTGATTTGCATAAAGCTACACCCACAACTTTATGATGTTGCGATTTAAGTTGTGAGCAGTGTATGTATATTCCATACGAAGAACGGGTATTCTGCTAGTATATAATAAGAAAAGAAGATGTCTGTTTGTTTGTATCGCCTGTAGCGGAAAATCTAAGCGTCGTATTGCCACGAAATTTAGTACACAGGTACTTCAGGACCAGGAAAAAATACACCTTGGTGTTATATATTTAAAATTCAAATTATATTTATAGTTATTTTATGTTTTGCCCGATTTTCACACAGATGCATTCCTTAGTGACCGAAAATATTTATTATATCGGAGTTTCCATCTTAATTCCACCAGAAAGACCGAAAATGTTTTTTTCAAACAAATTTTTAACGGAATCCATACGATTAATAGTCGAAATTTTGTGAATTTAAAAAAAAAAAAATAATATATTTTCTTGTTTTAAAGACGGAATCTTATCTTCTACCTGTAATAATAAAGAAAGACGTCTGTTTGTTCGTTTGTATTTTGTATCGTCTGTAGCGGAAAATCTAAGTGTCGTACGGCCATGAAATTTGGTACATAGGTGCTTCAGGATCCAGGAAGATGCACCTTGGTGTTATTTATATATTTATTTTTTAATTAGTTTTTTTATATTTTAACTCGATTTTCCCACAAATGCATTCCTTAGCAACCTCGTAAATAGTCGCTTGGTGACATTCCCCCAAAGTTGCCAAGTGTGGCTGACAGATTAGGGCTTTTCTTTATATAACATTTTCAGCATTCGGAAAATACATAGCATGCAAAACCGTTGAATTTATACTATTAGAACGGTTTCCACCATGTTTTTAAGTATGTTAGTATGTGTATCGATTTGATTAAAAATTCTAATTTTTGATCTTAGAATGCTGTTGATTTTTAAATAGGAGGTACAGATAGCATGTGCACAAAATTAAAAAGAAATTAATCGATGTTTGATCATTTGCAAAAAACCGTCCCCAAAGTTGATTTTCCATCATTTATCCTCACGAAACACAAAATTCTTCTGTTGTGTTAGGCAAGTGATTTATAATATGTAAGGTTGATTCGAATACAGCTTTCACACAGAAGGGGGGTAGGGCCAACGGCCGTACCGTGCTGAAAACACCGGTTCTCGTTAGATCACCGAAGTGAAGCAGCATCGGGCGCGGTTAGTACTTGGTGGGTGACCACCTCGGAACGCCGCGTGCTGTTGGCCATCTCGGGTGCGGTATCCCCGTGGTTTGCGCGCTAGATTTGCACGCTGCCACAAATGCCGCCGTGTTCATGCGGAGTACGATCACGTTAAACATGTGGGTCCGTAAGTCCTTCCGAGAGGTTGGTGGTAGGGGAAGGAGGGTACGGTCCCTGTGGATGCCTCCCCCACTGGGTTCCGGTCTAAATTGGGTGGCACTTCCCGGCCGTCCATACAGTTACCTTACACCTTTCTGGTAGGTCGGACGGTCTGGGTCTCAACAACAACAACAGAAGGGGGGTAGCCTCGGATTTAGCAATGTAAAATTCTAACTGTATTTTATAGGTAATTACTTCAAATTATATATGTAGGTAAATAATCTATGCAAAAATCCAGTGAATCTGATGAGTTACCTAATTTAAAATTTTAAGTTTGATTTTTTTTTTAATCTTTAAATTAGCCCACGCGTGTTTTATTATTTAAATAAATACCTTAAATACAGAATAATAAAAGGCGATTTACTTAAAAACCCGCTACGCGGATAGCATCCGCCCGCGCAGCGGACGTATCGTTAATTGCATGAAGTAGGATTATTATTGCATGTATCGTACGCGGATTTTATGCCACCAGCGCATGGACATATCGTGATGGGGCCTATCAGGCTACGAGGCTCCGTAATTTTAAATCATATTATTTTAAGAAAAAAAATGATTGCTAAAGAAGTGACCACTAGTATGCAGTTAATTTTGGCCACTTTGATTTTCTGACTCAGCGTTACCGTTTCTGATGACAGGCAAAGTAGGCAAATGCTGGGAGCCCATCTTCGTGCTCAATCAGAGCCATCTTGATTTATTGGTAACTAGCCGCCTTCGGCGACCAGCCTGTTCGCTACCTTTGAAAATTCTGACCGGGGCAAACTCGCTGGCGCCATAACCCCGTGGAGTTAACAAAGTTTGTTTTAGTTTAATGACGTTAAAACTAATAATGAAAGACGTTAAAACTAATAATGAAATTTTAAGATGAAAAATAATGTTCTGGGGGGGGGGGGGTCTTGAAAATTGATTTGTAAAGTGAATTTATTCTAATGTTTGTGAACTGTGAGATTCTGAGGATTTCTGTACCTGTAACAACCTTAGGAAAGGGATCCCTTTGATGTATACTCACAGCCGGGATCCTGTGATTTATATTTTGTATATTTTCAATTATTTCAATTTTTTATATTATCAATATTTTTTATAGAGGGTATGCTCCTCTATTTTTTGTTTTACATAAATGAAATTGTATCCGGTTGTCTGCATTTTTAGTATTGCATCGCAAATGACATGGAAGTATTAAAACTGATGATGAATGTGAATTTAGTATTTAAGAAATAACGATGCTGCTCAGCGAAAAAATGTTTTTCTTTAAAAGATTGTCCCCACCACCACCACCACCTGATGCATAAATGCACCGCGACAATCTCCATAACTTTCTTTTAATTTATTTTTTTTATTTCTTCAGTGTTTAAGTTTTTTCATTGTGGTCCCAACCACCACCCGATGTAAACAATACATCGCCCCAATTCAATCCAGCACAATGAATCAAAAACCTTATAAAGAGCAAACACTAATTCGGTTTTTAATTGTCCCTAGGCCAAGAACCGTATAAAAAGCAAACACTTATTCGGTTTTTAATTGTCCCTAGGCAAAAACCGTATAAAAAGCAATCACTGATGACATTTGTAAATATAATTTAATACCCATGTGAATATCCTCATCAGATATTCGCATGGGTATCAAGAGCATGTTCCAAATATATCAGCCAGATACCACCAAACACTAATTCGGTTTTTAATTGTCCCTAGGCAAAAACCGTATAAAAAGCAATCACTGATGACATTTGCAAATATAATAAATATAATAATTTCATATAAATATAATAATTTCACTCTGTATACTGTTACCACCACCTGATGTATACAATACATCACCACAATTCAATCCACCATAATTCAATCATTTAAATTTTATAATGACCATATGCTAAGCTCTTAATTCCATCATTTAAAATATAACGTAATTTTCTAATAAATATAATTTCATATAAATATAATAATTTTACTCTGTATACTGTTACCACTACCCGATGTATACAATACAACACCACAATTCAATCATTTAAATGTTATAATGACCATATGCTAAGCTCTTAATTCCATCATTTAAAATATAACGTAATTTTCTAACCCGATGCATAAATGCACCGCGACAATCTCCACAACTTTCTTTTTATTTATTTTTTTCTCCATAGAAACAACGTGCGTCTGCGCGCGCATGTGGGTGAAAAACTCCTTTCCCGGTTTTTGCCGAGAAATTGAAAAATCATGATTTCCTTAAAATCCGGATCGTGAAGCTACTTTTTCTTATTTCTTGACCAGATTGGGCTTGTAAGAAAGTCTGCTCTTTGAGCTTTCTAAAAATGTAAATTAGTTGAAATTGTCGGTACTTTTCCCGATGCGAGGATTTAAAAACGAAAGTTCGTTTCTCTGAGCCGGAAGTGACTTTTATTTTAAAATCTTTAAAAAATATTAGAATTTGACCCAGAGATTTGAAATTGATATATTTTTACTCGCAATTGTCTGCTCTTTCCGGTCGTGTGATTTATTTTTTTCTACGACGTCTGGATGGTGGAGAAAAAAGGGGAAAAAACGGTCGAAATCGCATAAAACATTAAATAACAAAAAATAATTCAAATTTTAAAAATCGGTTTTCACGTGTGACCTTGCCCCCCCGGGTCTCCGATTGCCAAATTTCGTAGCTCTGCGACGCACGGTCGCTGAGCCTATAGTGTATAAGACAGACATTGCCTTTTATTATATAGATCAATATGGTCTTGGCTCAATGTACTATTTAACTAAAAGTTTTATGGGAGGGGGGCTAGAATATATCTTTGCCTAAGGACCCAACAAGCGCCCCTGTGACTCAACGCCCTTGTGACTCAGTGTGCAGCGGATTGACGGACGACCCATAGAGGTAGACTACTGTGTAGTGAAGTAGTATATCTTATTCTGCTTTTCCGTTGTAATCTCCAAATAAGATGGGAATGAAGCTCCAGAGCAGAACTAATGAAAGAGTATCTTCCTACAACGATAGAAATCGGATTATCTTGTCGTCTCACAAAGTAAAACTAAATAAATATCTTCCGGAAAACATAGCACACTTGGATTTCCTGTTTAACACATTTCAAATAACACAATAGGCGTTTGAATCGCATTAACTTTGGCAGTTTAGACTATAAGTAACCACATTTTGATTAATGTAGTGAATATGTCGCATTAAAGCTTTAATTATGAATTTCCGTTCTACAAAATAACATTAAATCAAAAAATACTTGAAAATGTTATGCTGCTGGTGAATGCGTCTTGAAAATGTTATGCCTTTTATTTTTGAAACGTACAATTAATTCAAAGTATTGTGCCGAAAAATCTCTTCAACGGCCCTGTAATCTTAGATAACATTTATTTCTCAATTAATTTTTTGGTGTTAAATTTTATTTTTATTATTATTATTAGGCCGCTTAGTGGGCTGCGCATATTTTTATTTGTCACAGGCCGTGTTTAGTTTTTCTTAGTTACAGTATGGCGGGTTTTTTTAGTTCATTTTAGTAAAAAAAAAAGGTGATTGCTAAAGAGATTAGCGCAATAAAAGTTATTACTAAAGAGATTAGCGCAATAAAAGTGATTGCTAAAGAGATTAACACAATAAAAGTGATTGCTAAAGAGATTAACGCAATAAAAGTGATAGCTAGCTGCGGGCTATGTGACTAGGTAGCGGGCTCATATTTGCCCGCAGCGTATACACGGTCAATTAAAAGCTAATAACTCCACAGTTAATTAAAAGCAACTTTTTTCAAGCACTGTTGATCCAGGGGATGTTTTAATAGTTTTTATCCCCGGTATCGCCCCGCGGAACAACGGGAATTAAAATGCTTTAATTATCTGTATTAATTGTGATTGCTGCTTTTTGATCTGTAATGACCACTTATAATTCGAAAACGACTTAACCGATTTACATTTTTTATTGCTTTGTTAAGCTTAACATTTATGATTAAAATATTTCAGATTGTGTACCAAGTTAATTTTATTTTAGTATTATCCCGGGCAACACAAGGTGTCTTTGCTAGTGTTGTATAAAATATGGTCGGTTTTAGGATAGAATTATTGATGGCGATGGGAGAAATTAATGAGGGTCAATGCTATTCTTTGGAGACAATGAGAATGAATGCAGCATTAATCGAATGGTTAAATTTGAACCACCCCCTCTATTTCTCTACATGACCAGTCCCGCTAATTCTGAGATTAGAACAACCAAGAT
This sequence comes from Amaurobius ferox, assembly GCA_951213105.1. Taxonomy (NCBI): domain Eukaryota; kingdom Metazoa; phylum Arthropoda; class Arachnida; order Araneae; family Amaurobiidae; genus Amaurobius; species Amaurobius ferox. The sequence goes on along the minus strand of OX578142.1, from coordinate 99,538,611 downwards.
TTCTGAATATTTTTCACTTATTTTATTATGTTTACTTTTTTATTTTTATTTTTTGACTAGAATCGCTGAAATCTCGAAATTTGGTAAATTATGAAATAAACTGAAGGTTTTATCATTTGAAGCGAAAGTAGATAAACAGTTGAAATGAACTGTGATTTGATATAACCGAGTTGTCAACTCTGTCATTAAATAAGTGGGGAAATTGTGGAGAAAAGTTGGATATTTTTTTTTCTTTTTGTAACGCAGCTTCAATCTTTTATACAGTTCAATTTTTTTCTTTCTTTCTTTAACCGTGTGATGCCTTTGGTATTATACATGATGATATCTCAACTTACAAAGTAAGGTTTTTTAGCGAAGTAGTTGAAGTCGGGTTTTTCAGTGCTTTCTAACTTAAATGACGTCATAAAATTATTTAATAACAGATTTCGTGATTAAATAACATTTCTAGTATGGAAACTATAGCATTTTAGCAGCAACTCGCTTCCTTCACCAAGATAAGGTGAAGGAAGCCAGTTGCTTGTGGTGGAGACACAAACCACGGCCTATGGCGTGGTAACCCTATATACAGTACAGTTAGACCAAACTATATCTTCAAGTTCGAACATATAATTCGGAGTATGCTTTGTAGCATGGTCGATCGTTCGCTGAAATAGCGCAAGATGTTGCTAGCGGCTTTCGGCGACCTGTCTGTCTAGTTGCTTCTTGAAAGTTTCGAAACTTACAATAGTTTTATCGCAGTAAAAGCTGTTGACCGCGTACTTGCCAACTAGGAATACGCCCACTGCACAGGGGCATGTAATAGCTTGTAGGCCGTCCACTGTGTAGTACATACCCCCCCCCCCCCTCTCTCTGTGTGTGTGTGTGTGTGCAGTCTGTAGCGATAAATCTGAGCATCGTACAAAAATAAAATTTGGTACACGGGTATTTCCCGACGTATACAGGTGCACCACGGCTTTATATTGTTTAATTCGAATTCGTTTTCTAGTTATTTTATATTTTACCCTTATTTAGGTCGATATTTACACAAATCGATTCCTTCGCGACCTAAAATAAAATCAGAGTTTTAACCTTGACACCATCGGAAAGATCTAAAAAGTCGAAAAATTCTTTATCAAACAAACTTTGAACGGCCTCCATACGATAAATTGATAACTTTTAATGCGTTTAAAAATATGTACTTTTCGTGCTTTTTAAACCTCTCCGACTTTTATATTACGATGTACGATAAATTGACGTGCCATCCAACGTTCATATTTTAACAGCAGTTCCTAAATGTATATCACAGACTTGTCCGAAAAAAAAAAATTCATAAATCCATCCGTTGATTAATTATACTTTTTAACCGAACAAAATCTTAAAATTTTTTAATCAACAGAGCGTTTCCCCATTGAAGTTCGGACCCTATCTCTTGGGAACTTTTTCCTGCTCTGGATCCGACGCATTTTAAAGGTTGAGGGAAGTATATAATTTAGTATGGGGTGATCATTTCGGCGTTTACCTGCTCGGGACTGGACCCATTTTAAAGAATAAGGGAAGTGGATTATTTGGGATGGGGGATTATTTCTGCATTACTGTGGAAGCGGGGTGCTTAAAACAGGGGATTTAGAAATTGAGCATGGTGTTATCTGTATTAAGTAGCGGGAGCTTATTTATTGAAAATATAAAAATTACGTTGTTTATGGAAGATATGGCCAATATATAAATTGGTCTAACTGTACTGAGTAATTAAGATTTAAATGTGTCCATCAAAGATTTTAATAGATTTTAACCTAGAACGTTGAGTCTCCGCAAATGACTGGTTTTGTGATTTGTGGAGGCGGTCGCATCACGCCGATATACACTGATTGCGGGCAATTTTTACTGTTATTTATACGAATAAAGTATATTTACTTTGTTATTTTATATAACTACCCAGCTTTAATCCCCGGGCAACGGCGAACACATTTTCTAGTACATAATAAATAAAGATGTCTGTAGCTGGAAATCTAAGTGTCGTACGTTCATGAAATTTGGTACACAGGTACTTCAAGAACCGGAAAGGTGCACCACGGTGTTATATATATACGTATATATATATATATATATATATATATATATATATATAATTTCGAATTAGTTTTTTAGTTTTTTTATGTTCTAATATTTTCAAACAAATCGATTACTTGGCGGCCGAAAATATTATCACAGCGTTTCCATTTTAACACCATCGGAAAGATCAAAGAACTTTCTTTTCAACAGTGTTTGAACTGAATTCGTGGGACAGTTCCTTCTATATTTATGTATTTCTTTTTAAATACTTCGAAATTTTCATTTTTACGTTATCTGTATATATATACCATCGTACGTATATACGTATATACACGTTATACGTATATATCATCGCATTCAAAAAACTAAAATTAGCATAATTCTGTAATTTGCATAAAAATTAAGCACATATCTCAACATTCTAACAAAAAAAAGCTTTTTTTTTTCTATTCCGTAAGCAATTCTAATTTTTGCAATTTTTTTTTTAAGTGATCGCATTCAATCATAACAATGGATCGGCCGAGAATTTCCCGCACGTGTTTCAACCTTCTACCTGTGGATTTTAGCCACGCCTTCCCACTTCATTTTTACCCCGAAGAGCTGCCGCATGAGATAGCAATCAGAAACTTTATTTTACGAGTATAAGTATTTTCATTTATTTGTGTCGCGAGAATGATTTTGGTTCGAAACAGACAATTTGGAAATTGAGTACTGTTATTTGTATTATTTAAGTAGTATTAAACTTATTTATTGAAAATATAAAAATTACGTTGTTTTCGGAAGATATAACCAATATATAAATTGGTCTAATTGTGCTGAGATTGTTGAAATTAAGATTTAAATTATGACCGTCGATAGATTTTAACGTTGAACGTAGTCTCCGTAAGTAACGGGTTTTGTGATTTGGAGGAGGTGGGGTGGTATCACAGTCGTTGCGCTAATCTATATGGATTGTATGCAATTTTCACTGTTATTTATATGAATAAAATTTATTTATTTTTTTTTATTTAACTAGTCTCCTATAACTCTCGGGAAACGCCGGGTACATTTTCTAGTCTATATAAATAAAATTGAAAATCTGTCTGTCTGTCCCATCTTCACGGGAGAACGGCTGAACCGAATTGGATGAAATTTTGTCGGTAGCCTTGAAATAGCCCCACTTAAAATTTAGTCCATTTTAGAGTTTCTACGACCAGTGGTTCTCGCGATATTAGTAAAAAACAAAACTTTCGTTTGCCTCATCATCACGGGAGAACGGCTAAACCGAATTTAAAGAAATTTTGTGGGTGGGCTTGAATAGGCCCCTCTTAAATTTAGTCCAAGTTTCGAATTTCTAAGACCAGGGGTTGTCGCGATATTAATGAAAAACTAAACTTTTTCGTAGGAGTTCTACTCTCTTAACTCCCTGGTTTCTCCAAACGAAAAGGTTGTAAATCGTTTGTTTCAAACGTGAAAGTGAATTAAAACTGTATCTCTGAGTTTGGTGGCAGATTTTTGTGCTAGTCACTTTCTGAAATCATGAATTGTTTGAAAATATGAATTTAAATGGAAAATCTGTCACTATGGTTAATTTTTCACAAGCTTTTACTCAACGATGAAAAGTATCAAGAAATCAAAATGGTTAATTAATTTTTAGCATCCTATGAGGATATATCATGTTGCTCGGCAACGCAGTTAAATTAAATGTGTTTGTTAATGTTTATTATTATTTTTTCGATTTGAATAATAAGTAAATGGATATAAAAATATATCTCATAAATGAACTGTTTGATTTTTCTTTTAATTATATTAATTGCGGACTGCGTACATCACTTTCATTTATTTTGGCAAAGAGTTTTCAAGCTTATACATTGTGTTTAGCTAATAAACTCATATATTGTGTTTAGCTAATAAACTCATATATTGTGTTTAGCCAATAAATTCATTTAGCCTATTGTTGAAACAGAAAAAGAGTAGAACGGGTATATCTTCTAATGCAATTTTAGTGTTTTCATTTAGTATATACAAACGGGATCAGGATGTTTCATTCAGATCTGCAAATTCAGAGCTACGAATTTGGCGGGATATCGCTAACTTGGCAACTTTTTTTAAACGTTGCCAAATTGACGGAAATGTCGCCAAATTCATAAAAACGACGCAAATCAATGAACTTTATTTTATTTTGTTAGAAGAGAGTAAGTACTTAAATTATGTTTCGTTAGCATTTATCTGTCAGACCAACCGTCCTACTTAGTAACACATTTAGCGAATTTTTAAAATGTCACCAAATTGATAAAAAATGTTTGTAAATCCATAAAAATATCTTGAAATTGATAAAATTGCACTAAATAAATGAAATTAATTGTGTTTTGTTAGGGGATAGTATTGTGATGATGTTTCGTCAATTTGTCGCCAAGTGGGACTGTCAGTTCTACAGTCCCACTTGACGATAAATTTGGCAATTTTTTAAAATGTCGCCAAACCTTCCATAGAGATAGCATTATTCAGACGATATTTTTTCCACCAATTTATTTGAAGCAAATGATATCATGTCGCTTAGCAACGGATTTAAATCCCACGTGTTTATGCTGCAGACGATTTTTATTAAATCTTTTCTGATTTGAATAATGAAGATATGTATATAAAATAAATTTTATTGCCATTATATTTTTAACAGGATAATATCAAGGTTTAAACTTCAGGTTTAAACATTATTATTATTGATATTTTCGGGGATTACTGATTAAGAGATTATCGATATTTTCAAGTTATTACGCCATTGTTTTATTGCGGCAAAATTTGTTGAAACTCACATATTGTACGTTGTACGAGTAATCTTCTAGGAATGCACTTGTATATCTACGAGAATATAAGTAGTACTGGTGTATTGGTATATATTTTGACATATATTAGTATATATTGGAATCAAGTACGGCCTTCTGGTATGAAAATTAAGGGGATTATTGATATTTTCAATTTATTACGTCATCTGTTTTATTTTAGCAAAGATATTTGAGACTCATATTGTAATACGGGTAATCTTCTACTAATACTCGGACACATCTTCTAATCTACGGCATTATAAGTAGCACGTGTATATCTTCCCATATAATTTTAGCACTTTCATTCTGACATATATTGGAATAAATTACAGCCTTCAGGTTTAAAGATTACGGGTTTATTGATATTTTCAATTTATTCATGTAATCTACTAATACAGGTTATATCTTCTATTATTCGCGTATATAATTAGTACGGATCCCATACAATTTTAAAGCTTTTATTTTGCATATATTGATTCAATTCCATATATTTTGTAAATTTGCTTATATAAGGGGCCAGGATGTTTTATTCTTCAGATCTGCCCGTGAAGATATTTTTGTATAGCGAGAACATAGATTCTTAAACTTCTTTTTAGGAGCATTATATTAAATATTTTAACAGAATATTTTGATTAACAATGTCATTTAGTATACTATAGGAATTTGCACATGATTGTGAAATTTAAGTTTCTTTATATTATATACTCCGTACGAAGAACGGGTATGCTGATAGTAGGTAATAAATTCTCATGTAAAATTTCATTCAAAGGTATGAGTTACTTATTTATGAACTCGACTGCTTTACATATCAATTTTGTAATTTTGAACTTGATGTGTCAGCAAATTATGGGTTCCGCGAGATTTTACAAAATATTTCAAGCTTTCCTTCAAACAAAAAGGGTTGGGAATCCCTGTTTTAGATGTTTGTTACATCTTTGTTTTCCTTTTTGCAAGGCTAAGTATAATTATATTTTTTATATGCATCATTCTTTTACAATATGGCTTATTTATTTCAGAATGGCTATGGAAGTTATGGAGAAGCCTGTTTTTCTTCCTCCTCGAAAAAGAGGATCCAAGTCCTCCAGGTCTAGTACTGAAAATCTCCAGATGATCGGATCAGGATGCGTTGGTAACTATTCTCCTCAAAATTGTACAAAGATAGATCATCGTGCCAATCGAAAGTTACATCTTCAACCCGTCTCTTCCGAATGTTTGACAGAATTTTCTAATTTAAAAGGGCAGTCGTTTCAGAAACCCAACTCTCCTGGTAAAAGATCCAACGCATATCAACATCCTTCCAGGGCTTACAATAATCGAAGTGATGAATCTGATTTAAATAGTGATGTTTCAGATCATGTCCATATCAATGATAGTGATGGTGCAGATGCAGAATTAGCAAACGAGAAATCTGTTCTGAATTCTTGCTCAGTTTCTTCTATTGGTTCCTGTGGAGGTAGTTTTGTGACTATGGTAGGTACTGTCAAACGAGGGAGGAAAAAAGGACAGACTATGGATATGAAAGTCCAGATGTCTCGAGAAGAATTAGATGAGCTAGAGCACAGTATAATATCTCATCAACTGGAAGATGATGATCGGTGCTTTTTTAATTGCAAAAAAGGTCCTCACGTATTATCAATGAGTTTAATTCTTGTTCCTTTTGTTCTGTGCTTGTCTGCAGGATATTCCTTTTATATGGGAACAATGACATGGTATAATATTCTAGTCTACTTCAGTGAGAAAAAGCCAATTTTTCAAAAAATGTTTGCATGTCCCTTGTTAATTATTTCCTATCCCTTTTTGATAACCGTGTTAACAGTTGGTCTTGGTTTATATGCTGCAGTCGTACAAATAGCCTGGCATTATGATAATTGGAAAAGAGAAGTTCAAGATTGGGAGAAAGGATTCTATGGATGGCTCTGTGGTGTTTTAGATCTTGAAGATTGCTCACCTTATGAAGTAGTTATTTTAACGGAGGTGCTACCGCCAAATGAAGAAGTTAAGAAACAGATTGCAGATACAGCGTTATAATTTTGATACTGAATCTGTGTTTTAATTACTAGTTCCAATGTGTCAAGTGATTTGCCTGGATGAGTATATTCTGTACCTTCCATATTTCATTTCATACTTACATATCCAAAGAGTAGTCAATGTGTGTTCAAAGTGTTGTATGGTCATTACTAGTTTTACCTAGTGATGACTTTTCTAGTTATTTATATTTTGACTATTTTTTACTATTAAATTATGTTGTTTATTTTTACCTACTGTTGTATTTCATTCCATATTATTTATTGATTTATATTGTATTTTTTTTATATAATTTTTATAATTTTTTTTAATGCTTTGAAAAGTAGATGTACTTTGATGAGGATAGTTACTGATTATGGAACTATTAATGAACACTGGACAGATAAGAAAGCTTAAAATTTTAGATTTTATGGGTGAAGCTGTGGTTAATTTTCGCATTAATTATTTCACTTCTCCAAATATTTTATCAAACTTTAATACATATGTAACTGCAGTAGTTTGAAGCAGATTTTTGTTTTTGTTTTGCAGTATTTTGTATAAGGAATGTTTAAGAAGTGCAGACATAGTAATAAGTTCGAGGGGGATGAGTAAAAATATTTCATTATTTCTCCACAGGGTTCGTGTAGGTAAGCGAAATCTATGAATATAACATCCCCCTCCTATCCGAAATTTTGGCTACACCTGTGGGTGCAATTGTAATGATGTCGAAAATTCGAATTCCAGTTTCCGACGATTTTTCACGGAGCTTTGAGAACACTAAACCATTTTAAATGTGGTACATCTGTGAGGATGGTACATTACTTTTACAGTCACTCAAAACCTACATCGATCACCTTGGGGACCAGGGCCGTCGACAAGGGGTGCCAAACGATGCACTGCAGAAGGGCCAAGGAGACTCGGGGACCCAGGTCGCATAAACAATTTATGAAAAAAAGCCCAATAACTTGTAAAATAGGGGATAGTAGAGGGCCTCAAAATTTTATCGCCGGCATTATTGGGGACCATTAAATTTTCTTCAGATAGAACAAGAGCGGCCATATTTATCAAAATCATCTTCAAAAATAAAACTGTCCTATAAAATATTTTGTGTGTTATTTACACGAAGATACGAATCAAACTACTCCCTCTATTAGACCACGAGTAAACCATATATTTCTTGTTAGTGAAATATTTGGCTGATTGCTGTCATTCATCACATTTTATATTGACATTTAAAAGTTTACGTACGGATTAGCTTTATTATTAAGTAAAATACTGTCAAATAAATGCTGTGTTCATGATGTTAAGATTATTAAAAATTATGTTTCATTAAGCATCTGAACGAGAACCAGGACTTAGGAGTTAGCATTTGACTATTTATTTTCATATAAAAGAATTGCGGGACCTGATCTGAAATATTACTGTACCGAATTTCGTAGCTATACGTCCCTTGGTATTATACGAATTTTGCATGCATATAAAAGATAATTAAATGTAGAATAAATTGAACAACATTTTAATCCTTTGTGGTCCAATTGAACATACCACTTTCTGTCAAAGTACAACACTTTCACAAGTTTATAGTATTTTAGCATAGATCCATTTGATTTGACAATAATATATAATCATCCTAAACTTCATTCCACAAATTGCTGTCGTTAGTTTACCCGTAGACATCGACATTCTACCCCAAGCAATAAACTTAGGTGCCGTAGCACACAGGAATGATAGACGGAAATAATTTGGTCCCTTTTAGAATTAAGTTCTGCATTCACTTGAAGTTTGGATGATCAGATACAGAGCATTGAAAAGACTCTTCAACGGATTAAAAAAAAAATAATACCTAGTTTAAAATATTTAGCTCAATTAAAAGAATTGCTATCAAAAATTTGATGTTCCAAAAGATTACTTTCATTTGGAGTGACTTTATATAAGAAAACTTGTATGTACGGATATTATGACCTACGACATGGAACGGTTGGGCTCTACTGATATCGATAGCGAAACATAACAAAAACGAAGCGAAGCGATCATAAAATGGAAATTTCTTCCTTGTCAGATCATCTCCTTTGTGCCTTCACTTTTAATTATCTAAAGTATGTGTGATATTCTTCTTTTCATGGTTGATGACGCTTCTTTCCTTCTTATGGTGCAATTTACCGAGTCAGTGAATGTAGAAAAACAGAACAAGAAAAGTACCCTAATCACATCATCATTTTTATTATGTGTTTTCATTTTTTTTAATTACTGTTTTCTGCTTGAAAACTGTTATCATTTTTATTTATTTTTATTCATATCGAACATAAATGAAATGTTTTCATGTTGAAGATAGCAATCGTAATTTCGAAATGTAGCTGTGGTGACGACTGTTTTGTTGAGTTAAGGCGACTGTATCGACGCCTTTATGACAACTATATCGGCAGTACAGGAACGATGAAATAAATTATTGCTAGCGAGAAATCTTGACTGTTGGAATATTGCTGCATCAACATTTGTAAGGAAGGTGTACCGGGTATTTCACAAAGAGTGTAAGAAAAGAATAAACAATTAATTGGCCGTAGAAGAAGTAAAGTGAAATATGAAGTGTAATCGATAAATAAAGGAGAATTTAGCTATGATATAGGTTGCACCCCATTGAACTGCTAATTAAAATATGTGAAATTTGCTTTTTTTTTTACGATCTCCCAATAAAAATATATCAATGAATAAAATTTACGCTTTGCTTAATTAGAGCGATAGAAATTTACCCGATATCTTTTGATGAAAATTTTGCTGAGATATTCGAATTCTTGTAAAAAGCTATTTTTTGTTCGATTGCAAGGGGCCAGAAACAAATAAATTGTTCAAAATTAAATGGGCGGTTTTCCTGTGTTAAAAATATTTGTAGATGTGATGTTCCCCATATTTACTATCAGAAGAAGTTAAACATTCACACTTGCAGTTGCGGTAACATGGAATAAGTCGGGAGTTTTTTCAATGATCTTTATGGCAACGAAGTTTTCATCAAAAGATACCGGGTAAATGTTTTAACCCTGATTAAGCGCGGCGAAAATTTTTTGATTGAGTAGGGATGGGGGGGAGGGGTCGTATAAAAATTAAATCTTGCGTTTTTAGGAAATTAACAGTTCCGAGGGGTGCAACTATCGTAGCTAAATTCTCCTCTGCTGATTATTTTTCATATTTCTCCTCTTTCCTACGACCAACTGTTGGCATTCCTTTTGGACACTCATCGTGAATCACCCGGTATATAGATTTTAAGAGCAAGAGCTAAGAGAGCTTTGCACTCATGTAAATGCTTTCTTAGAGTATTTTAAAAATTGAATTTGACTATAAAAACTAAGCATATCCAAATATTCAGCCATGTGATTGGGACCGCTACGTACACCCCAGTGATATATGCTGGATGGCTGGATCCAATACCGAGGCTATTTCACCCGACCCCCTAGAAATTTGCTTATTTTAAAAAATGTGTAATAAATAGTTTAATAATTCCGAATTAGGGGATATCCCAGGGTTTGGTTCCAAAATACGTCACTTCTATACCTACCCTATTCAGCTGCGAACTCTGACGGCCCTCCATTTACGAAGCAGTGTTTTCGTCAACGATTCTCTTTTGATACTGAGCGGCGATTGTTTTAAGTTCTCGATAATAAACATTTTAATCTTGAAATGAAATATAGAGAGAGCAAGAGCGCATTAGCAAACTTGAATGCTGGGAATTAATGCAAAACGTGCATGTTTCGATTCTTGATTTCATTTATTACAGGGACGATTTTTATGCAATTTGCACAGCAGCAAATCTCCTGAACCGACCATTTGTTTCAACCTTTTTGTTACACTGTGCATGCAGATTGTAGGTTTGCACCAGAGCCCTGCATAGGTTCGGGTACCCTCGCAGGTTACCTTTATTTTGTAAAACCGACCATTTTGCGAGTCGGGGTACTTTTATTTTTCAAGCTGTGTGCTGGGTTCCTTTACTTCTCAAACTGAGGATCTACCAGTAAAAGCGGTTTCTATGCCTTACAACTTTTTTTAATAAGAGTAACTGAATATATGCTTGAACGAAAGTTATGTAAACAGCAGAAAATTGTTTTGAGACCCAGACCGTCCGACCTACCAGAAAGGTGTAGGGTAACTGTTTGGACGGCCGGGAAGTGGCACCCAATTTAGACCGGAACCCAGTGGGGGAGGCATCCACAGGGACCGTACCCTCCTTCCCCTTCCACCAACCTCTCGGAAGGACTTACGGACCCACATGTTTAACGTGATCGTACTCCGCGTGAACACGGCGGCAGTTTTAGCAGTGACGGGAATCAAGCCCGGACCTACCGAGTGCAATTCCCGCGCGCTAACCACTGGGCTACCGCGCCCCTTCAGGAGAAAATTGTGCATATGTTTCAGGGATTTAAAGAATACTGAATAGAATTGCAGCAATGTAACAAAAATAATAAAAGAAAAATAACTTAAGTCAGCTCTTAATATTTATTATTTTAAAAGAGACGCATTAAATTTCATTTTAAAAAAGGAGCGAAACAACTGCCGTACCAAACAGACTGAAAGCACAAAATATATTGTCTTAATTGGATGTTACAGAGCATAAGTGAGCCAAGTTCATTTTAATAATCTTCATTTCACGCCACGGCAGGAAGTTCCAGATCGCAGTTAGTTCTTTTGGAACAAAATGACACAATGAAACCTTTCGTGACGGAATGATGCACCGCAAGAAATTTCTTTGCCATTCTACCAAAAGTCGGTCACTATTAGTTGTATTCTTCTGTCGTAGCGTGTAATAAATATTGGCTAAGTACACTTGGTTCGCTTGTGTTCAGTACCACCCAATTAAAAGCCGATGCTTCTTTTAGCCTTCACAAATCGACATTTTTTTTTACTTTTTAAACAGCGTCGTTTGAGTGCCAATCTATAGTTTTGTTCAGCTGGATTCTGACGTCTTTTAATCTCAAAACAAGAAAGCGGCTGAGTAATCTGGGGGATGAAAGTTTCGCAATATTAGATAGACCAATATATATGTTCCAATAGACTCTCACTTATCTTGATATTTGGATTTTTATTTTTAAACGAGTTATTTTTTTATTTTTATAAATATAAGAAATTGAAAAACTTTATTTCATAACCAATTTAAACAAGTATGTGACGGATCCTACGGGTTTCACACTACTACACCTTCTGTAAAATAATCGACATCCATAGTTACTAATATAGTTTGTTATAATTTCAATGCAAAAGAATTAAGGACCTGATAGCTCAATTCTTGCTAGCGAGTTAACGATTATACATTTATTTTCAATCTTTTATCCATAAAAATCCTCAACTAGGCCTCCGCACCTAGGGTTTCCAGAAATTAAGTGAAAAGAGCGATTTCATTTGTGAATGAAAGTATCAGTACTCTATGTACTATTGAAAACTGCATTGGAACAGTTTAAATTTTTGGTTTTAAATAAAAACTTACAATTTCTTTTCTGGTTCAACTCAACGTTGTTTAGTATTGCTTCAGCTTCTTAAAGCTGAAAGTCGAAGTAACTCTAGATTAGTAGTTAAGAGTTTTATATATTAGATGGTCTGCAGGGTCGATGACTCACAGTACCTGTTGTAGCTCAGGGCTCTACAAAATCGTAATACGGCTCTGCTGCCTGTAAAAGCAAATATAATTAGTAGGGTTCTCAATGTCAATGTCACTTGTGTTGGAATTCGAAAGAAGTGGCATACCTAACGTGAACTTTCAGTAACTTTTCATCTTGCAACATTATTTTGAAAGAGGATATCTGTCTTGGACGACGTGGGGTGAGGTCGCATCTGCGTCGAGCTTCTGCATGCCATGGCTGGTCCGCTGGATTCCCTCGTGGTATATACCAACAAGTCTTTGCAAGATATGCAGAGGTATTGTGAGTTGTTTGGTGATACCTCGGTCAGCAATACGGATTCGATGGCTAGCACGGTGACTCAGCTCCAGAGCGGTACAACCTATGCGTGATTATGAAAAGATTGAGAGCGAATATAGCGAGGTTATGAAATTGGTTACGAATTCCCCGGAGGATATGCCATCGAATTTTTACCATTAGTTATATGCACGTGTTAAAGTTATTCTCAAACAGCATGAAAAGATGCTAATTCAAGCCATATCAGGTGAGCCCTTCGTGAGTTCTCACGACAGTATTAATGTTGTCTTTTAACCTATTGATTTGTTCTCTCCCCCTACCTCAGCTCTGGATCCAACCAGTGCCTCGACCACAAAGATTGTTTCTATTGATAGGAATAATACTAAAACTCTTAAGAATCATTCATTTTTCTATGGCTGTTTTAACCAGCAGAACAGGCGCACACGTGACAGTGCAAAACCCCATCCCTATCACCAAACCAGTATTAGAAACAAGTGTCAAAGTTCCAAATGCGGGATATGCAATGGAGATAGATTAGTCAACCAACTAAAACAAAGCGCCCCTCCCCCTTCTATACTGTTTTCTCGACTAACTGACACGTTTACATAGTAGCGCTTAGGAAAGTGGCCCCATTTCTCAAGGGAAACCTTAGAGGTGAGTTTTTAAAACTTGATGCTGAAAAGCACTGAATTTAGGCCAAATTATTAAAAGATAAGGTAAATTTCAGAATCTTTTTACTGGGTAAATACAAGCCAATAAAAGTAGTTTTAAAAGATCTGCCTGTCCCTACAGACCCATTTCTTATTGAGAAATAACTAGTAAACTTAGGATTTAGCATAAATAGTATTACTCAGCTGGCACTGAGTCCAAGACGTAGAAAGTTCTAATGCCATTATTCTACGTTCACTTCAGCTCCCCAAACAAAACCTCGAAGTACTTAAAGATGTACAATGTTAAAAAATTATTCGGAATTAGAGTTATCTTTGAAAGATACAGAAGCAGGAAAGGCGCTACACAATGTTTTTCCTGCCAAAAATTTCATCATTCATCCAATGCGTGCTATATGCCGCCGAAATGTATAAAATGTGACAGCCCACACTTAGGGTTATGGCACACGACCATTGCTCACCATCCGTATATGCAACGCTGTGTGCTGAAGGTAAAAAAATTTGTAGGGCTTGTCAAACGAGAACACCCGCCTCTAATTGACCTTCCGTCCTCAAGTTCAGCACACACTCCCTCCAGATCGTAACGGGAAGGAGAAGCCCTATGGACTGCCTGCATGGCTGCCTGTAGATATCCTAAAGAGTATATGGAGTCTTCCTATGTTTCACAATGCTAGAAATCCGGGGGTAACACTTCACTCTGAACTCTCACTTTGACCTCGTGGTTTTGTCAAAATCAAAGTGTCAAAAATCTTCTCTGATTGGCTACTTTTTTGACATTTTGCTCGTCAACTGTTACTCACTTTATGTCCACGTACGCTAATGGGATTTGAACGTCGAGCCCACGTGCCGATCATAAGTGCAGATACCCTTTCTTAATTACTTCGTGGAAGTAAGGGGGTCATTCGAAAAACCTCCTGTTTAGGCCCAATCCACCTAAGAAAGATCTTTGGACCGTTTTGGAAGAAAATGCACGGTATCTATTATATAGGATATTTGCGTGGCTGCCCATAGGGGGAGGGCAAGGGGTACTTCCCTCCTCTGGAAGTTCAAAGTCACAAAGGCTGACATCAAACTAGTCCATATTGTGCTTCTTATTGAGTTTGCCCCCGCCTAGGAAAAGTTCTATTGGCGGCCTGAAGCACACAGCTGAATACATACTGTGGATGTCACACAGATTGGTCATTTCGACTGAAGAAAGTACTTTTCGAATCAATAGCAATTTCTAGTGAATAAAAAAGGTAGAGGTTGACATTGAACACCTAATTTTTTATTTTTTGGAATACCTTGAATTGTGGGACACGAACTGTGTTGAAAACTGCTAATTCAGAATCTATTTTGAATTTTATTTTTATATTTTCAACATTGAATTTAAGACAACGAAACATTCATTCTCGTGAATTGTTCCCAGAGTCTTTTTTATTTTCTCATACTGCTATATAGTGAAAGTATTGTTCCCCAAAAATTTTCGAATTCCAGATTTTTATGGATATGCACATTTTCAACACTTTTGAAAAAAGTGCTCGTGAAGAAAAGAAAAAATTATACATCATGTTTTTCATTTGTGATATAAGTAAAACTAAACACTATGAAATATGAATGTATGAGAACGTCACGTGATGGCTCGCACTCCAGATACATTGTTATGCCGGACTTTGTTAGTTATCATGGATATTTTGTAATTGCAGCAATAAAAATAGATACAACTAAATTTATTCATTATTTCATGGCCGCCGACGGGGGGGGGGGGGCTATAATAGGTACTATAACAAGGTATTATATCATAATAAGAACTCCATGGATACAGCACATACAAGTTTTTCTATGAATTTTCTGCACTACCCACTAGTCAAACAACATAATTTCAAGTTTAAGTAGACAAAGATAGATAGACTTCTACATAAGAGGAGGGATCAAATCCCCCCCCCCCCCGGCTGCCATCTTGGAATTTCGTGATCTTGTACGGGGGGAGGGTATTTTTGCAAAATGGAAAATTTTGAGTTTTTATAAATTAGAAACTGTTTGGGAGTGGCAACGGCATTGTTTTCGTAATCTTGTATGGCAATATTTTGGGCAGACTTTAAAATTTTTCCAATTAATTTTTTTTTAGCTAATGAGTTTTTTAAGTACATGTATGGATAGAAATTTTTTTGGGATCAGAAGATTCAGATCGGTGCCAATTAGCGGCGAAATTGAGAACTACCATTATCGGCTCTACGCCGGAGGAGGGATCAGATCCCCTCCAACGACCATCTTGGATTTTCCTACTCTTCTACGGTGTGGTGTATAGAAACTTTTAAACGGTAGCAACATATTTAGAGAGGGATCATATCTGCGCCGATATGAGGTAGTGCTATAGTCTTAAAGAAGGAAGGTTGGATTTTTCCAAAGATCCAATAAAACTTTATTAAGAGTGGCAACACCTCAGAGGAGGGATTAGATAAGCGCAAACTTACAGCTAAATGGAGAACTACCATAGTCGGTTCTACGCCAGAGGAGGGATCAGATATCTCTCCGGCGGCCATCTTAAATTTTCCTATCTTCTAGGATGGGGTGCATAGAAACTTTTTAAGGGTGGCAACACTTGCAGAGGAGATCGGATCGGCACCATCTAGCGGCGAAGTAAAGAACTACCATAGTTTTAAAGATGGGACTTTGGATGTTTTCACAAATCTAAATAAATGTTTTTGTAGGCTGGCAACACTTGCAGAAGGGATTAGAGAGATCAGATCAGCGCCACCTAGCGGATAAATGGTGAAATACCATAATCGGTTCGAAGGCAGGGGAAAGGAGAAATCAGAAGGATCAAATCCCCCTCCGGCTGCCATCTTGGTTTTTTCTAATCTTCTATAATGGGGTGCATAGAAATTTGTAAGATGGCTACACCTGACGTGGGAGTATGGAATGAATCCATCAATGTAACCTAGCGGTGAAATGGTCAATTACCACAGTTTTGAAACTCGGACATTGGATTTAAATATCATAAGTATGAATGTTTACTTTAAGAAAATTAGCAAATGTGAATTTCAACTTTTCAAAAACAACAAGTGTGATTATGCGTTAAGAAAAATTTAACACATGTCATTTTGCATCAAGCAAAATTTAGCAATTGTAAATTTCAACTTTTTCAAAAGAACATATGTGACAATTTCCCTATGGAAAATAACATAGGTTTTAACAAGTGTGATATTTTCTTTCAAAAATTAACAAATGTGAATTTCAACTTTTCAAAAATTAACAAATGTGAATTTCAACTTTTCAAAAATAACAAATGTGACTATTTGCCTATGGACAATAACATATGTTTTAAGAGCTATTTCCTTTTAAAAATTTATAAGTGTGATTTTAAACCTTGCAAACAGTAACAAATGTGATTATGCGTTAAGAACATTTTAGCACATGTCATTTTGCATCAAGCATAATATAACAAATGTGAATTTCAACTTTTCAAAAACATGAAATCTGAATTAGCACAAGGATGTGACTTCAAATTCTTTAGGTAAATGGGAATGTTTTAAAAAAAACTCTTAAAGAGGTGGAAACGCCTGCTAAGGCGGTATGTGAGATACACATCAGCCCCACATTGCTGTGGAAAGTGATACTAGAGGATTTTTTTAAAGACGGTATTTTAAATTTTTTAGGTCAATGGGGGTGTTTAAAAATTTTTAAATCGTTGGCAACATCTGCTAAGACGGTATGGAATGAATCCATCATCGAACCTAGCGAAGAAATAGAGAAAAGATAGTTTTTAAAGATGAGACTTTGGATTTTTTAGGTAAATGGGGATGATTAGAAACTTTTAAAGGGGTAGAACCACCTGCTGAGATGGTATGGATTGAATGTATCACCGCCATCTAGCGGCGAAATGGAGAAATAGTGTAGTTTTTAGGATAAAATTTTGAAATTTTTAAGTAAATGGGATGTATAGAAACTTTTAAAGGGGTGGAAATGCCTGCTGTGTCGGTATGTGTAAGCGCCACATAGTGAGTGAAAGGCGTACTAGGCTAATTTTGGATGATGGGAATTTGGATATTTTAGATAAATAAAGTGTTTAGAAACTTTTAAAGGGGTGGAAACACATACTGAGACGGTATGGAATGGATCCATCATCACCTAGCGACAAAATGGAGAACTAGGGTAGTTTTTAAAGATAGGACTTTCCACGATCCAGACCGGCGGCTGACTCGGAGGTTTAAAGCAACAATTCCCCCGGCCAGGAAAAGAAACGACTCCAACACGAAACAGAAACAACGAGCCACCCAAATTCACCAGACAGTGTCAGCTGCTGATTCCGAAAAAGAATGAGCACACTCCCAGTAACACCAGACCCACACTCTGCCGGGTGAGGACAAGCACCGCCAGCCCACGCGAAGAGCGCCGACAGAGAAGTCGAAGTATCCATCCAGTAGGCCAGAGGCGTGTCTGCAAAGAAAGCAGCCAGGCAACCCGCACCACTGCCAGAATGGTCACACAGCAGCACCCACAGCATTTATTTAAATACAAACACAAATATAGAAAGACAAAATGGTCGCCGGAACCAATGCACAAATCGTGCAGGATCAAAAACAATTACCTCACCAATTAAATAAAATATCACACACTAACATAATAAAACAACTAATACACAAACAATGCGGATAAAGCAAAATAAAATACAATAAAAACATGTTAATTATAATGACAATAACTGAAGCATACAAGAGTGAAAGCAATCAAAATTAGACACATTTATATAGGGTAATTCTAGGATAGGTGGCCATAGAGGAGAGATGGCCAGTGTAAATATGCCCCAAAATCGTTTATAGATAGCATTACGAACTTCGTTCATAGGAAGCAGTTCAACCAGTTTATCCATTGCGACATGCCGTTGCGTTTTTCGATTACAAAAGGTAAGTGAAATTTTAATATTTATTTAATTTAGTGGTTAAATATTTTTCTTGAGTTAGCTATTTGAATGTTTTGCAATACGTACGTTACATTTTTTTTAATTATATGAACTTTTAAGGCACGTATATAATCCAATCTTTGTTCCTAAGCGTAAAACACAGACGTGCAATGGCGGAGTGACTCATTAAATTAGGTAGCCATCTCTCCTTCAATTTCAGGAGGGATGGCCACATCAAATCGAGAAGAGATGACCACTTTTCATCAATATTTCAAAAATATACAGAATGAGGATTTTGCACACTATATGCATAGTGCATAGGCCTGAAAGATTGTATTTAGCAGACTGAAAAAACATTTATCACATTTTATTAATAAATTATATGCTAATTAATTAGGTAATTATGCAGTGAATAATGAATATACATCCCATGGTCACCTGACCTTTAAATCCGTTTGCATCACTTCAAAAAAATGCATATAACTCAAAAAGTATTTAACATTTTGGGAAAATTTTCGTAAGCCCTGAAAGTATAAAATCACTAGAAAATATTAAAAAACGTCGGAAATTATCATCCCAGAAACAGGAAAAGTTGCTAAATAAGCTTAAAACCGTGAAAAAGTCTAAAATAATTGAGAAAAAAAACAAAAACACGACACTTCCAGCAGCGAAGAAGATAAAATAGATTTTAAATTATCGGATACTACAGATTCAGGGGGAATAGAAATTGATGAGGGTCACTGTTCGCTGTGGAGAAGAATACATTACCACAACCAAAACGGATGACTGCATAAGGTGCAGCAGTGGCTCCATGAAACGTGTACTAACTTTCAAGACCTTTGCCAAAAGACCTTTTCGTAAAATGTGGTAACATTTTACGAAAAGTGAAGGATTGAAATTATACTTTAAATTTTGTTTATTAGTATTTTACTAGCCGAATACCCGTTGAAAATCAACGGTCTCGCAATAAGCAACCCCTGAATAATGTAAATTTTTTAATAATTCGCGTTTCACATTCGACAAATCGAATATTTTGGTGTGCAGAACCCCCTAAAGAAGAAAATATTGGGAAACTAAATTTCCGCATTTCTTCCTTTCGAATTATTTACCTGTACACCACATTAAAGTCTATCTCATCCCGAGGCACCCCTATATTAGTATTTCTCCTTTGGAACTTTTTTCTGTGAAGCACACCCATAAATGAACATTTTTGAAAAACTCTCTTTGTCTTAGGTTTTTTATCAGATGATTGGCCCATATACCGGATATCAAGCCTCTATCACATTTAAAAAGAAGCTTGCCTCATTTATTCGAAAAATCGAACATATTAGTGTGCGGCACCCCTTAAGGTAGCAAATATTGGAAATCTGAAATTTCACGATTTCTTCCTTTCAAACTATCTACCCGTACACCAAATTTGAAGTCTCTATCTTATCGAGAAGCATGTTCTTTCTATCACTTCCCCTTTCGGACGTTTTTCTGTGTAGCCCGTTAATGAACATTTTTGTCAAACTGTATTCATGTTTGGTTTTTTTGTCAAATGGTTAGCCCATATACTAAATTTCAAGCTTCTATCACATTGTAAAGGAGGCGTTTTCATTTGTTCGGCAAATCGAACATTTTAGTGATCGGCACCCCCTACAATAGCAAACGTTGGAAGACTGAAATTGCGCACTTTCTTCCGTTCCAACTTTTAACCCGTAAACCAAATTTGAAATCTCTATCTCATCGTGAAGCATGCTTTTCTAGCATTTCGTCTTTCGAACGCTTTTGTGTGGAGTACCCACCCCCTTAACTATACATTTTTTTAAAAACTCTATTCTTTTTGTGATTTCTGTGAGATGATTCGCCCATATACCAAATATAAAGCCTCTATCACGTTTTTAAAGGAGCGTTTCTCCTTTATTCCGAAAATCGAACATTTTGGTGTGCGGCACCCCCTAAAGTAGAAAATATTGGTAAACTGAAATTGTACACTTTCTTCCTTTCAAACTATCTACCATTACACTAAATTTGTTATCTCTATCTCATTCCAAAGCATGGTTTTCTTATCAATTGACTTTTCGAACGTTTTACTCTGGAGCACCCCCTTAAACGAACATTTTTGAAAAACTGCATCCGTCTTGGGTGTTTTCGTCAAATTATTAGCCCATATACCAAATTTTAAGCCTCTATCAAATTTTAAAGGCGCCTTTTCTCATTTATTCGGTAAATCGAACGTTTTGGTGTACGACACCCCCTTAAGTAGAAAATATTGGAAATCTGAAATTGCACACTTTTTTCCTTTCGAACGATTTACCCATAAACCGAATTTGAAGTCTCTATCTCATTGCAAAGCATGCTTTCCTATCATTTCACTTTTCGAACGTTTTGGTGTGCGGCACCCCCTTAAGTAGAAAATATTGGAAATCTGAAATTGCACACTTTCTTCCTTTCGAACGATTTACCCATACACTGAATTTGAAGTCTCTATCTCATTGCAAAGCATGCTTTCCTATCATTTCACTTTTCGAACGTTTTGGTGTGGGGCACCCCCTCTATAGAACGTTTTCGGAAAATTCGATTTTTCCAGGGGGGTTTATCGAACGACCGAGCCGTGTACCAAATTGCAAGTCTCTATCTATTCGGGAAGTGCCTGAAAAAAGCGTGACGGACAGACGGACACTTGGCGCAATTAGTATATATAGATTCACACATTTTTCGCGATAGAATTGCATCTTTACAAATTATAAATTTTTTATGAAATGTGTTATTTCTTCCTATTTTAACTTCATTTTTAACACTTTACAACATAGTTGAAAAGTGTTTATGACTTTGTTCATTCTGTCTGTCTGTCTGTCCGTTAGCACGATAACTGCCGTAAAAATGACTTTATCAAAATGAAAGTTTAGTATGTTGTTCAGACGGTCTGTGGGACCTATGGGAATATAAATGAATAATATCACCCAATTAGTTTTGGATTGAACCCGAGTTGAAAAAATGAAATATATTGAACCCTATGGGACCTAATTTTTCAAACATTTTTTTAGCGAATTTAAAATTCACAAATTGCTTCGAAAGTTTTAGGAAATATTCAAATTATCCCATAAAATATATAAAAAAATTTCAGCAAGATATATTCAGTAGTTTTTTAAATAAAAATTAAAATAATAATTACATCCTTTATATGAAGAGATCACGTGACCATTATATGAAGAGATCACGTGACCCACTTCAAAATAAAATATGGCATCCATCTTGTGTCAAAATCGTGATTTTTAAAGTTTTTTTAAATTCATATTTAGTGTTGTTTCCGTCCTAATACCGCTTTATTTTTGCTTAAATTCTGTGCATCTATATACTGAAAAAACGCAATTACAATATATATGAGTTTAAATGAGCATCCAACTTTGATTATTTCTATAACGAAGCCTATTTTTCACTTATGTGAAATGTAAACAGCAAAATATGTAGGATGAGTTGTATTAGAATTGCTGTATTTCTTTAACACAAAATTATTTAGCCCATGGAGTCTGCAATATAGCTGATATAAATGAAACATTCATTGATTTTACACAAAAAAGACGATTTTTTTTATGAAGTTTTAAGCATAGAGTTAAATTACTTGTACCTCCATGGTTTTCAGTTTTTAAATAAAATAGATTATTATAGTATTGTGATGAATGAAAGGAATTGAAAGAAGTTATGAATGAAATGCTGCTTTTATAGAGGGAGCCAGCCGATTTATATTTCGATGACGTCATTTGAATAAAGTTCATTTGTTTTCGATGAAGTTTTCAAATATAATACATTAATGTAGTATTATGATAATTTTAAAAATATTACCGAGGAATGTATCGCATTTTAGAGATGTTTAAAGCAGGCAATTTATATTTCAATGCCGTCATTTGAATGAAGTTCATTTTTTCGATGAAGTTTGAAGTTTTCAAATATAATAAATTAATGTAGTATTGTAATAATTTTTAAAATATTACCAAGGAATGTATCGCATTTTAGAGATGTTTAAATAAAGTTGCATTGATGTTGGAAAGTGTTTCATAATCAATGCTTTACACATGATTGATCTTTCCTGTTCTTTATTGTATTGGATGGCCATCTCACCTCGACATGAAGAAGAGATGGCCATTTGTCATTTTAATTTCAAACCATATTTTTCATTTTTTGTTCTCAATATTTGATTATTTTTTGCCCAAAACATGTTGAGTATATGTATAGGAACTTAAAATATGCATAAACATTTCTTGTATTTGCATTCTATGAGTTTTTATATGAATCAGTAAAACTATGGCCATCTATCCTAGAATTACCCTATGCCAAAGCTCAAAAAACACCAAATAAATACAAAAACACAAAACCCAGTGAAGCGGAGGAGAACGTATAAATCAAATATAAAAAGTAGACAGACCTCACCTCGAGATACAAATTAATCAAAATCCATAAAACTTAACATTAGATAGGTTTAAGGATTAGAAACACAATTTATAACACAAATAACAAATGAATTCAATTTAATTATTAAAAGACACAAGGATACAAAAATATTAAAATACATAAAAATATAATCATTAAAGCACAAATAAACAATCAATAAGAACCATAATTTCACTTTTTAAAAACAAGAAACGCACAATAAAACCAAAGTCATTTCCTATTATTTGGTAACGTAGTCTCAATATCAAGTTGTCCCCAAGCAGAGTACAGTTAATAAAGCAAAAGAAAAAAGAACAAACCAACAGACAAAAAATAAAAACACAAATATAATAGAAGTGTCAGAGAAAATTATAATAAATCATTAGAAGCCCAATCAGCAATCCGGACACAGGCCAGGGCCGTAGAGATGGATGAAGAATTGGCATCAAACCTACTTAACCAGATAGCTCGATTATCGTCCGATGGCCTGACTAAATGAAGTCCTTCCGAGAGTTTGGTGGTAGGGGAAGGAGGGTACGGTCCAAATTAGGGACACTGTCCGGCCTTCCAAACAGATACTTTACTATTTCAGGTGGGTCGGACGGTTTGGGTCGAACAAACAAAATCCCATCTTTAAAACTAGCTTAGTTCTTCATTTTGCCGCTAGATAGTGGTAATGGATTCATTTCATACCGACACAGCAGGCGTTTCCATCCCTTTAAAAGTTCCTAAACATTCCCATTTACCTAAAAAATCTTAAGTCCTGTCTTTAAAATTTAGACTAGTGACCCTTTCCACCGCTATGTGACGCTGATGTATATCACACATACCGTCTCAGAAGGTATTTCCATCCCTTTAAAAGTTTCCATACATCCCATTTACCTAAAAGTCCAACGTCCTGTCTTTTAAAATATCCCTAGTTCACCATTTCACTCCTAGATAGCGCTGATGTGTATCACACATACCGACTCGCCAGACGTTTCTACTCTTTTAAAAGTTTCTAAACATTTCATTTACCTAAAAAATACAAAATCCCGTCCTTAAAACTGCCCTAGTTCTAAATTTCGCCGCTAAATGGCTGTGATGGTTTCATTCTATACAGCCTCAGCAGATGTTGCCACCACTTTTAAAAGTTTTTAAACATCCCCATTTACCTAAAAAATCTAAAGTCCCGTTTTTATAATAAATCCCTAGTACCCCTTTCCACCGCTATTTGGCGCTGATGTGTATCACACGTACCGCTTCAGCAGACTTTTCCACCCCTTTAGAAGTTTTTAAACATCCCCATTTACCTAAGTCCCATCTTTATGCAAATTCACATTTGATGCTTCTGAAAAGTTGAAATTCACATTTGTTACTTTTTGAAAAGTCAAAATTCACATTTATTAATTTTTGAAAGAAAATAGCATCATTGGTAAAAGCTACTCGTATGTTATTTTCCATAGGAAAATAGTCATATTTGTTATTTTTCAAAAGTTGAAATTTACATTTGTCAAATTTTACTTAATTCAAAATGACGCGTTAAATTTTTCTTAACGCATAATCACACTTGTTAATTTTTGTAAAGTTAAAAATCACACTTGTTAGTTTTAGTAAAGCTGAAATTCACACGTGCTAATTTTTTAAAGAAAATATCACACTTGTTAAAACCTATGTTAAAACCTATGTTAAAGACCTATGTCAAAACATACAACTTATGCAAAATGATATGTGTTAAATTTTTTTTAACGCAAATTCACATTTGTTGTTTTTGAAAAGTTGCAATTCACATTTGTTAATATTTGAAAAGTTGAAATTCACATTTGTAAATTTGTAAACACACTTGCTAATTTTTTAAAGTTGAAAATCACACTCGTTAGTTTTTGTGAAGTTGAAAATCATACTTGTTAATTTTTTAAAGAAAATATCACACTTGTTAAAACCTATAAAACTTATGTTATTTGTTATTTTTCTTAGAAAAATAGTCACATTTGCAATTTTTGAAAGTTGAAATTCACATTTGTTAAACTTTACTTGATGCAAAATGACATGTGTTAAATTTTCTTAACGCAAATTCCCATTTGTTGTTTTTGAAAAGTTGAAATTCCTATTCGTTAGTTTCTGAAAGAAAATAGCACACTTGTTACAACCTATGTTATTTTCCATAGGAAAATAGTCCTATTTGTTATTTTTGAAAAGTTGAAATTCACATGTGTTAAATTTTACTTGATGCAAAATGACATGTGTTAAATTTTTCTTAACGCATAATCACACTTGTGTTTTTGAAAAGTTGAAATTCACATTTGTTTTCTTAAAGTAAACATTCCTACTTATGATATTTAAATCCAATGTCCGAGCTTTAAAACTATGGTAGTTCACAATTTCACCTCTAGGTGACGTTGATGGATTCATTCCATACTCCGACTTCAGGTGTTGACACCCTAAAGATGTTTTTATACACACATTTAATTTACCTAAAATACTCGTTAGCTAAAAAATGAAGTGAAAAATGCTTAAAGTTTGGCCAAAAAAAGTAGTACAAGATCAGGAAAACAATATCGTTACCACTCTAAAAAAGTTTATACACACCCCCTTCACCTAAAAAATTAATTAAATGAACAAAATTAAGTGAAAAAAGTTTACCAAAATTACCCCCGTGCAAAATCACGAAAACAATACCGTGGCCACCCCCAAAATGTTTCTGAAAAATGAAAACTCAAAAAAAAATTTCCATTTTACAAAAATACCCCCTTACAAGATCACGATATTCTAAGGTGCCCACCGGAGGGGGATCCTCTTGGGTCTCTATCTTTCTCTACTTACACTCGGAATTGTGTTATTTGACTATTGGGTACCCCCAAAAAAAAAGAAAAATCTTGTATGTGTTGTATCCATGGAGTTATCATTATAATAAACTCGTCAAAAGTGAAATTGCAACACCATGAAAGAATGCACGTAGCCATATGCAAATCATAATACCGGTAGAAGAGAGAGTCATATGCAAATGATTAAAAGAACAAAGATATGCAAAAGAAACCTGTTTATTCAGTAAAGAAAAGTGGCCCGCATGGGCAGCTAGCTATACAGGCAGCTAAACGGCGAGGCATACTATCGATGAGACTATTAATGATAATGGTTGACTGCGGTAATCCTTGCCAAGAAGCGTCCACTGCGGCACGCAGTTCGTCTACAGTATGTACCAGTGGTCACCGGTTCACCTGACGTCCGATGAGGGCCCACATGTGTTCAAGTGAGAGAGATCCGGCCAGGAAAGGATGTGAACACCCTTCAGGCTGTTGAAAGTTCGCCGTGCGGTGTGGCATTGTCTAGCTTGAACACCTTGCCGGGGACAGCCTGCACCAGTGGCCGAACCACAGGAATCGCAACTTCTGTGACGTATCGGTCCAATGTCAGATTACCTGCAATGTACACCAGAGCTGTCCGATGATCGAACATGATACGGCCCCAAACCATGACGCCCAGTGATATGGGCTGTTAAGTGGTGTTCTCCGGGAAGCCGCCACACCAGTCCACGGCTGTTATTCCCCCACAAACAGAAGCGAGATTCATCCGTAAATAATACCTGATACCATTCATTGGCCCAGTTGCGACGGCGACGATACCACGCCAGACGTGCATTCCTGTGTTGAGCGCTTAATGGCACTCCAGTAGCTTGCCACCGTGCGCGCAGCTGTACTTTATGCAACCTGTTGCGAATTGTTTGGGTGCACGAAGGTGCAACCGTTGATGGTGGCAGGCTATTTTGGATGTCACTTGCCGTTGCGAACGGGTCTGGACGAGGCGTTCGGCGAATCTTCCGGTCTGTGCGTTCTGTCGTGCGCCTATTCGATCCACTCCCTCTTCGGCGTGTGCTGTGATGTTCCTGCGTCCATCGTGTCACCCATCGCTAGATGGTATTCACGTCGTGCCCAACACGCGTGGCAATTGCACGCATCGACAAACCCACGTCATGCAGCTCCAGGATATGGTCTTGTTTCCCAGCCGTTAACTGCTGGTATACAGCTCGCTGACATCTTCGAAGCATAGCTTCTTCACTTTTTCGAGAGTTCGGCTGCTGCAAATCGTCGCTAATAGCATTTACGGGACGAGCCGTCTGCTTGTCTTTATCACCCGAAACGGGTGTCACGTGGCCCGATACGTACGAAAACTTAATCAACTTAATCACTCTCTTTTCTATCGGTACTGTTATTTGCATATGGCTACGGTCATTCTTTCATGATGTTGCAATTTTACTTTTGACGCATGTATAATACTTCGTTATAGTACCTCCTTGGTTTTATCACAAGGAGTGGTCAAAGAATGCTTATGGTGTTATTACACGGGGCAATTTTAATTGCCGAACTTAGGCAATTCCGTCCGTCAATCATACTTTAGGCCCCCTCATCTCTAATGCCGCCGATTTCATTCCAGGAAGCATTCTTTAGTGTGTTTTTTTCCTGTATAATTTGGATCTTTTATATCCCACAGGTGTCTGTAATTTGGTAGAAGTTCTATTAATTTTTTTCCATCTCCAGATTCCAACGTAGTTGAGCTGCGCTTGCAGTCGCCATCGCCATCTTTAATACAAATGAGAAGAAGAAAGGCGGAGCGAAGTGACTTCCAATCATATCGTACTCTGATTTGTTTGCGTTCAAAAATTGAGCAATTTTTATTGCTGAGTTTGAAAAAATTGAGGCAATTCGGCGGCAAGATTTCTTCCCATTGAAATGTATGGTATTGTTGGAAAATTGCTGGAGAGAATTTCCCCGTGTAATAACACCTTTTCTAAACTGGAGTCCATTGAAGTCACCTCAAAAAATATCTTTTTTCCCAGTGAGGAGATATTAAGCATTAATCCCACTGACCACACTGATTCCATCTAAGGGGGATTAGCCCCACTTGAGAGAGACTAATCCCACTGGCCTCTGAAGATCTAACCCACACTGGAAATCATATTATTTTATTATTTCGCTAATTCCTCAATCTTTTTAAACAGGAGATAAATGTAACTTTACAGTTGTCATAACCGCTCATTAAACGATTGCCCTTCAGTCTTTGAGTTTCATGCTTCATCCTACAAAAGAAAGAAAGGTCGCCGTCGACACATCTAACCATTTCAAAATAGTTAGTCCCGCATACCGCCCCTAAAACATTAAAGATATATGGGCGCATTTTGAAGAACATTTTGGGAACTTTAATGTCTTTTGGGGCATTCTCCGGATCTCGAATTTCCTTTGGAACACTCTTCGAATCTCCATAAGACTAAACAAGTGATTCCCACAGAGATTTAATGCAACTTCCTTAGACTGTCCGTCATTGTGAGTAGTAAGAGTCATATCTATTGATAGTTTAAAGATATGCTTCCTCTATATTGATAATGCGTGTCTTTAATTTCGTACTGTTTCCCTAAGTGTTATACTATAATACTACATACAAAAACAGGAAATGTGTTTACTACAGTATACTCTACATTTGCATTTCTTCCAGCTATGAAGGTAAAGGAATGAATTGACGAATGAGTAAAATTCTAAGAAACTAATTTCATTCGTTTGTGCAAGTTAGCTCAAGCACAAATAATACTTAGTATGTGAAAGAATATATAATAAAAAATTAAAAACAAATAGCGAAAATTGACATTAAACAATAATTGAACTTTTTGAAATAATTGAAAGTGCATATTGCTAGCCATATTTTGATAGTCAGACGTTCAGAAAATTATTAATCACTCATTTTGATTACTCTGTTTCGTATATTTTTCTTGTAATCAGAATTAATATTCTTTTCTCATTATGTTTTTGAAATATTGTCAACATTAATTATCTTTCTAAATTTCGATAATGCCGCTAAATTAATTTTAAGTTTTCATTAAAACAAATTAATTAATTTTAAAACGTGAATTGTTTCCGTTAGTGAACACTTTAATTCTTCAAAAGCATTATGAAAATGATTAACAATATAAACTTTATCTAATTTGTCCTTGCATCTACTAAAGCAAAAATAATCGAAGAATTGGTTATTTATAATCAGTATTTTTTAATGTAGGAATTCATTCTAATTTGCCAACATAACGTAACCGAACAAATCAACCTTGTAGGTTAGTGCAAAGATGTCGGAGGTCTGAAATAACCCTATACGACTAGTATGGATTAAGTGGACTCTGGCAGATTGAGCGCCGATTTCAAATTAAGAGGATAACGACCACGCAGGATACTAACCTGTGTAAAAATAGTAGTAGCAGCAGGCTAACCTGAGGTAAAAGAGCAAGAAATAGTCAGTCAGATTGTCAGTTGCCCGCCAATCTGACATTCGAGGGAAGAGAATGCAGAGTCCACTTCGATAAGAGCTTGCAATTTCGTCCTAATAGCTCAACGGTAGATCGTCGGCTGGCCAGTTCAGAGATCCAGGGTTCGATTCCCATGTGGGGCAGCAAGGCTCTTTAAAAGCTGTCCCGGCACTGGACTGAACCGAGCGAAGATTGCATATTTAATCTGAAAATTTTATTAGCAAATAAAATTGATAATAAAATTATAATAAAATTGATGATTTAAATCTATCAGCGCAGTATTAAAAATCTAGTTTTTCACCGTAGCGTAGCCTACTGCTCTTCCGAAGAATCTTTCTTCGTGAATATCCAGCGGAGTTGATATTTTTTACTTGTCATCACCTCGTAAGTTCCTTCCGTTGAAGCTAAGCAGCACTAAACCGTGCACATTTTTGTTGTTCCTGATCAATATTTCAAAATCGTTCATCCGTGTATAGGTGAAAATCAATGGATCCTCCCTAACTTCACTGCTGAGACGATTGACCTCTGATAGCTCTCATCTCTTTTCAGTCCCCTAAGTGAAGGAAACACTATATTCTTGCTTACTGATTTCTTTGCTTTCCTTTGTTGATACCAGCTAGGGACAGAGCCGTTTCCCCGGATTAGGAGCGACTCGGCTGAGTGGCTACCCCGCCCCGTTGCTCTGTCATATAAGAAGAGTTTACGAATTATCATCACATTTGCAACAGGTCTAGCTTGTGAAACATCCGCAAATATATAGTTGTGAAGAATAGGATAAAGAACATGAAAGGCATTGTAAGTAGTCTATTGATCCCAAGCCATTGACTTTCTTTTCCCTTTGATTTCAAATAAGATTTGCATATACCGTATGCGTTTTGACCAGTGGACCTACAATTATGGACATTTACCCTTATGCATATTGGGCATATTATCTAATTAAGTATCAAACTAACTCAAACTTACTCTCTAATTAAGTATAAAAAAAACTCATTTTTTTATGTGTTATATTAAAAATATAACATCTTAGATCAATCAATATTTTCAGGGAATTTGATACTGACTTTTAATCTCATTTTAATATCTGGACATGGCTTTAGCACATTGAAATCTATTATTATGCATTTAACAGATACAAAAGAAAAATAATATGATGTTTGAGGGGAATTGAAAAGAAAAAGAAAACATCTTAATAAAATCTTGAAATAAAAGATCAGCTTATTTTAATGTTTCATTCGAAACTACATGATGTCTCTCTTGTTTTCTTCGAATAAGAAAAAGTTAGATATTATAGTAATAATATGAAAAAACTCTAAAATACTGTGTTGTTTGCAAGCATGAAAGAGTATTATTAAGAATATATTATTGGTATTTTGTTCCTGTATTGCGTTCGACACACATGCAAATATAATATGAGAATATAAATACGCTTGTCTATCCGTTCAGTGATCTGGTACTCAAAAATCCCACTGTGAGAGAAACCATACTTTATACTAGTGTTATTATATAAGATTTTTTTTTAAATTTTATTTCACTGTTTTAATTGTATTATACTCAATGCTATCTTTTGAACCATTTGTCGGACTCAGTGCGTTAGTAACAAAGGAATTTATTCTTTAAAATATTCATACTTAATACGTTAAACTATTTATACAGTTTTATGTAAAATAAGTATTAAGTATTTCTCCATTGTTTCACAGTTTCATCTTTTCATTATTCATGTGATGCATCAGAATAATATATAAAATAATAATACTACATTCAAAATCTCATGTTATGTTTGTATAGACATATGAGTAAGAACACATTGTCCGGTTCCTTTTATAAAAGAAAAAAATATCCGATATTGTAATTGCTGTTAGAATATTTTTTTAAAAACATGCTCTGTTTAGTTCATGTATTATGCATTAGACTTACATTAATCTCAATTGCTACTTATACTTTATTTTCTCTAAACTGTCGCTAATATTTTATTTGACTGTTTTAAAAAGTGTGTAAAAAATAAATAATCGTTAAGATTGATAAGATTTTGATATAGCGTCTAAATATAACCGCATACGAAGATAAACATAATTTTAACATGTCTGTGCAAACTAAAATTTGAATCAGAATCAATGAAATAGTATAAAATTCTTTTTACACATTTTACTCAATTTTCGATATTAAAATATCGTTTATAAAATACTCTCTGAACTTCCTAAAGCATTTTCTATACACGTGGGATAACAGCTACTTTGCAAAGACTCTTTCAAGGCGGGGAAACAGTTGAAAAAATGTGTTTCAAGTCTTTCTATACTCCATAAATTAACTTAAGCTGACTAATAGTCAGATTAAATAAATAAGAAAGCTTTTTATTAACATTGTACTTAATAAACAGTAAATAACTGATTATTATGATCATTGATAATTAATATTATTGAATTTGGAGAATTTGTATGTTGTTTTACGCGCTCTTTCATTGGTACGCCAGTTTTTACTTAGTGGTAATCTTTTTAATAGTGTATTCAAATAATGAAAAGATAATTTTAAAACTTAAACCGAACAATAGATGTAGCATATTGAATAAAATACTGCTTTACACGCTTATTATTTAATTATATTATATAACTTTACTCATTTTTTGTACAATTTTACTCGCTGTTAATTCATGTGAAGGTAAAATCACAGTCATTTCAAACCGCAAGATGTAGGATAAATTTACATCTTACGAATAGCATTTAATTTTATTAAAAAAAAAAACATAATTTAATTGCTTTTAAATGTTATTAAAATGTAATTCACATTTATCATTTAAGCATGATTTTCATGCGTTATGCTGTTGAACGATAACTTATTTTAAGTTTTGAAAATTATAAGATTAAAAAGAAATTGAAGACTAATTTAACAATTTTGTAAGTCCCCATAGCTTAATTCGAAGAGGACCAACATCCGCATCGAGAGCCGTTGTTCGATTTTTAGTAGAGACAATTACTTCTCAGGTTAACAAATTGATAAATGTAAAGAATTTACGAAACGCGTGGATCCGATTAGAGCGCGTATATTAGTGAAGCTTATTTATTTATTTTCATTTATTTATTTTTTCAGATCAATTCACTTTCTTATATATTATAGGTGTTATACCCAATTCATTTCAGTGCGGAATATAAATGATGTTTGTAAATTCTCTTCATGTGTATAATTTCGCCAATAATGAAAAATAAATATAAACAGGTCTGTTATAATTGAACAAATATTTGCTACCGAACTTATAATTGAATTCTTAGAGTGATTATGATATTTATTTTAGGTTATTAAAATAGTGTATTATTTATTTTGTATGATATTTTTATACAATGTGCCATACATTAAAATTCTGGTTTTTTTTTCCCTTCTCATTTTAACAGTTTTACTTCATTGGTCTATTTCTATATAATTTATCACCTAGATATAAATATAATTTAGACACCTTAAATTTTAAGATCAGATTTGAGATTAAAATCTTGCTATATTATGTACTACTATATTCTTGCTCTTCTGTGCATTTGCTGCTGTGTTTTAAAAGTGTGCTGCAATTAGGTAATAGTTTATCAAACCTCTTCAGTTTTTATAAGTCAAATAACTTTTATGTAAATTCTGTATCGATAGTAACAGCGGGATTAGAATTTAACTTATTTAAATTAAACTACGTACTTAAGAAACAGGCATGTTTATTGTGAAACTAGAAAATGTACCTAGCGTTGCTCAAGATTTAAGATGAGCGGTCGTGGCGTAGCCGTGTGTTCACCCGCACAACAGTTTTTAAATTTTATTTTTGTTATAAGCGAACGTATTGTTAAAACGTTCTTTTGTTTTAGGGGAATTCACTGTGAGTTCGGCTGTAGTTTTTACTTTCCCTGCAATACATGGTAATGTATAGGGAAAGTATTGGAATCATGTCGAAAATCGCAACTCGAGTTTTCGACGGATCTACACGTTTCGAGACCTCTAGAATACGAAAAAACTATTTTTAGCGTGACGTCTGTGTGTGTCTGTCTGTGTGTCTGTCTGTTTGTCTGTGCAGATTTTGTATCCACTCTAACTAAAAAAGTAATTGACCGAATTTCACAAAATTTGGAAGGTAAGTCACTTGTGGACGAGTCTGGTATTGATTAGTTTTGGGTACGATTCGGTATAAAGGAACCCGCCTTTTTTTGCGAAATGGCCCGCAAAAGTTTGTATCCACTCTAGCTGAAAAACTAATGGACCGAATTTAATAAAATTCGGTAGATGAGTCACTTATAGGTCACCCTAGTGCTGATTAGATTTTGGTACGATTCTGAAAAAAATAACCTGCCTTTTCTTGCAAAATGGACCGTAAAAATTGTCAAAATCTAAACTAAAAAGCTACGTATGCTCAAATATATCCATTAAATGCTTGTTTAATACGTAATTTTTTACGAAGAAAAGAATAAGACCAACCCCATTACACTAGGACTGGCCGTTCTCGAGATATTTTAGTTTTTTTGTTTTTCCTCTACGCCACCTTTGAAAATGAGTCCAGTTAGTAAACGAGAAAGAAAATTGAATTAAAAGTGAATTAAATGTAATTAAAATAAAGAGAACGTGAATATAAGTCTGCAGGGAAAGTCATGTGCTGCCCACATCAGATTTTTATCAGATATTTCCATCTTAAATCTAGGACAACGCCAGGACGCTCTAGAAAATGTATCTAACATTGACAGGGATTGCTATTTAGTACCTTTGATTACAACCAACTTTGATACAAACCTTTGATTACAACCATACTAAAAGCATGGAAGTAATTAGAAAGAATCTGACCAATTAGGGTACCTTAAGATACATGATAGGCAGGCACCTTGGAGTATCTCACGGAATTGCTTTTTGCAGTAACTGCTGTATGTAATAATGTTAATTAGTTGTAGACGTCCGATTTTAGCCTTTATTACTCAAGAAGCGTTTAAATATTTCATCTGTTAAAATATTAGATATTTCCCCGAGATGTATGTAATTTTTCCCCCACTGTAAGTTCAATACATGTGGCTTGTTTAAAATTGTTTCTGCTTAAATACAGAGTCTATCGTGTTAGTCATTTAAATTGAGCGATATAACGAAAAATTTGTCTAAGAAAAATTGACAATAAATAATTTTTTATCCATTAAAGGCACTGTCTTAAGGTGTTTCAACAGGTGGCGCATTTTGGAATATTGAAAGGGGTCTGGAAAAACAATATTTTTTAATTATGTATAAGACATTTGAAGTGGATTATACTTTTATCTTTTGCGGAAGTATTTGCTGTATATGAGGGAAGTGTTTGGTTTAGATAGAATTATAAAAAAATATAAATAAATATCAATAAATAAAAAAATGCCACTAAATGCCCTACTCGCCCCGATTCTGAAATACATTCTGTGTTCTTCTCAGCTTGACTTTACGGTGATGTTTTAAATCGGAAACCCCGTGTTTATTTTGTATTTTACTAAAATAGCAATACGGATTATATGTGCATCCATTCGTAGCAGATTTTCCAATGTTTCCATAAAAAAAACTAATCCCTTTTGATCTTCCATACAAAGGCTTCTCACTTTCCTTTAACTACACTAATTAGTTTTCCGAATACAACGACAGTCTTGAATAAAAGGGGTTGATCCAGAAGAAGGAGTTTTTGTACTTTATGAAAAAAATAAATGCTCCTTTTTTTTTTACTTTTCTTATGATATAACGTGTGAGGGAAGTATTGTGACGAGGTCGATTCGAGTTTTCGACGGAAGAGCCTGTTTTAAGCGTCCCTGAACTCAAATCCAAAGATATTGAGGGGATATCTGTGTGTATGTGTATGCGCGCGCGCGCATGTATGTATGTTAATGCATGTGTCCGTGAGACTATGGATGCGATATCTCACGAACGAATGAAGCATTTCGAAAATAATTTGGTATGATTATTACAAACAATGAATACTAGATCCCTATTGATTTTAAATGCGATTTAAACGTTCCGTTTTTAAAGGTTCGGAAGACCCTCTCAATTTTTGAATGAATATTTGGAATTTTTTAAAAAAAAATCAGGGCCTTTAAACATTTAGACGTAATTATTCATTTATAAACGAATGATATAAACTTTAAAATGCTAGCAGAAACCGTTCTTGAGATGCACAAATATCAAATAAATTTATCAAAAAATAATGTAAAATTAAAGAAGTATAGTATATATCATCGAATATGGTCACTTTCTATATGCAATTTTATACAATAAATCTGTTAACACCATTCTCGTGGATGTAGTTCATTCCATTCATGAGAGAAATTGCTTTTTAAGTCAAATTTCAGCACAATATTCATAATCATAATATAATAATAGATTAAGAAAAATTTGAACGAAATCTTTCAAATTTGCAAAGTTAGAAAACTGATGATTAATCCACTTAATTTTCAAGCAACTGTTTTTTCGTCGAGATAAAATGTCTGCTATTTAATCAAAACATGTGCGCTAGAATATCGTCTATACCAGCAAAAAATGAATAGATTTGATCTGACGAAATAGCGAAATTTTTCCTGTTTTTGGCTTTAAAAGTTCGTAACTTTCAAACTAATTTTTAAAAAATCTCGCCGAAGTACATTGTACGGGGACGGGAAGCACCTCTGCAGCAAATTTCTGTACTTCGATATACCGCTACAAACGACATACACAGACAGACGCACAAACACATTTTATTATGTAAGATTGGGAAAACCGCGAACCAGCACGTATAGCCAGTGCATACGGCATGACCGGATGTTCAATTTCCCGATCTGGGGATTTGACTCTCCGTGATTCACTATAAAAAACGCATTCAGAAACAAAACTGTATAAAAGAAGTGGAGTATTTTCATACAAAAGTATCAATAATTTTATATTCATAATTAATATAGATTGAATAAATAAGATATTTTCGTATCGTGAAGACAATCTTAACAAATTAAAAATAACTGTGAAGTTTAAGTAATTAAGTGGAGTGTTTATTTTGCGGCATTTTGAGGTGCAATCCGGAAATGTCTTTAACAATTTTCGAATTATTAATTTCAATGTATAAAAATATCAATTACTGTAGAATTTCGTCGATCCGCCCCCTCAATTGCGACTGAAAATTGCGGAAAATATAGAGGTGAGGCGCCTACTGGGAATTTTCTGTTGAAGGAAACAAGTAGAATTTCGTCGATCCGCCCACTCAATTGCAACTGAAATTTGAAGAAAATGTAGAGGTGAGGCGCTTACTGGGAATTTTCTGCTGAAAGAAACAAGTAGAATTTCGTCGATCCGCTCCCTCAATTGCATCTGAAAATTGCGGGAAATGTAGAGGTGGGGCGGTTATGGGGAATTTTTCGCTGAAAGAATTAAGTAGAATTTCGTCGATCCACCCCCTCAATTACAGCTGGAAATTGCGGGAAATGTAGAGGTGGGGCGCTTACTGAGAAATTTCTGCTGAAAGAATTAAGTAGAATTTCGTCGATCCACCCCTCAATTGCGACTGAAAATTGCGGAAAATGTAGAGGTGAGACGCTTACTGGGAATTTTCTGCTGAAAGAAGCAAGTAGAATTTCGTCGATCCGCGCCCCCTCAACTGCAGCTGAAAATTGCGGGAAATGTAGAGGTGGAGCGTATACTGGGAATTTTCTGCTGAAAGAAACAAGTAGAATTTCGTCGATCCTCTCCCTCTATTGCAGCTGGAAATTGCGGGAAATGTAGAGGTGGGGCGCTTACTGAGAAATTTCTGCTGAAAGAATTAAGTAGAATTTCGTCGATCCACCCCCTCAATTGCCACTGAAAATTGCGGAAAATGTAGAGGTGAGGCGCTTACTGGGAAATTTCTGCTGAAAGAAACAGTATAATTTCGTTGATACGCCCCCTCAAATGCGGCGGGGAAACGCGGAGTATGTAGGGGGCGTAGTCGGAAATTTTAGCTAAAAGAAACAAAGTATATTTTCATCAAAATGAATTTTATTCGATGACGAAATTTTTTATTTTCTTTCTTCCGAATTTTTTCTGATGTTAAGAGTGGTGGTAGGCCTTTTTCACAAAAATTTTCAGAATTTCAAATTGAGGCAAAAAAGAGGTGGTGCTTTTCCGGTAAGGACGTATCGACGGGAGTTTATGGTATAATAATACTAGATATTCGTATAGTTCAATATGTAGCGAGAAAGATTTGAATTTTCTAAACTAATAATATTTTTTCTGAACCTTTCTCGAGATATTGCATATTTTCGGAATGAATTTATCAAAAAATATATTAAATATTTTAAAATATTAGCATTAAATATTTAAAACTAATAATATTCGACAAATTCATAACATTCTCGTAAATCTAACGTGTTACAGTCATGAGAAAAGAAACGTTTTGTAATAGTTTCACATTTTGACGACAAACAATTCGCCAAACTTACTTTTTATTTCACATTATATTTATTAAATCTAAATAGCAATTTTATATGGATTTCGCACGTGAGTTTAAGCGGCTTTACGTACAACGATTTGATGGTTATGATGAATGATAGTAGGGGAAATTTGATGGGCAATACCATCCCTCTGGGTAATATCGCTAGTCCTAGTTTCCACCTTCCTATATACATTAGAAATACCTGAAGAATGGTGATACACAGCAACTTAAAAAAGAAACATACCACAATGTTGTTAAACCGTACAGTATGCTGCATTTTTTCCCCCCAATAACAAAATTGTATAATTCGTCATTTTCATCTAATGTTGGAGCTCCAGTTGTTCTGCGGTAAATTTACTTTGATCGTTTGTTGCTTAAAGTTATATTTTTGTTTTGAAGTATGGATATTTACCTTTCTCTCTATGACGTTACGTTAGTTGACAGTGTTTAGTCGGGAAGTAAAAAACAGCATATCCACCATTTAGTCCTTCCGGGGTAATATCGCCATTCTCGTTGGGGCTATATAGCCACAGTGGTGGTGTTATCACATAACTTTTTATGAGCTTATTCCACTTTTAAAATATACTGAAATCAACTAATTTTTGTTTCCGAGTGGCGCGACTGTGGTAAAGAATAACCGACAAGGCTAAGTGGATCCCGGAAAATCTACGGGCGGCTCTAGAAATCGAAAAAGGCAACTGGGCAAAATCTGTATCAAAAAATTTTAAAATTTCTGGAACTGTACGTGACAGATTAATATTTGGTTCTTATGGAAAATCTTTATAGGAATGTTTACTCACGAACTGGAAAAACAAATCGCACTTGCTACTGTTATCAAAGATATTTTATGGTGTTACCATGATTGAGTAAAGGCAGATATAATTTCAATTAGCGCATAAGAAAGCAATCAAACACAGTTTTAATAAGGTGAAAAAAGTGGCTGATGGAGAATGTTGGACCTCCTCGGAGAAGCCAAAAAGGAAAACAAACAAGCAAACAAACGACAAACAGAAAAGAAAGAAGAGAAGGAAAAGAATAATGGTGGAAATTTATTGATGAAGGGAAAGTGTTTAATATCAAAGAAATCTGGAGGAAAAATTGAGCAAATAAATAAATTAAAGAATAATAATAATAGAAAGAAGATCCGCCGGCGACAAATTAGTTTTTCCGTGTCTTCATCAAAATCCAATATCAATGAAAAAAAAAACCTTTGTGAAAAGAATAGACGACGTTTTCCATTTTCAGTCAATAGATTACGAAATGTGTATAATTTGTGGCCTAATTC
Source organism: Amaurobius ferox (assembly GCA_951213105.1). Taxonomy (NCBI): domain Eukaryota; kingdom Metazoa; phylum Arthropoda; class Arachnida; order Araneae; family Amaurobiidae; genus Amaurobius; species Amaurobius ferox. The sequence continues at coordinate 99,499,994 of OX578142.1, read as the reverse complement.
AGTTCGAACGGAATAGGGTATGGATATGTAACTTACTTAAAATGGGTTCATTCAGAATGCAGTGGTTACGACTCGCCCCGAAAACTACGTTTGTTACTTGGACTGAATCCCATGATATATATTTAAATGTTATACAAATATAAATAAATGTTTATTATGTTGTATATGTTTTTATGATTAACTTCCAAATATAGTATAAAATACTAATTAAACGCATTTAAGAAAGAAGTTTCAACGATATGCATTTTATTACATAAGAACATTCTATTTATTGGTATTTCTATCTATCTATTGGTATTACCCCAAGGTAGTGACGGAATTACCTGGGGCAATTCAGCCTCTGTACCAACTTTAATATTTCTTAACACAATTTTGGGAAACTAAAAATATCTCTGTTTTCTACCGTTATAAGCCTACCTTAATACCGTGTTAATATAATTCATCATTCATAATCACATTATAACTGGTTCTAAACACGACACAATGATTTTATCTAACAGACTTGCTCAGTTTTCTATGTAAATATGAAAAAATAAATACTTTTTATTAAAATATTAAAAAGTAGAATTTTTATTTTGAATTTTAGGAATGTATCAAAACTCAAACCACCCGTTTTATACAATAGAATTTTAGTTATTATTTATTATAAACGTTTATAGGTGAACCAAATTACTTAGCGGAAGCTCTCTTAATATTATTATATTAGGTGCATGCGAAATGTAGATTAATTTAAAGACTGTGAAATAAGTTCTGCATGACATTACGAAAAAAAAACGTTAAATTTCAGTCAATGAACGCAAAAAAGAATATGGTATAATATTATTCGACTGCTAAGTAAAATCATTGCAGTCTGTAGTCAATGCTGTCCACATCAGGTTATTTTTTATTATGGAATAAGTAAAACCATCTAATTGTTTATTTTTATTATTTTATGTTGGTGCTTGCTTTTCGCCTTTTGTAGCTAAATAATTACAATAAGCCTGAAAAATTAAAAAATAAATAAAATTACACTGCACTTTATGAACTTCAATAAAACCTCGACTAAGACGTGCGTCAATCAATCACATGAGAGGTTGGTGCATGATACAATACGACGAAAAAACGTTCCACTACATTCTCAATACAAATTTACCATATATATACCATAAATTAAAATACCACGAAATTCAAGGGGAGCCCCATAAAACTTTTATAGTAAAAAATAGGTACAACTAAGCTTGGAAGATGGGCCTTCAGCAGTTGCCTACTTTGCCGATGGTTATAAAAACGGTCATGGTTTATTCTACTGTGTGACATCAGTTGCTTATGATCATACTACAACAAATTACCAGGCGTTTCCTGGTATCCTAAATAAACGCCCGCTACTTAAATAATACAGATACAAATAACACAACTCAATTTCCAAATCGTCTGTTTTGGATCAAAATCATTTCCTCCTTTTGTTTCAATCCAATTCCTTTAGTTTCAACGCATGTATAGCCACGTGCAACTATCTGCCATGCATGCCCATAAACATCTACTTCTGCTTATAGCAACGCCCAGCCCACTGCATAGCAACACTCGAAACGATGAAAAGATGACCTTTGCGATCTGTATCTAAAATTGAAATTTTTATGGTTTAGATTGGAATTTAACAGAAAATAAAAAACAGTAAGTAATTTTTGTCGTATTTGTTGTTAAATTGCGAAGATATACATCCATGTTTTTGCCAAACTACAGAGTTGTGCTATCTTCCTGTGTCGGATGCTTCGGGAAAAAAAATAAAACATGCGTACTTTGATGTATTTAAAAATAAATAAATAAATATTAAGTGATTGTTCTACGTATACGGTTCAAAGATTGCAAGAAAGAACGTTGTTCGACCTTTTCGATGATGTCGAGATGGAACCTCTGACAATATTTTCGACAACTGATTTATGTGAATATAGCTCAAAATCATACTTAAAATAACCAAAAAAATAATTCGAATTTTTAAAAAAATCTCGCCAATGTGTGTTGCACCGGGAACTCAGCTTACCCAATACCAAATGTAGCGGCTGTCCTAAGCTTATTTTCCGTTAGACAACACACACCAACAGACAAACATATTTCTTATGTAAGATGCCTAAAAAATTAAATCGTGGAAATTGCGCCAATCAATCTCCCCTATTTATATAAACTTCCAAACACAGTTTTTCACCACTAAATATTGTTTTCTATATCATTACCCTATTTTATAACACATGCTCACCCTATTTTCCCCAATTTGAGCACTTAGTATGCAGTTTTCTGTGGCGTGGACAAATTCATAAGCTTCGGTATATAAATATCTTACAACTAGGAAAGCATCTCGTGGACCTTTTTTAGTTGCTTTCCTGAGCATTTTCCTCTGCTCGTCATCCTTCTCAAGGTTTTCTCATGTGGAAAATCGAGGGAGAAAAGTGGCTTTGTTAGAGTTTGCGTGAACAATTTGAGGAAATCACGAAGGGTATATCACTTAAACAGCATCTCTGTAATGGGTAGCTAACTTGACGATAGCCGATTGTCTGCAGACGTTAACAACTTTGGAGGGAATTGAATATAATTTCATGTACACTGTTTAATGCTAAAACGGCTTTATTAATATTTGCTAGAGTAGCTATAGAAGGGAAATTTTGGATATTTGTGAAATAAAACTCTTCTATTTATTTTATCGGGATTTGTGAATGCAGATATATGTTTGGTTTTACAATATCATTTCTCGCCAGATTGTTGTAAAAAGAAAATTTAGAGAAAGAAATATTTAACTGAGTTTGTAATGGTCTCACCGTCCCAACAGGCAGACGAACGAGAATCATAGAACTGGCCAGACGATGTTTCAACCATTGAGATTCCAACTTCTTTGTTGGAGTAGAGCCTACAATCTCCTCCCACAATAGTAGAAATGATAATATAGAAATGACTACATTCAATTCATTTAAATTTATCTTTGACAATTTTGATGTATGTGTCTATGTTGACACTTCTATTGTTCCTTAGAATTCTGTTAATGTCCAAATACAATTCTTTTACGGACACACCACGGTTTTATTTCTAGGCGCATATGACCAAGAATGTTGTGATAGCCAAAAATTATTTTATAATTTTTAGAGCGTTTTACTAAAACATTGTAACTTAAAAGATTCGTTTATGATATTTTATTTTATACTTTAGTATTTTGCGATTTTGTAATCAATTTTTTTCTCATCAAATATCCAATCAAACCTTTTTTAAATCTTTTATTGAATTCGATATGACCGATGGTTGTTTGTCTGAATATCTATTTCAACTTCTTTGGTGGCATTTTCAACATACTTCCCTACATCCTGAAGATCGGAAATTTGGTGTATAACTTAGTCCGGTGGAACATTTTAATCTAATAAAAATTTGGCGGATACTGGTAAAATGGAACCGGCATTTTTTTGCTAAATGCCTTGCGAAATATCTTCTTTTCTTTACATAATCCCATTGATGTAAGACAGTTAAAAGAAGTTCAATATGCAGCCTCACTTATATATATACAGGGTGTCTAGTGCTATCGGTGCCCCATGGCTATTTCTTCAACCGTTAGTCAGAGATATACTTCCAATTGCAAAAATGTTTTAAATTTTAAAATCTATTATCTTAGAAACAGTTTAAATCAATAAATACATTTCTGAAAGAAATACGAAATATAAATTTTTATATGGTCCCCCGGTCGTACCAATTATGTTTAGGAAAATCATCCTCATACAATTTCATGCAAAATAAAAAAAATCTTCCTTTTACGACCAAAGTTCACCGAGTTATGAAGCATTAAACTTTATGACTTAAGTCGCTTTTCCACGCATAAAAATGTCCCGTTTCAGGCAACCAACCAACTAGGGACCGTATTGACCATTTCTCCAGGCAACCAACCAATCAGGGTTACCGTATCACCGTATTGATCATTTCTCAGCACAAAAAGTGCTCCAACTTTAAACAGCTATAAGTCAATCAATTTTGGTCGTAAAAGGATGATTTTCTTTTTATTTTGCATAAAACTGTAAAGCTGTTTGAGGATTATTTTCCTAAACATAATTGGTAGGACCGGGGGACAGTATAAAAATTTTTATTTCGTATTTCTTTCAGAAATGCATTTATTGATTTAAACTGTTTCTAAGATAATAGATTTTAAAATTTAAAACATTTTTGCAATTGGAAATGTATCTCTGTGACTAACAGTTGAGGAAATAGACATTGGGCACCGATATCACTGGACACCCTATATATATATATATATATATTCCTGGTTTTAGTTTTGTAAGTTTAGGCTTGTATAGGATATATATATATATATATATATATATATATATATGTAATCACATTATTGTAAGATAATTAAAAGAAGTTCAATATGCGGCTTCAGTTCTATATATATATAAAAGCAAAAAATTTTTATTTCATGTAAATCTCCCAAAAATGTTATTATAAAACTAGACAGTTTAACATGATAATAAACCAAATATTCCAGATAATTTGGGATAATTTTGAATATAACCCCTTATGCTTCGATAAAAAATAATTCGATTAAAATAATTAACGAATTAAAATTTAATAGAAGCGTTTGACGAATTATAATTTTCTAAAATTCATTATTATAAACATACATAATTTGTGTCGCAACCATTTAAAAAGGGGATATTTTATAATTTAGAATTATAAAAATATTAATTTTTCACCTCATTTTTGTCACTATTTAAAAAAAAAGAATCTGATACGGCCAGCACATGACTCTCACTACATGATTACGATGACCATATTTTCTGGAAGAAAATAAAGGACAAATTTTGACTTTTGTACTAACACATTTCCAAATGAGTTTGTGAAGGTGTCAGACTTAAAATGATGATTAAAAGAAAGAACGTCCCCACTAAGTATATAATTATGTGTTTGTACTAACACTGTTGAGTGAACGTTTTTCGTTAGTCTTAATAATATATTTTTTACAGCTTGATACACTTCATCTATGGGGGAGGGGACTGCAGTAAGGTAACCCACCACCCCAGAGTACGCACCTGTATGGTTTAAATCTGAAAAAGGTTCTGAATAGTTTTAAAAAATTGATGTGGACAGCATATGACTTTATATAATGTAATGAATTTACTTTTTTCACAGTGAAAATATGATGTATAAGATTCACGTTACAGGGTTTTTGTAAGTTGAATTGTATATTTAGCGCTGTTCCGGATGACAACATGTAAAACTATTTCGAAGAATCCAATTAAATTATATTTCACGCAACTCTAAATTGACAATTATCAAAATTGATAGCATCCTCAATAAGTAATATAGTCCATATATTAAAATATTTTAATAATTAATTCATCCATTTGGCGTTCATTTTCGTTAACTTGGCGTCATTTTTGCAACTTTGATGAAATTTTCTTCAATCTGAGGAGTAATATTGCCAAGTTGACGATATTTCGCTAGATTATTCGCCACGTTCGCCAAGATTTAAAAAATCGCCAAGTTGGCGACATATCCCTCCAAATTTGTTTTCAAATATTTCGCCAAGCGTTACGGACGGAGAAATAGGCTATTCTTATAGTAGATTCTTATATTCTTTCCAAGATATTAAATTTTCATCAATTAATCAGCATTTTTATTGATTTAGCGTCATTTTTATCAATTTGGCGACAAGTTTATCAATTTAGCAACATTTTCATCAATTTGGCAACATTTAAAAAACTCGCTAAGTTGGCGATGTTCCGCCAAGTTTGTCACCAAAATTTTGCCAAGCGTTACGGACGAAGAAATAGGTTATTATAGACAATCGACTATTGAAGAATTGTTAATAGGAATCATGATACAAAATTATTTCCCGAAGTATCTTCTCTCTTGTATGGAAGGAGCTAGATCCACGAGAGTGATGTTAATACATTTATCGCATAATATTACATATTTCACAATAGTCAATACTTTTTAAATTTTATGTGATATTTTGATAAACTTATTTGAAAAATATGCAATATCTCGCGAACATTCTAAAGTTTATGTTAATCGTTTCCTAATGAAAAATTACACAACATTATTTATATAACCTTATTAATGGTTTTGATTTTTTGATGATTTTTTCGCTAAAATTAAATAGTTTCGCTAAAATGAATGTGAAATGTATTTAAATCGAATGTTATAATATAAATATGAAAAATAAATTAATAAACATTTATATATATTTATAATATTTCCGCCCATACAAATTTATGCAAAAATACAAATTTATTTAAAAATACTAGTGCCCAGACCCGTGACCAGATAATTTGGTGCCTGAGGCGAAATTTTACAAAAGCCCCTCTACTCTTCATTTATAGTTTTGTAAAAATAAACATGTGCCAAACATAGAATTTTCCTTGTAGATTCACAAAATTTCAACTAGTGAGAGAACATTACCGATTACATTATAACTAAATCTTGCTAAGAATCGAGAGGTATATTGTTGTTACTGATTACGTGATAATTACTGAACACGATTTTCTCCATTTTAGACCAAAAACATCCAAATATTATAAGAACGGCGTATCGATTTTAAATAAAAATAAATACACATAAAATGATGATTTGCAATAAACTGACATAATTATGTTTTAATATTTTTTCAATTTAATAAATGTTCGACACGTTGAAGGTGTTTCCGTGGCTTGAGTTTCCCGATAATCAACTGGCTACTGGCATTAATTATTTAGAAAAAATCGCAAAACATTTTATTCTTTTTGTTTTATTTATTCCATAGACATAGTGCTAAATGTAGAAAAGAAATAAAATTTCTGATATCTCGAGGAAGGCTTGTGTATATTTCTAAATAATTAATAATTGCTTCCATTCATTTCGAGTTAAAAGTAGGAGTGCACGATACATTCACTCATTTGATAATACAGTCGAACCTGCCTTAAACGGAATTTCAGGGGACAGAAAGAATTTTCCGTCTTGAAAAGGTTTCCGTTTTATGCAGATTATTTCAGAAAATGCGAAGTTTAAGATTTAGCTGGAAATGCAGATGGCCCATATATAATTGCTTCCCTATACAGCAGATTTTAAAAATTCTGAAAAATGTATTTCGATGCACCTGATGATTAATACTATATTATACCATAATAGCTAATTTAATTATTTTAAATATGTATATAGCACATTTTTATATACTGCGATCACAGGAGTATGTGTAAATAAAAAATAGTGAACCCCATGTCCTTGACTTTTTATTACCTTATTACCATATTGCCATATATAAGTTAGCTTATTACCATACCTTAGAACCTAGATGAATTGACTTACAAGCAAAATATTGCTGCTTACCATAAAAAAAGAGAAAATAATAATAATAATAATAATAATAATAATAATAATAATCCAACATGGTTTCTTTGACATATGTCTTACCAATGATGCGACTTTCAATTAAAAATCGTGCATTGATTAATATTTATACCATATATCAAAATCTGCCTGATTAACTGAAAATTCTTAAAGTTCTGAAAGAGCTTTCAAATAATCTCCATATGATTTAATAGAAAATTTTATGAAAAATGGTTCTCTTGGAAATAAATGGCTGAAGTAGTTGTATGATTTTCCCGTTCTTTGTTCGTTACAGTAGGTCTTTATTAACAAATTGTTTTACATTGGCCGTCTGTTTCCGCGTTGTGCAGGTTCCGTTTTACACGGGGGAAATAACATACATTTCCTACATTTTTGAACGGGGCTAAAAATATTTCCCGCTTATTATAGTACTCCGTTTTCTGTAGGTTTCGTTTTACACAGGTTTGACTGTAGTGGGTTTCTTCATAGAGTTTCGTCCAGAACAGAGCACCAGGCGCGAAGCGCCTTTAATCTCCACTCTATAGGTGTGGTTCTTATCTTCATACTGTGACATTATTTCATTGGTCCATAGTTGGAGGTTCGAGGTTTTTGATTTACTGTTTTTATTATTTGTCCTAGCTCCTAGTGTGGCAGTTTGTTGCACATTAAGAGTTTAAGCAGTTTGGGGGGTTGATGCAGATCTGAGGGTAACCTAGCATTTTAGCAGTTTAGGATTTTAAACATTTTGTAGAAAACCAAAGATCGCGAGTTTTCGTTAATATCAACTGATTAAGGTGGACGTTCCTAGTACCGAATATCAAAGTTAAGTACCGAGCGGGGTCTCTTACGAGATTTAGCCTTGCGATGATCATAGTCATGCAGATTAAATAATAGTTCATTTGGGACAGATGGCAGATTTTTGTAGAATTTAAGCGCTAGCTTTTTGATTTGGGCTCTAACAGTTTTTATTTTGAAGTCTTTCCTAATTACCGAGTTTCTTAAGTATCTAGGGGCTTTCCTTATAATCCTTAGGGTTTTGTTTTGTCTTGTCTCTAATAAGTCTATGGTAGTTTTACAGGCATATCCCCATACGGGTGCTGCATACAGCATTCCCGGGCAGATGACCGATTTATAAATTAGGAGTTTATTTTGATAACTTAGATTTCCGTTTCCTATCATTGGGTATAAGGCTCCTATGGTTATATACGCTTTTTTGTTTATGTTCGTTACGTGCAGTTTCCAAGTTAGGTGGGAGTCTATCGTTACACCTAGGTATTTAGTAGATTTTTCCGCTTTTAGGGCATGGTTGTTTATGTACAGAGGAGGCGGAGGTTTACGTTTTCTTGAGAAATAAATCCAATGACATTTATTGGGATTTAATTTTATTCGCCATTTTTCCAGCCATGTTTGGAGTATGTCTAAGTGTTGTTGTAGCTGTCTGTGCATTACTGAGACGTAAGGGTGTTTTGCAAGTATCGCGCTGTCGTCTGCATAGAGTGCCAGCTCCGTGTCTGGGGTCCTGGGAATGTCATTTAGATATATGTTAAAGAGTGTCGGGCCCAGGATGGATCCTTGCGGTACACTACTTTTAATGAGCTTGGGTGTAGATAAGTTATTTTTTACTCTGACTTGAAAGTGTCTGTTATTTAGGTATGAAATTAAAAGTTTGACAAGTGCGTCAGGGACTTTTAGAGTGATCAATTTGTAAGCTAATCCACAGTACCACACTTTATCAAAGGCTTTTTGGATGTCAAGAAAAATCGCAGCTGTGGGTGTCTTATTATTAAAACCAGAAGAAATGTACTCTACCACTCTCAGCAATTGATGAGTGGTGGAGTGTTTTGGCCGAAATCCAAACTGCTCCGGAATGATAATGTCATTCTCACTAAGGTGCGTGTTCAGTCTCTTAAGAATTATTTTCTCAGTAATTTTACTAAGTGTCGGCAACAAACTGATTGGTCTGTAGTTGGCTGGAATTGAGGCATCCTCACCAGGTTTATGGATCGCTATAATTATCGCTTCCTTCCATTCTTTGGGGAAATAATTTAGTTCTAGTATTTTATTTATTAAGATGGTCAAGTAAAATATTATATTTAAGGGTAGGTTTTTTACCGCGATATTCCTGATTTTGTCGTGCCCTGGGCTTTTACGGTTTTTGATAATCTCTACTATTTCTTGCGGGGTGGCTGGGTTAATCTCAGCCGTGACCGGGGAGTTCCTGAAATTGTTTAGAGTTTGCCTAACCATTCTTAGGGTGTTCTGACACATTAGATCGTGGTTTGGTTCAAATTGCTTTTCGTAATGCCTAGCAAGCGCCTCTGCCTTTTCTTCGTCTGAGTACGCAATATTAGCGCCATCTATTAGTGGCGGGAGTTTAATTTGAGGTTTTCTGAGTCTTTTAGCGAATTGCCAGAGCGATACGTCTTCCGAGCTAAGGGATTCAATTAACTCTTTATACTGTTGCTGCTTTTCTGCGACAATTTTATCCCTGACTTTCCACGTGAGTCTGTTAAGCTCCCTTTTGAGGGTAGGGTCTCTATTAGCCTGCCATGTCTTACGCATTCTGTTCCTTTGCCTAACTAATTGTTTGACATGGTGGGAAAGTGCGGGCATTTTTGGTGACTCACGATGTGTTGTGGCAGATGCAATAGCTCTCCTGATTTCTGTTGTGAGTGTGTGCGTGGCAGAGTCAATATCCGCCGTGCTCATAATGTTGGGTACTGCTAAATGCGGCTCGAAAAGTGCTCTTTTGAATACGTTCCAGTTCACCCTCTCTTGTCCCAGAGAGGCTGGAAGGGGAGTGTTCAAATCGAATGTCACCAGTACCGGTAGATGATCCGAGTCGAATTCATCCAGGGTATCAATTGTGTGAGCGTATTCTATGTTTCTCGTTAGGACAAAGTCTATGAATGAGCCATTGGCACCTGAGAAGCAGGTTGGTCTCGACGGTGCAATGATGTCAGTGTTTGTTGTGTTTAGCAATCTATGTATCTGTGTACCGCGTGTGTTGGCTCTCCTGCTGCCCCACGCTCGGTGGTGTGCATTGAAGTCGCCCGCGAGTATTGTGTTTGGATATCGCGAGAAAAGCAGTTCCAGCTGCGCAGCTACATTTATACCACTCATGTTTTTGACATATATTGAAGTTAGGATAAATGGGTTTACATTATTTATTTTAATTTTTATACTAGTATTTTCTATACCTTGAAGATTTATGTTGTTTATTTCCTCGTGGGGAATATTACTTTTAATATATATTGCTGTTCCTCCATGGGGATTTCTAGCAGTTATATTTGAGCTAAGGGTATGATAGCTATTATAGTTTGCTATATTTAGTTTTTTGTTTTCTCTAACTTTAGTTTCCTGGATTAGCAGGGCATCTACATCATTTTCATTTACGTAGCTCCTAAGTTCATTTATTCTTGGAGATATGCCGTTCGCATTCCAAAATATTATTTTAAAACTTTCTTTTTGGGACCTATTCATGGCGGGTTTGTTTCTCACTGTTTTTATTAAATTCCGCGATTAATTTAAAAGCCTCAAAGACCATTTGCATTGGATCGCTCTTTTTTTGAATTAACTCAGCGAGCTGCATCAACAGATGTTTTATATCGTCTAGGTTGAACATACTGATAAATCCTCTGACGAGGTTGAGGATTTCATCCATCTTTTCATCATTGGATTTATCAGCAAGTTCAGTCTCAGCTTCCATTTCCTCAGTCTCAGCTACAATTTCCTCAGCCTCAACCGCGGTTTGATCTGTTTTGTGAGTATCCTTTTGGACCTCGGTAGTCTTTTGTTTTTTTTCAGCCGATTTGTCTAACTGCTGTGTTTGCGCGAGCTCTTCTCGGGCGCGTTTAGTTTTCTGCCATTCCTGAACCTTTTTTTCTAATCTTTGTTTTGCTTCTCTTGCCTCTTTGGCGGCTTTATCAATTGCTATCCTCTGATTTATGTCTTCATGAGCTATTCTCACTTCCTCCACAGTCATTTCTCTGGAGGTCGACGGTTTAGGGGCCTGCTCTTGCACCGATCTGATAGGTGCTGAAGTTTGAGTTCTTTTAACCTGTGGCACAGAGTGCGAGGAGTCCTGATGGGGTGTCTGAGGGTTTAGACCGAGGGCCTTTTGCCTCCAAGGGGGTATCTGATTTTTGGGGGGAGGGGGGGCATACCCCGGTGCCTTTCCTCTGTTCCAGGGGTTCTTCGGGCATTGCCTGAAGTTCGCCGGGTGATCTCCATTGCAGTTAGCACACGTTGCCTTCTCTGTCCTTGGTCTTTGGCAGTCACGTGTGAAGTGTTCTTCAGCACACTTAAGGCACTTTGGTGGCATGCTGCAATTCTCAGAGGAATGATTGAATTGCTGGCACCGGTAGCAGATTTTGAAGCCCCGTGCTCTGAAGGCCTCTACCTTCACAGCCAAGTATCCTAATCTTGTCAGTCGGTATACCCTCTGCCAGTCTTCCGTAGGCCTAATGCTGACTAAGAAGATCGGCAGGGGCAATCTCATTTTTGTGTTTCTCAGTTGAGAAACCCGGACTACATCTAATCCTTCGGATGTTAGAGTGATTTTTATTTCCTCAATGTTATAGTTTGTTGGTAGCCCCTTCAAAACTACCTTTTTGGGCCTTTCCGTCTTTAAGTTTAAACTGTGGAAGGGGATTTTCTCACTAGATAAATGGCGTTGTACAACCCTATAGGCGTCAGCGTCATTTGGAATCAATTTTAGCATGTCTCCTGTGAGCTTGCCAGATACTTTATTACCTGAGATTTCATTTAATTTTTTAAGGAGAGCCTGGTAATTGTCATTAAACTTGATGAAAAAACATTCCGCTTTTGGGTCTTTTTTCTCAACCACTACACTATTTTGCCTGTCACTATTTTGAACCGTTTTTGGTTTTGGTGCACTTTTGAACACTATAGGTTGCGCGACAATTTCAGCATAACTCTTAGTTTTAACATTATCATTTACATCTTTATCAATTTTTTCACTACAATCCATGTTATCCTTGTCATTAGATTTTAAGTTTAATTCTCCATTCTGGTTTTTAGTAGGAGCATCCATAGTAGATTGCCCCTCTATCCTCCTCTTTTTATTTGGATTTTCAACAGGTTTAAGTTTATCTTCATTTTTAATTTCTTTAATTAAGCCTAGTTCTATCATTTTACATTTAATTACATCACTAGAATTACTTCCTTCACAGTTATAAATCTCATTTAAATTACTAGCATAAAACCTATCCAAATTCTGGACCAACAAAAAAGAATTTACAGAAAGAAACGAACCCAGAATCTTGGAGACTTGGTCCTCGTCCCGTCCGAGTAGTCCATTCGTCAGTAGCTCCCTGATGTGTAGCGTCAGAGTGTAGATTGCCAGTGCACAAAAGTTCACAGCGTTTTTCACTTCTTCCTTCCAAGCGGGCATCAATCCATCCTTGGGCAGAGTATCACAATATTCAATCATGGCACCCCTGAGAGGCCGCAGTCCATCTTCGTCTAGCTCACCAGCAAGTCCGCGAGTAGCTTCCGTATCGAATGCATCCAAATCCATGTCGTCAGCGTAGAAACGATCAAAGCAATAGCACTACCACGTGGGAAAAACACACGTGGCACTCCAAAGTTGAAAAAGCACGAATCCAAAATGGCGAGAAATCCGTACACAACAAAGCTGTAATTGCTTAGCCCGACGTGTTCAGTGGGTTTCTTTTATTTTATTTCCAACTAACCGCCTTCGGCGGACTAGCCTGTTCATTACCCTTGAAAATTCTGACCGTGGCAAACTCACTGGCGCCATAACCCCGTGGAGTTAACAAAGTTTGTTTTAGTTTAATGACGTTAAAACTAATAATGGAATTTTAAGATGAAAAATAATGTTCTAGGGCGCGGGGGGGGTCTTAAAAATTGATTTGTAAAGTAAATTTATTCTAATGTTTGTGAACTGTGAGATTCTGAGGATTTCTGTACCTGTAACCCTAGGAAAGGGATCCCTTTGATGTGTACTCACAGCCTGGATCAGCTGATCTTATGTTTTTTATAGAGGTATGCTCCTCTATTTTTTGTTTTACAGAAATGAAATTGTATCCGGTTGTCTGCATTTTTAGTATTGCATCGCAAATGACATGAAAGTATTTTTGAGACTGATGATGTTGAATGTAAATTTAGTATTTAAGAAATGACGATGAAGCTTTAACAATGTTGCTCAGCGAAAAAAAGTTTTTTTGTTTTAAAGATTGTCCCCACCACCCGATGTATAAATGCACCGCGACAATCTTCATAACTTTCTTTTTATATATTTTTTTATTTCTTCAGTGTTTAAGTTTTTTCATTGTGGTCCCAACCACCACCCGATGTAAATAATGCGTCGCCACAATTCAATCCAGCATAATGAGCCAAAAACCTTATAAAAAGCAAACACTAATTCGGTTTTTAATTGTCCCTAGGCTAAAAACCGTACAAAAAGCAAACACTTATTCGATTTTTAATTGTTCCCAGGCCAAAAACCGTATAAAAAGCAATCACTGATGACATTTGCAAAGTGACGTCAGAACCTCGCCAGAACTAAGGCTCCTCTATATACGAGCTGACTCATCAAGCATATTGAAGCCCACCCTAGTTGGATGCGCAATCTATTAGCATTAGCTCTATTCGTATTTTGAATTTAGGAAGTATAATTGAAATAATTATGGGTGGTTGTTCTGCACCGAACTGCTCTAATCATTCTAAAAAGGGTTTTAGGCTATTTCGCTTTTCTAGAAACGAAGAAAGAAGAAAACAATGGATAATAAATAATTGGATACCCGATAGTGGAGCATACTTGTGCGAACTAAGTTCTACAATATTCTAATTGAAACTTCTTTTTTCATATAAAGTATTTATATTAAACACCTGTTTTATAATTTCTGTAACTGTAGTATGGAACCCTATGGGCTAATATGCTTGATAAGTCAACCGTGACGTCAGAACTTCGCCCACCTCCCCTCCACCGTGGAAACATCGTGCGTCTGCGCGCGCATGTGGATGAAAAATCGATCCCTTCTTTCGCGGTTTGGCCGAGAAATTGAAAATAATTACTTCCTTAAAATCCGGATCGTGCGGTTACTTTTTCTTATTTCTTGACCAGATTGGGCTTGTAAGAAAGCCTGATCTTTGAGCTTTCTAAAAATGTGAATTATAAGTTGAAATTGTCGGTACTTTTCCCGACGCGAGGATTTAAAAACGAAAGTTCGTTTTTTTGAGCCGAAAGTGACTTTTGTTTTAAAATCTTTAAAAAATATTAGAATTTGTCCAATGAAGAAAAAACATTAAATATCCCGAGAACGGCGTATGTTATCTTCCTATAAATGATAACAATCGCATTTAAATAAAAAATCTCATATTAAATACCTATTTTCGTAACATTTTCCTCTCTCATTATGTTTTTATAATATTTATTCGATTTTCTAAAATAGATGGTCGAAAAATGGAGAGCATTTAAATAATCACACAAACTTTTATTCAATTTGCTCAATTTGGTAGATAGAAAATAATAAAAATTTTAATATCTCTACAGAATATCCTGATGATTTCTAAATAATGATATCTATTCATTTTGGATTTAAGCTGTTTGTAAAGCATTCACTTAATTGGTAATAGTGAGTTTATTTTATTTTTTCTGAATAATTCCATTTTAGATCAAAAACATAAGATATATCAAGAACGGCATCTTATAAGTGATGCCATTCGCGTTAATTAAATATCTATTTCTTTAACATTTTCATATGTTATGATGTTTATATTACTTTTTTATTCGATTTCCGAAAATTTTGAGGTATAAGCGGTTTTCCTTTGTTCCGTTTATTCCAGAAAGCAATAAGTCCCTGATGTTTACGGATTGAAATAATCATAACAAATTTTATTCAATATTATCAACTTGTTCTAAATATATTGCACTCACAGAGAGATAGGCACGTGGATAAAATGTTTGGTTCGTATTCAGGGACGCTCAAAGCGCATATATCCATCAAGATACAATGGTTTAACTTTTAACTTATAGATCTGCAGAACATTTAAACAATTTGTAATAATTTATTGCAATTCTTCAAAATGGTTTTAAGAAATTCATTCTTCGCGTAACATTTTTACATTTAATATTTTTCTGTAATAATTAATTAGTCAATCACTAATTAATGGGTGCACCCAATATCTTCTATATTTTTCTTTGATTTTATATACATAAGATATACAGACTGGTATAAAAGCACATCTGCTACTTCATCTTCCATTTTGCTGCACTGAAATACAGTGTCTGATAGGCGACTCCCAAACTACTAGGCGGCGCTCAGATGGCTGATTAAACGCATCGGACCTCGTGTGTCGTAACGAGAATCTACACTTCTGCGTTTCCTTTAGGGAGAAAACGTCCGGCGCTTTTTACGCTAGTCTGTCACTGTCCTAAATAACATCTTTTAATGTATGGAGAGGCACTTTTCGCTCGCCTGCGGAAAAAGCGATTAAAATGCAAAAATTTAATTTTGCGAATTTAACTAATCTAGATTTGGTTCTTATAATGTAAGATTGTAACTTTATAAGCATTTCCTGATATATATAAAAAAAAAAAAAAAAAAAACACGTTTCTACGATATTAACTTCAAAAGTTAGCAATTCAGGTTAAAATTCTACTTCAATAAGAATCAATTCATATTGATGTGGCCGAAGGGGGGAGGGGCGATTTTTAAAACCATCGTTTTTATAAAGTTATTTGTTACACGACCCTTGCTCCGATTTAGGTGCAGTTTTCAAGCTGTATTTTCGACTCGGCAATGGACCCACTCAACCAGCTTACGCAGAATTTTGCTGCTTTTGCGCCCGCCCAAGAAGGGGGGGGGGGGGCAGAAGAAGTGGTTGTCCAAAGGAGCGAGGGCTTTTGCGCCCGAAAATACTTGCTAAAAACTGATTGCTACAAAAACTGGTTGCTATTTAGTAAGTATTAAATTATGGAAAATAGGTGGTCGATGCAAAGGCATTAGGTTCATAGTGGTACATATTTTTCTGTAAAAGTAATAACTTTGAAAAATATAATCTCTAAAAATTGCTTCAACTTACATCCGAAATTTTTTTGTTGAATTTTAGGATTTATGAGAAAAAAAAAAGTGACTGACTATAGACCCCTTTCCCCTATACGTTACGTAAAAATTCTGAATTTAGTTTTAAATAGCAGTAATATTGACGTGTATAATATTTTTAAAAAATGTATTTTTATCTCTTGCAGTTTTCAACCCTCTGTATTCTGATTCCTATTGCTATTACTCTTGGTGGAATAATTCATTCCGATTTTGGTGATCACGGACTTTTTCATGGACATGATCTTCTTCTACATGCCAATGAATTAGCTGCTCATGAAATTCTATTTAAAGGAAATCAGCACAGTGGATTTGGAGGTGCAGGACAAAGAGGAAAAGTCCTAATTGCTCATGAAATTGGAGAACTTGGTGGCTATGGATTTGGAAAAGGAGGATATGGGCATATTGGTCAAGGCGGCGGATTAAGTCATGGTGGAGGATTAATTCATGGTGGAGGATTAGGCCATGGTGGAGGATTGGGTCATGGAGGAGGATTAGGCCATGGTGGAGGATTGGGCCATGGTGGAGGATTGGGCCATGGTGGAGGATTGGGTCATGTTGGTGGATTAGGTCATAGTGGCGGATTAGGTCATGGTGGTGGATTAGGCCATGCTGGAGGATTAGGCCATAGTGGAGGTTTAGGCCATGGTGGTATATTAGGCCATGGTGGTGGAATAAGTCATGGTGGTATATTAGGCCATGGTGGTGGTTTGGGTCATAGTGGACTTGGATCTCATGACGGACTTGGCGGAGGTGGAGGCGGAGGTGCTGAAATAATTACTGTTCCCGTCGTAAAAAATGTACAAGTAGTTAAACACGTACCAGTTGTAAAGCATGTTCCTGTAGTAAAGACTGTAGAAGTAGTTAAGCATGTTCCAGTCGTTAAAAATGTTCGAGTCTTGCAACACATCGCTGTTATTGCAAATGGTGGAGGCGGTGGTGGAGGCGGCGGTGGAGGTGGAGGTGGAGGTGGGGGAGGACATGGTTTGGGAAAAGGTGGATATGGAGCTGGTTATCATTTCGGAGGTGGTCATCATGATGATGATTGGTAAAAAGAATTGGTTTCACGTTCTTCAACATGTAAATATGTATTTATTTTAAATGTTTAGGACCAGTTTTGTAAAAAACAATGTGTTGACTCAGTTGTACAGTATTTATTTTTTTTATCGAAAACTTAATTAAGTTTTTAATATCCATTGTTTCGATGTTATTATTTGATTGCCAATAAAGTCAATGAATTTTTATTGTGTCATGAATCTCTATAAGCATATTTTAACGTATTGATGATTTAAGTAGTACTTACTTTAGTAGTATTGAGAGAACAATTTTTAATTCTCTTTTTTAATGAAAGCATCATCGAAACTATAATTCTTACAACACTCATAAAACACATTAGAGGTCACATTTCCATGCATTCATAACTACTAATTTAACAAAGTTATTAACATTATTTAATTTGTTGTTGAAAAATAAATTATATTGATTAAATATTTATGAGAATAACATGCCCATTAATCTGAAAAAAAAAAAAATCTAAATTTCTAATTATGTAAATACATGTTAGAGAATGAAAACTAGTGTATTTTTGAGGTTGAGAAATTAAGCCCAGCGTTCAACAAATCTTGGATGTCAACTAAAAAACTGGCACGAAAATTGTGAATTAGATAAAACTTCACATTTGTCCATAGTTTTATAATACCAGGGCCATTTTTGACCACAGGTAAAGTAGGCAAATACAGGAGGGTCCGTGAAGCCAGTGTTTCTTTCAGGCATACCTCCGGGGAGGGGGGGGGCGAAGCACCCCCCGGATATGTGTATTCGCCCCCCCCCCCCGAGACATTTTATGTTAACCTGGTTTTTATTTATGTGACACAGCACTTAGATATATTTATATAGGGCAAATAGAAAACTTGCCCCCACTAAAATTTCATTCCCCCTCCCCTCCCCCGGCAAAAAAGTCCTGAAAGAAACACCGCGTGGGGACCTATCTCCGTTCTCAATGTACATTATTTTACTATAAAAGTTTTATGGGGGGAAGGTATGCTCCTGCATCTACTTTTGTCTAGGGGCCTTTGTAATGGTTAAAACGGCCCTGTAAAATACTAGAATAAGTTTTAGATGATGTATGGAATGCAAATAAAATGTGCGATTATAATGACGAGAAGGAGCAGTTATAAGTATTTTTGATTTATTGTGGGTCTGAAATCGCCAAGGGCATATGCACTCATGTCCAAAAATTAAGCATAGTTGCTGTTTATGTGAAAATTTCAGGAAATCTACATCGGAATGGAAGAAACGCGATATGCGGATGTAATAGGGTTATAGAAGAAGAAAATTATGCGAAACATGGATAATAACGACTTTTATTATCCAAAGAAAATGGTTGAAAGAAAAAGGGTCACAATACGAGGGTCAACCTCAGTGAAACAGAATGATTAAAACAATGTGATGCTGCAGTTTAATACGGTGTGTGGGAACCTCGGGTAGCCACGCATGCTACACATCGATTTCCCATATTTTCAATGAGGGTTTGGATGAGTTGTGTGCTCAAAGAGTTCCAAGCCTCACGGAGAGCAGTTTTCAATCCCGGAACGGAGCTTGGTGGGTAGCGCAGGGCTGCAAGATGTCTCCCTAGTATATCCCACACATGACGAGCAGCTAGTCACCGCAACGCACTCGCGCCAAAATACCACGTGATAAATACGTCAGGCGCGAATTTCAGTGACCGCAGATGAATGACGAGTGTTCTTTGTTTGCTTTATGCGGAAATTTACAGTTCAATTAGTCTATGCGCGATTTTGATATTGAAAACACACACACACACACATATATATATATATATATAATTTAAATTTTATTTTATTATTAATAAATTTTATTACTTTTTTCTATTATATTATTTATTTATTTATTTTCTATTGTCTTTTCAAGGCTATCAAACTACTAGTATTACGAGTTACTTCTGCTTTTATTGGATAAGAGAGTGTCAAACATATTGTACTATCAAGAACATAGTGTGGTAATTGTAGGAGGGAGTCGACCTGGTGGTCAAACTAAAGTATGAGACGCAAAAAATCTACAAGCTTAATGTTTACATTTGTGGCCTTAAACGTCCAGGGGAGGGTAAATGACCCCCTTACACTCCCCTATGGGCGCCCAAGGCAAAGCGCAAATATAATTTTTCTAAGGGTGCAAATTATATGATGATACCTACAATAGCGACTAGCTTGAAATCTACATTTGTGATCTTGAACGTCCCAGGGGAGAGCAAGTGCACCTCTTGCCCTCTCCTATGGGTGGCCATAGAGCTTTTTTCATGGTGACAAACTGAAGGTTGAGGCGTTCAATATCGATTAGCTGACATGTCTAAACTTGAACGTCTATGGGAGGGCAAGTGTCCTCCTTGCCCACCACTATGGGCGCCCATGTAACATTTACCAGGAGGGCAAACTCAAAGATAAGGAGTTCAATATCTACTAGATTGAAGACTACATTTGTAACCTTAAACGTCCATGGGAGGGAAAGTTTCCCTTGTGCTCAATTATGGGAGCTCATGGCAAGAACACCCATAGAACTTATTCCAGGGGCGATAAACTTAAGGATGAGGCGTTCCATATTGACTTACTTATAATCTACATTTATAACTTAAATGTACACGGTATGGTAAGTTCTACCAAGAATTCCCTTATGGGCGCCCATGGCAAGGACACCCGTAGAACTAATTTCATCGGCGACAAACTCAAGGATGAGGCGTTCATTATCGACTAGATTGAGACTTACATGTCTAACCTTGAACGTCTATGGGACGGCAAGTGTCATCCTTTCCCTCCACTATGGGCGCCCATGTAACATTTTCCAGGAGGGAACTCAAGAATGACGCATTCAATATCGACTAGCTGGTAACTTACATTTGTAACCTTAAATATCCTGTTGAAATTAAATGCTCCCTTGCCGTGCTCTATGAGCTCCCTGCTTATACTATTGCCCTCAGGACAGAACCTAACGGAGCCGAAGTTTCGATTTCCGCAGGGGTAGTAAACAGTCTTTCCAGACCCTCCAAAAGTCTCTGTGACATAAGAGACTGAAACATTGCACACTTGCCATGGGATGGGGCGCGACAGCCCAGTGGTTAGCGCACGGGAATTGCTATGGGAGCTCATGGCAAGAACGCCCATATAAATATATCCAGGGGCGATAAACTTAAGGATGAGGCATTCCATATTGACTTGCTTGTAATCTACATTTATAACTTAAATGTACACGGTATGGTAAGTTCTACCAATAATTCCCTTATGGGCGCCCATGGCTAGGACACCCGTAGAACTAATTTTATCGGCGACAAACTCAAGGATGAGGCGTTCATTATCAACTAGATTGAGACTTGCATGTCTAACCTTGAACGTCTATGGAACAGCAAGTGTCATCCTTTCCCTCCACTATGGGCGCCTATGTAACATTTTCCAGGAGGGAACTCAAGGATGAAGACTACCAATATCGACTAGCTTGTAACCTACATTTGTAACCTTGAATATCCAGTTCAGCTTAAGTGCTCCCTTGCAGTCCTCTACGGGCTCCCATTGCATGAGCTCCCTGCTTAATACTATTGTCCTCAGGACAGAACCTAACGGAGCCGAAGTTTCGATTCCCTCAGGGGTAGTAAACAGTCTTTCTAGACCCTCCAAAAGTCTTTGTGACATAAAAGGCTGAAACATTGCACACTTGCCATGGGTCTGGTCTGCCAGTGTGGTCTGGGTTTTCTGGTAGGTCGGACCTTACACCTTTCTGGTAGGTCGGACGGTCTGGGTTTCAACAACAACAACACTTGCCATGGGGTGGGGCACGACAGCCCAGTGGTTAGCGCGCGGGAATTGATTGCACTCAGTAGGCCCGGGTTCGATTTCTGCCACTACCAAAACTGCCGCCGTGTTCACGTGGAGTACGATCACGTTAAACATGCGCGTCTGTAAGTCCTTCCGAGAGGTTGGTGGTAGGGAAAGGAGGGTACGGTCCCTATGGATGCCTCCTCCACTGGGTTCCGGTCTAAATTGGGTGGCACTTCCCGGCCGTCCAAACAGATACCTTACACCTTTCTGGTAGATCGGACGGTCTGGGTCTCAAAAATAACACTTGCCATGGGCGCCCATAGGGATGTTGAACGTCACGAATATCAAACTAATGAATACTTACTGTACGTCTCGTCCGTGAGATTGTCCCCGCTGGAAAAAGTTCTATTGATGTCCTTGCCATGGGCGCCTATAGGGGAGCATAAGGGAGCACTTGCCTTCCCGTAAATGTCAAGGTCCCAAATGTAGGTGTCAAGTTAGTAGATATTGTGCGTCTGATCCTTGTATATGCTCGTGGAAGAAACTCTATGGACGTCCTTGCCATGGGAGCCCATAAAATTTTGAAAGCCACAAACGTAGGCATCAAGGTAATCGATAATGTACGTCTCGTCCTTGAGTTCGCCCCGTTTTAATAAATTCTATGGCCACCTTTGCTATGGGCGCCCGTAGCAAAAGCACCCATATGACTTTTACAGGCGGAAAACTGAAGGGTGAGACATACAACATCGACTAGCTTGATATCTACATCTGTGAACTTGAACGTCGAGGGGATAGCAAGTTCCCTCTCAAGATCCCCTATGGGCGCCCATGGCAAGAGCGCTTATAGAACTTATTCCAGCGGGGGCACATTCAAGGGCGACAATATCGACTAGCTTGACACCCTGTGGGCAACACCTTATTATCAACATCCCGTATGGGCGCCCATGGCAAAGGCGTCAATAGAAATTTTTCCTGGGAGGGTATACTGAAAGATAAGTAGTACAATATCTACTGACTTGGTATATTTGTGACCTTGAACGTTCACAGTAGGGCAAGTGGCCCCTTGCGCTCCCCTACGGGCACCCATGGTGAGGGCGCCAATAGAACTTTTACCAGAGGGATAAACACAAGGATGTGACGTACAGTATTGATTAGATTGATATCTATATTCGAGTATTGTTAATATTATTTTATTAATATTGATAAATGTTATTGTCCCCTATGGGCGCCCATAGGGGAGCGTGAGGGGGATGGTTGTTCAAGTTCACAAAGGTAGGAATCAAGCTAGTCGATATTGTACGTCTCACCCTTCAGTTTACCCCCTGAAAAAGTTCTGTAGGCGCTCTTGCCATGGGCGCCCATAGGGGAGCGCGAGGGGCACTTGTCCTCCCGTGGACGTTCAAGGTCTCAAATGTAGGTATCAAGATACTAGATATATTTACCTCTCATTCTTAAATTTGGACATTCCAGGAAAAGTTTTATGAACGCCCTTGAATCCCACTCCTTTTGAACAAGGGCGACCCCCTCCTGCAATTACAACACTATATTTTGACATTCTTTCTCTCATCCGAGTTCCAATCACATTAATTACAAAATGTTCTACCTAATTCAATTTTTTTACAGAATGCATATGCATATAGAATTTCATGGTTGTACGTACTCTCTTAAAATATCTAATTTCGAATTATTCGTGTTTTAATTAACTGTTTCTAATTTTCTACAGAATGGTAGAATATTTTGAAATCAATGTGATTAAAACACGGATTATTCAAAATTAGAGATTTTACAAAAGAGAGAGAGAGAGAGAGTACGTATAGCCATCAAATTCTATATGTAGATGCATTCTGAAATAAAAATCAGAATTAGGTATAATATTTTATAATTAACGTGATTAGAGCATGAATAAGAGAGAGGGTGTGTGTGTGTGTGTGTTAAAAATATAGTGCGATCAAAATATAGTGTTGTAACTGCAGGAAGGGGTCGACCTTGTTTCGAAGGAGTAGGATTCAAGGGCGAACATAAAACTTTTTTCTGGGATGGCCAAACTCAAGGATGAGACATAATTATGTACTAGCTTGATACCTACATTTGTGACCTTAACCGTCCACGAGAGAGCAAGTGCCCCTCCCGCTCCTTTATGGGCGCCCAGACAAGGGCACACATAGAATATTTTCAAAGGGGAAAACTCAAGGATGAGAAGTATAATATCGACAAGCTTGATACTTACTTTAGGACCTTGAACGTCCAAGGGAGGGCAATCGCCCCCTTGCTCTCCCCTATGGGCGCCCATGGCAAAGGTGGCCGTAGAACTTATTAAAGGCGAGGCAAACTCAAGGACAAGACGTACAATATCGATTAGCTTGATACCTACGTTTGTGGCTTTCGAAATTTTTATGGGCTCCCATGGCGAGGGCGTCCATAGCGCTTTTCCTAAAAAGAGCGTACTTAAAGATGAGACGTACAATATTTACTAGCTGGACACCTATATTTGTGACCTTGAATGTTTACGGGAAGGCAAGTACTCCCTTACGTCTATGGACGCCCCCCCCCCCCCTTACGTCTCCCTTAAGTATGGATGCTCCCTTACGTCTATGGATTCCCATGGCAAGGACGTCAATAGAACTTTTTCCAGCGGGGACAATCTCAAGGACGAGACGTACAGTACTCGTTAGTTTGATATTCGAGTTATTCAACATCCCCTATGGGCGCCCATAGCAAGTGTGCAATGTTTCAGTATGCCACAGAGACATTTGGATGTTTACCACCCCTGAGAAAATCGAAACTTCGGCTCCGTTAGGTTCTGTCCTGAGGCCAATAGTATAAGCAGGGAGCCCATAGAGCACGGCAAGGGAGCACTTAATCTCAACAGGATATTTAAGGTTACAAATGTAGGTTACCAGCTAGTCGATATTGAATGCGTCATTCTTGAGTTCCCTCCTGGAAAATGTTACATGGGCGCCCATAGTGGAGAGAAAGGATGACACTTGCCGTCCCATAGACGTTCAAGGTTAGACATGTAAGTTTCAATCTAGTCGATAATGAACGCCTCATCCTTGAGTTTGTCGCCGATGAAATTAGTTCTATGGGTGTCCTTGCCATGGGCGCCCATGAGGGAACGCAAGGTGAAACTTGCCCTATTGTGTACGTTTAAGGTTACAAATGTAAATTACAAGCAAGTCGATATGAATCGCCACATCCTTGCATTTGTCACCGATGGAATTAATTCTATGGATGTCCCTGCCATGGGCGCCCATAAGGGAATGCAAGGGAAAACTTGCCCTATTGTGGACGTTTAAGGTTGCAAATGTAGTCTTTAAGCTAGTAGATATTGAACTCCTCATCCTTGATTTTGCTCTATTGGAAAATGTTACATGGGTGCCCATAGTGGAGGGCAAGTAGGACACTTGCCCTCCCATAGATGACTCATTAGACATGTTAGCTAATCGATATTGAACGCCTCAACCTTTAGTTTGTCACCATGAAAAAAGCTCTATGGGAGCCCATAGGAGAGGGCAAGGGGTGCACTTGTTCTCCCCTAGGACAGGGGTCGGCAACCTATTGAAACGGAAGAGCCAAAAGTTACAATTTACAAAATTTCCCAGTTTTTAAAGAGCCACTAAAAATTTTCGTTTTAATATTATAGTATTTGCTTATATATATTGGATTTTGATTTAAAATAAACGGCTTTAAATACGGAATACTATTTATTCATATAAAAACACAAATATAGATAGGTACATCAATGGGAGCATTGGCTTTGCATGCCTTTTGAAAGTTTGATTAAATCTGGCTTATAACTTGTTATTTTAAGTTTCAAGCACGACTCTAGATTTTTATTTGTTAGTTGACTTCTAACTTTACTTTTTAACACTTTACAACAAAGTTGAAAAGTGTTTATGACTTTGTTCATTCTGTCTGTCTGTCTGTCTGTCTGTCTGTCTGTCTGTCTGTCTGTCTGTCCGTTAGCACGATAACTGCCGTAAAAATGAGTTAATCAAAATGAAATTTTAGTATGTTGTTCAGACGGTCTGTAGGACCTATGGGAATATAAATAAATAATATCACCCAATTAGTTTTTTATTGAACCCGGGTTGAAAAAATGAAATACATTGAACCCTATGGGACCTAATTTTTCAAACATTTTTTAAGTAAATTTAAAATTCACGAATTGCTTCGAAATTTTTAGGAAATATTCACATTATCCCATAGAATATATAAAAAAAAATTCAGTAAAATATGTTAAGTAGTTTTTTAATTAAAAAAATTATTTAATATAGGGAAAAAAACAAATTCATTTAAATTCTGACTTTGGGATATCTTCCAGAAAGAAAAGAGAGAGATATTATATAATAAATATCTCTCCATTTGTTTACACGTTTTGCATATGGGAGTGGCTTCATATTTTAAAATAAATTTGGTAGATAACAATTTTTCATTTTTTTTAAATTTTATATAACTCTTCATGATAAATTTAATTGATGGCATTTTAAATGCACTTTCCTACGTCCTAGAGAGTTAAAATTTGGTACACAGCTTAAATTTGTTGAACATTTTATTCGACAAAAATTTGATGGATCCTTAAATATAGATCATACATTTTTTTCGAAATGGCCTGAAAATAATCCCCGTTCACTTCTATAAATCATTGGTGTAATATTGTTAAAAATTCTGATGTGGACAGCACATGTCTTTCTCTGCAGACTCATATTCGTTCTCTTTATTTATTCAATGATAATTTGAGTTTATCTGCACAACATAAGTATTTTAAATGACATTGAATTTACACGTTAAACTTAAATTTGGTTCTCATTTGATAGCTGGACTTATTGTCAAAGGTGGCGTAGCGAAAACGCGAAAAAACTAGAATATCTCAAGAACGGCTAGTCCTAGAGTAATGGGGTTAGTCTTATTCTTTTTGTTGTCAAAAATCACATATAAAATAGGAATTTAATTGATATAATTGAGCACACGTAGTTTTTTATTTTTATATATAAAGATTTTTGCTGGCCATTTCGCAAAAATAGCCCGTTCCTTTTTCCCGAATCGTAGTAGAATAACCTAGTAGAATAACGTAGTAGAATAATAGAAGATTTATATACAAAATTTTGTTAAATTTGGTATATAAATCACTTGTAGGTTATTGAAATATTAAACTCCAAATTTTGTTAAATTTGGTTCATTAGTTTTTAGCTAGAGTGGATAAAGGCAATTTCTGCGGCCATTTCGCAAAGATGGCAGATTCTTTTATTACGAATCGTACTATAATCTAATGAACATCAGGATTTCCCACAAAAAACATACCTACCAAATTGTATGAAATTCGGTCCATTAGTTTTTCAATTAGAGTGGATGTAATATCCACACAGACACACAGAAACATACACAGATACACCCTTACACACACAGACGTCTTCCTAAAAGTAGTTTTTTCGTGTTCCAGAAGTCCCAAAACGTGTAGATCCTTTGAAAATTCGAGTTCCGATCTTCGGCACTATTCCAATACTTTGAGTACATACACATACACATATATATTATCTGTGTATTATCTGTGTATCTAAATTCCGTGCCTATGCAATTACAATAGTTGTGATTTTAAATGATCCCTAAACTTTTATTATTTCTTCAAGGAAGCCTAATTTTAACATATGCAGAATGCAAATATCTCAAGCGATTGTAAGATGAATTACATAAGAATTGCTGAATTTTTTTCACACAAAATTATTTAGCTCTGGAGTCTGGAATACAAGTTATATATATGAAATATTCATTGATTTTGCATAAAGAGTCAGATGATTTATATTTGGATACAGTTTTAAATATTTAAGTATAATAAATTACTGTAGTACTGTGATAATGTAAAAGATATTACCACTGAATGAATCACATTTTAGAAATTTTTAAATGAAATTACATTTCAGTTGGAAAGTGTTTCATAATCAATGCTTATGCATGATTGATCTTTCTTGTTATTATATTCATGTAGGAGAACGCTTGCTCGGACGAATATGTCGACTTGAAGATCGTCAGCACACCATATGCCAACTTCTTCACCTCACTGTAGCATTCTGGAAGACTATTCCATGCGCCGAATATGAGGGCCTCAACTCTAGGAATTTCTTTTAGAGTTGTCCACTTGTGCTGCGCGATGTGCATGCATTTCTGGACCCCCAACTCTTCCAACTGGCTCTTGAGTTCTGTTATCTTGCCACTCCACAAGTCTTTCCTTTTCAAATCTAGCAATTGCGTTTGGAGCGATCTAGCATCAATTCCAAATGGCTCAATGTTGATCTCATTTGCATTTGTGTTGAGAGGATTTACTATGAACGCGAGAGTACTTTTGTTTGTTTTGAATTGCTCGAATCTCTCAGCGAAGCCATCCTTCATGTTTTTTAAAGCTAGGCTGAAGTAATTCGTGTCAATAGTTGCATTGGTCTCATCGCGATATTGCTTCAGATTTTTAAAATGAAGTAATTTACCGCTTCCCATGTCTTCAACAAAAAGAAGTAATTTTTTTTTCGAAACAAACTACTTCTTCAAGCAAGGCGTAGGCTGGGTTGCCCTTTCCTTGCAGTTTTAGATTTAGTTTCATTGTGGTATCTACCATGAAGTTGAATTTTTGCAGCCATTTGTTTTCTTCCAATTCGGGATGGTCAATGCTTTTTTCATTGAGGAATATTTTTATTTCACTCAAGCACAAAGCAAAACGTTGCAATACGTTACCTCTGGAAAGCCATCGCACTTTATTGTGCAGAAGTAGGTCAGAAAACTGGCTATCTATTTCTGCAAGGAGATCTTTAAACTGGCGATGGTAGAGTGCTTTTGCCAAGGTGCTGTTAATAATCTTAATTACCAAGTTCATGACCTCAACTGTTTCGGCCGGAAATGTTTGGGCACAAAGCGCTTCATGATGAATTATGCAGTGAAACGTTAGAATTTAGTGGTTTATTTTTTTCTGAAGAATTGATGTTACCCTTCTGTATTCCTGTCATACTTCTGGCTCCATCAGTTGCTATAGAAACGATTTTATTTATATCGATTCCATTGTCTTCCAGGCATTTTTGCACAGCATTTGCTATATCTTCTCCACGAGTTTGCCCTGAGAGCGGTAGCAATCCTAGCAGTTCTTCTTTTGGACCTTGGGACGACATATTTCTGACGAAAAGGGTAACTTGTGCCGTGTCTTTTATGTCGCAAGACTCATCTAAAGTGATAAGGCAGAAGCCAGTTGAATGTCTTCCACTTGCATATGTGTTACATTTGAAGACATTTTAGCAGTTCTTTCTTGTACTGTTTTAGCAGATAATGGCAAATCTTTGATTTTTTTCATGATTTCTGCTTTGTTTTTAAAATTACGAAACAGTTCTCCAGATGCACGTATAAAACAATCTTTGACGTACTCACCATCTGTGAGTGGTTTTCCTCTTTTTGCAATTTCTAATGATACTGCAAAGTTTGCCAAATTTACATTATTGGAAGATTGCGCCCAGTTACTTAGCATGGAACTTGACTGTTGTTGTTGTTTTGGAGCTCTTCAACAGCTTTTTTTCATGCGTCACCGGTTGGATATTTACCAGCAAACTGGGTATGTTTTGTAGTGAAGTGTCTCTCCAAATTTGACTTCTTATTGTGTGCGAGTTTTTCGTGGCAAATGAGACAAGTCGGAAGGCGATCTGTGTTGCATATGAATGCAAACGACTCCGTTCAATCCTGATTGAATTATTGGTTTTCTTCTTCAGTTCTTCTCTTTCCTTTACCAGACGCCATGCTGGCGCGGAGCGGGAAAAATGACTTTTTAAAATTTTACTTAGCTATCTATCTAAAACGGCAAACAATTTATTTACCATTATTACTTCGTTAGCACGATCCTCAGATATGTAATTCAATTCTGTTACTGATTTTATTATATTATACGCGTACATACATTTGAGAAGATAATTCGCTTCTAAATCGTATTCTTCTTGAAACAACAAGCGAATAGACACGCAGAAACCGCAAGCGATTAAATTAACACACATGCAACGTAACATGCAACGTAACAGGGCGCGGTAGCCCATTGGTTAGCGCGCTGGAGTTGCACTCGGTAGGCCCGGGTTCGATTCCAGCCACTGCCAAAACTGCCGCCGTGTTCATGCGGAGTACGATCACGTTAAACATGTGGGTCCGAAAGTCCTTCCGAGAGGTTGGTGGTAGGGGAAGGAGGGTACGGTCCCTGTGGATGCCTCCCCCACTGGGTTCCGGTCTGAATTGGGTGGCACTTCCCGACCGTCCAAACAGTTACCTTACACCTTTCTGGTAGGTCGGACGGTCTGGGTTTCAACAACAACAACAACAACATGCAACGTAACGTCGACCGCGATATCCGAGGATGACTGACTGACAACACGTATAGAGCCTAGACGTGTTGTCTAGACTCTAGACGGTGGCTGTTTGGGTGAGACGGAAATGAAATTCAATTGGCTGAAAGATAAACATGGTCACGGAGTCTCATCTCAAAGAACAAAACAATAGTTCAAATTTATCTCATTACGGTCATGTTAAGCGTAGCGATTTGTAATTAACGATTATAAAAATAGAAGCTATTGAGAAATTAGATACTTAAAAATATATTTTCTTATTTTTTAAGGGTTTTGATAATAAAATATTAATTTTTTCGTATGGAACTGGAGAGCCGCAACTTTACATCAAAAGAGCCACATGCGGCTCGCGAGCCGCAGGTTGCCGACCCCTGCCCTAGGACATTCAAGATCACAAATGTAGATTTCAAGCTAGTCGATATTGTAGGTATCATCATATAGTTTGCACCCCTAGAAAAATTCTATTTGCGCTTTGCCATGGGCGTCCATAGGAGAGCGCAAGGGGGGCATTTACCCTCCGCTGGAAGTTTAAAGGTCACAAATGTAAACATCAAGCTAGTCAATGTTTTACGTTTCATATTTTAGTTTGACCACCGCAGGAAAAAGGTTTTTAGCATTCTTTAATCCTACTTCTTTCAATCAAGTTCGACACCCTCCTGCAATTACCACACTATGGTTTTGATCGTTGGAAGTTGGAAACCCAGACCACACGACAGACCCGAAGGTTTACTGTAGCTAAGTGTGTGGCCGGGAACTTTATTTTTGATTCAAGTAATTACAACACATATAAAAAATGAATCACAACACAATAAGTTACAAGACAAGCAAATATACAAAAAACACAAAAGCATAAAAGAACACATAAGAAAATCAACAGGTTTAAGCAAAAAGTAACTGTGAAAATTTTAAAGTACAATGCAAAAGGCTGCGCAGGTTTACCAAAGAGACCCTGGAGGGATATTTAAAAAACTTCAAATTTACTTAAAAAAAAAAAAATAAATGAATAAATGGAATAAAAACAACCAGGGGAATTTACAAAAGGGGGGGACAAAGAGAGACCAGGGCAAAGAACAGAGGGGAATATACAAAAGGAGGAGACGAAAGAGAGAGCAGGGCGCATAAAAGAGCAAAAAAAGAGTTACATAATGCCAGCCAGGACAATAATGCTGGACAGAAATAATATAGACATTGAAGGATATTTAAGTAACAGAAATATAAATTATCTGTTAATGATACAAAAGTAAAACCTTTGTGTTTGTGGACTATCTGTATAATCCATAATTTAAAATATTTATAGATGTGTACAATATTTACAGATGTATAATTTGGAAGTAATATATGAGATTATAAATATTTACAGAATTAAAGTATAAATTAACAGAAATGTATATAAATGGGGTGATTATAATTTTGTTGTTATATTACAGGCAGATATGAGTGATTATGACCTTGTAGATGTATATACAGACAGAGACACAATTTTGTATTGAGAATATATGTACAAAGGTATCACTTCAAAGTGTAAACATTTTACATTTCCATATATAAGTCGCTTATTCACATTGTTTGGCAGGTTTGTATAACAAGAACAAGACTATACCGTTTTCAGGTGGTGACGAGACAGTTAACACAACGATAAAAAAAACAGCAAACCACAAAAATAAAAACAAAACAAAGGGGAACCCAGGAACAGCAAGGGGAGGGGATTGATCACCAGAGACACGGGGATAGTAGGTACTCACAAGCTTTTCAGCGAACACGGTTCGAAATATCACGGGCGATGAGAACACAGTTCTTGAGTTTATTAAGTAATGTCGGATGTCGGCAAACCCCGGAGAACCAAGCTGCACGGGAAGCGGGGACAGGTTTAATTAAATGGTATTCTTTAGAAAAGGGACAAGAGAATAAATAATGGTCTGCATCACCATATGCGTTGCAAGGGCAGTTGGAGGATGATTTATGTTTAAAAAAGTTAAGGTAATCTAAGAAAGGGCCATGGCCGGTTATAAAATATATGAGGTATTTGTTAAAGATTTGAATTTCGGGGCTAACAATAGGTAGAAATAGAGAAATACGTGAAGGGTCATGAGTTCGGGGTGAGACGTAGTTGTTTAGAAGATGTTGCCAGGAATTCAAAAGGGCGGATTTGCAGAATGAAGTAAGAAGGGAATAAGGGAAAGGGACGGAAAGAGGGGTACCAGAAAGGGTAGCATCTTTGGCAAATTTGTCTGCAGTTTCGTTTCCAAGGTTGCCAGAATGGGCTTTAATCCATTGAAGGTTAATTAAATTTAAATTTTTTGCCGAAAGTGCCAAAAGTTTAGTTTCACAAAGGAGGTGAGATTTGTTTTTAATTGATTATGGTTTTGATCGTACAATATTTTTGACATATATATTTTATAATACGTATATATATATATTTGACATTATATATATATTATAAATATTTCTGGCATTATATATATATATATATATAAGAAAAAAAAGGTTTGAAGTCCAATGAAAGAAAAGAGAGAAGCTGTAACTCGAAAATTCAACTATCTATCAGGCTAACGAAATAAAAGTATATCAACAAATCTTCAAGCAAATGGAAAAAAAAAAAAAAAAAAATAAAATAAAATAAATATCGAATCAACAAGTTAATGAAAAGTATCAAAATACAAAAGTATGGATTCGAAAAAAGAATAACAAACGAAATCAAACACAAACGCAATACACGGGGACAAGGCTCTAAGCCTAAATCATGAATTGTTCACTTCTACAAAAATCGTAATCATGTCCAAGTTTTTTGTAGAAGCAAACACAAAAATGTATGTTTCTGAAGAAATAGATAGTTTATATCTATAAACTATTTCTACTTGGACTACATACATAAATAAGAAAAATTAAAGGAAAAATGGATACCCAAAAAACTGACTGAAAAAACACACTATACCTAGTAAGCACGGGAACACAGAAAGAAGTGACAAGTGTTGCCATTGACAAAGGAATAAGATATACTGTTGCCATTCGTAAGAAATAAATAACAGTAATGCGAAAAGACATGTACAAGAGATAATATACCACCAAGAGTGGCAATAATAGTAAGGCTAATGTCTAAGTGGATGTATAAATAAAATATAATTAAAACAAGAGAAGGGAAATGACAGGCTAAAATTTAAAGCAATATTAAATAAATAAAATTCAAGAAAATCCAGCTATTCTAAATTTTTTAACTATACAATTTACAAAATAAACAGGATATTTA
This sequence comes from Amaurobius ferox, assembly GCA_951213105.1. Lineage (NCBI taxonomy): Eukaryota > Metazoa > Arthropoda > Arachnida > Araneae > Amaurobiidae > Amaurobius > Amaurobius ferox. The sequence goes on along the minus strand of OX578142.1, from coordinate 99,467,173 downwards.
TATAAATTGCTGGTAATTTTTAGATTATCAATATGTAAAGCATGGAATTTTTTATCAGATAATCTATATATTCTAAAAAGCTGATTAAGAATTATATTTCTAAACAATAGAAACGAGTTGCAGGAATTAAATGGTAAGATTTTATTAATTTTAAAATTAAAAGAGTCTTTTTCATCATATTAGTAACTATTCTATTAGAAGGTTCAACAAAAAGATTTAAATCCAAAAAATTAATATTTTTACTAATAGTAGCTTCATTAGGAATTAATTCCAAATTATCAGGATAGAAATCTATATTAATGACACAATTTTCAGTATGTACTAAGCAAATCAGATCATCAACATATCTGTATATTGTATAATCTATTGATGTAAAAGACTGTTCAAAATGATAAAGATATAAATTAGCTAATATACTCCTACTGCAGCCACCCTGTGGAACTCCTGAGATTTGTGGGTATAATTTATTTCCTTGAAAAATATAATTATTGAAAATAACAAAGTGAAGAAGTTTAGGAAAATTAACAAAACTGGCTAGAGTTGTAAGATTAGTAATATAATCATTATATAATAGAGCTAAAATTACATCATACAGGTCAGAGATCTTGATATTATTGAAAAGATCTTTAAAATCAAAAGTTTGAAATCCCATTAGATTTATAAGGGATGTTAATCTATTCTTTAATTCTTTACTATTATTAAGAATACGGTAATTATAGCTAGACTGACGTAAACTATCATTTATTTGATTTAAAGAATTTAGAAGTAATTTACTCGCAGTAGTAGAGTAAGTATTATGCCCACTAGTTACTATTCGAAATTTAATGGGATTTTTATGAAATTTTGGAATAATCACAATATATGGAAATTTAAGAAATGTATATTTAATATTTAAATCACTATACATATTGATAATTTTTAATTTAATACTATTAATGGAATGTAAATCAAGTTTAAAAAGACTATTATTTTTTAAATAATCTAACAGAAATTGTATATAAATTTTTTTACAGATAATAGCATAATTATTGGAGGCTTTATCAACATAGGTGATAACAAAAGATTTTTGTAAATCAATAATGGAGGGTTTAATATTATCAAAATTATATATGGATCTAGACAATTTAATACTACTAATAGCATTTTTAATAGATTCTAATAAAGTAAATTTTCACATATTAAATGCCTCTAAAGGCATAGCATATTTAGAAGCTAATTTATATATATATTTATCAAGATCAAGATTAATGGATTTTAAAACTCCAATAGAATTATGACAAGAGGGTAACCTGAATTTTGTGCCAAAAGACATAATGGTTCTTAACGAAATGTCTTTAACAATACCTAAGTCTCCTGTAACTATATGCCCCAGGTCAGGATTGAGAAATTTAGCATAATCTTTTACTGTACAATTACATTTATTTTCTAAAATTGACTTAGAATACTGATCTAAAGAGAGAGATCGTGAAATTTCATTATAATTAAATATTGATCTACCAAAAGGCCGGTTGTATTTAAAAGTCTTTGATACACTCAAATCTCCAATAGGCATTAAATGCTTGAACTTGTTAAAAAGATGACCAAAATTTATAGAAATATAAATGGGATGCTTGAAAGAAATAACACAATATGAATTAGTTGACATATTATTAAGATGATTTTGATTAAGTTTTAAATTTACATACTGTGATCTTGTAATAAGCAAATCATAGAAAATATGATTAAAGTGTTCATTAGCAAGATTTAATTTTAAGAAAATTGCATAAACTCGATTTAAATGTTTTTTCTTTACCGCAAAAACCCAGGATTTAATTAATTTCCACTGAAAAGTGCTATTAAATTTATTATATAAACATATTATCTCAGCTTTATGATTAAAAATTGAGGAACTTCCATTGCCACTTTTAAATCTTTTAAATTTAACAGATTTACTATTATATAAAGGAGGTTTTAAAAACAGGTGATTAAAAATAGAGTATTATCTACAAAATTATTCTTCACAATATATATATATATATATATCAATATATACTTCACAATATATATATATATGTATATATATGTGTGTGTGTGTATATTTTCAATATTAAAATCACGCATTAACTAATTGAACTGTACATTTCCGCATGAAGAAAACAAAGAACGCTATTCATTCATCTACGGCCGCACATCTACGAAACGTCAAACAAAAAGACAAAAAGAAAAAAAACAATCAATCGGAAGGGCTGAGTCTGCTGAAATTCGCGCCTGACGTGGTTATCACGTGGTATTTTGGCGGGAGTGCGTTGCGGAGTCTAGCCGCTCGTCACACATGCTCTATTGGATTCAGATCAGGAGAGTTGACAGGCCACTGCATGTGCTGGATATCTTCAGTTTGAAGGCAGTCGTCGACCAAGGCCGCACGGTCAGGAGTCGCGTTATCATCCATGAATATGAAATCAGGACTAACAGCACCTCGAAACAATCGAAAGGTAGGTTCAAGGACTTCGTCTCTGTATCTTTGACCGGTAACCGATCCCATGTCAAAGACGTGGAGGTCTGTGCGGCCGTCCATCATGATGCCTGCCCAGACCATGACTCCCCAAAACGGAAAACGATGTCTTTTCGTGATGTTTCCCGGGTGAAAACGCGTTCCACGTTCTTTCCAGATTGTGGTACGACGAAAATCAGTTTGCAGACTAAACCTGGACTTGTCATTGAGCATGGCATTGCCCCACTGTTGTCCACTCCACTGCCGATGTTAATAACTCCACTGTAAACGCGCGCGTTTCTGTTCAGACTTCAGGGGGATGCAAACTGCTGGTCGTCTGGCATAGAGACCAACGTGTCTGAGTCTCCTGTAAACAGTTTGTCTCGAAACAGTGACTCCTGTAGCGGCTGTTAGAGCTGAACCCAGTTGTCTGGCAGAACAGTTCCTCTGACGTCGCGCAGTTATCACCAAATATCGGTCTTGCCGAGAGGTTGTTACCCTTGGCCGACTTGGTTTGGTACTGGTCGTCGGATAACATCTCTAGTGGTTTGGAACCTCTGCCACAGTCTGGAGATCACACACTGAGGCACATTCAGAATTCGAGACGCTTCAGTTTGGAATCAACCAGATTCCAATAATTTGTCCCTTCAAAAACACGTCCAGTTGGCATCTTTGTGACATCTTTCATCCTTTTCTATTGTTACCAACGCTCCGTACCACAGCAATTGCAAAATTCTGCCTCAACTGGCCATGCCGCTCGAGGCCGTTTTATACTCGTTCCGACGTGCACCGGTGCTTTTTGCGCATGTCGACGTCGACTGAACTGTTTTGCATATGCACAATGATTTACCTTCGATCCACGATTCTCCACAACTCATTGTGAACAATTGTATCCATATTAACTCCGAATTTTTCGCATTTTACGAATTATGCTTAACTTTTGGATATGAGTGTAGTTACTCTAGGAGAATGGGATATATTCCATCTTCCTAGTAATTAGTCTCAACGAACTTTTGTCTCAAACTCCTCCTCTGTAACCGTGACCCCACTTCACAATTCTGCTATATTCTAAATTTCAATTAATGTATTAAAATTTGAAAAAGTATATAAAGTTAAAAACTGTACTGTTTTCAATTTGAAGCTCAATTAAGCAAATTTATAATCATGGATGTAGAGTAAAAAAAGAATGGGGAGGAGTGGGGAATCCAGGATATCACATTCTTTGTTATATGCAGTGCCGCCGACAAAATTTTCGGGTTTCTATGCAGCAAATGCGCCTCCCTGCAACAAATACGCAATTCCCAAACTATGCCCTATTTAACAAGATATTTACTCTTTTTCATAAACTGTTTATGCGGCCCTTGCCCCCAAACCTCTGGGGCCCCTATGCAATGAATCCTTTTGCCACCCCCTGTTGGCGTTTTTGGTTATGAGTTGCATATTTAGAAATAATACCTCCTTATAGCATATACTCCGAATAGCGAACACTTTTCTTAAACAAACACTTCTAAATACAGGGCACCTCTATTTAATCGACGCTCTCAAATACGCGGACATATTAACTTAACGGATGCTTTACCAATTCTCAGTCCTAATTACACATACGGTTCTGTGCAGTGGCGTAGCAACCATTGAGGCTAAAAAGCTGAGCCTCTCCAGCTTAAAATCTAATTTAAAGAATTATTTAAACATACTTTTATTAATTATAATTTTTAAAATAATTTTGCGAAAATATATGTATTATTTAGAAAATTGTTACATATTACTTGCTTAAAGTGACACGATTCAAAATATTTTCCCCATTAAAACGTATATTTTAATGTTTTAGAAGCTAAAATCGTCCAACCCTCATCTTCTATAAGGAGGAGCATGGCATTAAGACCACCCATTTGTTAAACTCCTCCCTAGTTGATTAACTAACATGGGAAGTTAGCTTATAGAAAGGCGTGGCTATTGCTTCCATTTTCAACCCTTTATAAACAACCAATGATTAAATGTGGGATGTGACGTTTCATCAATAATGGGTAGGTGAGGGTGGGCAGTGCAAGTTTAATGGATCCTCCATTTTCGGTCAAATATGATTCTATTAATTACTATTTGTAGAAAATTATCATTATTTGTAATACCAAAGAATTTGAGCCATTTTTCACGAATAACCTAGGATTTATCTAACTTTAAACATTCTCAAGACGAAGAAATATACTAATAATGACTACAATTAAACTTAAGTAGTTTGCCAAAGTAGATTTAACTCTTTATATAGACATCAATGTGGCAAAGCATCCATTTGCGTATTGGGAGTTTTAGAAAGAATAAGTTTCATTTCCCTGTTCCCAATCATTTCCCAATCTCCTGTTAGGCGAGAATCTCAGTTAGATAAAAGTGGTTGATAATGTTTTAGCGGATTCTTAGCATATTGTAATTACAAGATATTTTTAAGTTTTCATAGTACAGTATTTAGAAATAATTAATAAACAATATTGTTTAGGGACATTGTTGACTACAGTGATTTTCAACTAAGCTTATGTTTCAGATTTCTCACGCATTTTCAGTGCACTCTTTCATACATGGGTGCATGTAGAATGTTTTGCTGAAAGGGTGGGTGGGTGTAAACTCAAGAATAAAATGTATAACATCGTCTAGATTGATTCTCGCCTTTTTTTTAATCTTAAATATCCAAGGGGGAGAGTGTCCTCCCCTATGAGCGACCATGACTCCATATTTAATAAAATGGTTGTAAAAGTTCAACTAATTTAGAAATAAGCAAACATTTAAAATGTTATACTTTGTATGCATGTATCTTACATAGGTAATATATTTTAAAATATTGTGCATTTCATTCACTCTTAGCATTTTTATGTTAAATTATTTTAATTTACTCACCAAGGAAATAAAACTTATTGAAAGTGCGAATTCCAAATAAATTCACTTATCATACTTTAAACCCTTTCCAAGTTAAAATGACAATCGCTTAGCCTCCCCAGTCAAGAATATCACGCTACACTACTGGTTCTGTGTATTCATATCCAAAGATTAACTTTAAAATAATAATTCTTATTACTTTTAATTGCTGCATGTATTCTAGTTTATGAGATTTTGTTTAATACATTTTTCGATGCCGTAATATGTCGCTTTGAGTCGTCACAAGAAAAAAAAATTATTTAATTTTAATTTCACAGTTAGATGATGCTCGTTATAGCAATACTAAATAGACCTACTAGCAACAATGCATTAACGTCAATATAAAACGTGGCTGACACATAATAGGTGGCTGAATTAAATCATCCCAATGTGTCGTAAAAAGCAGACATTACATTTGTCACTATAAGTAGGTAGTCTTTCAGGACTTTTTGGCCGGGGGGATGACGAATGGAAGTTTAGGGGGGGGGGGAAGCTTTCTATTTACCGTATATAAATATATCTAAATACTGTCACATAAATAGAAACTAAGTTAATATGAAATGTCTCCAGCCCCCCCCCCCCCCCCCCCGGATGTATGCCTGAAAGAATCTCTGACTACAAACACACAGTAACTTGTGACATTTTGTGACGTTGTGTAAGGGATGCAGGACAATAGCCGGAAACGTAGTCAAGGAGGAGCACAAACAAAATGAAGGGGGCATCAGATTTACTAGGGCATAAAGCTCAATATCAAAATTCATAAAATAGAAATATAAACATATGGAATACTTTTTAGACCCATTCTCTATTATGCCAATGCTTGGAAAATAAAGTACATCTAAGGATCATGCTTCAAATAGGGAGTATCTCCGTTTTACTCTCATTAGCTATCAATAATATGAATTCAATAATTTTAATACATAAATTTCTCATTTGGAAAGGAATTTATTTGACAACAGGCAATATCTGTGTAAAACAAGGAAATTTATAAACATGAATAAATGCACATTCGATATATTCAAGTAAATAATTATACAGCAATGACGCATAATATGCAATCAATGCAAAGTATTAATTATTGCGAATATCATTACACGGTTAAAAATGGAAAAAATGCCATAAATAATGCGAAGAAAATTAAATATCGCACTTTGGCAACAGGAAACAAATATTATTGCATATCCACTTATCTACCTTTTTTCCATAAACGCGTTTTCAATAGCACTAAAAATTTGTGTTATAGCGGAACTCCTTTAATTTGCATTAAGAATCTATACAGAAATATACTTTAAGATGTTCAATCTCTACCCCCCCCCCCCCCCTTCTCGCTAGATCCTCCAAATATTTATTACTGGTTATCGCTGGAACGATATAGTAACCAAGGTACTTGGGGGGTGGGGGTTAACATATTTAAGATGCTTATCATAGAACTTAATTTTAGGTTGATTAAGTTCTTATTAGGTGTGAAAAAGCTCGTCTTAGATTTACTAGGGTTGAAATCAATCTTAATAGACTTTCCGCAAAATTTTGAATATTCTCAAGGGAAGCATTGATGTAGGTGTTTCACTTTGTTTAATGTCAGAGCTTGAGTGCCAGAGGATACACGAAGCGAATACATCAAGTTTACAATCCTTGACTTGTGATCCTATCCTAGCTAAATACAAGGAAAAAGGAGTGGACTCCATAACAGAACCCTGGAGCGGGGCCGGCGGGATTTCTTCTTCTTATCGGGCCTAGATGCAGGTTTTGTGACGTCACAACTTACATCCCATCTACGGCGTTTACAGTTTGCTCCAGTTCTTAATCAGCGTCGATATTTTAGAATGATAGAAGTTGGTTGAAGTAAAAATGATTTAATTAAATAAATATAACGAAAACAAATTATATATGTAAAGAAGGAATATAAATAAGATTGTAAAGTAAAAAAATACTGAATATTTCCGTCCGTAGTTACGAGTTTTTTTTCCCCTTTTCTTCTAAAAGATTCAATGGCAAGTTTTAACCTTTTGAATTTTATTTTTTCATAAAATTCATTTACTTGAAAAATCTGGCTTTTGTTCTTAAGTAACCTAATGCACAGAAACACATTATGACCTCTTATACATATATAATAATGCTTTTGGGCAGAGTTAATTCAATTTCTAATTACATAGTTCTCCTAAAACATTTTTATAATAAGGTCTTTCAAAAGTTTTAACTGTCAGATTTACATAACATATATCCTAATATACATACATACTTAATAATAATATTTAATATCTATTAATAATTATTTAATACTATTAATTAATATAATATTAATACTTATTTAATACTACTATACAATAATTAATATACATACATATTTAATAGAAATATACATACATACTTAATAATATATATATACTTAATAATACACACTTAATAGTAATATACATACTTAATAATATATATACTTAATAATAATACATACTTAATAGTAATATACATACATACTTAATAATATATATATACTTAAAAATAATATGCATCCATACTTAATAATAATACAGACATTAGATTTATATTTTAAGCATCAATAAGTGATCACGCCCATTATGAACGACTATTTTGGAAGTTACATTTGTAATTGACAGCAGGGTTGTGATATAAAAATATTTATTTTTATAAGAAACAGAACTAATCCCGCCGGCCCCGCCTGGAGCCACTCCCTGTCCCAGTTGAAAAGTCCGTGAGTGAGACTTCCTGTACTCTGATCGTTCTATGGCTTAAAAAATCATAAATCCATGGAAAAGCCTTCCCTGTAATATTAAAAACATCATACAGCTTCGTGGTGAGTCTATTTTACCAGACCCTTTCAATTGCTATAGTTAGATCTAGAAAGGTCGCAATTTTGTAATTGGTGTATTCTGGACATCACTCACATGTAGGGCCATAGTCAGGCAAGGGCCAGAGGGAGCTAAGTCCCTCAAGAGGTATATTCAGCCCTCCTGATAAAAATATTAAATGTTTAGTAGTGATATGAAATTTCATATAAAATGACATTAAACTTTTGAATAAAAAATTTCTTTGAGATTTTTTTTTTATAAATTACTTCGTTTCAAAGATTTTTTTAATTTAGCTGAATTTGTGATAAAACTAATGATCAATTTATATATATATTTAATTTAAAAATATTTAAAAATTATGATAATAGTATTTAGGATACTTTTGTATTATTGTGGTGTTCACTGTTATACATTATAGAGTCAAAATCAAGTGATAAGTAGGTAAGAGTTAATATTAAGCATTAACTTTCAGAATGTTTCTGCAAATTACACTCACGGACAATGAAAGTTGCGCACCAAGAAGGAAGCATAGGATGGACCTGGAATTTTATTGATGGAAGGATACAGATGAATGATATACATGATCACAAAAACAGTGCAGCAGAACACGTACAGAGGGAGCACAGTCCGGTCATCCTCAATAGTGCGCTCGTGCTGCGATACAAGCAGCAATACGGTCCGGCATGGTGTCGAACAGACGCCTGATGTTGTCCTGCGACAGACGAGTCCACACCTGTTGGACGTTACGTTCCAAATCCCGAAGATTGCGGCAACGAAGCAGCTGGCGTTTCAACTGGTCCTACACATGCTCGATAGGAGGCAGGTCTGGGGAGCGGGTAAGCCATGGAAGTGTCTGGACATGACTCAGGCAGGCCTGGGCGACCCGAGCCGTATGCGGACGGGCATTATCCTGCTGGAATTGTACACCTGGAATCCCAGCGACGAATGGGAGCATATGGAGCCATAGAATCTCATCCACGTACCGCTGGCCCGTCAATGTTCCAGGTATCACTAATAGAGCGGATCGGCTGTCGTAGACTATTGCTCCCCAGCCCATGATGCCTGCAGTGGGGCTGGTGTGGCGCTCGAAACGTAGTTGGGATTTTGACGTTGTGCAAGGGACCTCCACACCCGGACACACTAATTATCGGTCCTCAAAACGAAGCGGCACTCATCGCTAAACACTACACATCGCCAATCTGTGGCGTTCCACGTTGCTCTGGCCCGGCACCACTGCAACCGGAGCCGCCAATGTTCCCGTGTGAAAGGCAGCACAAGTAAGAGACGCTGGGATCGTAGATTTGTTTTCTTCAGGCGTCTAGATATGGTTCGTGGGCACACAGGAGCTGCTACGTGTGCCTGTATCGCGGATCGCGTCGCCGTGGGCTCTATACGTGCCTGCCGCACGATCATTTGATCCTCTCTACTCGAGGTATGCCTGGTCCGTCTAGAGCCGATCCTCCGTGTCTATGGTGGCGTCCCGTGACCAGTGCTCCCAATACCGTCGGACGGTATAGTGCGAACGATCCACGTGACGGGCTATCCGGCGCGCTGACCATCCTGCGGTTTTGAGCCCGATGATCAGGCCTCTCTCGAAGTCAGTCAGTTGCGCCACTCACGGGTGTACGGTCATGCGCAATCACACCAGACTGGGATCATTTGCATACCAGCCCGCCCTCTAGCTGTTTACATCATTTCGCGATTGTACCATGTTTTCTTCTTGGTGCGGAACTTTCATGGTCTGTGAGAGTATTAACAGCTTTATTACTAGATAATACATTAAAATCAATTGTAATTATTATATATTAATATCGATGTATAGTAGCTATATGGATATTATTAATCAGCTCTTAGCTTGCAAATATACATATGCAATTATTGTTAATTTATATGAATTGAAATATATAATAGTAACTATTATGGTTTATAAATGCTAATAATTAATTGTGAGCCCCCCCTTGAATTTCCCTTCAGCACCTCTTCAATTTCGTCTCCCCCATGTTGGCTGAAAAACAAAATCTGATCAAGGGTACTATGTCCTCTCCTAAAGCTATATTGCTCTGCTGGGAGCAGGGTCTTCTCTGCAAGGTGGAAAGAAGGTCTACCCAAAATTAACTCCTCTAGAATTTTACATAGAAGTTAGGGCAAATGGCCTGTAGCCATCAGGAGAGCAGGATGTTTTATTTGGTTTACGAATGGGAAATTAAATAAATAATATTTTTATATGTAATTTATGATTAGAAAGCAAATGGCACTCATTTTTAACTTTTGTATTAACCATTCTCAAGGCATGTACATTTCTCGTACAATACTATAAAACAGTTTCAAAAAAGTAAAACATTTGTAAATATCTGTGTTTACATACCATATGCAATAAATGCACAACGTACATTTATTGCATATACTAACTAATATATGCACATAAATGTACAAAAATCATTTTCGAGGATCTAGCTTGTTCCATTCACAAGGAGACATTTTTTGTAACACTTTTCGTCAATGAGCAATAGTTATTTATTTCACTTTCACAAGATATTAATTAATCGATAGGAACTTAAAACATCGGTTTTATATAGTAAAATTTTTAGTTTCTAATTATTTTTTATTACATAATATATTGCTTAGCAGATGATGGTGATATTTCTTAAAAGTTATTGTCAAGCAAGATTCGAGTGACATAAATCAGTTTAACACTTTGTAAAAGTTTTGCATGTTGTTAACACGAAAAGTGCCAAATTTTGTTGCATTTCATCACTATAAACATTGTGCTGCGGATCTCACATATATATATATTTTCACTGTAAAAAAGTAAAGTCATTTCATTGCATTATGTAGGGAAAGTTATGTGTTGCCCACATCAGATTTTTTTTCATTTTGATAATACATTTAATAATAATTCATTTTGATAAATCATTTGTCCTGACTATTCTTCAAAATTTTCTGTTTAGAATGGTGTTAATTTTATTCAGTTTGGATGAGTAAAAGTATTCCTAATTAATATTTTTAGCATGCATGGAATGTCAGTTGTCCATGTTACTCTAACTTCTACACTTTATTTCTGAAAATTAACATTTTCCTACATTTATGCCCCATTTCAACAGCTTCTGTTGGAGATATTTTGTTGAAATTTTTCATGAGTAAATCAACATTTTAGCACAGCTATATTAACAAAAAATGTATTATAACAATATTTGTTTCTTTCTTTCATGGAATATTTTTAGAAAATTCTTCCAAAGTTATTAAGGAGAAAAAAAAAGAGATCAAATATATCTCTTCCAGATTCTGAGAAAAGGGGGGAGGGGGTAAATATTAGCATAGAGGGACATAGGAATCGGTGACCCCTTAATGCTAAAATATTTAATTCATAAGCTTGAACTCATTTTATAGTTTCATTTACATGTAATATCCTTTCTGATTCCAAGACGCAGCTAAACCCAAAGAAATTTCAAGAAGTCACTCTCTAATTGAGTTTGGAAAAAACTCAATTAGAGAGCGACTGTATGACATACTTTCTATTCTCACTATTGATTACAAATTTTTGTGCAAAAAGTGGGTAGAAGGGTGAAACAACTAAGAAACAAGTTTATGCTCACAGAACCCACCTATAAGAAGTATTCTTAAAGTTTAGATTGTGCTCCTACTGAAGATAACAGCATCAGTGAATGGTTTTAGAGCTTATTATGTGCTCATCATAAATCGGTAGGACTGTGACTGTTGGTCCCATAGTTGTTCACAAAATTGCAGAACATAGCAAGTTTTCTTACTACCACTGCAGGTATAGACTATTCCATGCTGACAACTGCATAAGTACAAAACCAGTCCATGGATCCTGTTATTGGCAATGAGAGTGTGACTCTAACTCCAGGAACACCCCTATAGGCTCTGTGAATAACTTCCAGTGCTGCCACCTTGTAACATATCATGACATAACTTTCAGTTACACACATTTTTCTACTGGTCCCATAAGTAGCATATAACAGGTACTTTACAGTATATGAAATTTGTTGTTATGTTTTAGAAATAAAATTCCAAATACCATCATCAGTATTAAAGGATTGGTTTTGTCATTTATAACAGCTTATAAGCAGTAGAAATCCACTGATACTGGAGTAAACAAGGTTAATTTGGCAAATTCTTTTGACAAAGGCAACCACACCTAAGGCTCCTATATATACAGACTTCAACTGGTTCAGTCAGTTATCGTCTGCCTGTGCTATTTCAATGGCGCACTTATGTTACATGGCTGATATTGAATACGCAATTTAGCTGTAAAATATGTGCTTCTGTTTTCAAAAAACTGTGCCCATCACTCAAGAAAGTAGTCTAGAATGCTTTGATTTTCTCGAGATCCCAAGAAAAGGATAAAAAAGCAATCCTCTTTTCACCATGTACAGCCATTGCTTTAACTGGGAGTCAAGATGGCCGCTGTTGCGCCAGCCTGTATCTTTGGGAGCCTTAACCACACCAATCATTTAAGTGTTTAAAAAATGTACAAATTATAAAACTTGATTCATAACTGACATTTATTTACTAGAGTAACAGAATGAACATTACAGTTTCGTGAAAGAAGAAAAACTACATATTTGTTATTTTAGTCTTGATTTTACAAACTATAAGGCATATAGTTTCTATAACTTCAGAGATTTTTAAAAAATTACAAATAATACTATTTTTTTTATAATATCCATATACATACATACAGAGAGATGTGCATACTCCTTTATATACATGTATTTGAATATACATTGGATTTAATAGAAATGTATAAAGAAATAAAGATACACAAGCAATTCTCCTTATTTGAATCTTCAGCTCATAACATTCAAGTTATTTTGATATATCACAGACCATTCGTGTCACAAGAAAGTTCACCAGAAAAATAAGATTTCTTTTGAATGCACAAGATAAAAATATGTTTATATGTATTTACTAAATAGTGTCAAGCTAGTTTCCTTAAAATTCTGTAAATGTGCAATCTGTACATTGAAGGTTATAAATCATTTGTACTTAAAACATTAGTTTAAATTTACATGGATATATATCTATTCAGCCGAATTTCTCAACAGACTTTTTTTAAACAGTAAAATGAACTATAAAAATACATTTGTAAATATTTGAAGAAGAAATACTGTCAGCAAACTAGTTCCTTTTTGCCAAACATTGTACATCTATACCACCTCAACTAGAGGCACATATTTTGATTTGCATCAGTGACTACAATGCAAGTACGAATAACAAGATAAACAAATGAAAATAAGTTCTTTAAATGCTAATATTATTAAACACTACTTGCTTTATTGTACAGCAAAAAATACTTATTTTAAACTAATAAACATTAAATAGCTACTATAACAAGTTTTAAAAATTTATTAAACAAGAGAACTTAAAGAAGCAGATTTCTATTATATAATGTATAATTTAAGATAATTAAATGTTTAGTTTGGGATTTTCTTTTTTCAGGCATGGGAGAGCATTGCTAACACTTAAAATTTACACATGTAAAGCGATTTTGAGCATATATACATTGAATACACTATCAACAAAATGAAACATAAAATTAGAAATATTGAAACACTACATGTTAATTATTTAGCTTTTCATTATTCAGTACTGCTTTCATTTCAAGTATAAATTTATTCTCTAAAATATTATTACAAATATAATCATTTTTAGTACAAGCAGCTATCTATTTAAGTTATATTAAGCAAACTGCTAATCAAAAACTAATGCTTAAAAAGTAAATCAACAAATGTTGATTGCTACTGAAATAAATCTTTCCCATGGAATTGATTCAATGTTAAGCAATATTAAGAAATGGAAGCTTCAGATTTAAAGCAGAAATATTACTTTTGGAATAAATATGTTTTAATTTTGGTTTAAAAACCCGACTGCATAAATTTAGTTGCTATTTTAAAATGTTAAATTATTACATAAAACATATTTCAATCACATAATCAATCATGATCTTATGGAGAAGTGAAAATATTACTATTATTTAATATTTTATTTATAAATGAACCATATGTAAGCTTTTACTTATTACTTGAGAAGCCTATTTAGTATTGAATTGATAGATTAGTACAAATTTATTATTTATATTTATATTTTAGAATTGAAAGTTATGCAAATTACAGGCAAAACAAATAACTTTTCCCCAAAAAACTCGAAGCTTCAGTTTATAAGAAATAAAAATATTCATGAGACTTACAAATTTTTCTATTTGAGAGAAGGGGAGAGAGAGATGGTAAAATAAATTTATCTAAACAAACATATTAAATATCATAATACACAACATTCTTTTACTTTCCTGCATCAAAATCATTTTGATACATATGCTTTATTGCATATTGAAACTAATTTTTTGTGTCAATCTTTTCATCATTTTTTTTTATTCTAGTCAAATGAACAGAAAAATAAACTATTTTTTAATTATTCTAGAAATTGAATGGTCACTATATTTGATATAACAATAAGTGCATTTCTTAATCATATTTTGGCTAAATTTAGAATATTAGACATATTTAATCAAATTGAAAGCATATATTGAGAGATTTCATGTCTTCTTGAGCATGGCATATTCATAGGAGCAACTATTAATGGGTTAAGAGGTAGGTGTGCCATATGCAGTGCTGTTTAGGTATATTGTATGCCTGGAACACTTACTTTTAGAGGTTGTTTTTTCCATGTGTTGGTTGTTTGGTGAAAAAATTTTGGGGACCCCTTTTCTTATATGAATTAGTTTTGCATAGGGCTACAAAATATTTTAAGAGACATTTTTATATGTAAATTAGTTTTGCAAGATCCTGAAAAATTATTGGGAACAATTTTTTCAAAGCTTTGTTTCAAAACTGTATACTGAAAACTGTCTGAAAACTAGTAAATGTACGTAACAAAATAGTTACAGTTTAAAGAATAACTTGAACATATTTTAAAAATGAACTTATTAGACATGATAAAAGTTGATTTTCAATCTTATTCGTAATAAAATAACATGAGCTATATAATAACTTTGCGTTTGCAAGATTCTCTTTCTGACATAGAAACAATAACTTTTAAAATTTTGGCACATCTCAGACACAGGCAGATTATTATAATAAAAATTCCTCTTAAATATGTAAATTATATATCTGGTATAGTCCAATAAGCCAACTGCTGTGTATTTAATTAATGGTGTATATAGTAGGTTCTCCTGCTTGTATTGCACTAAAATAAAATCTTATCCATATACATATAGGAAAGAACATAAATGTAAACTCTACAACTTATTCTTAACACAGTTTCATTTCTAAAGTAGTATATTCTTTATATTTAAATGGAAATTATAAAAATTACAAATATAGCTTAACATTTTTTGGAAATGTAATTTTTTTTAAAAGCATAAGTACTTATGTTTATCATTATAATTTTATTTGCATAGTATGAAATAATACACACTATACAAATATTCCCGGCCATACGCTCAATTGCCGTAAACCCCTGGGTTGGCTGTATGGTCTGGGCCTTTAACACTATACAAATATCCGGCCGTCCAAACAGTTACCTTACACCTTTCTGGTAGGTCGGACGGTCTGGGTCTCAACACTATACAAATATGAATATTTTTGTGCACAACTAAAATCAAATTTTTAACAGTTTTCTAAAATGTTATGGCCAAATATACAAAAAAGATAAAATATACTAAATGAATACAAGAAAAGATGCAATGTGTTTTTAAAAAAATGTATTAAATAATCAATGTGGGCATCAGATTAAATTCTAAATCAAATTTTGAATTTAAGATACCCTATAATTATGCTGAGTAAATTAATAATTTCTAAGTGTTAGAAAAGTAAAAGAGCACACAATATTAAAATAATAGCCATAAAGTATATAAGATTATACTAAATAATGATCAGGAACATTTGAAAATATCACATTGAATGGTTGCTTTAGATGACTTAGTATGAAAAGAAAATGAATATTTTAATAGAAATAGGAATGAATAATATAAATAAAGATACATGGATATATACTAATGATGTTCTCTATAATACAAACATGGTAAAACCATACATAATCATTTTCCCATAACATGATCCCCAATAGAATCCCTGAAGAATCCTGCAATAGCATTAAGCTACAGTTTTAAAAGTATGTTTCAATTTAACACATACATATGTCAAATTATGAGTTATCAGGAAAGTAGGATATAAATGGGACCTATACTGAATCATGATAGGACTTTAAAACATAATATTTTAAATTTTGTTTTATATACTTTGCTTATAATTCATATTTGGTTCATAACAAATATTTGAAATTGCATTTAAATCTAAAACACAATTCATAACTTATAGCAGTATTTAAAGTATAAGCACTTACATCAGTAAGAAATTTATTACCTTTAAAAAGTAAATATATGGTTACACATAATACACTCATATTTGAGTAAAATCAACAATATATTATTTTAAATCAATGCTTATATGGCATAACATTTTATCATGACTTCATTTTTCACAGATTACATATGTATCAAGTCTTTTGAGAAATAGGATATCATTACTGTGTTGAATAAGTTTAAAATCACCCATCAAAATATACGATTATTGAAGATAAAAAATAAACTGTACTTAAATTTATAATACAATACCACATTTAAGGCATGTTAATTTCTAATGACAGATCTTTTCCTTTACATGCATAAATAGACATTAATTAAAAATGTGTTAATTTCAAACAAAACATTTAAATTTTTAAAAACAGGAGAATAAATCCATCAATTTTGTTTTTCGATCTCACTACAGCAAGCAGATTACAGTATATTTTCATTGTAATCAGAATAATTTAAACATTCACAATCAGTGGAGGATTAATGACAAGGCCCACTTAGGCTGTTACCAGGAATTCATAATGCCGAACTTTTTTCTTTTACCAATTTAAATTATTTTAGTATATTAATTACTACTTTATTTAAATATGGGGGAAAATTAAATATTTTTCTTTTTCTCTCAGCTTTGGTTATGATAAAACACATGTATATGTAATTTTAGCGATAGATACGTTGAAGAATATTCATAAATAGCCTAAATGATTGGTAATACTCTGAAGTTTGCTAAATAGTTTGGGTGGGATGAGAGATGGGCTGGCTGTAAGGCTTACTTAGGGAGGGCACATATTGAGGATGCATGCTGATCCATGCAAAATGTGATTCGCTTTGAACAATAGTTACTAACTACTGCCCACATATTGAAGACACATAGCTACATGCTGCACTAGAGATGCAAAATAACATTAGAAAAACTGGTTTCTGGTGTATATTTGAGCAACAAATGAGACACAGTGCACAACATGCAGTGCTTCCTGAATCCTCAATATGTGGCCTGCCTTAAGGACTCAAAATTTTAAATCCCCCATTGCTAAATGTAGAAAGATCAATGATCGTTATATACTTCAATAATACAGGAAAATTTTTAGAATAATCAATGTGTAGTTGAATCAGTTAAGATATAAAATAGTAGATATATAGAAAATTTGAAGACTAGTGTATCAAAGTTCTTTACATAAATAAAAATAGCAGGAAAGAAAAAAACAATCTATGCTATACATATATATATATATATATATATATACACAATATTGATATAAATCATGCATATATATATATATATGATTTATATCAAAATACTTTCATCTTAATGTGAAGTAAAAAAATTTTTTCACCCATCTTTATCACATGTAATTCTTATTCCATTCCTTAACTTATATATGGAACAAGGAAAAAGGAGTATTTTATACCAATTTAGTACATGTTTTATTTATAATGTTTACTTATCATGTTTTTTTAAAATATTCAAAGGCTTGTCGTATAGTATTTTTGATGTCACATTTACATTTCAGTCCATCTTCCTTTCACTTATGCTATACAGAACATTTCTATTAATGATCAATCTCAAGTATATATAATACAAGTAAAATAAAAATTCTTCAATTATATATATATATATATGTGTGTGTGTGTGTGTATGTGTGTGTTCTTTAACATATAATTATTGTTGTAAACATATCAGAACACCAGATAAATTAAAAAGAATTCTCCGTACCGAAATAGTTTCATGCTTCATATTGATAAATAAAATATTTTCTTTTACTAAAACTTATCTCAGAATTCCAAATCTACTAATGAATATTTATGTTATATTTCTATATTTATAAATAAGGGCTGAAAAAAAGCTGCTACGGTTGCTCAAAGTACAAGGTATGATGACTGCTTTTTGTATAAATCATTCAAATTGAAAATATATTGGAAGGTAAAAATATTGCAGCTTATTAATTATGCATGCAAATTTAGACTAGACTATCTAATTAAAATAGATCTGTAGTGCTGTGATACTTAGAAATATACAAATTACTGCTGATGCAAACATACAAATGAATGTTACAAAATTAAAATATCTGACATTTTCATTTTGAAGTAGTATCAATTCTACAATTTCATTTTGACTGTTAAGGGTTGATAATACATGTATGTTTGAGCAATCTTCTATGATATAGGAAGTGGTAACAAGACCTCAGGCAAGTGTCCAGTTGGCTTAACATGGCTAGAAAACTGTTCCAGCTCTATGCAAATAATAAGAAACTGCGACAGTATAAAGATACAAATGTCAATATTCCCTGAAATTTTAAACATATCAAACAGAGAAATATTGATTACATGATCAATGGAATAGGAGCTTCATGACACAAATATTTATTTTGGAGCTTTTGTTGCCTGAAAAATGTTCTGAATAATGTCCCGAGGGCTTGGGAAACATGTCTTCTGTATTTTCAGTAGCTAGGAAGGTGTTAACAAGCATATAACGACCAATTAGACTGTTCATTGTTACTTCATGATGAAATGTCATCACCACCATAAGTTTCCCTTTCTGTGAATCTTGGGGGTGATTCCTCATTCCACAATTTCTCTAGATGTATTTTTATATAGAATTTGGTCAGTCTAAATGTGATTTAAAAGACAAGATAATATTATCCTTGTCTAAAACTCCACGCAACATATTGGTAGCACAAAATTAAACACGTTCTCTTGTAAATGAAAGAAAACTAAAATTCAACTGCTTGCTTATATACAATTGAAGTCCATTATAACAAAATCTTTGGAACACCATTCTTCTCAAAATTATGTATTCTGTGGTATCATAAAGTTTAAGTTAATAGGTTTGTTGCCCCTTTTATGTTGTTGTTAATCCCACTTGGATTAGTCAATGGCTAAACCAGGTCTAGAAGACCATATTCTAGACCTGGTTACCACAGAAGATCTGGGCCTATTTAGAGTGTTGTAACTTTAAGATCTTTTCATTTCTATCTTAATATTGCCTCTCAAAATTGCTCTATAGAACCTGTCAGAGTAATAGAATATGAATGTATACATACTTTCTAAGTTGAAGTTAATTTTGTAGGTGCTTTTTACACAATATACAATTCTTGCTTTTTCTTGACTGCATATACAATTATAATGCATTTTTGCTACATTTGGAACATGTTATTCTAAAGTAATTATTTATTTTAGAAATTTTTTTATTTACGATCTTAATTTATAATTCTCATATACTCTAAAAATTAAGCCAATTTTATTTTAATATTTACACTTTTATTGAACTCAGGTGCTAGTATAATTTTTCAAGATATGTTGAGCTATCTGGACTTCTTTACTTAATATTGAAACTAATTAAAGTCTTTCTTCTACTACCCCCCCCCCCCCCCCCCACTGCAAAGAATCATTGAAATGTTGATGGTTTATCATCTCTATATAGCAAAATGCAATAGTGAAATTGATACCCTTTCATGCGAAAATATCAAGCATTTTGATCGTGTATTTTCTATTTATGTTTTCACAGTCAGCCGTAATTTGGAAATTATGAAGCATCACAGGGCTGAAGATTGATTTTTAATTGATATTCTAACTTTGTATGCATAATTACATCGTAATGTTTTTATCTACCATAGCATATAGATGAACTTAAATGTATAAAACCTTTACTTCAATTTTGCCCACAAGTGTATACATATATATAAATTTTTGACAAAGTAATTTCAGTGGAGTAAAAATTAGACAGGACTAGATATTGAACCCAAGATTTCATTGTAAATGAATTTGCAGTTTCCATGGTTTGCTGTTGCAGAATGCATATGTTCTGGAAGTCACAACCAAATTTCCATTTTGTAAGTGTAAATGTGCCCAGACAGTATAATTTTGGAAGAGCACTGGACTTATGAAAATATGACAGAGTCCCTATAATTTCTATGGGTAAAACAGGTTGTATGACAAAGCTCACAAGTTTGGTGTTTGAGAGCACACTTTTCATTCTCCAAAAACTTAATTTGTTAATACATTTATTTTAATGCAAGTGTTGCTTTCATTTTTGTTGCAACATTTTAGCACTGTTTGAAAGTACTTTGGTTATATTTAGACTTCCAAAATTTGCTCTAAATAATTATTAATCTTTAACATACTAATGTATTAAATTAGAATAGGGATAACTATAGGAAAATTACTCTTATCACTAGATTATTTAACAATTTTGACATATAATATGAATATTTTTCTAAATTACTTAATATTATAGCATCCAATAAAAGATGAAAGCATTATTCATATATACATGAACACAACAAATACACGATGAACACATTTCTACACTTAAACAGCGTGCAAAAATGTAACACACACACACATACACACATATTAACTAATGCATATTAATTACATCCCTTCCAGATAAGGTCACACCATGTTAACTTTAACAGATGACATTTGAAATGCATAGATTCATTGAATTATTTTACCAAATTACAGCATAGTTAGAACTATTTATTCAATCTGTGAAATAGCTCCTATGTTACATATGTAAGTCAGTAAAATATAACAATATTTAGGAAATACAGAGTGACTGCTATACGAAAAAACACATGCATCCATAACAATCCAATTATGTCCACAGAGAAAACTTTCAGCTTCAAAAATAAAGGACTAGTACAGCTTATTAAAAAATAAATGACAATATGTGGAATACAGCATAAAAGAAGTTACTGAATATACAATTATCCCAGACAAACAGGATTAATATTATTTAGTACATAAAATATAAGCTCAGGATCTATAAAATATACAAATATATAAATGTATTTCATTGGGTGTATTTACCATCACAAAAGTTATGCAATTCCAATTTAAGTGATTGATCAGTTAAATCAAAAACAACTTGACTAGATGAAAAAGCAAGTATATAAAACACTACTACAGAACTTTAAAGCATTCTTAAAAAAATCAAAAATACATATTAACATTAACTACAGACCAGACATCTTAAAACATTTGTATACAAAATATAGTATTTGCTATGGCTTAAACTGCATCACTTATATAATCCTCAATTACAAAGTTTTATCTAGAAAAATTATTAAGTAACAAATAGCAATATAAAGAAACATTTTGAAAACAAAATCTAGATGATATGTAGAAAGAAGAGAATTAATAATTCAACGAATTCATATAAAAATAAAGAAGTTGCACTCCTTGGAAGCACAAGAAAATCTTTAAATACAAATTCTGAGCAATGGCACTTAAGCTAATAGTAACAAAATGTACTAAACACTATAAAGAAATATACAGTGAAATCTGTTTTAAACAAAAACACAGATTTAAAATATTATATATTTTCTGTTTTACACAGACTCGTGTGGGCGTGGTAGCCCATTGGTTAGCGCGCTGGAGTTGCACTCGGTAAGCCCGGGTTCGATTCCAGCCACTGCCAAAACTGCCGCCGTGTTCACGCAGAGTACGATCACGTTAAACATGTGGGTCCGTAAGTCCTTCCGAGAGGTTGGTGGTAGGGGAAGGAGGGTACGGTCCCTGTGGATGCCTCCCCCACTGGGTTCCGGTCTAAATTGGGTGGCACTTCCCGGCTGTCTAAACAGTTACCTTACACCTTTTTGGTAGGTCGGATGGTCTGGGTCTCAACAACAACAACAGACTCGTGTGCACGTTATATAATATGTTAATCTTCAGGGCTGTAAAAGTTTTAGTAATATATAGAATGTTGTAGCAACAGATTCTGTTTTATACAGATTTCACTGCATATAAATGGAGAATATACAAGATAAAATTAATAAAAATGAATCAGTTATAAGAAAGATTAACTAAAAGTATCAATTTTAATCTTTGGAAGCAAATTCATAATAATGTGAAATTTGCACTTGAGAAAGAACTTTTAAACATAAGGCAGAGAAATTTTAATTCTCAAAGTATGATGAGATCATTATTCAATACATATTAACAGTATCACACAATAAGTTTTCATCCCTAATTTAAAATTTTTATCAAACAATACATTTGAATACTTTAGACCTCTTCGACGCATATTATTTACAATAAAGTTAAAAGTTTTAAAATATGGATATTTACAATTTCATTTATTAGAGTGAATAAGTAGCATTGTAATTATGCATTATAAAAAGGAAATTAAGAAATCTAGTTTCTTTCACCTGCTTTTAAGGAACTTTCTCAGTTATATATGCAAATGTTTAAAATGATTAGCTCTACTGAATATCAAGTAGCATTATTATTTCACACCATATGACTTAAAATTTAAGTACTTAGTTTCTTTTTTATTTACAAGGAACAATTATGAATCAGAAGTTAGAATACTACAACAGAAAAATCACAGATCAGATATGCATAATCTCATTTTTTGCAAACGATCATTTGTTAAAACATGCATACATGTTAATATGCATGCATGCTAGTGTGCATGTGAGTGTGCAAGTATACTATTTATACTCTGAATTCATAATTACTATATTAGTCAGAGTTTAGTTGATATAACAAAATTTAATTATTTTTTTCAACGAGAACCAAAATTCAAAACTGCAATAATTAAAATATATGCAACACTAAATTCCATAAAAATAATCATATAAAAATAGATTATTCAACATTCAATTAATAGAGAAATCTGTATAGTTGATAAACTTGAATCTTTGGCAATCAATACAGTATTATACATAGATAATGAAAACAATTTTATATTACACATTTTATACTTTAAAATGTACTACATATATACTCACAAGTATGTGAGCATATATAGCCATTTCTTATACAAATATGATATTTTTAAGATAAACAGAAACTAGTATATGAACAAGTTGGAATTAATTTTTATAGATAATAAACTGAGAATGCAATTACATTTAATGAACAATATTCTACTAAGAGGGAAATAATGTGAAATGTACTGTATTTTGCTACAGTTTATACAAACTATTTAAAACAATGAAAAATATATATTAAATTAAACTTAAAATCATGAAAATATTTTATGCTGATGCATATAAAAAAATTAAAAGTTTTAAAGAGGAATCAAACAATTAATACACTTAATCAAGTAGTTGATGCAGTTAATGCAAAAAGTATGTTAAATTAACAAAATTAAAAATATGCATGCTTAGTGAATTATTTTCTTAGAAAAGGCAATAAGAAAACATCTATTCCAAACTTTTAAATAATATGAATAAATTTGTATAAGAAACATACCTGTACATTCAAACATACATAACATGTGCATCTGACTAAATTCTAGTTACTATGCCATTAGCTTGTTCTAATATAAAGATCGATTAAAAGAAAAATATATATACCATAGTTTTTTACAAAACAATAAACAAAATTACATACTTGTGACACAGTATAAAGACTTTAAAAACAGTTTGGAAGAGTAAAAAATCAAGGCAAAAAAATAGATGAATTAGCTTTAGCTAAGCCACCAGAACTGTAGAATGAATGCATGCATGCATATATGCAGATAGTTTCCAAATGAATTATGCATTTTGAAAATATCAGAAATATTATTAAATAATGAAGAAGAAGTCTAGAAGGCAAAATATGAACCTAGCTTTTCATTGATACATGTTTAAACAAAACATATTCATTTCTGCAATCTCTGCAACCAGTAACAATTGTTTCTATTATATTTATCTTTAATTTTATTATTACACCTTGCCAGTTTTCAGTAAATTTTGTTTAATACCTTTGTACACAAATATTTTATTTTTATATACAACTCTGTTACTCTAAAATACATAGATAATTTCTAATTATAAAAGGGAATAGTGCAACTATTGCTTTCAATATTGATGTGTAATACAAACAATATTTTACCACAAACAATGAAAATGTTTTAACACATTTAAAAGAATCCTGGTCCTCTTTATGTTTTACAGCCAGTTAATCAAGGGGAAGCACAGTATACTTTAAAAGAAATACATATAACTGAAAGTCTAAACATGAAATTTGAGGTGAATTGCTTTTATTCAATACTTGAGTTGGCACATTTGAAAATATTGTATTTTAGTATACCAGTTCCTATTTAAAATATTTTGCATTTTGACAAAAAGCTTGTATTTCTGAACTACTGTTTTGCAAACAGTGCGCACACACACATATATGTATATTATAAGGAATTTTAATTCTTGGATTTCAGAATAAAGAATTTTTTAATCCAAGGTACTTGAATGTTATTTTAATTCCTTTGATAAAATACTTATTTTATATCCTTTCCTTTTAAGATATTTATTGTTAAATATTACATATATTTAAATAATAAAATGCTGGAATCTTACTATAAGACACTTTCAGTACAACTCTTGGTCATAGTATACATTTTCACTAACTATAAGAAATATATTTTTCTCATTAGTAATAAACACTGTCCATGATTCTATCGAATACTGAACTACAATGAGCCTTCTAAAGTAACTAATAGTGATAGTACCTCAATATAGGGAACAGTGAAAATCGTATAATATTATACATTACATATGCTGAAAATATGCTTTTTCAAAATCCAACTACTACACATTAGTGCAAAATTACAAGCTATTAGTTATAAAAACACCCAAAGCTGGTTTTGGAATACCATTGAAATAAATTGCATTTATAGAACATATTTTATGAAATATAGAGCAGTAAAATATTCAAGTAAAAATATTAATACATACACCTTTCAAAATCATTTACAAAACAATTTGTTTATGAACAAAATTTAATATGTACAAGACTAAATAAATATATCTCGAAAAGTAAATGATCACAACAGTTAAGTTGGCATAAAGACATATTAATATTCTGTTTAAATTTCATTAAATTTGTTGAATATCTGTATATGTAAATTTTCAAGTCATATGCAAAACTGAGGGTAAAATAAAATCTATAAATAATGAATAAATTAAAGGAATTCAAAACTGTCAGAAAATGATAGGTTATTTATTAAATAACAGAAAGATTATTTTATCAATTTCAAATCAATGCATAACTCATTTGCATAACTAAAGGTCATAAAAACAATGGAAAAGAACTATCAGATGTGATCCTTTAACATGGCATAAGAAAAGCAAATAGCCTTGAGTGTAGGGATTAAAATACTTAAAACCATAAATATTAAGTGTTAAAGACATAGCAAAGCAATTACAAAGATCTCTATATAAATTGCACAAGGTGTGCCATAAAACTGAAAATGCTAGTAGTCAAAAGAAAAGTTTTGAACAAAGAAAATGCACTTCTGGACAAGATAAAAAAAAAAAAAAATGAACATTAAATAAAGATCAATGACAGTGCATCAAAAAAGAAGTGAATGGGGTTTGTCTTTTTAAAATTTACAGTATGCAACTGACTTCAGTCAAATAATTCTTACCAAAAACTGATAAAGAAACTTTAACTAATGAAGATACAAGATTGATTTGGGTTAATAAAAATGTCATGGTGGAATTAATGGATTACTACATTTTTTCAGATATTTTTACTTCAGTACAGTTCAATCTAAATGATAGGGGAGGGATGAGCTATGGTTATAAATATTACTGGCATAATTTATGTCAGGAAACCAATAAGTTTTTACCTAGCACAAAGAGGGGAATCTATGTTAGTTTGGACATGTATTAGTTTCAAAAGAACATCAGAAATAGCTTTATATTATGGAACATCAGAAATAGCTTTATATCACAGAAATACCAACATGGATATTAGTAAAAGATTTTAACATGTACACAGATCTTGCGTGGATCCTAAGGGATTTTTCAGCAGAATGCTACTATACACACTTAAAAGCTGATAAATCAATAGTTAAAAAAAAAAAAAAAAAGTTACGGATAGCCAGTAACAAGCCTGAGTCTAAATTGAATTGAAAATATTTAGGGTATTACTACAAACAAGGTGTATGGAAAGCAATTTTAAAGTATTTGACCTAAAATCTACAGACACATAAATCCTGCAGAGCAAAGCATATTTCATTCACATTTTGATGTTTCAAATAAAAAAAATAATACATTTACACATTTCCAAATAATTCAGAATGTAATTGAACCATTTTTGGATTTTAATGTTAAAATAGTGCAACACTTATTATTTTTTAATTTCAAGATTTCAAAAAAATTCAAATAAGTAATTATGGCACATGCTTTATGTTTAATTAAATAACAATGATACATGCTTTGACAGACATAACATTTCAGATTTATTTTATTCTATAGAAAATTAGAGATGTACATTAGGGTGGAGCAAAACAGTAGGTATTTTTTTTTTTTACTTGATTAAAAAAGTGTAATAATGTGGAAAAGCTGTCTTTTTGAAAGATATTTAATATGCTATTCACATATTTTTTGATTGATATTTTTAGGGCTCTGCCGAGCTTTATAGCTTGAATAAAATAAGAAAAATATGCTAATAAATGAAATTATTATGAAAGCAAGAATTTGGTGTGTGTAAATGATATATATATATATATATATGAAAGTCATATGAGAAGATTTTTAATAACTCTATTCAGAAAAAAAACCCACTATAAAATGCTTTTTTTTTTTTTTGCAGTTTATAGTGTTTTAGTTTTACTACAAAAGTGAATTTATTATTAAAATTAGCAAAAATGAGATGTTTGAAGGAAAATTATAATAAAGTTTGTAAATTACTTAATTGAAAATTTACAAATGCTTCACTCATCTTTCACCCAATTACACCTTATAGATTTTATTACTGAGGGATTTAGGGATATTTAGTAGCAGTATGCGGAAATCTGGTATGATTTGTAGAAGTAGAAATATGTTTAAACTAGTTTTATAGTCACAATAAACTGAAAGATTTACTAGTATCAACACTAATACTAGTGATTTGTATATCAATTTGACTGTATCACTACACGACCTTATGATTCATTTGTATTTCATATCAATAACCTACATATGATACTTGCTGTGTATTAATGCAAAATCTTACAATGCACTTAGTAGGAAAAAATATTTCAACTCCAAATACCCCCCCCCCCCCCCCAAAAAAAAAATAAAGAAATAAGCTGGACTCTTTGAAGACAACTTTAGTTCAGTCTTTTAGGTGTCAGAGGTAGATTTTGGACTTTTGTTTTTATCTGACTTAAAAACACAGTTCCAATACAGATTTTGCTTATAATTAATAATAGTATCACAAAATGTAAAATTTGTGGTAAATGCATCACATTAATGGTAATATGACCAAAGCACAGTTCTGATTTTAAAGAAATTGAAAGTACATTGAATTTGAATGTTGAAGACATAAAAAAACTGTTAGTACAGCTAATAATTATGCTGAATTTGCAAATTGTAAATAGTTGATAAACATGGAAAAGAATTTTCATGATATTCTACCATAATACAAAAATAATTGTTCTATAGTTAATCTTGTTTCCTGGAATTTGAAACAGTTTGCACCTTTTAAAAATGCCCCAATTTACCAAACGAAAAAGTAAATAACTAAAAAGAAAACAATTATTGTTTGTGGCAATACCATTCACTATCGATACAGCCAGGAGACATATTGATACTATATAGATCTCCTAATTTCATTTCATGTTATAAATTTTAATAAAACACAATATGTTCCAAGTGAATAAAAAAGTTCTTCAAGCTAAATTTATTTCATGTTATGTATTTTAAAATGTAACCAACTCTTTTTTGATAGTATATGCCACTCACATTGGTTGACCTCTGAATTAATTGCTAATTGATTTTTTTATAGTGATAAAATTCGAAAAACACAAACATAAAACAGGTGATTGGATACTCTTCACTAGTAATTAACTTAATTTTACAGTAAAATTACATCTTTATTTAAAAAAATTAGATTCTATAAACTTATTTAGTGTGAGCTAAATGAATAACAGGGGAAAAGGAGTTATATTTGAACTATTTTTAATTAATTTGATTAGTCTAAATTCAAAGTGTCTTCATGCAGCAATTTAATATTGCATCTGAAAGGGAACTGTTTGAAGTGATCTTAACAGCTCAGTAACTATTAGTTAGTGCAAAGCAAAAACAAAAGCATAACAATGAAAACTGTTTAAATATGTCTCAGGGTGAGGATATATACAAATAAGCATGAAGAATCATTCTTAAAAGTAGTTGAAAATTAAAGCAACTTTTTTTTGTTGCAAAAAATAAGGTTTAAATCCATTTTAAGTATTGTACAAAGGGAAATTGAAAAAAGTGAGGTAATTAATGAGTGCATATTCAAAAATAAAATTGCATTATGCTACTGCTGTATAAGTATTTACTATTAGTTGGCAGAAATACAACAATTTGGGTAATATTGTACTATTTATTACTGTAGTTCAATTTTAAGGTTTAAAACTGGGGCCAAAAAATTATCTACGACTATATAGGTAAAGTATTTGCTTTTCGTGTTAACTAAATTAACAGATGTTTTTCACATTTAGTGTGAAAACAAGACAATAGAAGCAATTTATTGAAAAACATAAAGTAGGTCTAAATATTACACAGAAATGTACATAAAAACACTATATAAAAATTATTTCAGGCAGCACAGCTACTTAATAATAACAATTAGAATTTTAATAAAAATGGTTTTTTTTAAACCAAAATTATACAGCATCTGAAACGATAAAACACAAAACTATTATTCAAATAAGAGCTAATACTGATTTTTCTAAGCAAAATAAACTGAAAATGCAGGTTAACTCTAATTATTGATTATTTATTTAATATTTCCATATCCATATAACTTCATGCTATTACTAAACATTTATATTGAATAAAATGCAAATGAAGAAACATATTTAGTAGTTACTTTAAAAAAAAATCACTGTTTTCATAGAATTTCAAAAGTTGTGCAAACCAGCTATAAATAAATGTGCTTATTCAATGTCCCGACATATTCTAGGGGGAATTACTTCAAATTATTATTGGTAAAAATAAACAAAAAAGCAAGAATGTCCACATGTGCCTCCCTATTAGATTGTAAGTAAAAAAAAATATATTCCTAGAGAGAAAATACTAGTTACTAACTGTAACTGTGTTTAGAAAGGAAAACACCTCTAGAGTACTTGAGTAAAATATTTTAAAATGAACACAATGAAAAAAAATCAGAAGTTTTAATATAACAAAGTATTAAATATAAGAGAATATTGAATGTTTCATTTATTTACTACCAAAAATGCTTAGTATATTTTTGGTTAAGTGGAAAGGAACAAAAAATTATATAATATATATATATATATATATATATATATATATATCATTAGAATTACAAAACAAAATTAAATGACATTAATTTCTAAAAACGTGAATATTACTATGCAATTAACATACAATAACATATTCGATAACACATATTTACACTTTACAGTAATGAAACTCACAGCAATATATCAAAATTTACACTTGTTTATAATGTACACATATATACAGACAATACATTTATACATAATTATACTAATATATTTATATTTAATCTCGCATAAATGGAAAGTTAAATATTACAGCATAATATAGAAACATGAAATATTTAAGAAATAATCTTTTACACAACAGTACTTTGTAATTGAAACTGCAAAAATAATGAAATACAACCAATAAAAATATGAGAAATTCTTACTGAAATACAGTAAAATAACATTTTACATGAATAAACAAAATTAAAGCAGATATATTCAGATATAACTATATTTGGCTGAAAAAAAATTTAACAATTAATCATCATGATCTTCAACAACTAAACCTCCAGTTTTATCACCCAAGTCAATGTTTTTCAGAACATTATTCACATATTCAGCAGAACATCCAGCTACTTCTGCAAAATCTAAGAATGAGAATACTTCATGCAGTGAAGATAAAAGAAAAAAAAGATATGCATTTCAAATGTAGAAAATTTAAAGTCAAAAGAAAAAATAGCATCAATAGCAAGCAAATTAATGTTTATAGATGTGACTTCAATAATAGAGTATATATGAAAGTAGAAAAAGATCATTAGTTTTAAATAAAAGTTGAGTTTTTTAATTTGAAACTCAAATTTCATTATCCAGATTTAATAAGTACCATATATACTCGCATATAAGTTAACTTTCTACTTTCAGAGAAATAAATTGGAAAAATAAAAACTCACATATACATACATCAATACCTAAATGAGAAAAATGAAATTTTCAATAAATTTATTCAAAAACATTTGAAAATGAAATATATATATATATATATATATAATAATGATTTTAATTTGCATAACAAAAACTTCATCAGAATCCTTTAAAGTCCGATTCCGAGTCAGATTCTCAAAACAGTTAAAAAGTATTTTTCTGTCATTTGCACATCATTGTAAATATCAGCAATTCCATCTATGTCGATGTCATAAGAATCAGTGTTAATATCACTTATAAAAACCTCATCATCCACTGTGCCATCAAGTTCATTACTAATGCAACATTTCTTGAACAATTTCGTGACCATTTCTGCAGGTATTACACTCCTGTCTTAAGCGTCCTTGGCCTATTGTGCCATCAAAACAATATCTGGCTTAAGATTTTTGACTGTTATTTTCACCATTACTGAGTTCACTGTATTGAGCTTTTGCTGTGCTCAGTTAAGTCATGACTTAAGATATACAGTTAAAACAGTGACAGTACCTAAATGATCTGTACTATTGATGAATTTGTTTTACAACAATAAAGATAGTATCATGAAGGCAAGAAAAGAGTTTCAAAGGTTAAAAGGATTCTGTCATGGTCTTATGACAGCAACTGGTCTTTGCAAAATCTGAGGAATCTGGTTTGTTAAGTGTTAAACATTTAAGGAAACCTCTCACCAAGTAAATTTGTAGAGGATAATACGTGTGCGATATGCAATGAACAATCTACTGCCTAGTAGTAGTGCATGAAGTGTTGCACTTGGATTTAGCTGTAACTATGGTCTGGCTATGCGGAAAATGCTATGCTTTTATCCCAACTACATATCCAATTGTTATCATTCTTAATACCCTAGTTCTTTTAGGCCTATTAGAGCCTTACGTCTTTTCTTTTAAAGACTATTGAGAAGCTTATTGATAGGTACTTAAGAGAAGTGATCCTGGCCTCTAAGCCCTTGTCAAATTCTCAACATGCCTATCAACCGGGCAAATCTACGGACACTGCCCTTTACAGTCTCTCCTTTATTTTGGAGAGAAATTTCAATGGCAGGGAAGTTGCTCTTGCCACCTTTCTCGACATTGAAGATGCCTTTGATAAGGTACCCATCGACACCATTCTTGATGCTCTTGATAGAAAAGGTGTTGATACCACAATCTCTTACTGGATCAAGAACCCGTTATCTAATAGGTATATCTGTGCATCTTTACTTGGTGATAGTATGACTGTGCATGCACTTTCGGGCTGTCCACAAGGAGGTGTGCTTTCACCAATTCTTTGGTGTATAATTGTGGACTCTCTTTTGGAGAGCATCAATGTTTCTGGCGTTTCTTGCGTTGGTTATGCAGATGATGTTGTCATCATTGCCAGGGGCAAATTTGGCAACACTGTCTCTGACATGATGTCTACTGCTCTCAGGAGGGTTGAGACATGGTGCAAAAATGCAGGTCTTACAGTTAATCTGCATAAGACTGCTTTGGTTGCATTTATTAGGAAACGTATACTTAATCTTGGGGATATTCGCTTCTTTGGGCAGAAGCTTATTTGCTCCAAGGAGGTTAAATTCTTGGGAATTTACTTTGACAAGGGACTCAACTGGAAGAGACACTTGGATTATTGCATGAAGAATCTTCTGGTCTTGTAGGAATGCTATTGGGAAAACCTGGGGCTTAAATCCCAGGGCTATCCATTGGATTTACTCGATGGTAGTCTGTCCTATCATTTCCTATGGATCCATTGTTTGGTGGTCCAGAATTAGATGTGAAACAGCTAAACTTGAATTAGTTAAGCTTCAAAGGATGGTGTACATTGCAATCTCTGGATGCATGAAAACTACTCCTACTGCAACTCTTGAACTTTTACTTGGCTTGCATCCGCTCTACATGCGTATTGAAGCAGAAGCACTTATCTGCATGAACAGACTTAAATATCTGAAATACTGGAAAGATTACTCAAGGTATCTATCTTGGGGTGAACTTAACAGTAATGTTGCTAGTCATCTTTATTTCTGTATGCCACCTGATGGCATTCATGTCAAATATACGTTTGATAAGCCTTATGAAATTCAAGTCCCTTCGTGGGACAATTGGAAGAGGACTCCCACCTACAATAAACGGAACTGTTTTGTATGGTACACAGATGGCTCGAAGATTGGCACAAGTACTGGTGCTGGTGTTTGCTGCCCTGATGATAGTACTGAGCTGTCTTATCCGCTTGGCAATTTTGCTACTGTCTTTCAGGCTGAAGTCTTTGCCATCCTTATGTGTTGTAGAATCTGCTATGACAGGAAGTATAAGAATAGCCAGATTTTCATTTGTTCTGACAGTCTAGCTGCTCTTATGGCTCTGGGGAAGTTCACTGTTACGTCTTCCCTTGTTTGGGAATGTTATAATGCACTCTGTGAAATCGCTAGCAATAATGTCATTCTTTACTGGGTGCCTGGTCATTCGGGCATTCCTGGCAATGAATTGGCGGATGAACTTGCTAGGAAAGGCTCAAGTACTCCTTCTGTGGGCCCTGAGCTGGCCTTGGGAATTCCCAATGACCTTGTTAGAAGAATTGTCTATGACATCTTCAGGAAGCTTCAATGTAAGAACTGGCGTGACACTAAGGGACAAAGGCAAGTGAAAATTCTCAACTGCAATTGCCCTAGTACACGTCAAAAGGAACTTTTCAGGCTCAGCAGAACCGGCATCAGGAGCGCTGTTGGGCTCCTTACTGGGCACTGCACCCTCAAGAGACACCTTAATATTATGGGTGTCACTAAGGATTCACTTTGCAGAGGCTGCAATTACAGCGAAGAAACTGCAGCTCACATTCTATGTGAATGTGAGGCTTACTCTGCTCACAGATTCGAGCACATTGGTCGTCATGTGATTGAACCCTGGGAGCTGAATGACATTCCTGTCAAGTGCCTGCTTATTTTCGCATCGGCTACTGGTCTCTTTTCTTAGAGATCTTTTTTCTTTTGGGGTAGTACAATAGACCTCTGGTCGATGTGCTGGGCTCTTCTGGAGCCACCCACCTTCATTTCATTCATTCATTCATAATACCCTGGTGGTGAGTTTTGGCACTAATTTTTTTTTTATTGGATAAATCTTTTCTGCATCTTTTTTTTACAAGATTAACAAATCTGAGAGCATTTCAGCAAATAGTTCTTGCTGGATAAAGGTCAAAATAGACGAACTTCAATTGTAACTCTGTATGTTTGGTACCCATATATTTAAATCTAATGTTAATAGTTATAAAATGAATTAATATATATATAGTAATACAATATATAATATAATAATACAAAATGAATTAATATATAAGATAATTTACAGTTCTTGGTAATTAAAATTATATATACTGGGCGTCCCAAGAAGATTGAAACATGCTTTAATTCTTTACCTGTTAAAGATAAGTGGGCAATGTAAATTGCAAAAATGTTGAAAGTAAGGTAGAAAATAAGACTACATTAATGAAATAGCCCTCCCCTTCATTTTCAAAAAGTTACACTTTTTAAATTTTTATTTAATCTGGGGTGAATCAGTTAAGT
The DNA here is from genome assembly GCA_951213105.1 of Amaurobius ferox. Lineage (NCBI taxonomy): Eukaryota > Metazoa > Arthropoda > Arachnida > Araneae > Amaurobiidae > Amaurobius > Amaurobius ferox. The sequence continues at coordinate 99,432,985 of OX578142.1, read as the reverse complement.
CATATGTTTCAGTAAGAAACATCAAACATCATTTTTCTTGCTGCAAAGAATAGTTTATAATTTTCCTTTCTAAATATACAGTTGAATCAGATATTATTTAAAATATTCATCTAGCATTTCATGCAAGATTAAAATTTAAGGTAAGCAAGATATAATTATTTTATGATTGTTTAAAAATGGTTTCTATTGACATATATAACATATTGGAGCCCCCCTCCTCCCATCAAGGGGATTCAGATTATTCTAAATTCCAGGTGTAAAATCAGTATATTCTTTAAAGCTTGTGGTAGTTTTTGTTATAACGACTTTATACAGCATCTATCGAGTCACTTTTTAGCTAAACATATTTTAAATTTTACGCACAGATCAGTGTTTGTTTGTTCTTAGGATGTTATATTAAATTTAGCTCCTTGAAAGTTCTTAGAAATTGTTTCCTTGTTTTGCTCAATTTTCAGATTTTTTTTTTCTGTATGCGTTTTCCTTACCTAATACTGTATTTATTTTTTCTTAAATTAAAAGTATATATCAATATTACTTACGCTATTTACGGGCAATTTCTATTTTTTTGAATTATTCAAATTTTTGGTTATCAGGATTTCAGCTAAAGCTTCGTTTAATTTGAAAAATAACTACTATAATTTGAATGGGGTAATTTTTAAAACAAAGGCAATATTCAACATATTCACATGTCGCCGCTTTAAAACCTCTGTTATTTTATAAACTTGAATTCTTTAAACGGAATATATCGGATCATAAAAATGTCATTTACATATATTATATTCTGCGTTTAAGTTATGGAGTAAAAATTCAATAGAATATAACATGCTTTAGCATTGGAGTATTTACAACGAAAGTTAATAGGAAGGAATTTAGTTAAAATTAATTGGAAATCAATCAAAATTTATTTTCTAAGCCAAATGTCTCACATGTAGAACTCCAATTTTTCTAATTTTTTATTTTAAGTCATCAGAAAAAAATGATGAACTTCAAAGAATTTTCGTTCTTTCTGGTAAATAAAAAGCAAAAGAAAAATACTGTAAATTTCTTAAACTTTCTAAATTACTTCAATTATGTTACTATTTAATTGGAAGTTTTAATTTTTGCATTTTAAGCATGTACTTTTCTTATATTTTTTTTATATTATACTTGAAGTGTGGTGCATAGAAATGTTCTCCTAGAATATTTATTCAAGCATATAACAAGCCATATTCTTTCACAAAATTTTATTTCAGTCGATTGAGTAGTAGTATTGTAATGTTACGAAAACGACATTTGCTCAAATTGCGAATAAGTAGTGAAAAATTAAAAAAATAATAAATCGTGACGTTATTCATTGTATCGAGTAACAGCCTGACTATGTTCAAAATTTGACTTCATTTGGTTCAGTAGTTTCGAAGAACAAAATGGTACCTCGATTTAGCGATAAACTGACCGACAGACTGATCGACAACAAAAAACTATTTATAAGAATATTTATTTTGTGTTTTGTAATTAGTCCCTTCAAAAGCGCATAGATCTTTAAAAATGATATGTGCAAATACTTATTTCCATTTAGCGAGGGAAGTATAATAAATATCACAACAAGAGTTACAAAAATATCCTTTTTATATCTAATTTATTTTCCTGCAACACATAGAAAAGAAAAAGTATTGTGATGGGGACCAAAAGCCGGACGCTCGGATTTTGATAAATTTACCAGTGTTGAGCATCCTTGAATACTAATTAACCATCTTTTAAATGATGTCTGTCTATCTGTGCAGTGTTTCTTTCAGGATATTTTGTCTGAGGGATGGAGAGAAAATGAAATCTCAAAGGGGGCAAATTATTTAATATAATTTTAACTACTATATAGAAGTAATTACTATATATATATATATATATATATATATATATATATAAGTGTGTTCCATTTCTGTTGGTGGTGTAGCTGAAAATTGTTTTTCGTCGTTCCTTTTCTGTCTGCATTCTGGTGCTTTCATGTTTGCACATGGTACGGGGATCTGTCGTTGAATTGCATTGGTATCCGTGGGCGTTGTCTGACGTAAAAGTACTTTAAACGGGAATGAGAGGTCGCTATCCCTCTCAGCCATTTATATGCAATTCATATGGCTTCCCTCCCTTTACTTTGTATTCGTTTTTCATGGTTATATCCTACTTCAGTTTTTTGAGCTGCATTGCGCCTTTTTCTGAGTGGTATTATATGTCTAATGTTATATATTAAACGTATCTTTTATAGTTGTATATTTATATCCGATATAGCATTTTCTTGCGGCATTTGCGCAGAATTGTTCATATCTCTAGGAATCTTTAAAGGCCACTTCCCGGACCATGCATGGAATGCATAGGTCTTCCGTGTGATGTGTGAAATCGTTGGTTGGAGTGCGGATAGAGAGGATATTTTAATGAACCATTTTAGAAGTATGGAATAACCCGGTGTTGTCTTGTGGTAGAATTACAAGCAGAATATGAAGATTCAGGTATGTGATTTGTTTAACAGTACAACGGGGTATTGTACAGGTTGGTACAGGTGGTATTGTAATGAAGTAATGTGATTGACTGTGCTATATTGACAAAATATTTATGCAAATCTTTTTATCTGTTATTAATCTGTTTTTAGTGTTTTATACTCTCTTGGACAAATTCAATTGTATGAATTATGTTTTCTGGATATACGTTATAAAAATGAAAAGAAAAAATATATAAAATTATAATGGTCATATCGGATTGTGTAGGAAGTAGCATACATGATGTTTAGCGTATGAAGTTTTCGATGTTATATGTGTATTCAAGTTGCTTATGCAAGTTTTGTCATAATCATGATTCATGTGTTTTATATATAGAACACCATTCATCTGCAGTAGAGATACTCCTCAAAATGAGTAAAACTTTTGAATTACTATGACTGAATACATTACAAATATTAGCGACTGGCAAATATATTCATTGTGAGATTAATTTATTAATATCTATTAAATATATGCCCGGTGATATAATATAAGGGTATTTATATTATCGATAGCCTGCCACCCTTATTGTGCTTTGATCTTGATTGTTGCCTTTTGTTGATGACTTCTATTACGCATTTTTTCAAACCTGTGGATATTCATACAGATCCGAGACTGACATCAAAAAACCTTAATGTTGTACATTCATCAAACGCGATCACGCACGGATCTAGAAAAAAATTTTTTGATGGCATCTATAAACATTTTTACAATTTAAAGAATTTTAAGTTTAGTAGATGTTCATCGGGTAAATGTAAATTATGCCCCTGTGCCAACACTTTACAAATCGGACCGAGATCTTCAAGTCAATTTTTATTCTGCAAAACATACAATGTAATATATTGTATAGAATGCTCAACTTGTAATATACTTTATATAGGACAAACAAAGAATCCGTTGCATTTGCGCATTAATTTACATAGAAACCAAATAAAGCAGAGCATGAACCCGGATTATCCTTCTACGAACATAGAGTTAAGGCACTTCCATGTACATGACTTTTCTAATTGTGTGATTACTATACTGGATATTGTGCCTCGACTTCAAGAGCGTCTGTGGTGGGAATATACGCACATTTTACAATACGGATCTGCATTCCCTTTTGGCCTAAACTCTGTAATTTTCAACGAAAATTATAATCTGGCTCACTGTAAAAATGAAGATCAAATCCCGGTTTCTAGTTCATTCCAATTTCAAAAAACCTCAAGATGGAAACGTGGCAAGAAAAATCGATATATTGGCTATCAAGACACTCACGCAAAAATAAAATGTTTAATGGACTCATTTTGCAATAATACATATGTCGATAATAAGTGGATAAAAAATATTGTATTTGGAATAAAAAGGAAATACATACGTAAAATATGGGAAAGTATCATCGAACATATAGCGTATATAGATCAAAATAATATAAAACATCATCAATTTGCCGTATTGCTTGATTTTATGAAGTTGAAAGCTCAGAGATCATATGTCAATTTGAAATGTAATCCCGTTAAAGAAATACAGAATGAATATATGATTACCACCTTCAAAAATAAGACATTTGATAAAATACCTTTCAAGCTTATATTTAATCAACTGAATGAAATGATCCCTATTGCTAACATCAATGTTAAACTTACATATCGTTTTGTACGTCCATATGGACGTAAATTATATAACTATAACCATTTAAGCAAAAATTTATCACTGATGAATGGTAGTGAATGTAAATGTCATCTTAGTAATTTAATGGATAAGCACCATCATCACATAATTACAGGAAATCTAGATGTGATCAATGATTTGCCATTGAGAAATATATTTGAAAAGGGTACAAAATTCCGTAGTCAGGAATATGAATATGTGACAGAGGAATTTAATGCCGATGTAGAGTCTTTCATATACAAATTGGCTATTAAACATAGTTTGCCCATCAAAGCATTTGATGAATGGAAATTCAATTTACTGAACCGGTTCACCAGTCAATATCATAGCAAACTCAAACATCAGCAAATTTCCATCATTCCCACTTCTATCAGGGAAGTAAGGGATAGTTTCGTGATCACATATACTGACAAAGTGATATCAAATTACGCATTTACTTGCAAACCTTATTACATTAAAATTTTAAAGCAGTCTTATATGGAAAGCACTATGTACAAACCTTTGCCATATAATTTAACTATAATGTCAAACAAGATCACTGCTTTATATAAAAGAATCGACATCAATATAAAAAAGGTAACCTTTCCTTATTTAGTACTTATTCCGAAGCTGCATAAAACACCAGTAAAATTCCGTACTGTTACAGTTGGTTGTAATACATATATTACGATAGCTAACAAAAAATTAATGAAAATACTTCAACCAGCTTATAAAGCTATATTGGAACAAAATTCTATAATCATTAAAAACAGCTATGAAGTTATTAAACGCTTAAAATATTGCAATAAAGATTTACAGTTCAGCAGCTATGACTTCCGGGACCTTTTCAATAACATTGATCTTAATAAATTGTATAAAATACTTTTACTGGTGCATTCTGAATATAATCTCAAAAGTGTAATAACTTTGCGTAGATATATGGATCTAATTCACCTGGTGTTATTTGAGAACATACTGTATAACGGTGAGGTATTTTTTCAACAAATTAAAGGAATTCCCATGGGCGGCGGATGTTCGTCAGTCCTAGCTGACATCTATTTAACCTATTTTGAAAGGAATAATCACGTTTTATACGAGATTCCATATTACAGATTTGTGGACGATGTGATTTTGGGACATTACGCTAATACTCCTGAAATTGAATTTGACTTTTATCCACCGGAATTGGAACTAATTAAAAACCCTAATAATGTAAAAGACGAAGTAAATTTCCTTGATATAACCATAAGATTTAAACATAGAAATGGAATTCATACAGTAATGTACAATAAACGTAATAATTATGAAATGAAGATTAACCAAATTATAGGATGGAAGTCGAATTTAACTAGGAACATTTTCCGTAACATCATAACTGGACACCTCAGAAGAAATCGAAATAATAATACCTTCAAAAAGGATTGTCTCACAAACAATAAACAAATTTTGATGGAGGCAATGAAAAAACATTACCCAAGGAATTTCCTTAAAGTTATTTATAATTCTTTCTTTAAAGAAGAAGAATATTCATTCAATGCAGAATTGGGGATATGACATCATTTTGATCTTATCTCAGTACGCATGCGTACGGACATGCATTAAAGGCGGCGTTGCGAGTGTTCCATTTCTGTTGGTGGTGTAGCTGAAAATTGTTTTTCGTCGTTCCTTTTCTGTCTGCATTCTGGTGCTTTCATGTTTGCACATGGTACGGGGATCTGTCGTTGAATTGCATTGGTATCCGTGGGCGTTGTCTGACGTAAAAGTACTTTAAACGGGAATGAGAGGTCGCTATCCCTCTCAGCCATTTATATGCAATTCATATGGCTTCCCTCCCTTTACTTTGTATTCGTTTTTCATGGTTATATCCTACTTCAGTTTTTTGAGCTGCATTGCGCCTTTTTCTGAGTGGTATTATATGTCTAATGTTATATATTAAACGTATCTTTTATAGTTGTATATTTATATCCGATATAGCATTTTCTTGCGGCATTTGCGCAGAATTGTTCATATCTCTAGGAATCTTTAAAGGCCACTTCCCGGACCATGCATGGAATGCATAGGTCTTCCGTGTGATGTGTGAAATCGTTGGTTGGAGTGCGGATAGAGAGGATATTTTAATGAACCATTTTAGAAGTATGGAATAACCCGGTGTTGTCTTGTGGTAGAATTACAAGCAGAATATGAAGATTCAGGTATGTGATTTGTTTAACAGTACAACGGGGTATTGTACAGGTTGGTACAGGTGGTATTGTAATGAAGTAATGTGATTGACTGTGCTATATTGACAAAATATTTATGCAAATCTTTTTATCTGTTATTAATCTGTTTTTAGTGTTTTATACTCTCTTGGACAAATTCAATTGTATGAATTATGTTTTCTGGATATACGTTATAAAAATGAAAAGAAAAAATATATAAAATTATAATGGTCATATCGGATTGTGTAGGAAGTAGCATACATGATGTTTAGCGTATGAAGTTTTCGATGTTATATGTGTATTCAAGTTGCTTATGCAAGTTTTGTCATAATCATGATTCATGTGTTTTATATATAGAACACCATTCATCTGCAGTAGAGATACTCCTCAAAATGAGTAAAACTTTTGAATTACTATGACTGAATACATTACAAATATTAGCGACTGGCAAATATATTCATTGTGAGATTAATTTATTAATATCTATTAAATATATGCCCGGTGATATAATATAAGGGTATTTATATTATCGATAGCCTGCCACCCTTATTGTGCTTTGATCTTGATTGTTGCCTTTTGTTGATGACTTCTATTACGCATTTTTTCAAACCTGTGGATATTCATACAGATCCGAGACTGACATCAAAAAACCTTAATGTTGTACATTCATCAAACGCGATCACGCACGGATCTAGAAAAAAATTTTTTGATGGCATCTATAAACATTTTTACAATTTAAAGAATTTTAAGTTTAGTAGATGTTCATCGGGTAAATGTAAATTATGCCCCTGTGCCAACACTTTACAAATCGGACCGAGATCTTCAAGTCAATTTTTATTCTGCAAAACATACAATGTAATATATTGTATAGAATGCTCAACTTGTAATATACTTTATATAGGACAAACAAAGAATCCGTTGCATTTGCGCATTAATTTACATAGAAACCAAATAAAGCAGAGCATGAACCCGGATTATCCTTCTACGAACATAGAGTTAAGGCACTTCCATGTACATGACTTTTCTAATTGTGTGATTACTATACTGGATATTGTGCCTCGACTTCAAGAGCGTCTGTGGTGGGAATATACGCACATTTTACAATACGGATCTGCATTCCCTTTTGGCCTAAACTCTGTAATTTTCAACGAAAATTATAATCTGGCTCACTGTAAAAATGAAGATCAAATCCCGGTTTCTAGTTCATTCCAATTTCAAAAAACCTCAAGATGGAAACGTGGCAAGAAAAATCGATATATTGGCTATCAAGACACTCACGCAAAAATAAAATGTTTAATGGACTCATTTTGCAATAATACATATGTCGATAATAAGTGGATAAAAAATATTGTATTTGGAATAAAAAGGAAATACATACGTAAAATATGGGAAAGTATCATCGAACATATAGCGTATATAGATCAAAATAATATAAAACATCATCAATTTGCCGTATTGCTTGATTTTATGAAGTTGAAAGCTCAGAGATCATATGTCAATTTGAAATGTAATCCCGTTAAAGAAATACAGAATGAATATATGATTACCACCTTCAAAAATAAGACATTTGATAAAATACCTTTCAAGCTTATATTTAATCAACTGAATGAAATGATCCCTATTGCTAACATCAATGTTAAACTTACATATCGTTTTGTACGTCCATATGGACGTAAATTATATAACTATAACCATTTAAGCAAAAATTTATCACTGATGAATGGTAGTGAATGTAAATGTCATCTTAGTAATTTAATGGATAAGCACCATCATCACATAATTACAGGAAATCTAGATGTGATCAATGATTTGCCATTGAGAAATATATTTGAAAAGGGTACAAAATTCCGTAGTCAGGAATATGAATATGTGACAGAGGAATTTAATGCCGATGTAGAGTCTTTCATATACAAATTGGCTATTAAACATAGTTTGCCCATCAAAGCATTTGATGAATGGAAATTCAATTTACTGAACCGGTTCACCAGTCAATATCATAGCAAACTCAAACATCAGCAAATTTCCATCATTCCCACTTCTATCAGGGAAGTAAGGGATAGTTTCGTGATCACATATACTGACAAAGTGATATCAAATTACGCATTTACTTGCAAACCTTATTACATTAAAATTTTAAAGCAGTCTTATATGGAAAGCACTATGTACAAACCTTTGCCATATAATTTAACTATAATGTCAAACAAGATCACTGCTTTATATAAAAGAATCGACATCAATATAAAAAAGGTAACCTTTCCTTATTTAGTACTTATTCCGAAGCTGCATAAAACACCAGTAAAATTCCGTACTGTTACAGTTGGTTGTAATACATATATTACGATAGCTAACAAAAAATTAATGAAAATACTTCAACCAGCTTATAAAGCTATATTGGAACAAAATTCTATAATCATTAAAAACAGCTATGAAGTTATTAAACGCTTAAAATATTGCAATAAAGATTTACAGTTCAGCAGCTATGACTTCCGGGACCTTTTCAATAACATTGATCTTAATAAATTGTATAAAATACTTTTACTGGTGCATTCTGAATATAATCTCAAAAGTGTAATAACTTTGCGTAGATATATGGATCTAATTCACCTGGTGTTATTTGAGAACATACTGTATAACGGTGAGGTATTTTTTCAACAAATTAAAGGAATTCCCATGGGCGGCGGATGTTCGTCAGTCCTAGCTGACATCTATTTAACCTATTTTGAAAGGAATAATCACGTTTTATACGAGATTCCATATTACAGATTTGTGGACGATGTGATTTTGGGACATTACGCTAATACTCCTGAAATTGAATTTGACTTTTATCCACCGGAATTGGAACTAATTAAAAACCCTAATAATGTAAAAGACGAAGTAAATTTCCTTGATATAACCATAAGATTTAAACATAGAAATGGAATTCATACAGTAATGTACAATAAACGTAATAATTATGAAATGAAGATTAACCAAATTATAGGATGGAAGTCGAATTTAACTAGGAACATTTTCCGTAACATCATAACTGGACACCTCAGAAGAAATCGAAATAATAATACCTTCAAAAAGGATTGTCTCACAAACAATAAACAAATTTTGATGGAGGCAATGAAAAAACATTACCCAAGGAATTTCCTTAAAGTTATTTATAATTCTTTCTTTAAAGAAGAAGAATATTCATTCAATGCAGAATTGGGGATATGACATCATTTTGATCTTATCTCAGTACGCATGCGTACGGACATGCATTAAAGGCGGCGTTGCGAGTGTTCCATTTCTGTTGGTGGTGTAGCTGAAAATTGTTTTTCGTCGTTCCTTTTCTGTCTGCATTCTGGTGCTTTCATGTTTGCACATGATACGGGGATCTGTCGTTGAATTGCATTGGTATCCGTGGGCGTTGTCTGACGTAAAAGTACTTTAAACGGGAATGAGAGGTCGCTATCCCTCTCAGCCATTTATATGCAATTCATATGGCTTCCCTCCCTTTACTTTGTATTCGTTTTTCATGGTTATATCCTACTTCAGTTTTTTGAGCTGCATTGCGCCTTTTTCTGAGTGGTATTATATGTCTAATGTTATATATTAAACGTATCTTTTATAGTTGTATATTTATATATATATATATATATATATATATGGAAATAATGAATATGTATAGCAAATACGTATTCAAACATTGTGAGAAAAACTTGCTCCGGCTAAACAAGAAGAAAAATTTTAAAATAATGTAAATTGAATTATAACTACAAAATTTCATTCTAGAAATAGTCAATCATGAAATAAAATTGTAAAAATTATTCAAATGCCACATAAGAAGTAGAAACTAGGTTAAATTCACAAAAAGTATTTTATGAGTTTCTGAATTTATTAGCATTTGGTCCGGTAACATAAAATGTATCGGGCGAGTGGGAGGGAGGAAATTTCGGGAAGGGAGTTCGCCCCCCCCCCCCAAATGTATTTCTAAAAGAAACACCAAGTCTTTAGCAATGATATCTCTATAACAAATCAATGAAATAGAATACAATTCGGTAATACTTCTTCAATCAATAAATAACAGAGATTCATTAACTTTTGGGTGAATGAGACAGAAGAAAGCCATCAATTTTTCGAACATTTAAAATAAAAAATAAGATGAGCATGAAAAGTATAATGTTTAAAAATATTACAAAAATAAATATTTAATTCAATTTTTACTGAAAAGCGAATATTATCATTTATATAGGACGCTAATACGCACCGTTTTCGAGATATTTTGCATTTTTTATTTGAAACAGGAAAAATAAAAAAAATTAAATACAATCAATATTATTAAGTTATTACAAATTTTGCAATTACTTTTAACAGGGAGTAAATGAATACCATTGTTTAGAAGTTCTCATTAAAAATTTCACTTTATCAAACAAATTAAGTAAATCAAAATATATTTGGTATACAATCAATAACTGACAGCTTCTTAATTTTCTCGAAGGCTAGGATCTTCAAATTTTCTTATTTCGATAATTAAAAAAAATATTTTTTTAAATGATTCTATTATAACTTGCTACAAAATTATTAATTTCATATGTAATATTTCATTTTTTAAATTACCATTTACAGCACAATAAAATGTGTGTTTTGAGGTGTTGCAAATTTTTGATTTAAAATAGCCTTTTTTTATGCATTATATATACTACTCACTATTGTCAAAGGAATAAACGATTTGTAGGTACTTCTAACTGGAAAGAAATGGACAACATTGTTTAGTAGTTATCATTAGTCATTCTAGAGATATTAGAAACTTTTACTTTCCTACAGGTAGAGATACATATCTCGAAATAATGAAGCGAGTTACATAATAGAAGCATACCAAATCGGTATCAATAAAATCCTATTGATTTTCAGCCATATCTAGTTATGAGAAAGCTTTAATTTTTGTAATTGTTTTCTAAAAAACGAATAAATATAGAAACTTTGATTTTTGGCTAAAAGATTTTATTCCAAACAGCTTCAATGGAGGCAAATCATAAATCTCTGAAAAATGGGAAGTCTAAATTAAAAAAATCATTAATTCTACTGCAAAGTACAACAAAACATTGAACTCAATTTATACAGTTAAACTTGGCAGTGTTATACATATATATTTCATCTTCTCTCCATTCTTTCATTGGATTTTCAAATTATTTTTATTATATATATATATATATATATATATATAGTGTTGAATATTGGACACTTTTGATGTATGATAACGTCTTTGTCGGCAAATCGGGTGTGACAAAAAAGAGCGAGATTTTGAAGGATTGTAGCTTGGTGTGTAATAGTCGGAGGGGGACAGCAGTGGTACCAAGTGTTAGGTCGAGGATGTACGCATGTTGTGAGGGGTGACACGCTCAAGAGATGAATGCAATCGAATGCGAAATAAGATAAAAATGATCAAGCCATAATCAAATTGCTAAATTTTATTTCTTTAATTCTGGTACTTAATTAACAGTTCGTAATAAATAACTTTATAACTTACTAGACCACTGTTGGCAGTTTGTAGAAATAAATGAAATGCTTATGTAAGCAGTTGCTTCACTTACAAACAGCCATGTGATAAGACGTATTCTATGTTGCGGACGTATCTTCGGTACAACCCCTTAAGTCTTTTTTTAACTTTTATATTAATGGCCATTTCATAGAAAAAAATACCGGTTCCATTTTTTGAGGATGATACAAACTTTAATAGATTGAAATGCTCTACTAGTCTATGCTGTTGTATAATTTATAGTATGTCCTAGAGATATCAAATGTCAGCTCTCTAGGACATAGAAAAGTATGTTGAAATGCCATCAAAGAAGTTGGAACAGACACACACACACACATCATTCATGATTAAATAATAAAATATGTTTAATAATAAAATGTATTAATATATATGGAAAGACATGCATCAGAAAATAGATTTTTTTAAATCTAAAATTGAATAGCATCATTTATATGATGCTAATATATTTCGTTCTTGAGATATACTGCACATTTTTTTTTTATTTAAAACAGAAAAAATCAAAAGATTTAATCCTACGAAAGATCCATTCACTTGAAAAACATTTAGAACAAAATTGACTAAAAACTGGCGATATAGCAGTGTTTCTCTATTCTATTGCATTTATAAAGGTTAACAGAAAATTGAATTTCAGGGAGGGGGGCGGCCAATTTGCTTTCTGCTTGGAGCTGCAAAATACCTAGAGCCGGGTCTGCTCATGTAAAATACGCCACACCACTTTCTGAGAAACACCCATTTCGTCTACCACCGCTCACGTACTGGTGGACGGAGCTGCTGCAAATCTCTTCAAGACTCGCTCTTCCAGTTCAGGCATTCGTGCAATTTACGAACGTCCTGTATTGCTGTTAGCGATGGCGAACGACCCGGTTTTTCGCAGTCATTGATTGACACTCAAGGTAGGATGATTGGGAATATGACGCATTGGAAACCGCTGCTCGTACAATCTTCGTGCTGTGCGTCCATTTCCTTTGGCTTCACCGTATGTGAGGTGCATGTTGGCCAATTCCTTGTAGGTGTACTCCGCCATAGCATTCACACAACATGTCGGACGATGTTATCACGAGAATAACTTGCGTTGAAGTTGTGCCGGTTTTTAAAAGGCAATGTGTGCTCTGATTGGCTATCGCCGGAACCTACTAGGAGCCATTTATGCTGATTCTGCTCCCTGGACATTTGCAAATGGTAATTGCGTTCGTGTCTGGCGTAGGAGATACTACGTAGGCAGGTATACAAGGACGTCCGAGGCGCTGACTGCGTCATGCTCGACGCGGTTCGACGTGCCTCTTTTCTGCCTCTCAGAATGCAATGCGACCCTATGTTCCATGTTAATTACTGCTCGTCTGGTGGGGTACTATCACCCCTCTGCTTTTGTAAAAACAATTCCGACTCACCCTGTATATATATATATATATATATATATATATATATATATATAGTCCATATAACACAAGTTTATAGATAAAATCTATCTTGTGTTTCAGAAACAAGCATTTTTGTGTTCATTTCGAAGGGATATATGGACCCGAAGAGAATTTTTTCGAAATGAACTTATCGTAAGCCTAAATCTCCTCCATGTACAAGCTTTTTTGCTTGATTTTTTGTTTTCTTATTTGCATTCCTCATTTTTGAAATTTGTTGATTGTCTTTGTCTTTATGACTTGCATTATGCTTTATTATTTCCTCTTTTTGTCTTAATTTCTTTTATTTCTTTGTATTTTGTAGAAAATTTTGGAATAGTGTATTATGAGTTACTACATACATTCTAACTTTGGATTTAATAATTTATATATATATATATATATATATATATATATATATATATATATATATATATATATACAGAAATGAACCAAGTATCCAGGATCCTCCAGACTGAGCTTTCTGAAATTCTGATTCATTGTCAAAACGGCCACTAAACAAGGTATTATGCTGAATTGGTGCTAATGGCTAATCCACCTAATTTAATTTGTTTCAATTCTTTGAGTTCTTTTAAGAAAAGTTCCTTAATTTTATAAATCGACATAATAGGGTGTTCTTTGACAAAACTTTTCTGCTACATACTGTATATTAGTTCTTGTGCCAAGCTAATAAATACATCTGTCGAATGAAATTTTTTCCTCCATAACATCATCATTATTGCTTTTATCCTTGTTATTTTTGTCCGAACTAAAAACAATTTCTGCAATTTCAGTATCCCTTGAGCTTTAAAACAGTCCAATCCAAACTCATTCAGAATTTACCCATTCTAAATTTCAGAGTTAGGATAAAATTCAAACTTAATATGTATTAATTAAATACAGTGGCTACTGCATTTAAGAATCAGTGGTTATAAGAATCAGGCATTTATGAGAATCAAAACAACAGAAACAAATACAAACTATGTTTTAATGTATTTAAATTTCTGCTTTAAGGAATGCAATTTGCTGCTTTTAAAAATCAGTTTTCTAGTTAAAAATTTTCATTTAACAAGTTTTAGTCTTTTGTTAAAAAAAACTGACTGATAAGCAAAGGTGTTTTTTTTTGTTATGTACTCAAATAAGATTTGTAGGGCTTTAGTTAGTCATTTAATGTTTAGCTAATGGTAAAAATTAGTATGTCGGCAAAAAACTACGTAGTCAGTTTAAAAAGAACATTTTGCTTAAAACTTATGATTCTCTTCCACCATTAGAAATTAAGTAACTAACATTATGTAAAATTCTGAAAGGCAGAAAGGATCTTTTGACAGTTAATTGCAATCTTAAAAAAAAATGGAAAAGTAAAGGAAAGGCAACTGATGTTGAAGAAGTACTTTTACAGTGGTTTTTAAAGGCCAGACTGAAGAACGCACAGATCAATATTTTTAAATTGTAAATTTTAGTTTGTAAAGAAATATTTTTGAATAAAAAAGTAGATTTACAAATTTATTAATTATAATACTTAGACACATACATATCACTTAAATCCTATAAAACTATGTATTGCATTTACTGCTTACTACAGAAGAATAGCCTAAATTTCCGTATTTAAGAATAATATCTTATAAACGGCGGCCACTGACCTATGAAACTATAAACCTTTACATATTTAACTTATAAATTACATATATTTTATAACTTAAAACTTATAAATATTTTGTTTTCAAATTATGTTACATGGCAACACAATTTAAAGCCATGTTTCTCTACTTTCTTTCAATCAAGGCGGAACACTTGCCTCCCCTTGGTTTGATTGTAATTAGGCTATTTTCCATGCTGGCTACTAATACCTCTAACAAAAAATTGGCCAGGCTTTTTGGAGTCCCAAAAGTGCTTTTTACAAAAGAAGCTGGACATTTGATGACAGCAACCATAACATCTTACAAAAGCTGGTCATAAAAAATGACACTACAGGGACAATAATTTATAAAAAATATGACTGCTGTCAAGAATTAAGTGCTACACGTGGAACCAAATTGATACCCCAAAGCACGGGGGGATAAAATGGTGGGAAAATTAATGTGAAACCTATTAAATAAGTATCAAATGTTTAGCCAATGATGCACTAAGTGTGACACACTCCTTTTTCTTACACGAGAGCCAGGTTGAATCAGAGGAGGAGGATGCCTTGCTCTTCTGACCTGTAGTGATGTCTTAGCACAACTTGAGATGGAGAAAAATAAAATTTAAATATACTGCTTTTGACTAGACAACCAACAGGCTGACTCTCCTTGCAGAATTTTTTTTATATTTCTCTCTCATGGGACCAACATATGCGTGATAGTATAGCAACAGACATGATAGCATAGCTTAGGGAGACAATGGAGTTTCTGTCAAACCTCGAACCAAATTAGTGCTTCTGCATGGCGGGATTGGTAGAATCAGTGCTTAGTAGTGTGACAAGTATTGCATCCAAATTAATGCATTAGTGATGGAGCAAAATTTCCCAGTGAGTAGCGCTTTTAAGTAAATATTGTTTGCTACAGTGCTGCAACATGTTTTGCTCAGTTGTACTGTTATTTTAGTGATTGTAAATCTGCTTAATTTTTTCCCTTCATTTAAAATCTTTTACTGGAAAACAGGGGTCCCATTTCAGCGCGAACCCGCGAGATTCTCGCGAAATCCATAAAAAATCTCGCGTAAAAATTTAGGCTGAGCGAGAATTTCTCTCTCTCCAGTTCCGACCTAAAATTATTTTTTCTTTCAAATTGGATATCGAGAATGCAGATTAGATTTAGAGATGCAGATTCGCGTTGGCCAAGTCTCCATTTTTGGCGACCGAAATTTTTCCAGAATCCTTTCAGTCCCGCGGCCGGTGGACCGCAAATTGCGATCAGTCGCCTCGTTGTTGCGAATCGCGGGCCGATTGCTGCCCGATCGCGGACCGCGATTCCGTAGCCTTGTGTGAATCGCAGTCAATCGCGATTTGGGCACACTAAAAGTACTGTGTGTTTCTAATTAGCGAGATATTTTATAGAAAACTATAAGTGGTTCCCCCGCTTACGTGGGTCGCAAATTCGATCAAATAAAAGTTTCCTTTTTTTTATTTTTATTTTTTTATAAGATTCTTTCACGGATTTGAATTATGTTCCTTCCGAGTACTTCCCGCATTTTTCGTGTGTTGCTAGTGAAATTTTCTTCTTCCGTGAACGAAAATCCTTTTCCCAGTACACAATATGTCTACAGGTTACAAAAATCCCGAAAATGTTGTGAAATTTGCCATATATGCCCCAAAAATGTCGCAAAATTTGAACAAAGCCACGAATTTTTTTATCAGAGACATTCCCTTCTTACATCTGAAAATGTTTCTCCACGATTGCGTAAACGACGCTCGCATATGGCGATCCCCACAGTTTCTGAGAAGAGATGACCAATGAATATCTTTTTGCCATTTTTATAATATATTTGCATCGACTGATTTTTTTTATAATTATTTCGTTTAATATACAAAGAATGAAAACCAAACCATTTTTCTACCATATTATTAATAAAATGAAAGGTTATTTTGCAGCAGCATCACAAAAATCTGCATTTGTACGCAATCCTCGGCATACCTCGTTTAATTTGAAAAATATTTCCTACTTTTCCAATCTGTTTGCCTCGACTACAGTGTTTGTAATTGTTTCGCGTTTTATACAGAAAAATTATTTTACAAACGTATTATTTATGAAATAAAAGCTATTTTGAAAACAAAAAGAAAAAAGTCGACACTTTTCAAACAAAATGGCTAAAATCACATGACTGGCTTGAGATTCAACAAAAGGACGATTCAACCCTATGTTCTGCAAGTTTTGTAAAAAATACATAAAAAAGAATCCAATTTCAAACATCAAGTCAAAATTATTACCTAATTCTATTTGCCTAGTGAAATAGTTTTCGTCGATATTCGCCTTCGGCGATCAAAAATGGTTAAAAATTTTAATTGCTGCATGAAAATTGATCATAAAATGATTTTAAAAATCAAAATATAAAGTAAATACAGTCGGCCCTCGACTTCTGCAGTTTACAGACAAAAAAATCGTAAATTCGCATGCGAGTCATTTTACTTAAAATAACCCATGTAGGCGTTTTTATAAGCAAATAAAATCATAACGTAAGCATGGGGGAAGTGAGGAATTTGAGTATTATTGCTAACAAGTGGGGTGGGGGGGTGGGGGGGGGGGGGGTGGGGGGGGGGGAAGGTATAAAATTACCAAAAATGTGCTTACTTAATACTTAAGCGACTCCTAATTAATTTTTAAAAAGAATGTTAGTAAGAATGTTAAAAGAATGTTAGTTTTAAGAATTAAAAAATTTAAATGTCGAAGAATATGAGTTATAATTTGTTTTCTTTTTTATTACTTTCTAAATTAGCATGGTAAAATAAAAAATGAAATTTTAAGTTTCTCTCCTTATGACAGAAAATCTCTCCCAAAATTTTCTGGAAGGAGAGAAATTCTCCCCCTCTTTTCTTGACTTAGTGGGAACACTGCTGGAAAATGAGTTTGTGTCAGATCAATAAAAGTTTCATGGCAGTGGATAGAAGAGCAAAATCCCACTTTAAGTAACTAATAAATATCAAATTAAAATTTCAATATTTTTATATGCAGTATTCTATAGTTCAGTATTAGTGCTTTTATCGTAGCACAAATTTATGTAATTTTTGCCACATTTTCTTAAAGACTGTGATTTTAAATTGGAATTTTACCCATGCAAATCAAATATTAAGGAATGCATGAAAGCCTACTTTATCAGCCCTTTAACCTATTTAAATGATAAACTTATTTTTTTATAAAATACAAAAAATCTACAAAACCCCATATTACATGAGGTATGGAATTTTGTAATAGACGTAAAATGCAAGAAAAATTAATTGAAATGTTCACAATTTTAATTCTTGCATTGCAAAAGTTCATGAGTTCATTTACTGTTGGAATTTAATTTAACTTCTTATGGAATATGTACAAAAAATCAAAAAGTTTACTGATTTCTACTCCATAATTAATTAAATATCAGTGATGAAATAGGGTTCATTTTCTTCTTAACCAAGTATTTTATAATTATTTTTAATGAATCCAACATCAACTTCGTTGGCATGGTTGGTAACCAAATATTTTGTTTTCCGTTTCTTCAAAATTCAATAGATTCCTGGGGGGAGGGGCAGAATTTGATGGCAGAACCACAAAAAGAGAAAAAGTCAATTGTGGTTCTAATTCTGCATTAAAAATTTTACGTTTGTTATTATTTTTTTAAATCTAAATGAGATTATCATATTGTGAAACCCCAAAATTCCACGAAACATAGTTTAAGAAACATTGATCTAGACTTTTTGGAGTTTTCAGAACATGTTGTAGTTGTTGAGACCCAGACCGTCCGACCTACCAGAAAGGTGTAAGGTAACTGTATGGACGGCCGAAGCAGTACTTTGGATTTGCTCATTAAATCTAGAGGTACTAGATAAATGATAAAAATAGTCTTTCAGAGAAGCTTTTTTTAATTTTTACTGCTATAACTTTCAAATTCTGATGTTTCTTTTCTTTTATATTGCCCTTTAACGCCATTGCTTCCCTCTATGTTGGAAGTATCAATTTTTTTTTCTGCACACACAGCATTCGGTTTTATTCCGCGATGAAGTTTTCAATAACCATTCTCTATACTCATCAATTTTCAACCAAATATCATTGAACGCACAGTTTCTTGGAGAAAAAATACAAGCATAAAAAAAGAAGTCTTTACAGCTTCAATAAAAAATATATATAATGCTTCTATTCCTATAATTATTTTAGTGGCACAACCTATTGCATGTATTCGGAAATAAGATGACGGCATAGTGATCGGTTATTTCCAACATCAGTATTTGTGTGCAATCATTATTTTGATGGTGCCACCTTTGGGTTATATTAAGAAATAAAAGATCACAATATCAATTTTCCAGTAGTATTTTCTGATTTTCAGGAGTTTAGGGTTAAAACCAATCAAATAAGGAATTTTTAAAGATTTCTAGGAGGCAGGCGAACTGTGTATATATATATATATATATATATATATATATATATATATATATAAATATATATAAGATTTATAAAAACTAATGCATATTAAATGTAATAATAATAATACTTAGTGTGAAAAAACTTAATTATAACAGCAACTGATAGATAAATACATTTATTTATAGCGCAAATGCAGCTTATAAATAAAATGATTTCAATAACAAAAATAGTTTATGATAATCCAAGGATATAATAGACATAAATTATAAAACCTAGATAAAGCCAAAAATTAATCATTTAAGAAAGTAGCAAACAATATAAGAATGATATACTTACTAATAGGCATTAATAACAGAAAAGAAAAATTAAGGCAGTAAACACCTTGATTTTCTAATTCGTAAATAATAAAAGATGCAACAATTAAGGGGAGAATAAAAATGAAACAATGTCAAGTATCTAGAAATCAATGAATAAACAACAGGATAACAATGAGAATTTGAAAATAGAAAAATAAAAAAAGATGTAATCATGCCTATAAAGTAGAACAGCACTAGGCTTATGAGGTAAATTTAGAATAGATTCATTGTCACGGCCGAGTATCCATTTAAATTAACCAAGAAGAATGTTTGTTTCCGTAAACATAGATAGTTAATAACTATAAACTCCATTTACTCAGTCAATAAGCATAAAAAGATTGTTAAATTATTTAAGGAATAATAATCTATTTAAACTTGATTCACACTCATTAATAAGTATCAAATATAAAATTATAAATATGTATAGTGATTTAAATATAAATTCTAAATTTTTATAATTTCCATATATAGTTAGTTCTCATTCCTAAATTTCATAAAAAATCCTATTAAATTTAGAACAGTCACCAGTGACCACTGGTGACTGTTCTTATCCTACTACTGTTAGTAAATTACTACTTTATATTTTAAAAGTATTGAATATTAATCTACATTACTCTAGGAAAAATTACTTCATTCTAGGAAAAAGTAAAGAATTAAAAAATAATTTAGTTTCTACAGGTAATATTATTGGTTTTCAAACTTTTGATTTCAAAGATCTCTTTAATAACATTAATATTACTGATCTATATGATATAATTTTAGCACTATATAATGCATTTATTACTAATTATCCTGATCAAATTAAATTTAAAAATTTTCTCAAACTTCTACACTTTTTTCTATTTAACAAGTATATTTTTCAAGGTAATAAATTAAACTTACATATATCTGGTATACCACAAGGGGGTTGTAGTAGCAGTATTTTGGCTAATTTGTGCCTTTATCACTATGAACATTCTTTTACTTCTACAGATTACAAAATGCATAGATATGTCGATGATCTAATATGTTTAGTTATAACTGATAATTATCATTAATATAGATTTCCATGCTGATAATTTGGAATTATTAATTAATGAACCATCAATTAGTAATAGGGTGTGTTTTTTGGATTAAAATATCACTATTGAACGATCCAATAAGATTATCACTAATTTATATGACAAAAAAGGCAATTTAAATTTTAATATAAACAAAATATTACCATTTAATTCTTGTAACTCTATTCAATTGTTTAGAAATATTATTCTTAATCAACTCTTCAGAATCTTTAGATTATCTGATAAAAATATCATAATTTGTATATTAATAACCTTAAAAATACTAGTAAATTATACAAATATTCAGCATATTTAGTTAATGGTATGGTAAAAAGGTTAAGCTAGCTGAATATTCTTAAATTCATTCTCCTTATTATCATTTTTTAGCTTAATCATTTTCTTTATCATATTTTTACATATCATTATAATCCATTTCAATTTCTTTACTGGTTGTATTTATACTTGTATTTTAATTTTACTGGTTGTATTTATAGAGGTATTTCCTTCTTTTTCTTCTTATTAGCAAAACTGACTTTAATCTCTTACAAGTGGCAACAGTTGATTTGCAGTTTAGATTTGAGAGTAGATTTGCATTAATTATTAATTTCTTTGATATTTTTCAATCCTTTTATGCTCGTTGGCCGAATAAATGGAGTTCAGTTATTAACTATCTCTGTTTTCAGAAACAAGCATTCTTCTTGGTTAATTTAGATGAATATTCAGCCTTGACAATGAAGCTATTCTAAGCTTTCCTCCATTAAGTCTGTTCCACATTATAAGCATCATTGCTTTGTCTCTTTTATTTTTCTATTTTCGAATTCTCATTATTATTACCTGTTGTTTATTCATTGATTTCTAGATACTTGACATTGCTTCATTTTTATTATCCCCTTAATTGTTGCATTTTTTATTATTTATGAATTAGAGAATCATGGTGCCCAGATTTTTCTTTTCTGTTGTTATTGCATATTAGTAAATAAATCATTCTTATATTGTTTACTACTTTCTAAAATGATTAATTTTTGGCTTTAGCTAAGGGTTACACTTTATCTCTATTATTTCTTTGTATTATTATAAACTACTATATATATATATATATATATATATATATATATATATATATATATATATATATATGTGTGTGTGTGTGTGTGTATTATATATATATATAATATATATATATGTGTGTATTATATATATATATATATAATATATAATATATATATATAATATATATATATTATATATTATATATATATTATATATACATCCTGTATATATATATATTATATATACAGGATTATAATATACAGGATGTCCCAAAAACATTGACCTCGGCTTTTATTCCTTAATTATAACATTGACTTAGACATATATAATAACATACAAGACGTAACTTAGACATATATAATAAATTACAAAGTTGCGTAAAAAAAAGTACAGAATTTTATGAAATCGATAAAAATTTTCAAGGGAATTAAATTTTAAGAAATAAAAAATTTAAATTTTTATATGGTCCCTGTACAAAAACATTTCAAATGAGTAAAATGTGCTCTATACACAGGGGTCATACACAAATTACGAAAGAAAACAATGATTACATAAATAAATAATAATTTTCCTATTTAATGGTACAAAAGTATCTACACTGTGTAGAAATAATAACTTTACATAAAGACTACAAAGCTTGTTCAAAATGTTTTCCATCCATGCCAATACAGAGCTGCAATTGCCTGATAACACTTCTGTGCACTGGATCAAATTCTTGCTCGGTGATGTCTTGACAACCATCTTGAATGCGTTGTTGCAAGTCTGCTTTATTTAAGGGATGAGAGATAAACAGTTGTACGTAAACGACCCCACAAATAAAAATCCATAGGCATCAGGTGATTTAGGAAAAAATTCGATTGGCCCACTCAAGCCAATCTACTTGTCTGGAAACTCATTATTTAACCAATGTTTTACAACTGTAGTATGGTGAGCTAGAGATCCATCCTGTTGAAACCATACACATGTAGAAGTACGGTTAGGGGCAGTTCATCCATAAAATCAGGAATAACCACATTCAGATTCTCATTAACATATTTGTCACCCGTCAACATACCATCATACAGAATGGGTCCAAGCAAATGGTTTCTGAAAATACTACACCATACATTTACAGAAAATTGCTTCTGATGATGAATATCACACAGCACGAATGGATTTGTGTCAGACCAGATATGTTCATTTTAAGGATTTATGCATCCATCTTGTTTATTGATTTATGCATTTGTCAGTCTAAATTATGTTTTTCAGAAAAGAGGGATTTGTATCTTTCTGATTTAGAGGCCAATTACAAAAATCTAGACAACATTGATAATCTGTTGACTCCTGTCCTTGCACACCATGAATGTTAAACGGATGCCATTTATTCAGTCTCAGTATTCTCCACACAGTTGCATGTGGTAAGTTTATTTCTGAAGCAGTGGTGCAAACACTACTATGTAGATGACTGCAAAAGTAAGCCAAAATATCAATTTCTACATCAGTTGAGTGAAGTCTGGGCCTACCTAGTCCACCTACATGAGGTACGCTTCCTCTTTCAAGCACTCTGTGCACCAATCAGGACATAAATCTCCCAGAAGGATGTCAAGAATTGGAAAAAGTACATTGATATTCCCGAGCAGTTTTGTCAGCATTGTGATTGCATAAACTGTACAGCATCAGCATTTCAAAAAGTTCTTCATTGCTGTATTGCAACATACTGTCAGTACAGGTTAACTACACTCTCACAATGTAGCAGAAATGTGAAATACTTAAGGGACATTCAGACTGTTGGGCTGTGCATGCTACGCTTGCATAAGCGAAGCGATTAATCAATAGCATTAATCTTCTCATGTGATGATGCGTCTGTTGTGATTGTGTGATGCACAGATCAAAGGCAGATATTTGCATACGCATACACTTCTAAGCTGTTTTAATGTTCATTTTGATTGTGCCATTTCTAAGTTTTATTCTGTAATTAATCATGTAAAATTTTAAGGTATTTTTCAGGAAGCATATTTTTGAAAAATTGTAAATAAATCTAAAGATAAGAAGCAGATATTATTTGCCTATGATGCATTTCTGTCTTGTGACATTTGCAAAAATTACATTTACTGTAAACATTTATATTTTAATTTGTGATTAATCCCTCACCAACTTTATTTAAACATATCTCTGGGACTTTTTATGATAAAATGCTGAAATT
The DNA here is from genome assembly GCA_951213105.1 of Amaurobius ferox. Classification (NCBI taxonomy): domain Eukaryota; kingdom Metazoa; phylum Arthropoda; class Arachnida; order Araneae; family Amaurobiidae; genus Amaurobius; species Amaurobius ferox. The sequence goes on along the minus strand of OX578142.1, from coordinate 99,409,076 downwards.
TTGGACATCACCTTATTAGTGTATGGGGCACATTTTACTCATTGGAGATGTTTTGTACGGCGGATGTATAAAAATTTAAATTTTGTATTTCTTCACATTTAATCCCCTGAAAATTTTTAGTGATTTCATAAAATTCTGTACCTTTTTTTACACAACTTTGTAATTTATTATATATGTCTAAGGTTAATATTTAAGGAATAAAAGCCAAGGTCAATGTTTTTGGACACCCTGTATATATGTACATATATATATATATATATATATATATATATATATATATATATATATATATATATATACATATATATATATATATATGTATGTATTATATATATATATTATATATGTATTATATATATACAGGTTGTCCAGTACTATCAGTGCCCAATGGCTATTTCCTCAACCGTTAGTCACAGAGATATACTTCCAATTACAAAAATATTTCAAATTTTAAAATCTATTATCTTAGAAACAGTTTAAATCAATAAATGCATTCTTGAAAGAAATACGAAATATAAATTTTTATACGGTCCCCCGGTCCTACCAGTCATATATAGGAAAATCATCCTCATACAATTTCATGCAAATTAAAAAAAAAAATCATCCTTTTACGACCAAAATTCACTGAGTTATGAAGTATTAAACTTTATGACTTAAGTCGCTTTACCACGCATAAAAATGTCCCGCTTCAGGCAACCGTTAAGGGACTGTATACATATTGAAATTCCATATTCAAAGTATTATGTTTCAATTGCATTTGCTGACATAATGTCGAGAATGAAGCAAAGCTTTTTATCAAATAGTAATTCATTTAGAGGAGTATTATAGTCAGGGCTTGACTAAGATCTTCCAGGGGTCTTTCTAAGCTTTTTATTGTAAATGAGGCAACACATTATTAAGTCAATAAATGCATTTCTGTAAAAATTACGAAATTTAAATTTTTAGATGGTAATAGACTAGTACGGTAATAGAGTAGAGACCAGTTGCAGCGTACCTGCAGACAAAAATAAAAAATTATGCACATTAAATCTAAAATAATAAAGGCATATAACACCTAAAAAATAACAGATTTGTGTATAATCTCCATTTCTCAGCACAAAATGTGCTCTAACTTTAAGCAGCTATAAGTCGATCAATTTTGGTTGTAAAAGGATGGTTTTTTTTAATTTTGCATGAAATTGTATGAGGATGATTTTCCTAAATATAACTGGTAGGACTGGGATACCGTATAAAAATTTATATTTTGTATTTCTTTCAGAAATGCATCTACTGATAATCTGTTTCTAAGATAACAGATTTTAAAATTTAAAACAATTTTGCAATTGGAATTATAACTCTATGACTAACAGTTGAGGAAAGAGCCATTGGGCACAGATAGCATAGGACACTCTGTATATATACATATACAAGATAGGATCAAAAAGTTTGGAGACTGTACTGATATCGCCAACCCTGATTGAAGGAGATGAGAACTATTTTACCGTGACGTAGAGGCACATGTGATGAAAGATGTGAAAAGGAAGACGCAGGTCCACAGTGCAGGTTTTTTCCAGACAATGTGTGTCAGTGAACTGTAGTCGTTTGCATTAATCGAAAACAGAAATGGCATTTGAAGAACAACATGTGAATATCAAATTCTGCCAGAGTTTGGGGAAATCGCCAGCAGAAACATTGCACATGTTGCAGCAGGTGTACAGTGATAGAGTAATGTGTTGTGCGAAGGTGTTTTCATGGCACTCCCGATTCACGGCCGGCCATAAATCCATAAAAAACAATATGCAGACTGGGTGGCCGTCAACATCAATTACAGAGGACAACATTCGAAAGTTGGAGGAAACTGTGCATGCCCACCGAAGTCAAACTATCAACATCATTGCTGAAAAAGCAGGAATTTCATAATGGGAACTGCCAAGTTATCCTATAGGACAAAATGAACATGCATCATGTGTGTAAACACATTGTACCAAAAATGTTAATCGAAGATTAGTGTGATGACCGCATGTGGATCTGTGGAGAACTGATTGATGTTGCTGACTAAGATCCAACATTCCTTTAAAAAATTATCACCTGTGATGTTTCTTGTAAGACCTACAAACGAAACAGCAGTCCTCACAGTGGAAGTCACCATCGTCGAAGTCAAAAAGTTCCATTTGGCCTGTTCAAAGGGGAAGGTAATGCTGGAGGTGTTTTTTGAGCAGAAGGACTTGGTGCATTACGTGTTCATACTGAAAGTGGCAACAGTGAACAAGGAGAGGTACATATAGATCCTGGCTCATCTCTGAGATGCTATCGGCCGGAAATGCCCAGAACTCTGGAAAAGCAAGGGTTGGGTGCTGCAACATGACAATGCCCCTGCTCATCGGTTTCTCATGGTGCAGTCTGCACTGGCCAAACATGGAATGTCAACCCTTCCTACTCACCCGATCTCACCCCATGTGATTTTTACCTGCTCCCACATCTCAAAAACGAACTCAAAGGATGCCGTTTCAAGAGTGCATCTGAGGTTGAGGAAGCTGCGATGGCCGCACTGAAGACCATCTTGTTCAAAGGTTTCTAGGAATGTTTTCAGCAACTGTACTCGTGGTGGCAGAAGTGCATAGCTGCAGAGGGAAAGTACTTTGAAGATGGTTGTGTGTAACACATGATATTAATAAATCATATCTATCAAGTAAGCCAGTCTCCGAATTTTTTTATCCTACCTTGTATATATATATATAGCATTAGAAGTCATTGATGGTCTGCTGGTCCAAGACCAGTGGACCAGCAGATTTGCTAGGATATGACAAAATTAAAGCAAAATACCTACTTTAAAACAGGTAAAATAGATGCTTACCTTTTCTTATGCACAAAGACTCGATCTTGCTATGAATTGACTGAATCTTGCCATGCTTGACATTATCAACACTCTTTTTTATTATTTTCTTGACTTCACAAATTATACTTTGCAACTGTTCTAAAAGTAAAATTTATGTTTTAAATTTAATACAGCATATAAAACATGCCTCTTTTTCAAATGGGAAAAACATTCAATAATGATTAGATTAATTAGTTTATGATTTACAGTGATACATTTTCAAAATTATGCATCTATATATTTTTAAACATAAAAATTTGAATTATTCATTTATCTTTTATTGCAGATTTAAACATAAAGTACTGTTAGACTTATAATTATATCTTCTACAAATGTGTATGCATTTGATTGACATTCTATCTCTAAATTTTCAATAGCAATATTAACTTTCTAGTCTATATGTCTCTGAATTTTGCTACAAGCAGTCAGGTTCATTGAAAACCAGTTTACTGATTTTAACTTTGTTGGATACTACTCTATCAAATGATAACTTGACAAACATGGTTTTTCCAGCATACAACTCTGCCAAATTGGTTGTTTAATGGTTTGATTGGTATTATTTATTTTTAGGTTTAATATTTTATATAACATTGCCTGAAGGTTATTATCTTGAGCTGATGATTATTAGCTTGACTCCTCATGTTCAGTGTCAGCATCGCCACCATTACATCATGAATTGACTTATATTTACATAGCATCACATTAGAATGTGAAAGTTGTGATCAGAACATTTCATAATCCTAAATGTTTGTAAAATATTATACAAAATCTTCAATTTTACTGTAAAGAACTGAATGTTGTATATTTTTCATTCACATAATTTGAAATTAAACACAGATGGAAATGGATGTTTCAACATCACATGGCAATATAAACTATATATGTGAAATCGCACTTATCTGCAACACTATCCATCAATAAAGTGAAAATGATACAACTTAGTACTGATACTAGGTTCATATATAGAAGAAACAAAATGGCGGCCGAAAGTTCAATTGAAATTCTCTTTTAGCAGAGAACTTTTATTAAAAAATCTCTAACTTTAGGGAATTTTTAAAAAGATGACAAAAACAGGGAGATTTTCGTCTAAAATCAGGTAACTGTGAGAAACCATTAAAAACTGGGAGTTTCCCCGAAAAACCAGTAGAGTTCGCAGCTATGTTATATGTTAAATATATATGTTATATGTACATGTATTACATTTGTGTGTAAGTGTTTGTGTACATGTGTGTGTAAGTGTTTGTGTACATGTGTGTGTATATTCATGCATACATGTGCATGCGTATGAGTGTGTTCTGTATGTGTGGTCCGTGTGTTACTCAAATGTGGCCTGCAGATAAAAAAAATTGAAGACCATTGATCTAAAGCAAAGGAACTCTATGATGTCATTGGATTCAAACTTTTCTTTTTATTCTTACTTACTTTTGGGTAAATGTAATCTCAGTTTTGTATTTATAAAAACAAGTATCTTTCTTTAATATTGTAGTTATTTATTTCATAGTCATACATCATGTTAAACATTAACACTATTTTGTATGAGACAACATACTTCAAAATTTTTAGCTTTGATAGTGCTAATTCATGTGGCTATTGGAACTTTTCAATAAACTACTAATCTTGGTAATTGCACTTTTATCACATGCTCACATGCAGCTCTTATAACAAAGAATGATAAACATTTAGAATACATAAAAAGATAGATCAGTCATGTTAATTAAATATGCTGGAATTAAAAATGAAGGTAATAAATTTTATGAGTAAAAACAAAACTATATACTTTGCTCATTATGAAGTCCAAACAATTTAAGCTTGTTGGCTTCATGTTGTGCTTTCTTTTTCAATCTGCAAGCTCTAAAATGATATTAAAAACTGTAAACACTAAAACAAAATCACTTAAAACTTTGCATGCAAAATATATCTAATTTTGAAAATAATTTGTAAAACATATATGATGAACGTATGTGTATGTGCATGCACTTAAACAAAGACAAAGTGCCTCAGAAAGAGAATGAATATATTTCAAATTCTTCTAGTAAGGAAAAAATAATGATAGAAGAATACAGTTTGTAAAACTTAAAAGTAAATATTTAAAAATTCATCATGCTCCCTATTTCATTGAGCATGTCTGTATGAATACACCAGTTAGTTATACAGTAGTTCAGGCACAGTGAACCGGATTTGGCATTTTGTATCAGCTTTGACACAGAGAAGTTCACTAAATTGGAAACAATAAACTAGCATTTTGGCACAGGTAAATCACTATATTAGAGCAGTAAACTAGCGTTTTGGCATATTTAAATCGAAAAATTGCTACAACAAACTAGTGTTTTGGTGCCGCTAAATCATACAATTGCCACATTAAACTCGCATTTTAGAGCAGGGAAATCACTAAATTGCCACAGTAAACTAGCATTTTTGAGGAGATATAATATGTGAGGGATATAATATGTTTTGAGGAGATATAATATGTGAGGGATATAATATGTTTTGAGGAGATATAACATGTCAAATACCAGAAGTAAAGAAAAATGGATGCATAAAATTTTAAAGTATGTATCCTGTGGGATGTGCAAAAATCCTCCTGGTTTTTGTGAAAACATTTTAGTGATTCCTAACAGGCTATGAGCCACAGGTACACAAAGAAAATGTTGGCAGTTTTCAGGAATTCTAACGATCGAGGAGTAATTAGGATAAGAGTTCTTTGATTCTAAAGAGATCTGCCTTGCAATTGCCATTGTAGAAAAATTTCACCAACAAACATCAAATCTGCAGATTAAAATATAATAGAGCCTAAAAATTAAAAGTCTAGCTGGTAAAAGTAGTTGTTTAAATAAATAAGCCAATTGAGATCGCTAATCCAAACCCAACTTTTTAATTTCCCATCAATCCCCATCCTGTCATTGGAGTGACTCAAAATAAATACCTGTTCCTCCAAATGGCGCAAGATCGAACAGAACCTAGTCCTGAAAGCTACATTTATAAATACTGATTTTAGAGAAAAATACTTATAGTTTACAAATTTTCAGAACTTCTTACTGTTGGAAAAACATATGTATAAATATCATGATTCACGATACCCCTGAACATGTGTATTCATGATTCTTTGTGAACGACTGACTTCGTTCTCGGGCGTGAACCGCAATGTTTTTCCGACATGCAAATTCATGCAAATCGTGTGCTTGATGCATACGCAGATAATTTTAAAGCACTTCAGACCTCTTGGAATCATTCGACGAGTAGGCGTCGCTGACGACTTGTTCAGACTCAGTTTGGAGTTCTGTGTTTAAATGACCGTGTTGAGTATGACCTAGTTAATGGTCATTATACTTCATTTAAGTTAATTATTGAAGTTGCGAAAGGTGTTTGGCAGTGTTAAATTTATGTGGAATTATGCTTTCCAAAGAAACCATACTTGCCGAGTGTGACACCAGTTATGGTGGCTTCTTCAAGAGCAAGCATCTAGATTAGGTAATATATGTGTTTTCCATTACCTAGATAATCTATAGTGCTTTAAGATGGTCCAGCTAGTAACGAAACAAATGTTGAGCTCGTCAGCTCTTAACTTTTGTATATAGCACAGTTTTGAATTTACCTTATATTACCCAGTGTGTAATACATAATGATGCTTGCTTTCATTCACGCATAAAAGTGAAATGACTTTTTTTCAATTTACTTCATCGTCATGTATGCTTCTTAGCACAAGGACATTTCACACTTTGCATCTATCACTCTGCTATGTGATTTGATATGCATCAGTTTTACGCATCAAATTGAAATTTCTCTTCACATTAGAAAATTTTTTTCCAGCAGCAAAGAAAAACACTTACCCCATATTTACACCAAACATGGAATAATTAAAAAAAAGTTGAAGGAAAAGAAAAACAGTTTTGGAAGCATTTATCATAAAAGAGATAATATAATTATTCAACAATCATTCGTTTTCAGTTCTTTCTATTTTGTTCCTTTTAATGGAGGAAAGAAGTGGTGAGGGGGAAAATGTTTATTCTTTTTTCTTTGGCTCTAGATACTCAGCTTAACCTTATTTTTATAGCTAGGAAATGCACTTGGAGTTGGAGTAGATGTGGCTTGCCCAGTTTTTAACAATCATTCTTTTAAGCAAATGAACAAAAAATACGCATTACCCTAAATAAGCGCCTTTGAATGGCTGCATGAACATTTTGACCATTATGCAGCATTTGTTAATAAGCACCCACTTAGCGGATGCATAGGCTGCTCAGTTAACTTATACAATCTAGGTACACTCACACAGCTGGCATGATGCCCGCTAAATAAGCACTTTCACCTATCTTTGGCACATTGCATGGTAGAAAGACGCTTTAGCCATTATGAGGGCTTTATTAATAAGAGCCCACATAGCAGATGAGTAGGCCGCTAAGTGCCTACTCTTGAAATAAGTGATGCATTTAAACTACATATGCGGGTGTAATACATCTTACATAAGTGCAGGAATTTAAAAGGAAATAACATAAAACTGGAAGAGTGAGTGCAGGTAGTATGCGAGCAGGCTTCATTAAAAAGATAAAGAAGAAGGACAGAGTATGCCAATGAATATTGCATGTTAATAGGGTGATATGAACTCAATATGAACTAAGAAAGTTGAAAAAAGAAGGGGATTGGGGGGGGGGGGGAATTATGATGCCTTTTATTGTTTGTTATCACTAGGAAATTTTGCCTGCCACTAAGATTTTTCAATATGGCTTTGCTTTGCTTATGTTTCAGCATATTCATCATAATCAGTATTGTAGTATCTTTTTCGCTAATTTTCCCTATCATAATTACAATATTGAAAGTAGAAATCAACTTTTACTCCCTTTTTCTCATATAAATAACTTATACATAAATATAAATTCTACCAGCTCAAGATTATGGAATTGTTTTCCACCTATCTTAAAATCACTGAACTGCAAAAATAGCTATAAGAAGTACTTAAAAAGTTATTTCTGATGCAAAATAAAGTTTATTTATTATTATTTATGACAGTATAGCAATTGTCATCAGATTCCGGCAAATTTTGGAGAAAATACTTATAAAAAAATAACAGTAGATTTTAAAAATTGAAACGTTCTTAAATCCTCAAAATTAGAAAATCTCCCAATTTAACGTACTACATGTCCAGATATTTTTTGATATCATCCAGAAAGAAATCTGCCATATTGTGTACTTTTTCTTCGATCCAAACAATCCAACCTACACGAAGGTTTAAGGTATCTGTTTGGATGGGAAAGTGCCACCCAATTTAGACAGGAAACCAGTGGGGATGGCATCAACAGGGACTGTATACTGTATACTTCCCTATCATCTGTATACTTCCCCTATCATCTGTATACTTCCCCTATCATCAACCTCATAGAATGACTTACGGACTCACATATTTAATATGCCTATACTCCGCATGAACACGGGGACAGTTTGGGCAGAGACGGAAATCAAACTTGGGTCGTCCAAGTATAATCCCCATGCACTAACTACTGTCCCACCCCCATATCTCTTGTACTTGGAAAATTGTAAGCACTCACGAATCAATCTCCGGGTGTTGGGGAGCGTCAGTTATTAAGGGACTGCCCCAAACGGAGTACTATGCCTGAGCAGAAGGCAAATAGAAAGAATTTGCAAAATGAGCTTAATGAGAGCCAGTGCATGAAAGGCAAAGTCTCCCGATTCGCGAAGAGAGAGGGGGATTGATGAGCATTAGTTAGTGCAGGGGGGGGGGGGGGGGGTTATTACATATGTGTAGCAGCTGTGAAAGAATTATTTAAGAAAGAGTTTTTAAGTTCTGCAGTATGTCTTATTGGCCTTACTAATACTTATACTTTGAGGACGGAATGCAGGAGTTCGTGAACCAAGATCAAGGGGCTGCAGAACTTTAGAGAACATGAAGCAGATTCTAACGGGCATATTATACCTGCACAGTAGGCAGGAAGAAAGATCTCACAAAGCAAATTCCGGCATTTTAGTCATATTCGTACCTGTAAGTTTAAAAGTAATATCAAGCCGGGGTGTATATTGTTCCCCCTATTTTTTTCCTGAAAATAGTCATAAACTTTATATTGACAGTATTGGACACACACTATTGGCATTAAATTATCTGAATATGCACGTGATATTAAGAAAAAGATAAGCTTTCCACTACATTATCTGAAATTGTTATTAATGGTAACTTTATACCAGTTTTCGACAGAACCTTTCTTTTAACTAATTGTAATAATCCACAAAATATTTTACTTCTTGAATCCTTTTTTATTTATACTGCTCACAACTGAAATCACAACACCACGAAGAAATTGATGTATCCTTATGAAAGTTACAGAATATAATTGTAACATGGAGATGTGCGAATGATCAAAAAATCATACCTGGAAAATGAAAGCATGACACTTTATTGACATTAGATCAATATGGAATAAGCCCACCACGAGCGGCTATGTAGGATTGAATACAATGAGGCATCCCATCAATGAGATGGTCAATGGTGTGCTGAGGGATCGCATTCCTCACAGCATGCAATTGAACTTGCAACTGAACATGGTTTGCTGGAATTGAGAGTTCTCTTAATCAGCGACCCATGATGTCCCAGATATCCTCGTTTGGTGATAAATCTGGAGAATATGCTGGCCAGGGCAGGATATGAAAACTTTATAGACTAGTCATAGTTACCTGTGCAGTATGTGGCCTGGCATTATCCTGCTGAAAAAGCAGTCCAGGCCTGGTTGACAGATTTGACTGTACAACAGGTCTCACAATGTCAGCGACGTATCGCTGTGCCTTGATACTGCCAGAAACGTGGACCAAAGGCATTTGTTCACCAAATGTTATACCACTCCAAACCATAATACCACTTAGGGGGTCTGTGTGATGACTGATAGAAAAAGCTTCCTGGTGGCATTGTTGAAAGCACTGCCATACATGAGTATGGTCATCTGGCATGCCAAAACAGAATCGTGATTCATTCGTGAACAGAATGTTTCCCCATTCTGTCGACCAATTGCATCTCATTTGACACCACTGGAGGTGACGTAACTGGTGAGGACGTTGAAACGGTAGATGTCAAAAAGGTCATCTACCTCAGAGTTCTGCATCATGCAAATGGTTTTGAATTATTTGCTTCGAAACTACATTACCTGCAGTGTAGGATAAATGTCATAACACAGCTGCTGTGGTAAACAGCTCCCACGCAACGCTTCTCAGAAGCATATGATCTTCACATGGTGTGGTACACCTGGAAGCTCAGCTCCACTACTTGATCTTCGTGTCGTTTCATTGTATCTCACGAACCGTAACACACACCATTGAACTATGCTCATATCATGACCCAAAAGCTCAGCGATCCTTCGAAGGCGCATTCCACCCTCACGTAAAACAATGATTTGTTGCCGTTCTGTTGACGACAACTGAATGTATGCAGTACGTCAAAGTACTCTTGGCATATTGTGATGATTTTTATAATATGAAGCCAATGACGCTACAATTTAGCTGTGATATCGCTCCTCCTTGACCTGACGGTTTTATACTGCTTGACAAGATGTTACATCACTATGCATAATGAAACTGTGATCATTTGCATATTTCATCTAGCTGTTTCCATTGCCTGATTTACACGAGCTACACTAACAACTTTATGGTGTTGTGATTTCAGTTGTGAGCAGTGTATATTTATTATGACTCTATTTGTAATTTCGACACTGTTCAAAACCTCAGTTTCACGTGGAGTCTCATTCTCGACTCCTTGAAAGTTAAATCATTGTCGGAATTTTTGGATATCAAAATTTGTTATTCTTATATTTTATTTTTGCTGGGTCAATTTTATAATTAAATGCTTTTCTTCCAATTTTTTCCTTTTACTAATCTGGCAATTCATATATAAATTTTGTTCGCAGAGTTTTGACTGGGTATAAAAGCCAATATATCTTGTTCTTTCACAATTACCTTTGAAAATAGACATTTGACATCAGAAAGTGCTTGGCTTTTTAATGTGGTTTTAATCTTGTTTAGTGTGATCAAATAAAGAATTTTATTATAAAGTTTTTATCTTTTAAATGTTTAATGACTTTTAAATGAAATGCTGTGTCAAATTACAAATCTAAATTATAATTTTGCTCATGTTTTATGGTAGTAAAAATTATAAATCTTACATAATGAAGGATAATGTCTGTGTGTGCAGTCTGTAGTGTGAGATCTAAGAGTCGTATGATCATGAAATTTGGTACAACAGTACTTCTTAGTATATGCAGGTGTATCTCGATGGTATTTTTTTTTTAATTTCGAATAACTTTTTCAGTTATCTTATGTTTTAGTCTGATATTTAAACAAATCAATTCCTTAGCAATCTAAAATATTATCACAGTTTCCATCTTGACACCATCTGAAAGAAAACCTTTTTCTTTCATACAAACTTTGACTGTAGTCCATATGATGAATAGACAAATTTTAATGAATTTTTAAAAAATATATACTTTTCATGCATTTTTAACCACTCTGATTTTTATATTATGATATATCAAAATTGACCTGATCAATGTTCATTTTTTCAGCAACTGCTTAAAATACAGACTATTTCAGAAAAAAAAAATAATTTCATAAATCCATCTGTTGATTAATTATGAATTTTTTTATCTGAGGCAAGTCTGATGTTTTGAATTAATCTAGCAGGCTGCGCATCATGCAGTAGGTCGAAACATATGAGAATAATGGACCAGACTCACTTTGATTAGGGGAGTGACAGGGTGTGCATAAGAGGGGAGTTCTCGCCCACAGAAAGATTTCCTCAGAGGTATTTCTTATATTTTCTTTGGACATTTCCAGGAAACCTGATTTCAATTCAAACTGATTGTATGCTTTATATATATATATATATATATAATTTTTTAGATTAATAAATTCAATTTATCACTGCTTTAATTCTGGGGCAATGCTGGGTACATTTTTTTGATATTAAAACATGGTGATATTTAGCTATGGTAATAAAATATAAATATAAAAAAGCTGGTAACATTTACTCTTTTGAGGTCCTTAAAAACTACCTATTTTTGAATTCTTAAAAAATTCATAAGCTTGAGAGCACAAATGCACTCTACTATATTGGGCATGAAAACACATTTTAACTGTTGTAGATGTTTTGCTCTCCATTCCATGCAGTATATTATCTTAGACAGCTTCAGATATTTACAGATGAAGTAAAAGTTGACTGGAGAAACCAACTAAGCAATGAAAGTGTTATAAACTTCATGATAATATATTTGGACAAGCCTGACATGGAAGCTTTTGATACTGTAACTGCTGTATCCCTCTGGATAAAATGCGGTGCAAGACAGACAAAAAAAAAAAAAAAAAAAAAAAAAATTATGAATGTTGCACAGAAATAGCAACAAACTGCATAAAATGGACAAATATGAGTGAAGTGAAATCAGAAACTATTTAACTTGAGACAAAAAATTAAAATTATCAAAAATTCATAGAAAATACATAAATTGCTAAATTCTTAAAAATTCAAATAAACTTTGCATTATTTTCCCCTGTTTAAAAATTTTTTAATTAAATATTCAGCTAAAATTAGTGGTAAATAGTTTTTGTTTAGATAACCGGGCTCTTCCACATATTTTTTTGCTAAACAAGCATGTTTTGTTAAATCTGTAACTGTCTCTGGTATCAAAACCATTGAATTTCTTTTACAGATTTTTGGTCTATTAAAACAACTAAACACTTCTTGACTTTGTATATAAAAGACAGAGTGCATCATACTGCATACAAGACCTGAATAATGCATACAAGATATGAAAAATACATACAAGATCTGAAAAATAATAACATTTATGCCAATACTCAAAAGATATTACAAAAAATGAATGATACTGGGTTCAATCAACATTTTTTTACTAGTTTTTTTATAACTGTGTTCTACTGACTAGTTTTATTTCCTCATTAATTGAAATATATCTGCTCTTTCTTGGACACTCTGCACTGAAGGATAATTAACTGACACTAATGAATAATAAAATAAAATTAGTAGCAATCAATATAATTTTTACCTAGATGCTAACTTGTTCTTTTCTTTCCTAGATTTTGATCTTGCATGCAATGGTAACTCATTAGCAGGAGCCAAACCTTCTATCACTGATGTCAGTTTCTTTAATTCTAAACCAATAGTATATAGTTTCAGTGGATTTGGTGTAAGATCATTTCCGTCACCTCGCCTAGCTTTTCCAGCATGTTTAATACCTTCAGTAAGATAATCAGAGGCAAAAACTGGATCAGATATACCAGGGAAATTGTTTGTTGCAGATTTTCCATCTAATTTCATTTTTGGTGCTTTTGGTCCTTTTGATTGAATGTTATATTGCCAGAAATAACGGGATTTTTTCTTTTGTAGCAATAAGCTGTTAGTAGAAGTTTGCTTGGATGAATAAACTTTAGTTTCAACTTCAGAATCTTCATCTAAAGACATAAAATTTGTTCAGTGAAAAAATGTAAAAAGTACTATAACATATTAAGTATATAAAAAGATACATATGATTTAATATCTAAATAAAATTCATGGTAGCTACATTCATTTTACATAACGATGTTGAGTTATAACATACTTCTGAATCAAGAGACTGTTTAAAATAAATCTTGAGTGATTTTTGGACCTTTTTATATTTTAAAAATTGACTCTTGACAAAATACCTAGTTTCCAAAAAATAACTCACAATGAAATTTCAACCAAACTAAGACTTCTTAAATTAATCAAAGACATAACATTAACTTTCCAATAAAATTTACCAAAGTACATTGAGGAGTTTACTGATTTATATAAAATGTTTTACTGAATAACAATATTTCCAAATTTGCAGAATTTTAAATATTTATAGGAAATGTCTCATTACTCTTTCTAGAATTACCTGAGATGGAGACATACTTCAAAAATGCATGACACTGGCCAAGTGCATTCCTTTGCAATAAAAATAATGCAAAAAAGTAGCACTGATCACACCATTAAAACTCAATATTAAGAGAGGATCCTTTTTTAAACACTATATAAAGTGTGAAAACCTTCAAAGAAAAACTAGAATATATACCTAAATTTAAAATGAAATGAATCGCTCGATTTTAATAAAATAAAGAGATAAAAGAGAGACAGAGAATCCCAATTTTTATTAAATTCCTCAGACATGACCTTTATTAATGTACCCCAGAAATCTTCACTTCTATTCAACATAATCCTGATTTATATTTTCAAGTTGTTTTATGTTTACCTTAGTAATAAATGCAGTAGAATTAGGTTTTCTTGTTTAGCAGTATATGGGTTAATACATGAACATGTAAACAGCATACACAGAAATCTCCCAAATGTATATACAGGGGTAGACCAATTAATATGGTGCCTGAGTTTCCCAAGTTCAGGAACCACATCGTACATGCAACAAGGTATTATGCGAAAAAGCACTGGCTCTTGAAAATTTTAGAGTTATATCTAACCCTGTGTTTATATATATATATATATATATGAGGGCTAGTCAAAAAAATAATGAGAATGAATTTATTACTCATGAAATATATTTGAGAGAGTCTATCTTCATATGTTCTTTTTCGAAGTAGTCACCATCAACTGCTATAAATTTGATCCAACATGTCTGGAACTCCTAGATTATGTGCTTCAACAAATTATTTTACATTGTCTTTGAAACTGCCTTCACCTTCTTCAAAATGGCCACTGATGAATCGAAACAGTGGCCTCAAAGCTCTGATTTTAGAAGAGGGAATAAAAAAATAGGCACACGAAGCTAGATCTGGGTTTATGGAGGGTGTGGCACATATTCTATTACTTTTCAAGCCAAATATTGGGTAACAATGTTGCAAACGTGAGGGCGTACATTATTGTGATGGAAGCATAGGCGCCGAGTTTTCAAAATCTCAGGGGGGGCACAATCCAATAAAGTTATACAACAGATTCACAAAGTCGATAAAGATATAACAACTTACAAGACCTCCTTGAAAAAAGCAAGCAAATGTCTGTTAGATGACTACAATTGTTGCGAGGGCATTATAAGCTCTACTTGAGGCCAAAAGAACAGTATGCGTCCTTAACAACTGCAAAAAACGAACTGCCCAACGAACGACAATAGTGGTTGTTAAGCGAGCATACTGTTATTTTGGCCTGAAAAAGGGGGCTAATAATGCCATCGAAGTAACTGTAGTCACCTAACTGACATATATATGCTTTCATCGAGGAAGTTTTGTAAGTTATTGTCTTACAAACAGGAGTTTGGGAATGAGATAATAGATTAAGTCATGGGGATTGTACTCTGAGGACCCGAGTTCGATTTCTGGTATTGTCTAAACCAGCCATACTCAACCTGCGGCCCACCGAGCTTTTGTTAGTGGCCCATTAAAGGCAGTCTACGAATTTGACAAATTTATTGAAAAACAATATACACCTGGAAGTTATTTTTAAAGAAAAGAGAGAGAAAAAGGAGTACGCCGAATTTTGCGAAATAGTGCCTAAACAGTATAAGGCTGTACAAAAATGTGCTCAAATTTTGCTCACATTGTTCGCATCAACAGATCTTTGTGAATCGTCCTACTCGAAAATGAAATATGCAAAGAATATATATAGAAACCGGCTTACTGATTCTTATTTGGATGACGTTTTAAGAGTAGCATGTAGCAGTTACAAGCCTGATCTAAATAAGGTTTTTAAAAAGAGTTCACAATATCAGTGGTCTCATTAGTTATATTCCTTGATAAATAAATACTTGGACTTATTTACGTTTTTTCATTAATCCTTATGTTGCGGTCCGTGCCAAATAGCTGTCATGTGTATGTGGCCCAAGAAAAAAAAAGGTTGAGTATGGCTAGTCTAAACTGTCCCCGTGTACGAGCATGTTAAATTTATGGGTTTGAAAGTCCTTTCGAGCGGTTGGCAGTAAAGGAAAGATGGTCGGTCCCTGTGGATATCGCCCTCACTAGATTCCAGTTTAAGTGGTCTAAACAGATATCTTACACATTCGGGTAGGTCGGAGGGTCTGGGTCGAAAGAAAGAAATCAGCAGTTTTATTTATTGTACGATAAATATTTGTAATCTTTTAGGCATACCTCACTCTAATTTACCACTTATAAAACTTAAGTTCTTTGACTCCTGAACTCACTCCCTTTTTGACGTACCAGATGACATCATCAATTCATTGCATTTTCTTCCTTCGAGGATCAATTAGGTGTTGAAAGTGAAAGGGGGGCTACTAGTGCTTGTAGCATTGCCACCGATGGAGGTAACACTTGTAGTCCCCCTAGCAAGAATTCGTCACATTATACTTTTCAACATAATGTTGATTACCCACACCAGACCCAGATATGATCGGTGGGATCTCCATTGAGATTTCCCGATGGGCCGGGGCCATTGCATTTAATTTTTTCCATAATGCATATGATGGGCCTAAAGGGGCGATCATGCCCCGTTTTTCTTGGGCCAATCTCGGAGCTAGTATCCGGGCCTGCACCACACCCACTGGGAGTAAAAAATTATAAAGTTTCAAAACAATAAAATCAAAAACAGTAGTTATGATATGTAATGAAACCTTAAGATTTCGTCGCATATAAACTTATATGAATTTGGATGTCCATCCCATCATGTGAGCAAGATATGTAAAAATAAGTTTTATTAAGAAAACATAAGCGTATAAATGAAAGGCTTTTAGAACACCAACAGAACTAGCAACACTTTTTGCCAAACTGGGATTTTTCCACCAAATAATACTTAAATGTATGCAGCAATTTCTGGAAAAATCCTAATTTTGTTAAAATTATAGCATTGTCATGTTTCACTAATCTTTTTAAATGAAAGATCTAATATAGTTATATTATTTAATTAAAAAACACACCTATCAGTATAATTTCATAGAATTCGATGCGCAGAGACATTATAACATATATACTTGCCAGTGTTGCTCTTAAATCAAAATCTGCATCTTTAATATATGTAGGTCTTTCAGCAGTTTGGGGATTTCTCACGCAAAAAGAAATCTTTGCTGTTTTAATTTAAATTTATCCATGAGAAATAAGTATGTTTATATTTAACTACAAATCGAAATCTAACCTTTACGAATAACACAAATACATTGCGTTCTTTTTTCATCATAGACCAAAATGAAACCTTTATTAAAAGAACCAAACCATCACACTGCCTTCAACACCACAACCACAAACATCACTCATCTGACATCACACCAGTTGAACATATGCCAAGTCCTCCTACAAAACGCAACCATTTTTCCTAAGAGTCCGATACTTTCCATTTTCTCATAATTTATAATTCTAGTCTTCTGGTTGGTCTCAAATGACTTTGGGCTGTTGGCTGCTAAACGTTCAGCGCTCACCAAGAATAAAAACACACGCAGGGTTTACAGCTTCAAATGGAATGGATACCACATGTAAAGACGGCACTGTACTGGTATATAGAATCGAGGAGTAATTACAGATAAGATCTCTTTAGGCAGACCAAATAAGTCATCTTTACTTCGTGGTTATCATTTATATTTGTTACTGGAGGAAGACAACTATTTTTTGGAAATGACAATCCTATAGCTGTAAATATTCTGTTTCTCTTTGAATTAGGTGGTCAGTCATAAAAGTTCTGGTAACCAGGTGTTTTTGTCATTAGCAAAAACATGTTTCCTGGGAGAAAAGAGGAGCCTGGTTTGTGTGCGATATAGTTTACGGCTCTATGGTAAGGAAGATGTGAACAAGACTGAACTGAAATGTGACATTTACGTTGATAAGATTTTCTTTTAATTATTTTTATGTTTAAAAAATTTCATTTTCTGGTATTTAGTAAAATATGAAGTTAGAAAAAATCTTGAAATTTCCCAGAGAGGGCAAAGCCCCCCTCTGAAAAAGTTCAGCAGGAGCTCGTGCCCCTGTGCCCCCCATAGTCGGCGCTTATGGATGGAAGTACCAATCAGATGCATGCAGCTCAGGTTGTTCTCGTCGGATATGTTTGGTCAAGGTCTTCAAAACAGCCACGTAATGCTGGCCAGTAACAGTAACAATTGTGTGCTCAGGCACTACATGTTAATAAACCATTCCATGATAATCAAAAAAAGATATAACCATTACTTATCCTGCAGACTTTACAACTTTCATGAACAGATACCATTCTCCATAGGCGAAAAAAAAACTCATCATGTATTTGCATTTTATTCCAGTCAAATGCATTGTCAGATTTACTTACAATTTTTGTCCCCCAAGCAGACGATATCCAAGCTATTTGCAAAGCTTTATTTCACTGCCATATATCATCTGCATTTTAAAAAATAAATTCATTGTCAATCTTTTTTGACTAACCCATATCATACACACACACACACACACACACACACACACACACATATATATATATATATATATATATATATATATATATATATATTTCATAAATACCGTAGCTTGCTAAAAATATGAAAGATACTATGCAAATATGAATATGTAAAGAAATTAAAGATATTAAGAAAAAAGAATGATAATGCAAAATACATTTAATTTATTGCATAAATGCAGCTTATAAATAAAATGATTTCAATAATAATAATAATTTGAAAGTCCAATGAAAGAAAAGTGAGAAGCTGTAACTCAATAAACCTAACTTTCTAAAACACCCACAAAATAAAAGTATAAAACAGCAAATCTTCAATCAAATGGAAAAAAATACAAATAACGAGTCATCAAGTTAAAGAAAATCAACAAATTTTAATGGTATCAAAATGATAATAGAAAAACATAAAAAAATCATGCATTATTGCTATACACATGGACAAGGGCTAGGCCTTAAAAATGGACTTGTTTACTTCACAAAACTCTTCTTCTGGTTCAAGTATTTTGATGAAGCAAACACAAAAAATGTATGTTTCTGAAGAAATAGATAGATTTCATTGGCCTTAGACATCTATATAAATAAAATTGAAAATCTGTCTGTCTGTTTGTCCCATCATCACGGGAGAACGGCTGAACCGAATTAGATGAAATTTTGTGGGTAGCCTAGAAATAGCCCCACTTAAAATTTAGTCCGTGTTTTGAGTTTCTACGACCAGTGGTTCTCGAGATATTAGTAAAAAACGAAATTTTCGTTTGTCTCATCATCACGGGAAAACGGCTGAACCGAATTTAATGAAATTTTGTGGATAGACTTGAAATAGCCCCCCATAAATTTTGTCCAAGTTTTGAGTTTCTAAGACCAGGGGTTGTCGAGATATTAATGAAAAACGGAACTTTTTCTTAGGACATCTACTCTCCAACTCCGTGGTTTATCCAAACGGAAAGGATGAAAATCGTTTGTTTTAAACGCCAAAATGAAATAAAACTTTATTTCTGAGTTTGGTGCAGGATTTTTGCATTAATTAGTCACTATAGGAGAACATAAATTGTTTGAAACATGAATTTAAATGGAAAAATCTACCTCCATGGTTCATCTCTCACAAGCTTTTACTCATCGATGTAAAGTATAAAGAAATCAAAATGGCTATTTAATTTCGCATTTTATGAGGAAGATTCTATCTTATATCATGTTGCTCGGCAACGGAATGAAATTAAATGTGTTGTTAATATCAATTATTATTTTTTTTATTTGTATAATAAATAAATGGATGTAAAAATATATTTTGTAAATTCGGTAATATATATTTTGTAAATTTGTAATTCGGTTCGATTGTTCTTTTAATTATATTGCGGACTGCGTACATCACTTTCATTTATTTTAGCAAAGAGGTTTCAAGCCCATATATTGTGTTTAGCTAATAAACTCATATATTGTGTTTACCCAATAAATTCATTTAGCCGATTGTTGAAGCAAAAAAAGAGTAGAACGGGTGTATGTATCTTCTAATACAATTTTACTGTGTTTATTTAGAATATACAAACGGGATCAGGATATTTTATTCTTCAGATCTGCAAATTCAGAGCTACGAATTTAGAGGAATATCTCTAAATAACTTGGTAACTTTTCTTAAACTTTACCAAATTAGTGGAAATGTCTCCAAATTGATAAAAATGACCCAAATCAATGAAATTAAATTTGTTTTTTTAGAATAAAGTACTGAAATGATGTTTCTGTAGCATTTGTCGGTCAGTCCATCCATCCTACTTAGTAACACATTTAAGGAATTTTTTTAATATCACCAAATTGGTAAAAATATTTCTAAATCCATAAAAATATCATGAAATTGATAAAATCGCGCTTAATAAATGAAATTAATTGTGTTTTGTTAGGGGATAGTATTGTGATGATGTTTCGTCAATTTGTCGCATAATGGGATTATCAGTTCTACAGTCCCACTTGGCGATAAATTTGGCGATTTTTTAAGTTATAGCTAAATTGACGAAAATGTCGCCAAACCTTCCATGGAGATTGCATTATTCAGATGATATGATTTCCATCAATTTATTTAAAGCAATTGATATCATGTCGCTTAGCAACGGATCCAATATGTTATGTGGCATATGATTTTTATTAAATCTTTTCCGATTTGAATAGTAAAAATATGTATATAAAATAAATTTCATTGACATTGAATTTTTGACTGGATAATATCAATTACGGTCTTCAGGTTTAAACATCATTATTATTGATATTTTCGGGGACTGTTGATTCAGGAATTACTGATATTTTCAAATTATTATGGAATTGTTTTATTATGACGAAAATTGTTGAAACTCATATATAGTACGTTGTACGAGTAATCTTCTACAAATGCATGGGTATATCTTCCAATCTACGAGAATATAAGTAGTACAGGTATATTGGCATATATTTTGATATATATTGGCACATATTCGAATCAATTACGACCTTCTGGTATTAAGATTACGGGGATTTTTGATACTTTCAATTTTTTATGTCATCTCTTTTATTTTGGCAAATATTTTTGAGACTCATATTGCAATACGGGTAAACTTCTACTAACACACTGGCATATTTTCTAATCTGCGACAATATAAGTAGTACGGGGTTGAATATATTGATTCAATTCCTTTTTTTTTTGTAAATTTGCTTACAAAAGGGGCCAGGATGTTTTATTCTTCAGATCTGCCCGTGAAGATAATTTTGCATAGTGAGAACAAATATTCTTAAACTTCTCTTTATGAGCAATAAATTTAATATTTTAACAGAATTTGCACATGATTGCGAATTATAAATTTCTTTATATAATATACTCCGTACGAAGAACGGGTATGCTGCTAGTATATAATAAATTACAAAGTTGCATAAAAAAAGGTACAGAATTTTATGAAATCGATAAAAATTTTCAGGGGATTAAATTTGAAGAAATACAAAATTTAAATTTCTATATGGCCCCCGTATAAAAATATTTCCAATGAGTAAAATGTGTCCCATACACTAATAAGGTGATGTACAAAATTTCAGCATTTTATCATAAAAAGTCCCAGAGATATGTTTAAATAAAATTGGTGAGGGATTAATCACAAATTAAAATGTAAATGTTTACAGCAAGACTGATGATGCAACACAGAAATGCATCATAGGCAAATAATATCTGCTTCTTATCTTTAATGGATGGAAAACATTTTGAACAAGCTTTGTAATCTTTGTGTAAAGTTATTATTTCTACACACTGTAGATACTTTTGTACCAATAAATAGCAAAATTATTATTTATTTATGTAATCATTGTTTTCTTTTGTAATTTGTGTATGAGCCTGGAAACGTGATTTACCGACATGGTTTTCCCTTCTGAGAACCCATGTCAATGCATCCAAAAGTGGTTTAAGTCAGCATTTTTGTCTTTTCATATCTCTGGGACTTTTTATGATAAAATGCTGAAATTTTGTATATCACCTTACTAGTGTATGGGGCATATTTTACTCAATGGAAATGTTTTTGTATGTGGGCCGTATAAAAATTTAAATTTGTATTTTTAAAAATTTAATTCCCTTGAAAATTTTAATTGATTTCATAAAATTCTGTACCTTTTTTTACGCAACTTTGTAATTTATTATATATGTCTAAGATCAATATTTAAGGAATAAAAGCCGAGGTCAATGTTTCTGGGACACCCTGTATATGTATACACTTATCCCCTGATTTACACAGAACTTGTTTTACACGATTTCGCTTTTACACGGTTTATAAATTAACAGATTTCAAAAAATTAATAAAAATGTATATTCCACTCCATATACGCCTATACAAAGATTTGATGACATTTTTGAATTTTATTCCTTTGGTAACACTGATGAAAACAACAGGGGATTCCCGGTGTTGTAAAATATATACATTTAGGGGAATCCCCGTAATAGGGGAATCCCCGTATGTATTTCACAACAGTAAAGCTATCTGGTTCATGCAAGTACATAGTGCAGAAACAGTTTAGCAGCAAAGCTTATATTATTGTGAGTTTATCTTTTGAACTGGTAAGTTTTCAACATTTATAGTTTTTCTTGCATCTTTATAGTTTGCGTAAATTTGTTAAGGTCCTATAATGTCAAAGGATTTGAAGAAAAATCAAATGAAAAGTTATTTCTTTAGAAACTAAAATTCAAATATTAGACCGCCTACGTAATAGAGAAAGAGTAACGGATGTTGCTAAATTTTACACCATGAATGAAGCCACAATAAGGACAATAAGAAAAAATGAAGACTCCATTAGAAAAAGTGTAGCAGCTGGAACCTGCAGCAGTATGAGTACGACTTCATATGTTAGAGATGTCCCAATGGAAAATATGGAAAAAGCCTTAGTGATATGGATAGAAGACCAAACTCAAAAACGAATCCCGATCGATACCAATGCTGTTACAAATAAAGCTTTGAAGATTTATCAATCACTTATAAATCAGTAGCCGTCGACTTCGTCCGATGAAAAGAAGGTATCTTTTTCGGCAAGCCATGGGTGGTTCGAGAGATTCAAACAAAGACATTCTTTACATAATCTGAGAATGAAAGGTGAAAGTGCATCAAAGTGCATCTACTGATTCGGATGCAGCACAACAATATCCAGCAAAATTTGCTGAAATCATTGCCGCTAACTCCTACACTTCTGATCAGGTTTTCAATGCTGAAGAGTCTGGATTATTCTGGAAAAAAATGCCGGAAAGAACCTTTATAGCCAAAGCTCACAAATCAGCTAGTGGTCATAAAGTAGCGAAAAGTCGTATAACAGTTCTTTTCTGTTGCAATGCTTCTGGCGATTATATGATGAAACCATTGGTGATTCACAAATGAAAATCACCACGATCATTCAAAGGAATAAATATCAAAAGCCTTCCCGTCTATTAGATGGCTAATAGAAAAGCATGGGTCACTGCCATAGCTTTCAATGAATGGTTCCATAACTTCTTTGTTCCAGATGTCAAAAATTATTTAACTAAAAAGGGATTGCCTTTGAAGGCTCTTCTATTAATTGATAATGCACCAGGTCATCCTCCAGATTAACAATACGAAAATGTAAAAGTTGTTTTTTTACCAAAGAATACAACTTCCTTATTACAGCCGTTAGATCAAGGGATAATTTCGACTTTTAAAGCATTGTACATCAAGCAAACTTTCAGGTATATCTTAGAACAATTGGAGAATGATGAATCTCTTACTCTGATGAATGCTTGGAAGAAATTTACAATTTTAGATTGTGTTAAGCATGTTGGACTGTCATACACTCAAATCAAACAGTCAACGATCAATGCCTGCTGGAAAGCAATATGGCCGGATGTTGTTGAAAGTGGAAATGATAAATCACCAATAGAGCATGAATATTCTCAGATCGCTGAGTTGGCCCGACTGATAGTACATGAAAATGATGACAGTGATTAAACTTATAATTAATTCTTAAGGGTCTTTTTGTTTTTTTTTGTTCTTTGTTCCTAATGCAAAATAAATTAAATATGTCATATTACTACATTCATATGTTTGTTGTTTTATAAACTAAGTATAATTTTAAGTTTTCTAAGATGTCTTACTTTTTTACTTAAATAAATGACTAAATCATGCACATTATGGGATTATTTTCGTTTTACACGATTTTACTTAGCAAAATCCAAGATTTCAATTTACACGGTTTTGTGCAGAACCTATCTTCCGTGTAAATCGGGAGACAGGTGTATATATATATATATATATCATGAGTTATCTGTCTTTTATAGTTTTATAATTTTGCTACTAAAATTTTCAACAAAATGTTTATTAAATGCAAGATATTTTATTACATTTGTGCAACTACTGCAGAAAATAACTAGAAAAACTCCAACTAATAACTAATATTTCACTATTTCAAATCTGTGGCCACAATTGTCTATTTCTCCTTTTAAAAAACATGTGTGATTGCATTACACAAAAGAATTCTATTTTTCGTCACAATAATAGACAATGTCTCTAAACGTATGTGTGCATTGGTGCTCTGGAAAATTCAAGCAATCCACTGGTATGAAATTGTTACAAATATACTTGTGGATAACTCCTGAGATATTCTGATGTGATTTTTAAAAAAAAAATCAATTTAGTTTTATTTATTTTCTATCAAATTGGAATTTCGAGTAATTTACACATCAATTTGTTTGTAGATATTGGATAAATTATAAATATCTTAACACTATCCCAAATTTTGCAATATGCTCTTTTCAATAAACTTTCTTCAGAACACATTTTCCAGATTTTTGATGATTTATTAAAAAATATATGTTTTGAGAAAAAATATTATATTTTTAGTCATGTTTAGACAAAATTCATTCCTTATATCTCAACATTACCTAAATTAAAAATTCTATAATCATGAAATTTGATAAACTTCAAGCTGTAAGACTCTTTCATACCTCTATTAAAAATATATATTAATATTAGGATGTCCCAATGCTAGGAATTTTTTAAGTTCAATGTAGTGGATATACATTATGACTTCCAGTTGTGGACATAAATTGTGACATGTTGTTAGAAATCAGCATGTACTTATTAATTGAATTTTATATGAAAATGCATAAAACATATGTAATCTAACTTTTACTATTGCTATAAATTGCAATATTAAAATTCCAAATGATCATACAGTTCAAAGTTCAGTAAATTTTATAAACTGGATCAAACGATGGAAATGGACTACAGCATTGATCTTGTTATCCACAACCGACTATCATTTAGTAAATATATACAATGACTTGGTATAATTTGCCCCTGAGAAGCAGTTAGCAACTTTGGACAATGGATCATTGACTACCAACTAATGAGTATGCTGGGTGCGATGTTCGGCTTTTACATAGCTCTGCAGATCTGGAGAACAATAATCAATATTGTAGGATCAAAAAGAGCAGATGCAAAAGGCCAAGTAATGACTGTGCTAGACTACACATGCCTTGCTATAAGAAGACATTGATGTGGTTTTAAGAAAAGTCATACCATATTACTTATACTATAAAGCCATACTGCAATGAGACTGTGGTCATTTTTGTTGTAAAGAATGATAATTGCACTGGAAAGCCATACCTACCAACCAGGAAATATGTACATTAGTAAAACTTCCATGTTATGCCCACCAAGCCTCCGAAAAAAAAAAGAACCAAAAATATCTATACATTTGAAAGCTTTCATAGCTATTTTTAACATTCTATCATCAAAGACTTGCTCATAACATGTTTTGCTTGTTTGTTTTATCATAACACATCATAACGCCCAAAATGGGAAATGTTAGTCATTTCAACAAACTTCACAGAAGCCAAACTTCTTGTCTTGAAGACAATGTAAGGAAAGTCTTGTATAGAACTGGATTTAAAAGTTTGAAATAATATGATTTAGCTTTACTTAAATACATTATTGCATTATCAAGAAATTCACCATCATTAAATAGTCTGCACAAAAAGACACAAGATTCAAAATGTGAGCAATCCAATCCCTCCACAAGGATTCCCCACACATGTACAGATCAAGTGCGATCAGAGCGAATTCCTATTGGTGCTAGCAGTTTAAACAATTGAAAATACCCAAAATAAATGTATTACAATCAATTTAAAAAACATTAGAAATGACTGTAAATGTTTATTACCTAAAAAGTTGACTATCATATACTTGGAATAAAAGTTAACAATTGCTGGCAAAGGCAATGAAATGTGCATGTAATTTACCCCTTTGACGTCATGAGCAGAATTGAGAAATGAAAAACAATGCCTGACATTTGCAAGATGAAGAGGCTTTAGGGATCGAGTTAGGGCTGATAAGTCACTAGCTTGATCAATAATGGCTATGTTAAGTGTTATGCATAAGGCAGTACGGAAAAGAATGGCATCGTCACAAATATAGTTTTAGTTTTAAGGATTTGTTAGCCTTCTGCACTGGCAGAAGTCATGTTGTTAACGTTATGAAAATCTGGTCTAAAAGAATCAAAAAGAAAGGGAAAAAAAAAATCAGGAAAATGTGTAAAAATAAGACCATGATCAATAACAGCATAAAAAGTAATCAAAATTCAAAAAGTTTATACATAATGTGGAAAAGTTCATAGGTATGCTCATGCCAAGTACATAACAAGACTTGCACATGCCAAACTCAAATCTGCTATAGGATGTTGACATATGATAGAATATAGCTATACAAAACAATTTTGTTATGACATAACACATAGCCATGTTTTTTATTTCTACATGTGTATGTTCAAACGCATCATTCAAGTACCTTTTTTTATATATTTCTTATTAAACTTTGTGTCATGTTATTAATGAATACATTGTATTCTTGCCAGTTTATAAATGCAGAATATGCACTATACATATGCGAAGTTTACACTTAAACAAAACCTTTCATTGTGTTTAAACAAGTCTTATACAGGGTGTCCCAAAAAGATTGAAACATGCTATAATTCTTTACCTGTTGGAGATAAGTGGGCAATGTTAATTGCAAAAATGTTGAAAGTAAGGTAAGAATTAAGACTACGTTAATGAAATAGTCCTACCATTAATTTTCAAAAAGTTACAGTTTTTTAATTTTTATACGACCCCCTTAGACAAAATTTTTATTTTTAACGCAACAAGATCATTAAAAGAAACAGCATATCTGTATCTTTAAAATCAACTGAATTATGATAAAGGAAAAAATCTGACTTATGCCACTTTTCCATACCATGTTAGGCTGTTTCATCAGTGAAAATAGGGATCATAAACAAATTGATGATGAAAATTGTTTAGATCAAAAATATGTTAATATGTGTCAAAATTTTTTATCACAAATGCATCTAAATAAAGCATTACACAGACAGAGATTATATAAAGCAGTGGTACTCACTATGCGGTTGGGTATCCTATGTATTATCACCCAGTTTTATCTTTTTTGTGATACGTAGCAAATTTACATTTCTAATTTGATATATGGTCCCCATTCATAGTGTTCAATTCTTAATTAAATATAACTCGCTCAATTTTAAAGATACAGATATGCGGTTTTTTTAATGATCTTATTGCATTAAAAATAAAATTTTTCTGATTGACCAAATTTGTCTAAGGGGGTTGTATAAAAATTAAAAAAGTGTAACTTTTTGAAAATTAATGGGAAGTCTATTTCATTAATGTAGTCTTATTTCCTACCTTACTTTCAACATTTTTGCAATTTACATTGTTCCCTTACCTCCAACAGGTAAAGAATTAAAAAGTGTTTCAATCTTTTTGGGATACCCTGTATAATCTTGTGTACTGCATGACTCAATTCAAGGGTTAAGGAGTCTTCTGATCCTTTGGGGTTAATTATGTTAATTTAGGTTTTTAGCAATGTTTTATCATGCTTATGGGTAAGTATTTTAAAAGTTTTTTTATATTTCTATCTATCATTATCACAATAGAGATAAAGTGAGTGATAACTGTACAGTCCACATGCGTGAAATGCTAATCTTAGATGCTATAGTAACAGGATTTTCTTTTTTGAAAAGTAAACTGGGGCACATAAAGGAGACATGGATTAATCTGGAAAATAAATAGGATATCGAAGATGTATTTATGTTTCCTTTGAATGAAAGAAGATATTTAATTATATGGGATTTTCAGACTGAAGCAGGCACAGGCCAGTGCATAGTGGACTCTGTAGCAATAGCCTGGGATATGTATTTCTCTATTTTCAGTTCTATTGGTCCAATTTTAGCAGAATTGGTGCGTATTCTTAGACATGGTAAGCAGATATGTGATCTTTGCAGGCCTACTGAAGCCATCTCGGAGCTTTCCAAAAGGCTGAGCTTGTATTTATAGGTGGCTTGTACGATATAAAATAATTCCTACCTCAAAATGCATGTAATTAAAAATATGGCAATTAGAAGAATATAGCTTCACAAGTTAAATATGGCATATTATAAATAATAAAATTTTATTTTAAAAGGAAATAATATCACTTTCTTATTTTGTAAGAAAATTGAAAATATAAATTTTTAATAAAAAAATATCATACCAACATCACTGGAATATTCACAATCCATTTCTGAATCATCTTCACTATCAAAGGTATCACTATTTAATGGCATTTCTGAAACATTTTCTTTTTTTTTCTCCTCTGAGGTCTGAATGTGTGCTTTTGTAGGATATGGCTGCGTTAGAAGTTTAGCGATAACCTGTTGGCTAACATTACGTTCATGTGTTGATGTAATGCACATTTTTTTAGAAGGTAGAGAACTTAAGGTTTCTTTTGGATTAAAGCTAGATCTCGTCTCTTTACTAGAAATGCCATCCTTTCCACGTGATGAATCTCGAAGTAACAAATTAGTTCTTTCTGAGGGAATTTCAGGTTCAGTTTTTATTGGAGGTGCTTCGGTCAGTGAAGGCATTTTATACATAGAATTTGCATCTAAACAAGATGTTAGTGTTGATGATGATGATGTAACTACTTTTTTCTCAGAAGGTAGGGCCATAACAAAATTATCAAAAGAATCAAATAAGGATTCATCATTGGCATTTAACTCAGCTAAAGTTGGACTTTGAACAAGATCATCTTTATCTACTTGGAATACATCATCCATTTTTAAGGTTTCTATATCTAAAGGACAACTCCCCCAAAATGATATAGGACTGTTAGCTTCAAAATATGGATCAGAAGGATGGGAAAATTTATCAGACATAGGTTGCCAAAAGTCATTTTCAAAAGACATAGTTTTATCATTATAGTAGAGATCGTAAGATGCTAAATCACTTGCTGAGAATACATCATCAGATATGGTCTCCTGGAAGGAAATATCACCTTCTTTAACATTTGCATTCAAATTTGGAGAGCAAAATGATTCATCTGTTGATAAAATACTACCATACAGTAGTTCACCATTCACAATATCAGAACTGCATAATTCTTCTGATTTTATATCTGTATATTTATCTGCAAACAATGGATTTGAAGCAGAATTGTGAGAACTTTTACTTGAAATAAGAGACTCAGGGCAAACAGCCGAACCTGAAATAATAATACATGTATAAATAAACACAAACATGCAAAGAAATATACAGATAATTAGTACTGGATTATATTGGATTTATTTTTCATACTAGACTGAAGCATTGTCCAAGTTAACATAAATAAGTTTAAAAAATTTTCATAAAAGCTGATCCAAGTGTCTTTGTTAGGGCCTCTTTTTTTTATTGTCATTTTTCTTTGATGTGTTTATTTTGCTTTTTTATTTTATAGAAATTAGCATTCTTAATAAAATAGGCATTTTGAAATGTACATGTATTCTTTCTTTGTCTTTTACACTTTTCCTCCCAAGTTATTCAATAAATTTTTCTGGCTGAAAACAAATATTCAGCTTTATAAATCAATGACTGTGGAATGTTCCAGGGTTCTTGAAGCCACAGGACCAAACCTCCACATCAGCAAGTGATGAAGAAAAACAAACATAAAATATTCTAATTACAGACCAAGTGTAAAAAAGAAATAAATAAAATGCCAAAATCTTGACGATAAACACACCTAAAATATAGTTTTCAAAATTATAAATAGAACAGCATATCAAAACCACCTTATTAAGCATATCAAAACTAGCTTATTTCTACACATAAAAGACAACTTCCTCCAAATAATATAGGACTGTTAGCTTCAAATCGGAATCAAAAGGTGGGGAAAATATGAAGAACAAAAAATTTTAAACAATTAAGGAAAACTTAAGCAACGTATATAAGCACTTGCATGCATTGCTCAAGTTTTCTTTACCCTTTGTACAAAGTGTATGACTTTAAAAAAATGACCAAAATTTTCAATTTGGCATGAGCACTATTTAGATTAAGCTGAATTTTCCCTTTGTTTTATGTTATAGGGTTTTATATGATTTTTTTTGGTTAGTAAAAAAGCAGTTCAGCAAGTCAAGAAATTAAATAATATCTTTTGTTTTTGTTTGCCTTATATAATTCCTTTTTTTTTTAATATAATAAGTCAATCTATTTAAAAAAAGGTGCAAAGTACATTTCTCAAAGCATTCTTGTTTAACAGGGGCAATATAGGGTTTTTGATGTCATAAATGGCATGTTTTATAGATCATTTTTCAACAATATTTAAGTGACAAATACTAGCTCTATAAATAACCTTTGTTTAACAGTATTACTAAAACACAATTCTGTCATAGCAATTGGCAATCTTCCATTTCCTACTAAAAAAAAGTTATCCATTGAGAGGCACACACATATCTATCTATCTATCTATATATACAGAGTGTCCAGTGCTATCGGTGCCCAACGGTTATTTCCTCAACCGTTAGTCACAGAGATACACTTCCAATTGCAAAAATGTTTTAAATTTTAAAATCTATTATCTTAGAAACAGTTTAAATCAATAAATGCATTTTTGAAAGAAATATGAAATATAAATTTTTATACAGTCCCCCGGTCCTACCAATATATTTAGGAAAATCATCCTCATACAATTTTATGCAAAATAAAAAAAATAAATCATCCTTTTATGATCAAAATTGACCGACTTATAGATGTTTAAATTTGGAGCACTTTTTGTGCTGAGAAATGGTCACTAAGGTCCCTGATTGGTTGGTTGCCTGGAGAAATGGTCAATACGGTCCCTGGTTGGTTGGTTGCCTGAAATGGGAAATTTTTATGCGTGGAAAAGCGATTTAAGTCATAAAGTTTAATGCTTCATAACTTGGTGAACTTTGGTCGTAAAAGGAAGATTTTTTTTAGTTCGCATGAAATTGTATGAGGATGATTTTCCTAAATATAATTGGTAGGACTGGGGGACCGCATAAAAATTTATATTTCATACTTCTGTCAGAAACGTATTTATTGATTTAAACTGTTTCTAAGATAATAGATTTTAAAATTTAAAACATTTTTGCAATTGGAAGTATATCTCTGTGACTAATGGTTGAGGAAATAGCCATTGGGCACAGATAGCACTGGACACCCTGTATGTATGTATGTATGTATGTATGTATATATATATATATATATATATATATATATATATATATATATATATATATATATATATATATATATATATATATATATATAACATACACAGGGTGATTAAAAAAGGATGAGTCAAACTTTACAAGGTGGTAGTACACACCAATCCAAGCTTTTTTTTTGTCATAGTTTACAGTGTCAGAAATGAAACGTAAAGGCATTACAGGACGCTTGCTCATTGGGAAGCAGACGCTCCGTAAACATAAAAGCATCATTTTGGTTGTTATTTTCTAGTTAAAGAAGAAAACCACGTATGCAAATTTCATCTGGGAAACAAGAAGAACCCTTATACAAATTTTCGTAATTGGGTGAGGGGTAAGGAACTATCTGGATGTCACTTTCCCGGGCTGATAAATTGGGCGAGGTGGTCCCATAGCTTGGTCCCCACGATCGCCCGATCTGTCATGTGTCTTGACTTCCTTTGTGTAGATATTTCAAGAGTCTTGTCTATGACACTCCCCTTGAATCTGAAGAGGTACTCATAGCCAAAATTTTGGTCGCTGCTGCCGAAGTGTGCAACATGTCTGGTCTCTTCGAGAGAGTTCACCAATCCTCCATAGCCGCTGTGAGATGTGCATTTAGGTTGGTGGTCGCTCTTTTGAGTCATTACTGTAATTATTGTTTATTAAATGTCATTTTATAACTTCATTCAAGTCATTCTTGTGTTTTTGCCTCACTTCATCGGTTTCACCATTAAGTGCCCACTGGCACCTTTATAGTTAATTTCCGACCAAGTAAACTATGACAAAAAATGCTTGGTTTGGTGCGCACACACACATTTAATGCTTTTCTGGATAACAATATGTAAAACTATCTCGAAGTACCAAATTAGCTTATAATTCACTCAAATCTGACTTGACAATTGGAAATATTGCTAGCATCTGCTAAGCAATATAGTACATATTTTTCAATATGTTAATAATTATTTCATTAATTTGGCATAATTTTCATAACTTCAGCATCATTTTTGTCAGCAGGTTAGCTAATTTGACATAATTTTCTAAAAGTTGCCAAATTGGTAATATTTACCAAATTAGTTGCCAAGGTCACCAAATTTACCATCAAGTGTTACAGACAGAATATTACGTAATTTTTAAACATATGTATTTGACAATGTGCAATATCTTGAGAACAGTTTATGCTAGCATTCTACTGTTTGTTATCTAATTTCTAATGAAACATTACATGAAAAATGATTATTTATTTAACATTATTGAATAATAGCAAAAATTAAGCACACATCCACAACAGAAGGTCTTTATTTTACTTCCTATAAGACGTACAAAATTTTTTTTAAAAAAGGGCCAGAGAGCTTTCGAGCATAAGTATGCTCTTCATCAGTGGCTACATGGAAATAAAATTTGAATCGTTCATATATAGACCAGATATAGCGACAAAATTTGCATAAATACAATTTACAAAAGAATCTACGTTTAGGCAAGGATAAACCGAAAACTATAAAACAATTTTTTTTTTTTAGAGTTTCAAAAATTTCAACAACAAAAGAACAGCATATTAAATTACAATTTAATTACAGAAAATGAAAAAAAAAAAAAACGTACGTTTAAGTAAGGAATTCCCGAAATTAATGAGAGTTAACTTTTGCCAAAATACGAAGAAAAATATAGCAGCTATAAAATGTCATTCAGGGCCTTCTGATTGATCTCTTTAAATACTTAACCTAAGCAATAAACTTGTCATTTTCTCCGGAAAACCCAATTTTTTTTCATCTCCATGGAAATATACACATCTTCAATATTTCAAAAAACGTTGATGGAATTCCAACATCAAAATCATTTTCAATTAAATCCTATTATTTGGATGAAAATGGCTATATTGGACCGAAAATTGACCCTAGCAAAAAGTTCCATTGCAGTATATTTATGGGGTTTTAACGTGTTACATTTATTAATTAGTAATTTATAAAAGGCAGTTAGCAATATCGCGGAATTTTTTAATTTAAAAATGATCGCCGGTATATTTCGTTTAATTTTTAAATATTTTCCATTTTTTCAATCTGTTTCCATCCGCTAATATTTTTATATTTTTTGTGCTTTTTATGCTGGGATATTATCTTTTAAACATATTGTTGATGAAATTGAGATATATGTTTAGGATAACGAAATTATTTTTTTTATTTATTCAGGCATTTAGAATTATAAGGCTTATTAGAAATACATTTAAAGAGCATAAATTAGAATTTGATATATTTGCACTCATATTTGAATCTCTCATTTCAATTAAAAATGAACATCCTTCTCATTTTAATTTTATTAAAAGTACTTTAAAATATTTTGAAACATATGAAAAAAGGTGCTTCTGCTAAAATATTAGATGAATATGGTGCGGGTCCACTTTAGTTGAAATGTTCCAAAAAAGACTTCTAATAACTACCTTGATTAATCAACTTTTTTCAGACATTTTTTTTTTTCAAAAATTTTCTTAATCACTACATTTGATACTATAATTACATGTAATTTGCATTTTAGTTAACCAAGTATATCTTTTAATATGGATTGTAAAAATCTGTATTTAATACATGTTTTTAAAATGAATTATAATTTTCTATAACATTTTAGACCATTCCAGTGAGTTTTAGAAAAAGTGTTCTGAATTACATAAAAACCTCTTATCCAGACTGCCTGAAGTCCCAAGCAGTCCGGATAATAGATCCTGTACTGTATTAATAAACTTTCCATCGAACTATTCGATGGATGATGGCATCAGTGTTTCTTTCAGGATTTTTTGGCCAGGGGCAGCAAATGAAACTTTAGGGGAGCTAGTTTTCCATTTGCCTTATATAAATATATTTAAATTCTGTTATACATATGTCCGGTAGGTAAAAAGGGAAGAATCATGATATGATATAAAACATACTAAAAGCATTCTAATAAGCATTCTAAAATTCCAAAACTTGTGAAGTACCTAAAAGTCATCTTAAAAACATTCCAAGTTTCCAAAATCTGAAAAGTATCTGAAAACACATGAAATAATCTGTAAATGTGCCAAGTGTGGTGCCAACTGACCAGTGAATCTAAATGCATAAAAATATGCTAACCTGTAAAATATTAAAATGGCACTTTCCTAAAATAAAAAACACTTATTAAAGAAAAGAGAGAGAGTTTAAGTTTTGCAAATTTAACATTTCTTTAAAATTTTAACTTCACTTTTAAAGCACTTTTAAATCCTTTTACAACTTTTTAAACATCTCATTAACCAAACAAATCAAACTCAATCAATCAATTAACTCAAATTAAACATAATAAATAAATTAAATAAATAAAATTGGTCGAACGTATAGTGGTATACACAACGTTAGAATACTAAAAGTTAAAGAAAACAGCTTTTAATGTTTAAATTAAGTTAAAATTATAGAATTATTTGCCAAACGAGAATTTAGAATAAAAAGGAACATCAGTTAGTCAAAAGCGAAATTTAGAACATAATAAATATCCCAACTAAAAGTTAAAAACCCAAAGAAAAATCACATAAAAATAAACCAGGTTCTGGAGACCTATATTTTACAGGTCAAGGGGTCTTTTATTCATACCAAATTAAAATAAATACTTATTTTACTGTTGAGGAATAGAATTAAAACAAGATATCACCCATATACGGGAAAATGTCGAATGGCCGAAATAAAGTCTCGAGAAGGAAATCTATGTCATTCATCATCAGCTCGGGTGCAACCTTTCGCTCCAGAAAAAGCTAATGGAGACGTATTTCCCGTAAAGCATCGATACATCAAGTGAGTCCAGCCATTTAAGTGGAATATGGTGCTCTAACACCTCATGAAAAGAACACTCCCGAACTTGATCAGCACAAAAACAGGCAGCTCCTTTACATCATAGAAAACTTAGTTGAAAGTAGCAGATCGCCAGTGGACATCGTTCGGAACAAAAGCACAGATGGCTCTATCATCAAAACCTGAGAAGTAAACATTTGGAGGTCCGGTCCTGTGACTAAGAAAATTAAAAGACTCAGTTCATCATAAAAGAACAAATCTGACCTCCCATTACTAAACAATTATTCCAAAGGCGCCAACGATACTTTGTTAGACATTGACTACATCACTCCCAACGTTATTTTGAGAAAACAACTCATTCAGAGGCTCTTGACTGTATAACATAAACATTGCCTTCATGGCAGGAAAATAAATAGAACAAAGTTAAAAGGCCATGAAATAAAAACGTTCGTTCCTCAGTACGCATGCCTAAGGGCACAGGACAGCTTAATAGCTTACATCTTTAAGTTCTAATCAAAAAAGAGAAGATTGCGAAAATGAGCATGAATCTATTTATATACTGTCAAAAATTGCTGCCACACATCGTAAACAAAACTATCGATGAACGGTAAAAGAATTAATAACAGATGATTTTAATATTACGGCCAACCAATCAAAAACTCAAAATTTTAAAGAAGAGAATAGCAATTTTAAAGCAGATGAAAATTAAAAAGAAATGAAGTGAAACGATTTAAAATATACGAATGCGGTAATTTTTTAATAATGGACAAGTCTGAAATATTTAAAAAGCTGAAAATAGAATAAAAATGAAAAATCACGATAAATCATCGAATTCTCAACCGAGAACAACAAATTTAGAATCAAATCAAAGGGAATAAAAAGGGCAATTAATGGAACCACAAATTAGCCAATTTAAATAAATTTAAATTGTTGAAACCTAAACAGAACGAACTTTCGCCATTTTTAACACAAAACCTATGGAATGGAATGTATTTGGAACAGAAGAATATCAAAAACCTAAACAAATGGGAAATGGATAACTAAATTAAAAAATAGAGAATAACTATGTAAATAAGACCCCTGAACCTGTTTAGATTAAAAACAAAATTCCTAAAATGAACTATATAGCAAAAGCAACCCAAGACATATATAGAAATTAAGTTAACATAAAATGTCTTGGGGGGGGGGGGGACTTCGCTCTCTCAGATATATGCTAAAAGAAACACTTGATGGCAGTATGCTGATGAGATTAAATCTCAAAAGAGGTTTGCCATCCTAAGTTTGGAAGACACTGATTTAGTGCAATAGCTAGCTAGCTCTCTAGAAATACCCAGCAAGAAAATGTCATTTTCTTGATATTCGTAGACTGTCAACTCCCTCTTTCTCATGCACATACATTTGTTTCTCTTTTGTGTTATGAACAGGAAGGTATGGGTAAGCACGGCCCACTAACCGATAATAAAGAATTTTCCTATTTTGCCGGATTTCTTGGTTCCACTGCATCTTTCAGCAGAATGTTTATTTTGAACTTCATGTTCAAACGGAGCAGAAAATCAATGTTTGAAATATACAGGGTGTATATGAACTGATGGTCAGAACTGTAAGGGGTTATAGAACTCACTAAAACAAACAACTTTCACAATACAATGTAGGGTCAGAAAGCAACAGGCGAGCCGCGAGAGGGTGCTTTTTTTGGAGTGGATGAAACGTCGCGTCAAAATGGAGAACACAGTAAAGACGAATAATAGAAATTTATTGACAAAATGTTTACAACAAATGCTCAAATGAATGACCACCAACTGCAAAACAGGCATCACAGCGAAGACGAAGTGAATCGCATACACTTTGGAAGATTCCTGGTATTTCATGAATGTCTGCAGCTGCCATGCTAATTAGGGGCAACAAGGTCCTCTGGTGACTATGTGTTGTACCAGCAAATCATCGAGCAGTTATGTGGTTCCAGCACAACGAAGCACCAGCATATTACACCAGGATTGTGCGGAACTACCTGGACATTGCTTTTTTGGACATTTTGCCTGCGCGTGGCTTCCCAGATCTCCCGATTTGTTCTGCCTGGATTTTTTCCTCTGAGGATAGCTAAAAAGCACCGCTTACGAGATGCCCATCGAGTCACCAGAGGATCTTGTCGCCCGAATTAGCGTCACAGCTGCAGACATTTTTGAAATACCAGGAATCTTCCAAAGTGTATATAATTGCTTTCCGACCCCACATTGTATTGTGCAAGTTGTTTGTTTTGGTGAGTTCTATAACCCCTTACAGTTCTGACCATCAGTTCATATACACTTAAATATATGATGCAAGATTTTTTTTTGATAATATATTAAATTCACAAACTAAAATATTTTATTAATTTTATTTACATGTCAAAACTACACAAATATTTCGACTTTGGGGTGGCAGTTGGGAACATTGGGGGGGGGGGGGCAGTTTCCCTGTTATCCCCCCCGGGATCCTGCCAATACACTCATGTCTAAAAATTAAGCAACAAATGGAAAAATTAGAATATTCTGTGGGGAGCTGAATGATAACGCATATTGAATTCAACATTCACTAGTTAATGGATAATGATATATAAAAAGTAAGTAAAGGTTTGAAATATACACTATATCCAAAAGTTTAGCAACAAATGCAAAAATTAGCAAATTCGGCAAAAGAAACAACATGTAGCTAGAAAATTTGCATACATGATTAGGCGCACATACACGGAAACTAGCCCGTAAAAAACATTTTGCATGCAAACATTTTTTAATAAGGAAACGTATTAGGTATAAAAACATCCTGTTTTGTGCAGAGTCTGTATTTGTGCGTTATAGATTCCAGAGGGAAAATCGAAATAGTCAAATTTTGAAAAGTGAATAGACAACATCATCTGAGTAATGCCAGGTGTTGGGATGCAATAGGGTATCTTGAAGGGGGCCAGCAACAGTCGGAAGTAGCTAGAGCCCTAAATGTCAATTGTTCTGCCATTTGCTGCCTGTGGAACTGGTATCAAAGTGAAGGAACAATGTTGCAAAGACCAATACGTAAATGTCAAGGGGTCACAACCGATCAAGTTGACCATTTTCTGTGTCTGCAAGCACGACGCCAAAGGTCAATCATTGCACATAAGCTTGCTTCCAACCTTGCAGCATAGACAGGAAGCGCAGTACCTTGACAAACTGTTTACAGATGGATACATGCAGGTCAGCCGTATGCAAGATGACCAATGGTTTACGTCTCACAGAGGCCCACTTAAACTGGGCTCGATATCACCTTAATTGGACTCCACAGCAATTAGGTATCAGGGTTCGAAAAATCTATTGCCCGACATGCCCGGGGCATATAAAAATTTCAACCGGCCATGTATTAATTTTTATTACATGCCAGACGGGCATGTAATAAAACTTTATTTGACATTAACCTGATTAGGTCAATTCATAGCCGAAATCGAGTAACCAGCACTCCACTGCAAATATTTTATGTTCAACTTTTAAAGCCAAGAGAAGAGGATGAAAAAGAAAAGTCTTAATTATTCAGCAATGGACTATGAATGGCTTTCGCAGCGAGATAGTTGATAACTGTGGGGAGAAAACAAAGTTTCACAGTTTACGGGCGACAGTGACGTCACTAAAAGAAACAAGCAGAGCCTCTGGCACAGTGCCAAAGCAGCTCCTTGTTCTCTTCTCTCTCTCTTTCTCTCATTCATTTGCGCTTGATTCCTCGTGCAGCTTTGGGAGATTTGTGGACGTGCACAAGTGCTGATAAGCAGAGATGCAGAATACTATAGAATCTCTGTAGTTTCTATCTGAAACATCCTCATACTATGTACAAAATTTGTATAGTTTCCTACAAAAAATTCTCATCTGTCTAAGCCAATTTAAATTTACGGCCACATGCACGGTAATGTCAATCATGATGATGAGGATTTACAGCCGCATGTAATGTAAATTAAGATCGCAATCGCTTTTTTATGGATGTAATAAATATGCTTCTTCAAAAGTTGTCTAGTCTAATTCAGCATAAATCGCTAAATGGTTATTTTAAAAATTATTTTAGTGTAAATAGTATTCAATTCCCATTTTTGATATATTTACTTCATTAAAAGCAACTAATTTTCTAATTTTGACATTTAATTATAGGCTACATATATGATATTTAATATATTTACTTTCATGGGCGCCAGAGCTATCAACAATGAAAAACGTTATTAGGAAAATGTTGGGCATGTAAAATTTTATCTTGGCCATCTATATATTTGGGCAACATGCCCGAAGGGCATGTAGAAATTTTTTGATTTTTCTAACCCTGTTAGGTACTATGCTTTTCATGAATGTGTCACAGTTTGGTGTACAGAGTGATTCAAGATGGCTATTGGTTTGAAAAATGCCTGAAACTTGTTATCATGGCAGTAATATCTGCAAAATGCATGCAGAGGCAGTGGTTTGATGGCTTGGACAGGGATTGCTGCTGGCACCCACACTGATCTTCACATCTCTCACAGTATTGTGACTGCAGTGCGGTATAGAGATGACACACACACACACCCATGCATAATATATTCGCTCATCAGTAGTATGTTCACTCGCTTTTATAGTCTTATTTTCTACCAAAACATTTATTTTTCATTGTATCTTAACAGGATAACTCATTTTATTCTTCTGATTCCTTTTTAAATAATTAGGGCCATAGTTAAATATTAGAGCAAGTCATATTAAATATAATCATCTTCAAATACATTGAAATAATTACACATTTTTAAAATATTTATAAATTACTTTTACAGATTTAAATTGTAAACTCAATCAATACGTTGCAACTTATTAATGTTTTCTCTCTACATTACTATTAAAAACTTTAAAATGTCAGTTATTGTTATATTATATTCCAAAGTGTCCACTGTTAACAATTATCAATTCAAGGTTAGAGCGAGACTGCAAGATAAAATTTGCATATATTTATTTTTAAATGCTGATGATTCGGCATGTTTTCCCATACAATTTTATTTTTTGATCATTGAGTTTCCTAATTCTGAAAAGGAAAATGAAGGAGGGTAGAGGGCAAATGTGTGTACTATGTGCGCTTTATT
Organism: Amaurobius ferox; assembly: GCA_951213105.1. Taxonomy (NCBI): domain Eukaryota; kingdom Metazoa; phylum Arthropoda; class Arachnida; order Araneae; family Amaurobiidae; genus Amaurobius; species Amaurobius ferox. Next base: position 99,368,991 of record OX578142.1, on the reverse strand, counting down.
TTATAGAAGAAAAAAAAATGGATGACAAATAAAGGGTACAAGTGATGTTTTACTCATTCTCAGGAGAAGCAAATAAAATTGAAGAAGCTTATTCTTTCAGTATTAAGTTCTCAAAAATTTATAAAAATATTAAAGAAAATGGAATGTTTGAACAATTTCTGCTTAGGGAAAATGCTTTAACAGCACTAAATATATGCTTAACACATCTTGCAAATAGTCTTCTTTCACATGATACTCACTCGTACAATTACAAGCAGGTAGTTTTTAAACAATTTTTAATATCATATAAAAAAAATTTATTTTTAAACGTGCTTAGTTACAAGAATTTTATTAATTTATTTTTGTCGTATAATATCTTTATATATTTAATAATTTATATTTTTACACATAATAAACTAGTAATTGTTATTATTTTTAGTTATTTTTTAAGAAGATGGCACTACAGTAAAACCTTGTTAAATCGTGACTTGGTTAAACCATCAGCCTGCTTAAACCGTCAGTTTTCTGAAGTCTCAATCAACTGAATAGGAAAATAAAGATATAAAAAAGCTCATAAACCGTCATCTTAAAAGTGCCACACCCTTTTAAACCGCCAGTTTTAGACATAAGAACCTCCATGTTGCAAATTCAAGAGCAAGTTACTTCCTTTTCAGCGTAGAGGTCAGAATCAGTTCAGCAGCAGAAAAAGGAACTTACAACACATTCTCAGTCCCCCTTCTCCCACCCATTCACACAATGGGGAACTGGTTCTGCCTTCAGCATTTGTGGGAGAATGACAACTAGAGGGTAATTCCTGGAAAGTTCTAATCGCACACATGTTCGATTGTTAATTTGCTGTTTTTCTGGCATTTCTTCAGTTTGAAAGCGAAAACTTGAGCATGCGTGCCATTGAGCATGTTAACAAAGCGTAAAATTTTAACATTTTCTGAAAAAAAGAAAATTATTTGAAAAGTCAAATCAGTCAAAATCTGCCTTCAGAAAAGCTTGTGGAATTCCTCGAAATTGTTATATGATATTTTAGCATCAAAAGACACTGTAGAACTTTGTGTAGAAAAAGAAAATGAGTGTATGCTTATGAAGAAATCAAGAAAGCTCTCATAATCTAGATGAAATATATCACGACACAAAATGTGCCGATTTCCAGTTTAATTTTGAAGGAAAAAGCTCTTCAAATTGCTGCTAAACTTGGAGAAGAAACATTTACAGCTAGTAATGGACGGTTAATCGGCTGATGATAAGGCATAATTTATTGTTTAAAAAAGTCAAGGGAGAAGCAGCTTATGTTGATCCAACAGTTGTTCTGGATTGGAAAAACACAGTGCTAAAAACATTATGAGAACAATATGGATCGAGTAACAATTTTAATGTGAATAAATGCGGATTGCTTTATAGAGTCTTGTTCAATAAAACTCTTGCATTCAAGCAGAAAAATGCATTGGGGGGGGGGGGGGGAAAGAGTATAGAAAGACTTACTGTTTTGCTGGGATCTAACATGGATGACAGTGAGAAGTTGAAACCTATTGTCATAAGAAAATCTAAAAATCCTTGGTGTAAAATTTTTGCCAGTGAGCTATGATGCCAACTCCAAAGCTTGGATGACTTCAGAGATATGGGAAAAGACAATCAAGAACTTAAGACTTGAAATTTTCACAGAAACATAGAAAAATAACTTTTGTTGTAGAGAACTGCACAGCTCACACCAAAGTAAGGAATTTAGAAGCCACAGAAATGGTCTACCTACCACCAAATATGACTAGTGTATTGTAACCTATGGATCAAGGGATTATTCAAAATTTTAAATTAAACTACCGAAGACTTCTCATGAAGGATTTTATAATTGCCTTTGATGACAAGTCCTCCTTTTCAGTTACTATGCTTGATGTAATTTTTAACATAGCAAAAAGCTGGAGCATGATATCCACCAAAACTATTGCCAATTGCTTCAGACACGCAGGTTTCAAAATAAATTCTTCAGAAGCCAATCCCGAAGAGAGTGAAAGTGAAGATAATGTCCCTTTATCGAAATTAGCAGATGAACTACAAAAACATGGTTTAGAATTTTATTTAGATGAATATATATCAGTGGACAGTAAAATTGTGATCTCACCAGAAATTTAAGGGTCGAATATTGTTTCTGAAATAAAAAATTCAATCTGTTCTGAGTCCACCGATGAAAGTGATAATGAACTGGATCAAGTGCCGACATATAAGGTTGCTGTAACTGCAATAAACACTGTTAAAAGATTTTCTTAAATGAAACAGTAAGTAATTTTTTGAATTAATTTCTTGATCTGCATTATGCAATTAATTTTGAAAACTTACCATATTTCCTAAGTTACATTCTAGTGTACATTTTGAAGTAGTATTTGCATGAATAAGTTGTAAATAACAATCAGAAACATTACGTATATATGTCTCCTATTTTGTTTCTAAAATGTCTGGCCTTGATTAAAATGAAAAATCTTGTTAATTCGCATTTACCATCACCCTGCTCAACTATAGATTAACTACTAGCCGAATACCCATTGAAAATCAACGGTCTCGCAATAAGCAACCACTGAATATTGTCATTTTTTAAAATAACTAATTTAAATTTATTCGGCAAATCGAATATTTCAGTGTGCGGAACTCCTTAAAGAAGAAAATATTGTAAATTTTAAATTGCGCATGTCTTTCTTTCAAACTATCTACCAGTACACCAAATTAAACTCTCTGTCTCATCCCGAAGCATACTATTTTATCATCTCCCCTTTCGAACCTTTTTCTGTGGAGCACACCCATATATGAACATTATTGAAAAACTCGGTTCGCCTTGGGTTTCTTATCAGGTGATTGGCGCATATACCAAATATCAAGCCCCTATCACATTTAAACGAAGCATGTCTCATTTATTCCGAAAATCGAACATATTGGTGTTCGGCACCCCTAAAGTTGCAAATATAGGAAATATGAAATTGCACACTTTCTTCCTTTCAAACTATCTACCAGTACACCAAATTTGATGTCTCTATCCTATCGTGAAGCATGTTTTTCTATCACTTCATATTTCGAAAGTTTTTCTGTGTTGCACCCCCTTAAATGATCATTTTTGAAAATCCGTAGTAATCGTAAGGATTTTTATCAAATGATTACCCCATATATTAAATTTCAAGCCTCTATCACATTGTAAAGGAGGCGTTTTTCATTTGCTCTTCAAATTGAACATTTTAGTGTGCGGCACCCCCTACAATAGCAAATGTTGGAAAACTGAAATTGCACGTTTTCTTCCTTTCCAACTATCTACTAGTACACCAAATTTGACGTCTCTATCTCATTGTGAAGTATGTTTTCTTATTCACCTTTCGAACGTTTTCCTCTGGAGTACCCCCTTAAACTAATGTTTTTGAAAACTATAATCGTCTTGGGTGTTTTTATCAAATGATTATTCCATATACCACATTTCAAGTCTTTATCAAATTTTAAAGGAGTAGTTTCACATTTATTCAGTAAATCCAACATTTTGGTATGCGGCACACCCGTAATTAGAAAATATTGGAAATCTGAAATTGCACACTTTCTTTCTTTCGAACGATTTACCCATACACCAAATTTGAAATTTCTATCTTATGACAAAGTATGCTTTCCTATCATTTCACTTTTGGAACGTTTTAGTGTGGAGCACCCCCCCCCCCCCCTGTAGAGAACGTTTTTGAAAAATTCGATTTTTCCAGGGTTTTTTATCGAACGATCGAGCCATGTACAAAATTGTAAGTCTCTATCTATTCGGGAAGTGCCTAAAAAAAGCGTGACAGACAGACGGACACTTGGCAATTAGTGTATATAGATAGTCACTATAGATTAGTCCAGTGAAGTGACGGTTTATCGAGGTTTGACAGTAGAATATTTTTTTTTTAATTATCTGTAGATATTGAAAGAAAATGAATATAATATTTAATGCATTTTTCAATTTTAAATAATATTTATTTTTTTTTAAATATTATATTTTATAATCTACTTTTTATAACAATTTTTAATAATTTCTCATGCTATTTCTTTTGTGAAATGCCATAAAATTAGAATTTTGAGGATTAGAAATATTATTATAGATGAAATAGAATATTTTTATAAGTTTTCAAAAGCAAACATATTTAAGGAAAATATTAAATTGTAGCTGCTAACTGCAGTATACAGATATAAGAAATTTTCATGCATAGAATGTTTTATATATTTCTAGATTTAAACCTTTTATTAACCTTGTTATATTAGGGGTGCACAACCTGTGGCCCAAGGGCTCATCAGTTATCACAATTTGACTATCGCTCTAGAATGGGTTGGTTAGAAGAAAAAATTTTCAATGATTTGGCAATGAACCAAGAGTAAAGCCCGGCATTCACCGAAGCTAGTTTCACGAGTTTCACTGTCTGAGCGGGAAAGAACTTTTCTAGCCTCTACAGGGCCTGCACAAGTGTGCTTGTACGCATACGCTAGGAGTGGGGAGAAAAAATCGCTTCCGAAAGGCAGCTTGGGTGATTTGCGCTGGTGTACTTTTGACTTCACAAGCACACGTTGTTATGTCTCTCGTATAATACTTATTTGCCACGATGGAAAGATCGAAAATGAAAAGAAAGGTAGTGGACGATAATAGAAAGTTTTCGGAAGCCTGGACTTCAAAGTATTTTTTTGTAGAGCAAGATAGTCGAATTACATGCTTGATATATAATTTTACGATTGGTGTTTGAAAGGAGTATAACATTAAATGGCCCTACGAGATGAAACACTCGGCAGTTTCAAAGCTTGAGGGAGAAGATCGAAATCGCAGAATCGAATTTCTTCATCGTTCTTTCGTTGCATAAAAGAATGTGTTTACAAAAGCGTCTGCACAATTGGATAACTGTGTTGAAGTGTCTTGGGATATCGCAGCCATAATCGCTAAAAGTGGCTGCCCATTTACTGATGGAGATTTTGCCAAGCAGTGCATTTTGTTGGCTGTCGAGAAATTGTGCCCTGAAGCTGCCAACAAATTTAAAAATATGAGTCTCAGCAGAATGACAATTCAAAGAAGAATTGAAAATTTGTCTGATGATATTAATAAACTACTACAGATTGCTGCCACCAAATTTAAGTACTTTTCTCTAGCAGCTGATGACTTAACAGACAACACTTCAACAGCTCAGCTGCGTTTGTTTGTTAGAGGGATTTCTGAAAATTTTGAGGTAACTGAAGAACTGGTTGGAATGAGTTCAATGAAGGGGAGAACAACTGAAGTCGATATTTTACCCTCCACTTTGAATATGTGTTCCGCACATAATTTCAATAATAACAAACTAGTTAATATCACCACCGATGGTGCTCCAGCTATGATTGTAGTTCAGAATTGTATGGTGAGTTTGCTGAGAAACCATTTGGGTGATTGAGGTAAAGATTTGCTTGGGTATCATTGCATTATTCACTAGGAACAGCTGTGCGCAAAAGAATTAGGATTTGACAGCTTAATGAAGACAGTGAGTGATGCTATTAATTTTATTCGCTCACATGGTTTGAATCACAGACAATTTAAGGAGATGTTAGACCATACAGATGCATCACATAGTGATCTGATATATTACTGTGAGGTACAGTGGTTGAGCTGTAGAGAGGCATTGAAAAGGTTTGCTGACTTGATTGATGAAATAATACCATTCCTTGAAGAAAAAGGCAAGCAAACTAGGATGTTAAAAGAACTATCTTTCAAGTGTGACTTAGCATTTTTGTTGATGTGACAGCCCATCTGAATGACCTAAGCAAAAAATTGATGGGGAAAAACCAATTTAATTTGTTAACCAAATGGCTAATGCAGTATCTGCTTTCAAACTAAAACTCCAGCTGTTCTCAAAGCAGCTAAGTTGTCAACATTTCATCAACTTTCCTTACCTGATGAAACTCAAGGAAAATTTTCCTGATAAACCACTGGATTATTCAGAACAAATAAAGAAGCTGTTTAGCTCATTTGAAAAGCGATTAACAGATTTTGAGTCGCATAAGGTTAAAATGAAATTGTTTGGTGATCCATTTTCTGTTCCAGTTCAGGAAGCTCCCGAAAATGTTCAAATGGAACTCATTGACTTACAAACTTCTGACTTATGCAAGTCTAGATTCCGTGATTTAGACATTCTTGACTTTTATAAAACTCTACCTGATGAATTTTTGCACTTAAAAGATAATGCAAGTATATGTGCTACCATGTTTGGTAGTACCTATATATGCAAACAAACATTTTCCCTTATGAATCTAAATAAGTCAAAATTAAGAAATAAATTGACAGATCAATACTTACAATCTGTCTTGAGAATATCAACAACCAACTTTGAGCAAAACATACAAAAATATTGTTGGTAAAATTCAGTCTCAACCATCACACTAATGTGCTTAACTGTGGTCAATCTTTACACATTTTTTAAAAAGACATTTATATTGTGCTATTACTACATATACAAACGTAAACTGTTGATATTTACTTTCAAACTGAATTGGGTATGTTGGCCCTCGGCAGCCTTATCATTTCATGTGAATGGCCCTTCTGCTATAAAGGTTGTGCACCCCTATGTTATATAATATATGTTTGACTGTAGCTGTAATATAAGAATAAATAATTTTAAAAGACACTAAACATATTATTCCAGTTCAAATGTAATATAGAGAATATTTTCAATTTTTTCCGGAAAATCCCCATCTCTACACTACATCTGACGATTTGTATTTTGAATTTAAAACAATAGCTCGAAGACTCTTAAAAGTCTATGCCACCACAAGAGGTACTTCTACTGTAATACTTCAACAGCACAAACGCCTGGATAATATGCCTAATGTATCCATTGCTTTAAGCAAGCCAGTAGAGAGGGGTGTTCTGCGATAAATTCCCTGCATGCAGCCTGCAGGGCTCAAGTCTGCATTACTAAAGAACAATGACTATCTACACACAGGTTATTTTTCTGTCATCGGGCTCGGAATTATTGTTTTTCCAGAGCCCAGGCCTGCTCTCGGCAACTCGACTCTAAGGATCCTTCTAACGATTCCAGTTTTAGTGGCAAGTAGTGAACTAGTTTCTCAAAACTCAATGTATGAAAGCTTATATACAGTCAACAATGTTAGAAATTTGTGATAATCAATTGCAAATTCAAATACAATTGTGACTTATTCTTGTAACTTTTAACAAATTTGGAAGTTTTAATTATAGTGCACTTTACTTGTTCCACAAAACATCTGTTCTTAAAAATCTAAATTTACATTTTAGGGAGGAAAAGGGGTGCAAGTAGTTCGCCTACCTAGAATGCAAAATAGTCAAGTACCGGCCCTGGGTCATCCTACATTATCTCAGAAGAATAAAAAATTCAGATGCATATCTATTAGATACACGAGTGCCCAATGAAGTGGAAAAGGAGAATCATGTTCTGGGAGAAGCTAAGTAAAGAGTGTTTTACTCTAATAGAGAAATTACCTTTACTGGTTATCAGTAAATATAAAAACTGTCACTATTTTAAGACTACAAAGTCTCCTCTAGTGCAGCAGAAATCAAACAAAAAAGCATGGGTGACTCTAATATTGTTAGAGGATTTAAATAATAAATGAATGACAAATCATTAGATTTTAAACATCATTTTATTAAAACATCCATCAGACATACATATAATTTAAAAGCCAGAGCGCTTTCGGGTATCATCATACCCTTCCTTAGTGGCATTAAATAAAAAATCATGCCAACATGCTTAAATACTATCCACTACCGGCAAGTTGAATTTGCATATTACAAAATTGACATCACTACTAAACACATTTAATACATCCACACAAAATCACAAGAAACAGATTTAAAAATTACAAAATTATAAATACAAGAAAGACAAAAAGTCATAATCCAGTTTAAGCACAAATATACACAAGTAAAGAATTTTAAATACTTTATATTTTAGAGGTAACTTTGTTAAGGTTTGACTCGCATGGAATCGAGAACAAGTCACCAGGCATAACTTAAAATTAGTATTTAAGCGTGTTGGCATGATTTTTTATTTAATGCCACTGAGGAAGGGTATGATGTTACCCGAAAGCGCTCTGGCTTTTAAATTATATGTAATTTGATGGATGTTTTAATAAAATGACATTTCAAATCTAATAATTTGTCATTCATTTAATATTTAAATCGATTTGAAGATATGACGTGTCGTCACCATTAGTATTGTTAGAGTAGTACATTAGAAATTTGGATTCAGTGTTTCATACGAAAAAGCGTGAAGTGTTGATTATTGTCAATCACTGTATAGCATAAAACTTTCAAACTAAATTTATCAAATTAGAATTTCTTTCTACTAACATAATAGTCAAATTGCAGCTAGCAGACCAAGGAACATGGTCGACCATAGGGGAGGGCAAATTCCCTTTATACTAAAGATATAAAAAATGGGCATCAAGCATGTCGATGTACATCTTACCCTTGAGTTTGCCCCCCACTGACATCAGGAGCTGGCTCCTCTCTGGAAAAAATTCTATGGGCACTTATGCCAAGGAAACATTAAATATTTAAAACATTCCAACAGAAAATAGTTAATAAGGAAAACAATCAATGATGATGGAAATAGAATAAACAACAATTGTGATACCTTGGAAATAGAGTCCTCTAGGGATCAGGTTTGACTCGGTCCGAATACCCAAACCATGTTGGAAATTTATTTTAAGTTCTATTCAGCAGTTTTTAAATATGTAAAATTTTTTACTGTTTACAGCTTGTAACCCCGGGAAATGCCTTTTTCCCCCCTTACTCATACTAAAAAATATGTGATGTGATATAACCCTTAAAAATAATTTTTGCAGGTACACTGGCAACCCAAACCGCAGCTTGAAAAGTAAAGCAAACCTGACTCGCAAAACGGATAACAAGCGGGTACCCAACCTGATGCAGGACCCTAGTTGGAAGTAATCACTGCTTTTGAGTGCCTAGAACAGTGATGCGACACAAACCAAAACTATGTTTCATCTCTGAGCTATTAAGAGCAATAATGACTTTATAAAAATATTTTCAAAGAGAGGGTGTTGAAGACTTTCTTTCCTATATTTACAAAAAAGTGAAAAAAGATGTTTTTTATTTTGTAAAAGATAAAAATATAACTTTATACAACTGAAATTAATCAGTTTTCTTGAGGAAATATGAGTGTGTAAATATTTTTAAATCCAGGAATTATTGCATGCTTGAAAACGAATGTACATTGTAAGGCATTCTCTTCTTGTTATTACAAATCAGTGTTATATGTAACACTAACACATAACAGTAATTAAAATAAAAAATTGTTTTAACAATGAATATTTTTAAACCTTTCTGTAATGCTCTTTCTGTAATTTGGCAAACTCAGTGATTACCATTAGACCTATTTATTGGATACACTTCATCATTTTCAAAAATTCGTGGTAATGACAATTCAGAGATTTTGTCAGTCCCGACGAATTTGAATTATCAAGAATTCATTGCAAATAGTTACAATTTTTAAAAACACACATTTAACAGGAACCAGTTTTTTAATGAGGCTTGACACCATATCGTATTAATATCAGATGCAGGGTGTTGAATTAAAAACTTTTAATAATTGATTTAAATAATTCTAAAACAAATATGATTGATTCAGCAATAATTTCAATCTTTATTTTAAATGAAGCTAAAAGTATCTATATTACTCACTTTTAGAATATTCTTTCTCTAGTACCATGGTTTTCCCATGGAACACAGAACCAAGTTTTCTTTCAGATATGAATTCAACACAAAATAGTTCTTTCTACCTAAAAGAAAACAAAGTTTTTCATACACATTACTTGCTTTTCATGAGTTCTTCAATCATAGTAGTGATAAAAAATATTAGGGGTGTTCTGATATCTGATTTCGTCAATATATTGGTATACCGATATTTTAGAACTGATAAATTGGATATTTTTTTTTATACTTCAGTATTGAGAAAATGGGTTTTCGCTAACTACTTTTTTTCTTGAAACAGAACAAAGTGCAGAAAAATAATGAAATACAGAAATATCTCATTAGTCTAAAAAGTAGACACTGCAGGTCAGGAATAAGTCTGTAGGATTTTGTGCATCTGCATAAAAGGACAACTCTTAAAATCGAAAGTCATTCGATGCTATGTTCAAATGTTTATAGTCAATGGTCCCACTCTCATTTGTTATTTATTTATCTTTAACATGGTATGGAGATCTTTAACTCTTGATACATAAATGAAGTGCCTTTTTAAAACTGAGAGAGTCGGTCACAAGCAAGCCACAACAAACATTCCTAATCAGATGTATAGTATAAATATTGTATTTGGTATTTTTAGCTGAAGGCAGAGTTGCCAAATTGTACTACATTCTGCGAATTGGGCAACTTTTGAACCCTTATTGTGACATTTTTAAACATAAAATAACTAAAACATTAAAAAAATAATGCTGAGGTGCATATTCCAAGGTCCCGAAGTACCTGCTTACTAAATTTCATGCCTGTAAAATGCTTGATTTCCAATACCGACTGCACACACAGAACAGATACATACATATTCTATTATTATATAAGAAGGCCGAAGGCTACTTGTAAAAGTGTATACAAGGGCTATTTTAAATATATGCCCAGAAATGTTTATCCACTTCTAAAAGGGATCAGAAACCGGTAGTTTAATACACAGATGGTTCAAGTGGAGTGATAACTGGCCAGAAAATTCCAAAAATCTGAAATTAATCTATCGGAGGGTTGAGGGGATTTTATTCTCCATATTGGGTTCATATTTGATTAAATCTCACTATTGCAATGAATATGAATAACCATTGTATGAGTCAACAAAGAACTATTTCCTTTCATATTCATTTTATTCTTGTAACCTTGCTCTAGCAGCACTCAGTGAGTCATGTGATGTTATGTACGATGCTTGATGCCTGCATTTGATGTTACTATGTGATAATTACGATGTAATTAAATAAACCTTTGTTAATTTATGCTAAAATGTTAGTCATTAAAATTCTTCTGCCTGATACATCCTTTACAATTCAGAAGTGAGATTGACATCAATGACTTGTTTTGAACTGGTATATCGTTTTATGCTTGTGTTTAATGGACATATGAACAATCTTTGAAGTTTCCTTTTCGATCAACGTTTGTGTTTATAAAAACAAACCGATAAGACAAGCAGATGGCTAGTCTACTAAGGTGATGAAAACTGTTTTCGCAAAGTAAATAAATACTTTTGAATAATTTTGATCTGGATGTAAAGTATTGCAATGTTGATGTAGTTTAAAATGCAGTGTTATGATACTCAGTTTTGATTAGAAAATAATTTTTATTCTATATTGTATATATTATTGTAATAAGAAGTAACGAAAATGACATTTAATATTGTTAGCACGTGCAGTTGGGGAAACTATTCTCCCTGAAGATACAATTGTAGAGTTAAAAACAAAAATATTAAGTAGTAAAGAATACAATGAAGAATTTGTAAAACAAATGTTAGAAACAATAATTTTTGATAGAAAAGAATTAGAGGAATTGGAAAGCGAAAAATTAAAATATGAATTTGAGCTGGAAAAATTAAAAATTGAGACTTCAAACAAAATAAACATTAATGATTTGAATTTAAGTTCACGTAATGTCGAAAATTCTGAAAATGAAGGCAAGCGTTGTAGTTTATAATTTTTGATGCAGAAATTTGAAATGAAAGAAGGTGATATTAGTTTTTACTTAACATTATTTGAAAGACAGACGCGTAGAGCAAACATACATGAAGATGATTTAGTAGCTCATTTACTAGTGTTATTACCGTACGAAATATCCCAATTAATTGCCCATGAACCCGATGAAGTAGAAAATAACTATAAGCATGTCAAGAATTTATTATTAAAGAGGTTTAGGTTAAGCCCAGAGAAATTTCGACAAAAGTTTGTTTATCATCAAAAATCACCTAATGACACTTTGTGCGATTTTACTTTCGAATTGAAAAACTATTTTGAAGAATGGATCAAAGGATTAGATATAAACAACTTTGAGAAACTTAAAGATTTGATTATAACAGATCCATTACAGTGAAAAGTTCCAAATGAAATTAAAGGTCATTTTTTGGATGACTGGTCAAAATTTGTATTTTCCAATGAACTTGCAGACAAATTAGATGAGTACGAAAGTGTTGGGGGGGGGGGGGGTAGAAGCAGGGCCAGCTCTAGATTTTTTGCCGCCTCAAGTAGAAAGCAAAGTGGCCACCCCTCTCCCTGAACTTCATTTTTCTGTTAACCTTCATAAATGCAATAAAATAAAGAATGCTAAATTGCCACTTTTTAGTCAATTTTGTTCCAAATGTTTCTCAAGTGAATGGATCTGTCGTGGGATTACATATTTGGATTTTTTCCATTTTAAATAAAAAATGTGCAATATCTGAAGAATGAAATATGTTAGCATCATATAAATGATGCTATTCAATTTTAGATTTTAAAAAATCTGTTATCTAATACATGCCTTTCCATATATATTAATAAATTTTATTATTAAAAGCTTTTATTTAACTCATCATGAATGATGTGTTTGTGTGTCTGTTCCAACTTCGTTAACCCTTTTGCGACGGCGGCTTTCCGGAGCTGTCGTGGCCCAAAAGACGGAGCGCTTCGCTTTCGAACTGGTCCCAAAGGACGGCACATTTTTTGCGCTAAGCCTAACTCTCGAAAATAATTCACTAAAAATCACCTATTCAACACAGAAATCTACTTTTTTCAGGAATAAAAGAAATGTTTAATTTCTATTTGATGTATATTTTTCATACAAATCTGAATACAAAATACTCATTAGTTGCTCCCATTCTTTTATCCGAAATAAACGAATAATTTCACTGCCTCTAAAACCCAAACAAAAAAATATTACTCTCTTATATTCCTATGATTCACCAACGAAATCATAACACTGAAATAAAAATAAAAACCGAAACTCAATTATAAAATTGTTGATGTTACGAGAATTGCCCTGTCTGTTTATATTATAAAATGATGTTTACCGCTTCAAATGGAGAAATAATTCATTCGATCCTCTTTTGCCAAGGTCAGGCCTCTGCAAAATACATTGAAGTTAGTTCCATAGACATATAACGCCATGTAGTAGACAAATTAAAACGTTCCACGTGGATGCACGTATAAGTGCCACTCTCCGCTTACGGTAAAGTTTCCTCCATCACGAGTGTGTGCCGTTCGTCCTTGAATACAAGTTCGCAGCTGGCACGTGGGCGTGCCGATCATCGCGAAAGGGTTAATGATATTTCAACATACTTTCCTACGTCCTAGAGAGCTAAAATTCGATACACAGTGTAGTCTAGTAAAACATTTTAATCTTTTAAAGTTTCTTACATCCTCAAAAAATAGAACCGGTATTGTTTTCTACGAAATGGTCTGCAAAATCCCATTGTTGTAAGAAAGGTAAAAAAGGACTTGAGGGGCTGTACCGACGATACGTTCGCAACGTAGAATACCTCTTATCACACGGGTGTCTGTAAATGAAGCAATGGTTTACATAAACATTTCATTTATTTCTACAAACTGCCAAAAGTGGTCTAATAAGTTATAAAGTTAATTATTACAAAATGTTAATAAAGTACCAGAATTTAAGAAATAAAATGTAGCAATTTGATTATTGCTTGATAATTTTTATCTTATCTCGCATTCGATCGCATTCCTTTCTTAAGCGTGTCACCCCTCACAACACGCGTACATCTTCGACCTAACACTTGGTACCACTGCCGCCCTCCTCCTACTATTACACACCAAGCTATAATCTTTCAAAATCTCACTCTTTCATCAGACCCGATTTGCCAACATAGCCCCCATACCAGGTGGCAACTGCAATATTCGGCATCGCTATATATATATATATATATATATATATATAGCTATATATATATATATATATATAGCACTGCCAAGTTTAACTGTATATATAAAGCTCAATGTTTTTTGTACTTTGCCGTAGAACTAAAATGTCTTTTTTTATTTAGAATTCTCATTTTTCAGATATTTCTTTTCTTTACTTTACTATACGCTCCAAGGAGCTAAAACTCAGAGGATATGGTACTTTGCCTTACCTCTCACACTTTTGGAGAGAAAGATTGAACAAAAGAACTTCTTTCAGGAGTTTCTCAAACATGTGTATAGTACAAACAAGTTTTGCTTGACGACGCTCCGCTTGTTGTATTATTGCCCCTGGCAACAATAGACGCAAATTTTACTCCAGAAAGTTAGTATAAAAACAATGGGCTGGGTGAGGTGAGTCAGTCTGATTTTGGTTTTGGCAAGTCCTCCTCCACCTCTCTAACAAGTTGCCACAGAGTTCTGCATGCCTGCGAATGCTCAGTGACTCTTTGGATTCCCAGATATTCTTCCAAAGATATATCTTTATTTTCTTTATTGAGTGCTTTTAAATGTTTGTCGCAGTTTTTAGAGTATTTTATGCATTTTGTAATTACGTGTTCAACAGATTCCACTGTCCCATAATCGCTGCAGTTTGGGGAGTCGCTCAATCCTATTTTGAGTTTATTCTGGTTTACCATAAGGGAAAGTGTTCTTGCTAGTGCTATTCCAGTTTCGCGGCTTCTTGAGTCAGCCCATTCATAGTTCACGGGGGTCTTGATATCTATGTGTCTGTACATATTATAATATTTTGAGTTTATCCAGGTTTCTTCTATTTTCTTGGCCGTTTCCTTTTTTATTAATTTCTTAGCGTCTCTCCAAGATGTAAAATTTAGTGTGGGTTTTGACGGGTCATCGCGTCCCTTCTTTGCTGCCATATCTGCCTTCTCATTGTATAGGATCTGGCTATGTCCTGGTACCTAGATTAAATTTATTTCCATACTCTTTGCTTTTCTGTTTAATGCGGCTGTGACAGTTTTTGTCATATTATCTGACTTTTCATTCTAGTTTTTGATTGCGCAGAGCATGCTTTTGCTGTCTGAGAGTATATAGTTATTTTTTTCTCTTCGCAAATAAAATTTGTTGCGTAATAGATGGCTGCCATTTCAGCTGTGAAAATAGAATTGAATGGTTGCAGATGTATAGATCTCGTTTTTTCTTTTGCGAATCTTCCCAGTCCGGTGTTTGTTTCATCCTTTGATCCGTCCGTGCCTAGGTAGCTTTCTGGTTCTAGGTTTTTCTCCCATTCCTCAAATAAGATGGGGATGCAATTTTTCTGGTTTTCATTTTCTTGGAAATTATGCTTTCCAGTTTCTACTCTTATGTTGTTTTCCCAGAGAGGAAAATTTAACTTTTCTATTGCTAAGTTATTCTCTGTTTGGAGAAATTTCTGGAGAATCTTGCTTTCTTCTAGGCTTTTATTGAATGTAATGCTGTATTTGGTATTTTGGGGATCTTTACATTTTATGCGGTTTTCTTTTTCTGTTTAAATTTTTGTTTTATATAGAGTAGTTTTACCTTTTCTCCTTGTCTTATTTCGAATTTTGGGATGTTGCTCAGTACATCGATAAGTGTAATTATGTTTACTCCCAGTGGAAATCTAATGCAGGCGTTTTCCAGGGTTATGATTTTTCTGACATTTTCTTTTGTAAGGTAATTTAGTACCGGGCTTCCATAGTCGATGGTGGGCAGAATTCCTTGTTTTATTATCTGTATTAGCTGTTTTGTTCTCATACCTCTGCTTCTATGAGATAATATTTTTAGTGCTTTTAGTGCTACTGTTAATTTTCCTTCAATTTTCTTTTGATGGCTGCTCCATTTTCTGTTTTCTTGAAATATTATGCCTAAAACTAGTATTTTTTTGCAACTTCTTTCGATCTGTTCACCTGTTTCTATCTCGTTTTTCCCTTTACTCAAAATGATTATGTCATCTGCAAAAATAAATATGTTGCTGTTGGGGTCCAGATCTTTGGGTGAATCTGCTAGGAAGCAATCGAACAATAATGGGGAGAGGTTTGATCCCTGTGGAAGTTCTCGATTTATCTCTCTGCTGTCTGATTCTTCTCCTCTCCATCGTACTGAGATTTCCCTGT
This sequence comes from Amaurobius ferox, assembly GCA_951213105.1. Lineage (NCBI taxonomy): Eukaryota > Metazoa > Arthropoda > Arachnida > Araneae > Amaurobiidae > Amaurobius > Amaurobius ferox. The sequence goes on along the minus strand of OX578142.1, from coordinate 99,352,990 downwards.
CAGTCAGGAAAGCTTTAATCCATTTTGTTATTTTGGGATCGAGTTCAATTTTGTGTAATTTGTCGATTAAACCTTGTATCCATATGTTATTATATGCTGCTTTAATGTCGAGAATGGCTGCCATTGTGGCTTTCTTTTCTTTTATGGCGGTTTCTATTTCGGTCTGGATTTTCAGTAAGCACTCTACTGCGTCTTTCTCTTTCCTAAAACCGTACATATTTTCTCCAAATTTCTTGTGGGATTCTGCCGAACAGTGTATTCTTCTGTATATCATTCTTTCCATTAGTTTGCTCATATGAGAGGTAAAGCTTATTGGTCTGTAAGAGCTGATTTGTTGTGTATTTTTCCTTGGTGTTATTATTGGGATGATTTTACCTTTCTTCCATATTTTTGGTACTACTCCATTTTCCAAACTAGAGTTTACTAGGGCCGTGATTTTATCTAATGCATTCTCATCGCAGGTCTTTAAACTTTTTACTTCTATTCCATCTGGTCCGACTGCTGAGTTCTTTATATTTTTTAGGGCATCTTTGGTTTTCCTAGTGCTAAAACTTTCACTGATTGGGGTGTATTTCTTTGGGATCTCATTTTTTCCATTTTTGATATTTATGTTTTCTCTCTTTGCATAATAATCTGCTAACATTTCTGCTTGTTCTCTTGCATTGATAACTTCTTTACCATTCTCACTTTTGAGGATATTTTGATTTTCCGTTTTGCTCGGTGTTACGTAGTTTTTTATTGATTTCATGACATTAAAAATTTCCTTTGGGCTTTTGCAATTGTCTAGTTTCTTTTTCCAGTATTTTTTTTTTAGAACTTAGGATTATTTTTTTCATGATTGCTAGTTTTTCCTTGTATTCGATCCAGTCTTCTTCTGTTTGTGTTCTTCTTGTCTTTTTGTACGCTCTTGCTTTTGAACAATCTATATTCTACCATAAAGTTTTTTGTTCTGTATTGGTAGGGCAGGTGATCGTTGCTATTTTTTTCGAACTATCAAAAGCTTCCCAAATTTTTCCATTTATTTCTTCTGGTGGTCGTTTTGTATCTATTTCTTTCATTTTTCCATTTAGATTTCTCTCAAATTTGTCCCAGTTTTTAAAGGTTTTTGTGCTTCTTGTTTGTGTTTCCACTTTATTTTGCCAATGACTTATGATTGGGAAATGGTCACTCATTCCTTTTTCTTCGACAACTTTCCATTTTGTGTGAGTCCCCAAGTTTGGTGTCATCAGGGTAAGGTCTAAGATTGATTCGCTTTTATTTTTGGAGTGACAGGTTGGAGAGTCGTCATTTAGTATTATCAGGTTTTTATTGTCTACCCAGGTCTTAAATTTTCTGTAGTTCGGGGTTGTTTTATTTTCCTGACTTCGACTTTTCTTGATGTTGATATCTCCTGTTATGATATTTAAGGTTCCCATAGAGTTTTCTATTCTTTTGATTTCTTCTTCAGTCAGAATACTTGGCGGTCTGTAGCAGTTAATGATTGAGATATTACTGTTTTTGTGTTTTATGTCCACTCTTTGGATTTCAACTTTTGAGTCAGAGTCCGGAATAGTCATCTTTGTCGCTGATATGGCTTCTTTGATCGCTATTAAAATTCCGCCTCCTCTGCTTGGAAAAGGTCTGTCTTTTCTATAAATTTCATATCCCTTTAATTTTATTGGCTGGTCAGGTTTCAGCCATGTTTCTTGGAGAGTTATGACATCTGGATTTAGTTTGTCGACAAGTATTTGTAGGAAAATTAAATTTGAGTTAATGTTTCTGCAATTCCACTGTAGTATTATCATTTCGCTTTGAGCCTCTGCTCCGAAAACGAAAGGTTTTGTATGGATCAGCTGTTGGTTTTTGCTCTTTCTGCCTGTCCTCTACTGACTGTTTGTTCCGCTGTCTTTTTTTGATTCTTCATTGTAGCCTTTATGTCTTCGTACTCTTTCTTGAGAGCCTCTATATTGATTTTAAACGTTTCATTTTCTTTTTTGACTCCTTCAATTTTTGCCCTTAGTTCGGCATTTTCTTGTTTTAGCGATATTATATCCTCTTGTACTTTTAGTCTGTTTTCTTTCTCTTTTGTATTTTCTATCAATTTCCGGTTTAAATTTTTCAGGGTTTCTATAGTGTGTTTTAGATTTTCTGTCTTTTCTTCTTTCTTTGTCTCTTCTAAATTTGCAGCTTGTGCTGCTTTTTTGCATGCTGTTGCGTATGTTCCTTTTTGTTCAACTTTACTTCTTGCCTTTCTATATGGTATGTTTTCTTTTTTTACACTGTTTTGAATTTCAGTCCTTTTTTGTATAACTTTGCAGTTTTTGCTTGTTGCTAAATGCTCTTCCCCGCACCTAAAGCACTTTGGTATTTCAATTTGGCAGTTCTGGACTTCGTGTTCACCTCCGCATACTCTACATGTTATTTTCCCTTTGCATTCATGTCTATAGTGATTGAATTTTAGACACTTTTGGCAGAGATAGGGCTTTCTATGTATATTGATGTTTTGAATCTTAGAAATCCCAACTTGACTTCTTCTCTGTTTATTTTCCCTAGTTCTCTGAGTAGTATGATTGGGATTTTTTCCTCACTTCTGGGTTTGGTGAATCTAGTTATTTCACTCCACTGAATCCCCTGTTCCACCAGCTCTTCCGCTATATTTTCTAATTTTAACTCCGGGTCTATGTGCCTTATTATGTATTTCGAGCTTATAGAGTCTTCTATTAATCTGGCACTGACACTGTTGTTTACTGGAATTGCCAAGTTTTCTTTTCTGGTAATGTCCACTCGGATTACAGCCTCTTCTTTTCCTACTGTACTGATTATTTCCTTTTTGAATTCCACTGGGTTTGAAGTTGGTATTCTTCCTCCATTCACATTCATCAAAACAACTCATGCCTGCGTGGCACCATTCTCAAACGCAAAGTCAAGTTTCTTTTCCCCTCACAATTCCTCACTTCGTTTGCCTTTCCTTTCGTTAGAGCTTTCTTGGCTATCCGCTTTCTGTTTTCCAAAACTATCACAGACTTTCTCCATTCCTCACCACTCTTCAAATACACACTTACAGCTATTCAAAAGCGCTTCACAAAACGACAGACTACCTCCACGGCTAACCATGGAAAACCAGATATTTCTTATGATTTGCCTCCATTGAAGCTGTTATGAATAAAATATTTTAGTCAAAAATCAAAGTTTCTATATTTATTCGTTTTTAGAATACAATTACGTAGATTAAAGCTTTCTTATAACTAGATATGGCTGAAAGTTAATAGGATTTTATTAATACCGATTTGGTATGCTTCTATCATGTAATTTGCTTCATTACTTCGAGATATGTATCTCTTCCTATAGGAAAGAAATATTTTCTAATATCTCTAGAATGACTAGTGATAACTACTAAATGATGTTGTCCATTTCTTTCTGGTTAGAAGCACCTACAAATCATTTACTTCTTTAACAATAGTAAGTAGATGAAACAATAGTGAGTAGATGTGAGTAATGTTAAAAAGAGTCTATTTTAAATCAAAAACGTGCAATACCTCAAAACACACATTTTATCATTCTGTAAATGGTGTAATTTAAAAAAATGAAATATTACATATAAAACTAATATTTTTGTAACAAATTTTAACATAATCATTTAAATTTTTTTTAATTATCGAAATAAGAAAATGTGAAGATCCTGACCTTCGAGAGAATTAAGAAGCTGACAGTTACTGATTGTATACCAAATATATTTTGACTTGCTTAATTTGTTTGATATATATACATACCATTGCATAATTTTCAATAAGAACTTCTAAACCAGGGGTGGCCAACCCGCGGCCCGTGGGCCGCATGCGGCCCGCCTTGAATAATTTTGCGGCCCGCGAGATTCATTACAACTTTACAAAATACGATTATTTTGTGCAATATTTTTGTTTCTAGTGTAGTGTTTTGTAACAGATAAATCCCATAACTGTTTCTATTTTATCACGTTGCTTCTGTTTTTATACATACTTAGAAGTGGGCAGTATTGCATTGCAGCGATGAGTCAAGTCAATTGATGATGAGTCAAGTGCCTAGCCATTGGCAATAAAATATATATATATATATATGCGGCCCGCGGGATTATAATGTGTTTCCGAAGTGGCCCGCAAGGTCATTTGGGTTGGCCACCCCTGTTCTAAACAATGGTATTCATTTATTTCCTGTTAAAAGTAATTGCAAAATGTGTAATAGCTTAATAATATTAAGTGCATTTCATTTTTTTTTATTTTTTCTGTTTCAAATAAAACTTGCAAAATATCTTGAAAACGATGCATTTTAGCATTCTATATAAATGATGATATTCACTTTTAAGTGAAAATTCAATTCAAATATTTATTTTTATAACATTTTTAAACATTTTACTTTTCACGCTCATCTTATTTTTGATTTTAAATGTTCGAAAAATTAATGGCTTTCTTCTGTCCCATTCACCCGAAAATTAATGAGTCTCTGATATTTATTGATTGAAGAAGTATTACCAAATTCTATTCTATTTTATTGATTTGTTATAGAGATACCATTGCCAAAGACTCAGTGTTTCTTTCAGAAATACATCGGGAGGGGGGTGGAGACTAAGCCCCTTTCGGAAACATCCTCCACCCCCTCCCCCAGATACATTTTATGTTACCGGACCAAATGTTAATAAATTCAGAAACTCACAAAATACTTTTGTGAATTTTAAACTAGTTTCCACTTCTTATGTGGCAGCATTTAGATTATTATTATAATTTTATTTCGCTATTGACTATTTTCAGAATGAAATTTTGTAGCTATAATTCAATTTACATTATTTTAAAAATTTCCATCCTCTTGTTTAGCCGGAGCAAGTTCTTCTCGCAATCGCAATGTTTGAATAAGTATTTGCTATATATATAGTCATTACTTCCATATATGTATATATATATATATATATATATAGTAATTACTTTTATACAGTAGTTAAAATTATATATAGATAATTTTCTTCCTTTGAGGTTCCATTTTCTCTCCCCCCCCCCCCCCCCCCCCTCCAGACAAAAAGTCCTGAAAGAAACACTGCACAGATAGACAGACATCATTGAAAATATGGTTAATTAGTATTCAAGGATGCTCAACACTGGTACATTTATCAAAATCCAAGCATCCGGTTTTTGACCCCCATCACAATACTTTTCTTTTCCTATGTGTTGCAGGGAAAGAGATTAGATAAAAAAAGGATATTTTTGTAACTCTTGTTGTGATATTTATTATACTTCCCTCGCTAAATAGAAGTAAGTATTCGCACATATCTTATTTAAAGATTGATACATTTTTGAAGGGACTAATTAACACAAAATAAATATTTAGTTTTTATCGTTAAATTGAGGTACTCTGCTGTTCTCCGAAACTACTGAACCAAATGAATTCAGATTTTGAACATACATTGTTAGGCTCTTGTTACTCGATCCAGTGAATAACAGCATGATTTATTATTATTATTATTTTATTTTTTACTAGTCATTCGAAATTTGAGCAAATGTTGTTTTTGCAACATTACAATACTACTACTCAACAGACAGAAATAAAATTCTGTACGAATATGGCTTCAGTTATATGCTTGAAAAAATGTTCTAAGAGGTCATTTCTGTGCACCACAATGCAAGCATAATATAAAGAAAATATAAGGAAAGTACATGTACTTTCCTTATGCTTAAAATGCAAAATTTAAAAGTTCCAATTAAATAGTAGCATAATTTCAATTATACTCAAAAGTTGAAATAATTTAGAAAGTATAAGAAATTTACAGTTTTTTTTTTTTTACTTTTTATTTACCAGAACGAACAAAAATGCTTTGAGGTTCATCATATTTTTTCTGATGACTTAAAATAAAAAAATAAAAATAAGAAAGTTTGGAGCACTACATGCGAGACAGTTGGGTTAGAAAATAAATTTTGATTGATTTCCAATTAATTTTAAAAACTAAATTCTTTCCTATTAACTTTCGTTGCAAGTACTCAAATGCCAAAGAATGTTATATTCTATTGAATTCTTACTCCATAACTTAAATGCAGAATATAATATATGTAAATGACATTTTTATGATCCGATATAATATAATTCGTTTAAAGAAATCAAGTTTATAAAATAACAGGGGTTTTAAAGCGGCGATATGCGAATATGTTGAATATTATCTTTGTTTTAAAAATTACCTCATTCAAATTACAGTAGTTACTTTTCAAATTATACGCAGCTTTAGCTGAAATCCTGATAACCAAAAATTTGAATAATTCGAAAAAGTAGAAATTGCCCATAAGCAGCGTAAGTAATATTAATACACACTTTTAATTAAAAAAAAAAAAATACAGTATTAGGTAGAAAAAATGCACACAGAAAAGAAATCTAAAAATTGAGCAAAACAAGAAAAAATTTCTAAGAACTTTAAAGGAGCTAAATTTAATATAACATCCTAGGAGCAAACAAACACTGATCATTGCGTAAAATTTAAAATATTACTTAGCTAAAAAGTGACTCGATAGATGCTGTATATAAGTCATTATAAATAATCTGAATCCTCTTGATGGGAGGGGGTCTAATATGTTATATGTTAATAGAAACAATTTTAAACAATCATAAAATAATTGTACCTTGCTTACCTTGGGGACAGCAGTACGGACCTGGCCTACCTCTCGGTTTACAGGTTTAGTTTCGCACCCCTGAGGACTTACGGACCCACATGTTTAACGTGATCATACTCCGCGTGAACACGGCGGCAGTTTTTCTTTTTCCAGCGGAGGGAATCGAACCCGGGTCTACCGAATGCAATTCCCGCGCGCTGACCAGTGAGCTACCGCGCCCACTTTACCTACCTTGCTTACCTTAAATTTTATATGCTAGATGAATATTTTAGATAATATAAAGTTCAACTGTATAATATTTAGAAAGAAAAACGATAAACTATTATTTGCAGCAAGAAAAATGATGTTTTAAATTTCTCACTAAACATACAACTGGACTGATTCACCCCAGAACAAATCTCGCGCTGAACAAAATGACTGATAAACGCATGCTTCACAGTCAATGGGGTGTGTATGACCATAAATTCTACAATGGTCCACTGATGTCTCAAGATGCCTTTTGAGACCTGTCCTCGTCCAGTTTTCTAATTACTTTCAATGCGGACACCTGTGTTCGGCATAAATATGAAAAAAGTCCTCTAGTTATGGGTCTGGCTGATTGGGGGAGATGATTTCCGGGTTTGGAGCGTAGGAGAATAATTAACAAAGGATGGGTATCCTGCAAGGTAATTCTGGGTGGAACCCCATCGTTTCAAGCAAAGTGCCCTCTCACATCAGATTTTTTCATGGAATTGTTAACAAAAACCAATTTCACATAAAAGCTTTTGTAGTTTACAGATAATGGTAAATATGCCATCCCTAGACGTACTTTTGATGGCTGTACTGGACGCCCAGTGAGCTAAAGTAATTGATTGTTACTGGTGTTGCAAAATACAAATTGGGGCGACATACTGGAAGCGATCTCATTTAGCCTTCTGGTCCTCTTTTTCCAAGGGGAGAATGAATGACAGACGTTTTCACTCTTATCTGGGACCAAATGTTTAACATTTATTCAGTGTTTTCGTTTTACTTTTTAACGCATACAACTGCCCTTGTAAATTCGGTTGCTTGCACCCCAGAACTTTTTTATTTAAAACCTAGAACATTTTTTTTATTTAGGAGATTTTTTTGTTCATTGAGATTTTTTTAATTTAAAATTTTTTATTTAAGTTGACCGAAATGCCGCCTCAAGCAAGTGCTTGCTTTGCTGGTGTCTTAAGCCGGCTCTGGGTAGAAAACTTGTACGGTCAGTTGAACACCATCAGTATTTTGAATATGCGAGGAAAAATAACCAAATAAATAGATTCCATGTACCACAAGAAGAAGTTCAAACAGTAAAAGAATGGAATAGAAAAAAACTTGCTGGTCCTGATACTTGTTATAACTGTTATGAAAAAGGACATGTTTCGCATGACTGTGTAAAACTTAAACGTCAAAAATATTGCACAACGTGTAAAAAGGAAGGCCATGGTACTAAAGATTGCACTGAAATCAAACATTCAACTTCCTTATGTGTTTCGAATGTTATACATCTACATCAGTCACTTAAATTTATAAATGTTGCTGGGTTAAATTCAATTTAATCTATTATCGACACAGGTTCGAATGTGAGTTTAATGAAACTTAAATTAGTATCAGCTCTTAATAAAACTATTGAGAAAGAAGCACCAGAAAACTTGAGAGGTATTGGAGGTAATTTATTACCCTTTAGTATAATTTATTGCAATATTGTTATTGATGAAATAAAGTTAAAATCGATTGGCTTTCTTGTTGTTCCTGATGATAGTTTCAGAGGACTTGATGTACTTATAGGGACAAATGTTATTGATCTTTCAAATGTAGCATTAGTACGAAAACAAGGAAATTTTATATTAATAAATGAAAACAATTCAGATTTATTAGAAAACTTTAATCTTGAAAATGATTCAAATTACAAAGCAGTACTTAAAAGTGAAAAAGCTGTGATTATGGAATCTCATAGTGTACAGTTAGTTAACTCTGTGAATGATGATATAAATTTAAATTCCTTTATTATTGAAGAGTGAAACTCTCAAGGTAATGAAATATATGTTCAAAATGGCATAGCATGTGTTCCACTCATAAATTTTACCAATAGTAAAATTCACATAAAAGAAAATCAAGTCGTTCTTAGAGGGAATGTAATTCCAATTACAGTAGTAGAGAACAATGTAAAAGGAAATTTTGATGAGAATTACATAAAAACTACAAAAAGTAATTGTGAAGAAAATGAAACTTTTGATAATTCTTTTAAATTTGGTGAAAGTTTACATATCCAACTAGAAGATCAGGAGCCATTATTTCGTGAATCATTAATGTTAAGTCAAATTAAAGTCAGATCTCAGTTCACAGAATCAGAAACACAAAAAGTGTGTGATCTTTTAAATGAATTAAGAGACTGTATTGCATTGAAAACCAACGAGTTGGGATGCATCAAAACTACAACTATGAAAATAACGGATGTTCTTGGAAGCAAGCCGGTTTCGCATGCTCCATACCATACATTATATTACGAACGTGAAATTTTACGAAAAATTATTACCGAACTGAAAGAACAAGGTGTCATTCTAAACAGTACTTTGCATTATAGTAGTCCTGTATTATTAGTAAAGAAGAAAATGGGAGATTACCATATGGTCATAGATTATCAGCGTTTAAATGCACAAAAGGTGAAAGATAAATTTGCTTTGCCACACACTGATGACTTACTTGATAGATTGACTGAATACAATTTTTTCTGTATTCTTGATGCTGCACAGGGTTTCAACCAGATTCCTCTACATCCAGAGTCGAAACACAAGGGAGCATTTGTTACACCCAATAGCCAATATGAGACAACAAGATTAATTTTTGGATTGGCAAATGAACCTGCTGTTTTTCAAAGAGTCATGACAATAGCACGGGGCATCCTGTTGTGGAATGTCATAACTTGCTTTGTTGATGATATGTTCTATGTTCATAGGAGCTAAAACATTTGAAGATTTGATGACTCAATAACATAAAGTTCTGACAAAACTTCGTGAAGCAAGAGTGACGCTCACACTATCGAAATGTGAATTTATGATGGAAGAAATAGAATATTTGGGGTTCTCAATATCAAAGAAAGGAATAAAACCTGGATCTCGAAAACTTACTGCAATCTCAGAAATTCTACCACCAAGAAATGTAAGAGAATTGAGAAGATTTCTAGGACTTTCTAGTTTCTTTCACAGATTTATAGAACACTATGCTTTATTAGCATCTTCGTTAACCCAATTATTGAAGAAAAATTCTACATTTAAATGGACTGCAGATAATCAAAAAGTGTTCAAAGAATTAAAGTTATATCTAACTTCTAAACCAGTACTAAAACTTTATGACAACCATTATGAAACTGAACTCCACACAGATGCAAGTTCAGACAGATTATCTGGAATGCTCCTGCAGTATGATAAAGATAAAAGATTACGTCTAGTATACTGTGTAAGCCATCGGACGAGTTCTGATGAAGCAATGTACCACTCCAGTCGTTTCGAATTAATTGCTGTTGTTTGGTCAATGACACGCTTGCGACCATTTCTTATTGGTAAACATTTTACTCTAGTAACAGACTGATTGTTCAGCGATAACATTTCTTGCCACTCAAAGGAATTTCAAGCCTCAGATAGCTCAGTGGGCAGAACTCTTGAGCGAGTTCAACTATGAAGTAAAACATCATGCAGGGAATAAAAAGTGCCATGTTGATGCCCTTAACCCCTTCGCGACAATCGGCACGCCCATGTGCCAGCTGCGAACTTGCATTCAAGGACAAACGGCACGCACTCAGGCCGGAGGAAACTTTACCATAAGCGGAGAGTGGCACCTACACTTGCCACCATGCGGAACATTTTAATTTGTATACTAGATGGCGCTAAATGTCCGTGGAGCTAACTTCAATGTATTTTGCAGAGGCATGACCTTGGCAGAAGAGGATCGGATGAATTATTTCTCCATTTGGAGCGGTGATACATCATTTTGTAATATAAACAGACAGAGCAATTCTCGTAGCATCAACAATTTTATAATTGAGTTTCGGTTTTAATTTTTATTTCAGCGTTATGATTTCGCTGGTGAATCATAGGAATATAAGAGAGTATTTATTTTTGTTTGGGTTTTAGAGGCAGTGAAATTATTCGTTTATTTCGGATAAAAGAATGGGAGCAACTAACGAGTATTTTGTATTCAGATTTGTATGAAAAATATACATCAAATAGAAATTAAATATTTCTTTTATTCCTGAAAAAAGTAGATTTCTGTGTTGAATAGGTGATTTTTAGTGAATTTTTTTCGAGAGTTAGGTTTAGCGCAAAAAATGTGCCGTCCTTTGGGCCGCGACAACTCCGGAATGCTGCCATCGCGAAAGGGTTAACAAAAGAATATTGTGTTACATTGAAATTTGTGGCAGCCAAAACTCAGCTAACATGAAGTCAAACAAGGCAACACATAGCGACCATGCCAAATTCTAGTTTATACCAGTTGATGATATTACAAATAGGTGACGCTGTTTTCATATTTCATGACTCATACCGGCTTTCAACATTTGAAAGTAAACCATCGGTATAACATCCTGAAACCAGGACTCATACGCAGACCATAGAGACTCTGGGGATCCAGGAAATGGTGTGACAAAAAGCATAAAGGCACTGCGAGACAGCACTTGGACTCATATCTCGCAGAATTTATGTGGCGACGAAGCATTACTGGTAGTGATAAATTTAATGACATTTTATCGGCAATAGCTGAGTTTTGACGGCCACAAATTTCAATGTAGCACAATATTTTTTTGTTAAGAACCCCATTATACCCATTTGTTAATTTAATATTATTTATTTTGCTTATTATTTATTTTTTATTTTGCTTTGTTAATTTATGCTAAAATATTAGTCATTAAAATTCTTCTGCCTAACATCCCTTACAATTGTTTAAAATATAGAGTTCAATATTCAGCCTTGTTATCCTACTATTTTCTTTACTTATTTGACTTGTATCTTTTTCTATTAAATTCAATTAACAAAAAACCCCATTATATATTGAATTATAATCGTGTTTGTAGTGAATTTCTCGTATCAGATTATAACGCCAATGTACGTGTTGGCGACAACTCGGAAAAGTAGTCGGTAACCCACAGTCCCTATAACGATAAGTACCGAAATTTGTTTAAAAAAGAATAATGAAAAATTCCCGAATCTTGCGCATTTATTTGAAATTTTATTAATATTACCGATTTGAAATGCAACAGTGGAAAGTGGATTTTCTTTTATGGAATAAAATCTGATTGCAGAAAGCACTTAGAAGAAGAAACTCTTGAAAATTTGCTTCGAATTAGGCTCGAAGGACCTCCACTACAAGATTTCTTACCTGATAAGGCATTGAATTTTTTTTTAGCACTCTTAGACGTTCAAACACTAAGCCATATAGCAAAAGAAAAAAAAAACAGAACTGAAAGTGATTCCGATTAATCTTTTTCCTTACTTTTTTATACAACTTTTGGATTCATAATATCCTGATTATGATTAATATTTGCAAAATAAAAATAACAGTATAATATTGTAATATAATGCCAGTAAAAAGCTAAAATTAATAATGTTCTTTTATTATTCAGAATTTGATATTCAATTTATTATTTTGAAAACTAAAGTTTTTTCGATAAATGCTACACATTAATTAGTAATTGCTAAACAAAAATCCTTTGGTATAGCAAAAGTGCTATACAATGAAAAAAAAGTATTTTACACACTGATGGCGAGACTACTGCAAATGCACCATAGACGAGGAAGCCTATTTTGCAGGATAGCCAATTGTAAGCATCAACCAAGAACTATTTTCTATCATATTAATTTTATTCTTGTAACCTTGCTCTAGCAGCACTCAGTGAGTCACTTGATGCCCGCATTTGATGTTACGATGCGATGATTACGATGTAATTAAATAAAGCTTTGTTAATTTATGCTAAAATATTAGTCATTAAAATTCTTCTGCCTAACATCCCTTACAATTGTTTAAAATATAGAGTTCAATATTCAGCCTTGTTATCCTACTATTTTCTTTACTTATTTGACTTGTATCTTTTTCTATTAAATTCAATTTGCATTAGCCAAATCAAAAGTGAAAGAGAAAAACAATTTCTATAAGCTATCTAAAAAAATCAGAAAGAGAGATGAAAAATCAGTTAACTCATCTATCCAATAAATTGCAAGTAACTTTTTCTTTACAGAAATTTTATTCAATTATTCTTTGTTTGGTGTCAATTTGGGCTAAAAAGTTCAAAAAATTTGAAATCATTAAAAATTTTTGTTCTAAAACCAATATTTCCAAATATAATTATTCGGACTGGAATTCCATGATGTTCATTATTAGGAAAAATGCTGTTTTTACCAGGTGTTTACGTTGGGTGATAGTCAAAACAAACAGAGCAGGAGCGAGAGTTGGCAATTATAATGGCTGTGATTAACGATTTCATTTCACATTTACGGTAAAGTTGGGATTAAGGTTAAGTGTGGATTTAATATACACTCTAAAACAAAAAAATCGAAGCATCAAGAAAGAATTAACCAAATGAGACAAAATTTGGTACATGTAATGTGGATGTACAGAAAAATAAATGATTAGAAATTCAGAACAATTGGATGATTTATTGCACTGAAAGATTTACACTAAGTGAGCACATCAATATGGTGTTGGTCCACCTCTGGCCTTGATACATGCTGTTACCCAACATGGCATTGATGCATAAAGTTGCCGGATGGTGGTCTGAGAGATGCCATTCCAAATGTCCTCCAATTGACAAGCTAATTCATCTACATTCTGGGATGGTCGCAGGCGACCACCCATCTCAGCACAAATGTGCTCAATAGGCGAGAGATCTGGGGATCTGGCTGACCAAGGAAGGGTATTGTAAGCACGCAGACAATCAATAGAGAGGAGCGCTGTGTGTGGCAGGGTTAGAAAAATCAAAGAATTTCTACATGCCCTTCGGGCATGTTCTCCAAATAAATAGATGCCCAAGATAAAGTTTTACATACCCAACATTTTTCTGATGACATTTTTCATTGTTGATAGCTCTGGCACCCATGAAAATAAATATATTAAATATCATTATATACGTAGCCTATAATTAAATATCAAAATTAGAAAATTAGTTACTTTCAATGAAGAAAATATATCAAAAATGGGAATTGAATACTATTTATGCTAAAATAACTTTTAAAATAACAGTTTAGTGATTTATACCGAATTAGACTAGACAACTTTTGAAGAAGCATATTTATTACTTCCACAAAAAAGCAATCGCGATCTTAATTTACATTACATGCGAACGTAAATCCCCATCGTCATGATTGACATTACCGTGCCTGTGGCCGTAAATTTACACTGGCCTAGACAGAAGGGAATTTTTTGTAGGAAACTATACAAATTTTGTACGTAATATGAGGCTGTTTTCCGTAGAAACTATAGAGACTCTATAGTAATCGGCATCTCTGCTTATCAACACCTGTGCACGTCCGGAAATCTACCAATGCTACATGAGGAATCAAGCATAAATAAATGAGAGAAAGAGAGACAGAGGAGAGAACGAGGAGCTGTTTTGGCACTGTGCCACAGGCTCTACTTGTTTCTTTAAGTCACTGTTGCCCGTAAACTGTGAAACCTTGTTTTCTCCCCACAGTTATCAACTATCGCACTACGAAAGCTGTTCATAGTCCATCGCTGAATAATTAAGACTTTTCTTTTTCACTCTCTTCTCTTATACGGCTTCAAATGTTGAACATAAAATATTTGCAGTGGAGTGCTGGTTACACGATTTCGGCTACCAATTGACCTAATTGGGTTAATGTTGAATAAATTTTTATTACATGCCCGGTCGGACATGTAATAAAAATTAATGCATGCCTGGTTGGAATTTTTATATGCCCCGGGCATGTCAGGCAATAGATTTTTCGAACCCTGGTGTGTGGCCTGGTATTATCTTGTTGAAAAGATAGCCCAGGGTGTCATGAAAGGAATGGCAATATAACAATCAAGGAACGTAAACGCAATAGAAATCCGCAGCATGTTTTGTTCCTGAAAGTGAGGTTCGCTGGCTGTGAAATTTTGATCATTTGCATATTCGGTCGAAAGGTCTTTGCATGCAAAGTTTCATTACTATTGGATTATTTTACAGGTGTGTCAATTTTTTTTATCTTAGAGTGTATTTTTTTCACTTTAATATAAAATTTATTTTGCAGTTATTTTTATTTTCTCATATAAAAGAATATAGTATAGAAAAAATATTGCTTTCATGAAGCTTTTTGATTTCGAGATTTTGATGCCAATATAGGTTTTAGAGCCTTCCTGAACACGTTTTAACTATTTTTAAAGTGATGCCCGTTTGTGGTTTATTTCTTGTGTATACGATAGCTGTCCCAAATATTAATAGATTTTCATGAAACTTTATATTGAGCAAAAACTTTGAAATTTTATATTTTTTTAACATAACAGCATAAGGCAAAATTTGACATAATCATGCATTAAAGGGTTTATTTATAGCTCAATGATCACAAAACTTTTCGTTTCAATCATTGTGGAAAATAGCCACTATGTAATTTTTATATATTTGTGGCATCATTAACCACACCCGGAGGGGGTAATAATCTCCCTGAAATACCAATAACAGTGTGATCCCTGGATAGCCCAAGTGATAAAGTGTCGGCAAGCAAAGTGGAATGTTCAAAAACTTCCTTTAAAAAAATTTCTTACATACTTAAATACTTCAGTAACTGATTTCTTTTTTCAAATAGTATAGCATATTCCATGGTATGCTACAGTATGTTTAGCAGGGTTCCCACTAAGTCAGGAAAAGAGGGGGAGAATTTCTCTCCTTCCAAAAAATTTTGGGAGAGATTTTCTGTCATAAAGAGAGACACTTAAAATTTCATTTTTTTTTACCATGCTAATTTAGAAAGTAATAAAAAAGAAAGCATTAACTATAACTCATATTCTTCGACATTTAAATTTTTTAATTCTTAAAACTAATATTATTTTAACATTCTTACTAACATTCTTTTTAAAAATTAATTAGGAGTCGTTTAAGTATTAAGTAAGTAGATTTTTGGTAATTTTATACCACCCGCCCCATTTGTTAGCAAAAATACTCAAATTCCTGACTTCCCCCATGCTTACGTTATGACTTTATTTGCTGACATAAAAACGTCTACAAGGGTTATTTTATGTAAAATGACTCACATGCGAATTTACGATTTTTTTGTCTGTAAACTGCAAAAGTCGATGGCCGACTGCATTTACTTAATATTTTGATTTTTAAAACCATTTTATGATCAATTTTCATGCAGC
The DNA here is from genome assembly GCA_951213105.1 of Amaurobius ferox. Taxonomy (NCBI): domain Eukaryota; kingdom Metazoa; phylum Arthropoda; class Arachnida; order Araneae; family Amaurobiidae; genus Amaurobius; species Amaurobius ferox. Next base: position 99,337,046 of record OX578142.1, on the reverse strand, counting down.
AATAGCAATTAAAAACTTTAACGATTTTTGATCGCCAAAAACTATTTCAATAGGCTGATAGAATTAGGTAATAATTTTGACTTGATGTTTGAAAATGGATTCTTTTTTTTTTTTTTTTTGTATTTTTTACAAAACTTGCAAAACATAAGGGTTGCATCGTCTTTTTGTTGAATCTCAAGCCAGTCATGTGATTTTAGCCATTTTGTTTGAAAAGTCTGGACTTTTTTCATTTTGTTTCCAAAATAGCCCTTTATTTCATAAATAATACGTTTGTAAAATAATTTTTCTGTATAAAACACAAAACAATTACAAACACTGTAGTCGATGCAAACAGATTGGAAATGTGGGAAATATTTTTCCAATTAAACGAGATATGCCAAGGATAGCGTACAAATGCAGATTTTCGTGATGCTGCTGCAAAATAACCTTTCATTTTATTAATACGGTAGAAAAATGGTTTGGTTTTTATTATTTGTATATTAAACGAAATAATTATAAAAAAATTCAGTCGATGCAAATATATTGTGAAAATGGCAAAAAGATATTCATTGGCAAAAAGATATTCATTGGTCATCTCTCCTCAGAAAATGAGGGAATCGCCGTATGCAAATCGGAATCGCGGAGAAACAGATTTTCAGAACATGTCAGAAAGGAATGTCTTTGATAAAAAATTCGTTGCTTTGTTCAAATTTTGTGACATTTTTGGGGCATATATGGCCAATTTCACGAAATTTTTGGGATTTTTGTAACCTGTAGACATACTGTGTACGGGGGAAAGGATTTTCGTCCGCGGAAAGAAAATTTCTCGATCAAAACACGAAAAATGCGGGAAGTACTTGAAAAGAGCATAATTCAAATCCGTGAAACGAATCCTATAAAAAAAAAAGCAAAATTTTATTTGATCGAATTTGCGACTCGCGCAAGCAGGGGAGACACTTATAGTTTTCTATAAAATATCTCGCTAATTAGAAACACGTAGTACTTTTAGTGTGCCCAAATCGCGATTGACTGCGATTCACACGTAGCTACGAAATCGCGGTCCGTGACTGCGCGGCAATCGGCCCGCGATTCGCAACAACGAGGCAACTGATTGCAATTTGTGGTCGCGAAGCAATCGGCCTGATCTACCGGCCACGGGCGCAGTGGGACTGAAAGGATTCTGGAGAAATTTCGGTCGCCAGAAATGGCGATTTACTGTAATAATTTTAGTCGCCAATGGCGACCTGGCCACTGCGAATCTGCATCTCTAGTCATCGGGCATCGGATTTTTCGGTATCCAATTTGAAGGAAAATATAATTTTAGGCTGGAACTGGAGAGAGAGAAATTCTCGCGCAGTCTAAATTTTTACGAGAGATTTTTATGGATTTCGCGAGAATATCGCGGGTTCGCTCTGAAATGGGAACCCTGATGTTTAGTCAACTGCATAAATTACAACTTTTATTGGAATTAGATTGGAGACACATGCTCCTGATCAGTGCCGTCGACAAAATATTCAGGTCCCTATGCAGTAAATACATCCCCTATTACCCCTTTCTTTACAAATTATTGAATATTGAAATTTGTTTGTAAATTGTTTCCTGTGACCCAGTGCCTCACACCTCCCGGGCCCATATGTAAAACATCGGTTTGTCCCTACCTGTCAGTGGCCCTGTCAATTTTTCATTGAACCATTGCGTAACCATGACGGTAGACGATTTTTTGAAAGATTGCCGGAAATGTTTCCCGCTACAAATGTACAAAGATTATTAAGTGATATTTACTACAATTTGTTAGCACAGATTTAACTAGTAATGCTCAAATGCATCTCCTTAGAAGTTCCATGGAAAAAAAGTTTTGATTAAGATATGGTTTTTTTATTTGTATATTTATATTCTCTTTAATCCGTGGTTACAATCCAAAATTTTGTATTTTATATAAAAATAATTTATTTTCTATAGAGCAATTGTTTCATCTGCAGATTATTGTAAATTATTTATTATTTCCTGATCATTCTTTTATTTTGATTTTCAGAAGAATGTACAGAATATTATTAATCAACTATATATATTTTTTTGTTTTTTAATATTTATAAATTATGGCTGAAATAAGTTTTATACAGCAATTATGAATTCGTTATACATTATAATAGCAATCTAATCGATATAGGTTATTTGGTATCGGATTTTTGGTTTCACGACATCCCCAAAAAATTTACATTTTTTTACCGAACTGACTTATTTGCTTATAAATACAGGGTGCATATAAACTGTCTTGACAAAATAAGACGGGAGATAGTACCCATCAAGACGAACAATATTTACAATGGAACCTAGGGTCTCATTCCACTCTAAGTGTCAGAAAAGCGTAAAGTTAAAGTTGAACTTTCAACAATGAAAATAAGGAGAATTAACGTAATCATAAGTTGCACAATCCCATTTATTTGCACCAGAGAAAGACTCAAAGTAGATGGTCAAAGTGACGGCCAAGGGTGCCGTTGCACAATTCACACCGGCGAATGAACGACTGGCGCACCCTCTCAAAGGCACCAGGTGTCGTGTTTATCCTGTCTGCTGCAACGATTCTTGCGACGAGATTTTCTACAGAGTCCACAGGCGTTTCATACACTAATGATTTTAAGTGCCTCCAGAAGAAGAAGTCCGGTGAGCGTGGAGGCCAAGCCACAGGTCCACTACGTCCAATCTCTCCTCCGGGATATGTGGCATTCAAGAAATGTCGGATTACTAGAAGTGATGGCGATGTTCTGGAGATGTGATACTTCTCCGGCACGACAGCCATATCGTCCGAAGTGACGACTTGTGCTTGTTGGACGTATTTCGAAGTTGCTCTTTTTTGGCACTCAGAGTAGAATGCAACCCTAGGTTCCATACTAAATATTATTCGTCTTGATGGATACTATCACCCCTCTTATTTTGATAAAATAGTTTATATACACCCTGTATAAACATAATTCTTATGGAATACAAGTTTCTTGCGCTGCCTGTACGATAATTAAGTGTTCTTCCTGCATATATGCATTGCAGTGGTGTAGTGTCCATAGAGGCCAAAAAGCTAAGCTTCCCCTGTTGAAAATTTAATTTAAAATACTTTTATTTATTATAATTTAAAAAATAACTTTGCAAATATATGTATGTCTTTTTTAGAAAACTGTTGCACTTTAATTGCTTAAAGTGACATGTTTCAAAGTTTTTTCCCATTAAAACGTATATTTAGAAGCTGAATTCATATAGCCTTTATGCTGTATTGGAAGATGCATGGTATTGAAACTGCCCAACTGTTAAGGTGCCTTCTCACTCACCGCATCGCAACGGTAGACTGTTCACGGCAACGCTTGAGGTACACGCAAGTCTTTGCGGCGAAGTAAACTCCTTCACACTGTCGGTCGACGGCGAAGAAATGTAACCAATCTGATGCAAGTGCAGATATTTCTCCTAGTTCAGTGGCCATGTTTATAAACCATCTCTTCCAAAGCGCTTTTATATACATGAAATATTATATAATAAAAATTTAGACATTATTACTAATATAATCTCTTTGGTCTCTTCTGATTTAAATTTATATTTACCAGCCACTCTCTCGCTAGTTTACAGTATTGACGCGTTTCAGAAAATCCACCTTTCTGTGAATTTAAACAAGAGCGTATGCGAGTTTGCTTTGGCGATATATACATATTTCATCAGTTTTCTAAAATAAGCTAACTAAAGTGATTCCACCACAAAACACAAAGGATCCTAATTAAAATTGTTTTATAATATTTACTACGCTATGGCAATTTTCTCGTTTTAACAAATACAATTATGTTCTCTTTCTCGAATTGTTAAAAAAAAACATCCGACAGAATTTAGAAAATGAATTTTGATGTATGTTCTCCATAGACTTTTTTTTTTATCCTTCTATTGCAATACTAAATAACTTGAAAACATATTCTGTTTACTCTTTAAAATAATATTCTAAAATAGCACTAAATGCTTTGCATGATATAATTTGTTAGTACATTTCAGATGTGAAGTTTTGGCTTGGGTGGTAGAGAATTAGCTCTGCAAACGAGTGGTCTCTGGTTCAATTCCAAGTGAATCTTAAATTTTACAAGTGCTGCCATCTGTTAATAAAATATTCAAATACAGTTTTTCTTTAATAATCTGCAGAATTTTTTTGTTTTAAATTATTTTAAGTTCTATATACAAAATAATCTTATATCAGTAAATTATTTTAAGTTTGAATACTTATAAAAATTTATTTCAAAGTCACTTTGAAAAATATCTTGGAAGTATATTTTATACCAGCTATAGATGGAATATATTCTTCTTAATTAAAAAAGTGCTTGTAGAAATAGCAAATATAAAATGTGCATATAAAATTAAACAGAAATCATCGAACATCCTTATACGAGTAGTAGTTATCTTTCGACATGTAATTTTGAACATTTTAGATTAGAATAGAAACAAAAATCAAGCTACTTTAAAATTTTAAAGAGGTTGTATTTTAATAACTTGGCGCTAACATTTGAAAAATTTTTTTATTATTTTAAATGCATATAGACAGTTAGAAATTTACAATACATTTGAAAATCATTTATTTTTAATACAAAAAAATAAGTTTACATATAAATATGGTACAGATTGGATATAAAGAATTTGGATTTTTCAACTTTTTTTCACGAGCCAATTGTGGCGCCAAATGGCCAAATGTGGCGCGCCTGCTTTGCGCAACATTTTGCTTTTTCTGGAAATTCTGGCAACCCTACCCCTTTTAGCTTTCTGATGCAGTCGGCTGCGGCCATTTTATTTTTGTTTTGTTGTTGGTGTGTGTGTAAAAACGTGTCTGAGTGTGTTAAAAACGTAAATATCATACAGGAATTAAAGATAGCACATGTTATTAGATGAAATAATGTAGAAGCAGAAAATTTACATAGAAATAATGAGAGTTTTTTTATGACCGCAATGTGGAAACAATTATTTGTGCAATTTGGATATTTACACGTGTTTTTCTTTGAAAAGTTTTGGATTTCATTAAACCAGGTACTGTGTTTTTATTTTGTTGTCCACGTAAAGTATCGTTTCTTTTAAATTTCTTTAAAGTACAAACTTTTTTCTAAGTATTGTTTTTTCTTAAATTTAGTTAAAGTACAAACTTTTTTCTAAGTATTGTTTTTTCTTAAATTTAGTTAAAGTACAAACTTTTTTCTAAGTATCGTTTTTTCTTAAATTTTGTTAAAGTACAAACTTTTTTCTAAGTATCGTTTTTTCTTAAATTGTGTTAAAGTACAAACTTTTTTCTAAGTATCGTTTTTCTTAAAAATGCAAATGGATTTAGCCAAATAATTAGCTATGTTTAGATTTCTTACGCGTAAAGTTCAAGATGGCGTCCGTTAAGAATTTATAAACACCGTACGCGTTGGCGCCAGTCTTGGCAACAAAAAAAAATGGCGGATTTAGCCAAATTCTTTATATCCAATCTGTTCCGTAAATATGAAAAGTTTACTCTTTTCAGTTTGAATGTTTATAAAAATTTATTTCGAAGTTACTTTGAAAAACATCTTGAAGTATACTTTATACCAGCTATAGATGGAATATACATTTAAATCTATTTTAAAACATAATTACTCAATAAATATAAATGTAGATAAAATAATTTTAAAATTTAAAAGTTTACTTTAATGAGAAATATTTTTAACGTTACAAATGAACAAAGAACATATTTGGATATTTAATATAGATACGTATTTGAAAACCTTTAAAATCAAGTATAAAATGGTAATGAACTTAAATTTGTTTAAGACGTGATATTTTAATAACGGCATTCTTGAATTTAAATATTTTTTACATTTTTCTTTGTTTGTTTCATTTCAGTCAATATCGGCAATATCGCTTTTTAAACTAATTTTGTATCTTAAAATAGAGTGAATATTTTTCAACAAATATTTATTTGTTTTTTTTATACGGATGTGTGACAAATCCAAATATTTTTTAATATTCATTCATCTGTTTCAGCTTCTGATATCTGAAGTAATCCATATAAAAAAGATCAAATCAAAATTTACTATACGAAATATTGATTTAGCAGGTGCAAACACATAATCTACGATGCTATTGGCTGTTGCATTGCCATCAACCGTGTGGCACGTGTTGAATTCGGTTTCATTTCGAATTTAGTGTTATGGCCTGCATTCACCGTGGAAGAGAACTTTCCCCCACTTTTTCATTGTACAGCGCATGCGTGAACTCAACCTTCTGCTGCGGTGAGTGGGAAGGCACCTTTAAACTCTGCCCTGGCTGATAAGCTAGACCTAGCTTCCAGGAAGGTGTGGCTAGTGTTCTATACAGCCTAACTTATGATAATGATTGGGTATGGGACATAGTGTTTCATCAATGACAGATAGGTGAGGAGATGAGGTTGGGAAAGAAAATTTTCTAATAGATCCACCATTTTGGGTCAAATATTGATCTATTAATTAATCTTCACAGATAAAAGTCATATGTAATCCTAAATAATATGAGGCATATTCCATGAATAACATGATATTCACCATGCTTTTAACAATATCAAGATGAAGAAGTACACTAATAATGACTACCATTAAACTTAAGTAGTTTACGAAATAGACTTAGCTCTATGCCGCAGCAACAATATGGCAAAGCATCCGTTTGCCTATTCGGGAGTTTTAGAAAGTATAAATCTGATTTCCCTTTAAAATTCATGTTACATAATAATCTCAGGCAAAAGCTACTGATAATTTTCTAGCGGATTTTTAGCATATTGTAGTTAAGATATTTTTTCGGTTTCATAGTATAGTATTTGTAAATATTTAATATACAAAATTGTTTAAGGACATTGTTGACTATAGTGATTTTCAACTAAGCTTACATTCCAGATATATTTCTCACCAATCTTCAGTGCACTTTTAAATTACTTTATTTTTGTTAGTTCTAGTGAATTTCAATATAAATTTCACTTGTAACACCAAATCTTTTGTTAGTCGCTCACCCTCCCTCACTCACAAATCTCACGCTAAGCTACTGATTGTAAGAGTAATAATAGTGAAAACATTTTTTACTTTTAAATTCGAGAATCTTGATTGCTATGAAATTCTTTTGAATTGCTCCAATCGATTCCAACTTTTTTTATGCGGTTAAAATGTTTTTCATTTCGAAACTAAAGGTATATATATATATATATATATCACATAAATGTCAACAAATTTCTAATCCGGCGGTAAATTGTATACCATCTATAAGATTAAAATTCAAATGATATAGTATTTTATTGATGTCGGACATTTATTTTTGATAATATAAAGCTGTGTTTACTAATAGATATGATTAACAATAATAAAAAAACGACTAAGTTATCGCCATAGCGCTATACCACATGAAGAATAATGTTTAACTGTGCAGTATTGAAAATACTGCAATCATTTAAAAAGTAAATAGAATATTTCCATACCAATCCCCGATCAAAGTGACAGCCGGTCACTAATATTTAAAAATATTTTTAAATATAAGTATATGCAACTGACATAATGAAATACACGTACCCACAAAATATCACAGAAGTAAATAAATACTTACCTTGCCAGAGCAACAAAATGTTTGTTTTGATTCTCAGTCAGATCACATGACTTTTAGTCAATCATTTGCGTATTGACCAATAACAAACATTCTCATGATGAGCACCGCCTTTGCAGTCTAGGAGAAAGAAGAAATTGCGCAATCGTACTGTACAAGTGTTTATCATTAATTGATTTTACTTACTTTCTGTAGCTGTCGCTAACAGCGGTCTGTCTAATTGTTAAAAGATGAGAGAGATTGCAACTTTTCTTTTTTAAAGAGTTGCTTCCTATTCATATAAGCAAGCTTTGAATATTTATAAAAAATATTGTAGGTGGAAATAGGGTCACCTTCTCATAGCAATGCCTGCCATCTGTTGAGAAAAATAGAAAATGGTATTGTAATGACATCTGGTGACCGAAAGTTGAAGTAATGTAACAAAAGAATGGGTTGTTCTTGAGTAACGCTTTATCCCGAAGAACGTACAAGGCAATAATCATCCTTTACATCTTATTTGCATAATTTGAGGTGCGACAATTTTTTTCTTTTTTGACAGTTTTTATTTTGCTTCTGATAGTAAACAGGCTTTCAAAGGTTTCGTTGTAAAGTCAATTGTAATTCATTCTCGAAGCAATTGAAGTAAGCATAAAATCTTGAAAAATTTATGATTTTGATGTGTTGTGACGTCAGGCCTAAAAGCAACATTTGGAAGTACATTCGTGTGGTTTGATTAGATGTTTAGGCCTAACGAATTAGATTCCAAATGTTTGAAATTCTTTAATTGAGTTAACTTTTGTTGAGGTTTGGTATGTTCGGGAAATTGATAAAAAACGGTATTTATAAGATCTTATATTAACAGTTAACGATCATATTTTTAAAAATCTTTTCCGGTGTATTTTGTCAACAAAAATATTGTAGGCTTAATTCTTTCCTGGAGTTCCAATGAATGCCGGCAGGAGCTCCTAGCCGAACTGCATGTCCGAGAGGAAGTTCGGACGGGGCAAAGTGCTATCAAGTGCATGGACTGGACCTGCGTGTCCACTTCGTATACAAACACACGTGGTATTGCACGTGTGTAGCTGCCTCGTAGTAAATGTCGGCGCACCGATATTTTTTTCATTATATGTTTTATTTGTTGTTTTTGTGCTTTATAGGTTATTTTACTACTGATAACCAAAAAGCAAATAAAATAAAACGATAAATTTAGAATAAATATTTAAGGCAATAAATTGTTATAAATATTAGCAGTTTGTCTATATTGTTGTTTTATTTATTTTTTGTATAAATGTTAAAAATTTTTAGAAATTAATAGACCACTATTCTTATGCTTTGCACATATTACATTTTCGAAATATTAGTACAATATGCAAGAGGTTACTTTTTATAAATTTAAAAATGATCTATTTTGATTGCAGCATTTCCTTAAATTAATATATTTCTCAGTTTTGCTAGGTGTGATGATGAAAGCAAAGCTCTGACATTAATCAGTGGCTATAAGAGGTATGAACAATTTTACTCTTCTAAAAATTTTCAACATATTTAAAAGGCAAAAGAATGTTACAGATGTTGTTTATTTCCTACCAGCATTTTGATGATTATCATAGTAGATAAAAAGAAATTCTAATATAGTTTAGTTTAAATTTATTGATGTGAACAAATATGGCAAACTTAGTATGCCGAGAAATTTCAGTGCCATGTGAATATAGTAAAGAATAAAATTCAGACTTTAATACTGTATTGTGTTTCAAATCAAGTTTATGAATATGTTTACAAGAACAGATTCCGAAAACAGTAAACTGATTTGTAAACTCAAATACATAAATGCCATGATTTGTTTAAATACAACTCAATGAATATGTAATAATAAGATAAAAATAGCCATATGGAATATTATTTCCTCAAAATGTGTACACATTTTCTTTTTAAACGAGTAAAATAGTTTGAAGGAATTCATTTTGTAACATTAGATTGATTAAAGCGTCTTACGAGTGAAGAATATGTAAAGGATATACAAAAGGTATTATCTGAAATTACTCTCAATTTTCTTTTAAAAAATTTATTTTCTTTTTCCCTTTGGCAAATGGCAATTTTGGCAAATGTCCAAAATAATTACTTAATTAAATTTTAGAGATCAATAAAAGTACCATTTTTGATGTTTGATAACAAGATTAGCGTGCATTTGGCCCTAGGAAATTGCGATTGTGTTTTTCTCCTCTGCATTTTGTTTAAGCATAGCTCAAATAAATTTATATTAGTTCAAGCAATTTAAAAATATTATTTTTAATGTTGAGCAACAGGTAACAAGATTTTAGCAACAATTTTGCTTCCTGTGGACACTGGAATTATAATATTTTTTCTCTGCATTTTGGCGAAGATTAATTGAAGTAAATTTCGAGAATCAATTAAAAAAATGTTATTTTGGATGTTTAGTAATAAAATTTTAGCAAAACTAATTTGCATCCTGTGGATATGAGAATTGTAATCTTTTTTACCAACCTTAAAAATTTTGATAAAATTTTGTGTGATTTATGTGTTAAATCTATATAAATAAAATTGAAAATCTGTGTGTCTGTCCCGTCAGCGGAAGGCCAAAAAGTATACTAAGCCAGACAGCCTTCTTTCAAATCGGACGCCAAATGTTGTTTTATCGCCAGCGTGATAGGCGAAGGAGAGCTCTCTCTCTCTCAAGGTTACTATAGCAGCCACATCAAGAGAAAGGACTCTCGCAATTTGGTTTATTTTTTCATTATATGACTTACAATTTAGCAATATAGACACACGTTTTAAATGGATTATCTCTTAGATTGGAATTAAATTAATTCAATACTGATTACATTAAAAAAGCCGATATATAACTTACAATTAAGCAATATAGACACTTTTTAAATGCATTATATCTTAGATTAGAATTAAATTAATTCAGTAATGACTCAATTAAAGAATCATTTTATTATTTTTTAATGCTATTGTATAGAGGAAGTTCATGGATAATCGCGACACTTAGACGAAAAAATACATTTAAAGACATCATGAACACATTTCGGACATTTTGGGAAATATTTCCATCAGTGTGTGTATTTATCTGAGGGGTGTAAATGCACGTATCACTGCGGCTATTTATATGTAGATGCATTTTATAGAAAATTAGAAATAGGTAGAATATTTTGTAATAAATGGGATTAAAACATTATTCGAAATTAGAGGTTTTAAATTAGAGAGAATACGTACAGCCACGAAATTCTATATGTAGCTGCATTCTGAAAAAATTAGAATTAGGTAGATCATCATGTAATTAACGTGATCAGAATACGGGTGAAAGGGAAGGAGGGAGACACAGAGAGAGAGAAAGTGTGTGTGTGTTGTTGAGACCCAGACTGGCCGATAAGGCTTTAGATTAAAAAAAATCAACAGTAGCCAATGGCCAGTGACCTCATAAAGCTCAGTGGCCACTTTGATGATGTTAGTGGCCATAATTTTGTACTCGATTTTGCTCTCCCCCCCCCCCCAATTTTCTAACAATTTTTTTTCCACGAACACATTCAATTTGCTCTAAGCATATATATATATATATATATAATATAATAATTTATTAATTATATAAATAAATAAAAATGAAAAGTAATAAAATAAGCTAAAAAAATTAGAAAAATCAAAAACATCTGAAAATAAGATATATTAATATTATGTTTTCAATTATATTTTTGCTAAAATTTTGTAACTTTAACCAGTTTGAAACTACGATTCGAGGGCCCTTAAAATGGTGTATAGTGGCATTTTCGTTTATTCATTTCTTCTATGAATCTCTTGTTTAGTAAGAATTTTCATCTTTGCTGCATGTACATATTCTATTTTGCTTATACGGGTAATAGTCCTGTCTCCTGTTCTGACTCACTGGATGGGTCTGGGAGTGTCGCTGTGAACGTTCGTACTGCCTCCTAGGTTGTATTTCGTCATGTTCATTCCGGTACTTCTAGATATTTATTATACTGTTGAGGTTGGTCACATATACATGTGGTGAAAGAAGAAGGATTCCTGCCACATGTTAATACAAATTTTCCTAATGCTTCTTATCTTCATTTTTTTATCTTATGGTGCCTCTAGTCCGAGTTTGGACATTTATAGTAATGTACTATTTTCCAATCTGAAACAGGAATTTGTTTGGGTTAAATAGAATTAAATACTCAGACCTGAAGATGAATTTAATTCTTTTTAATCTCCGAATGTGAGCCGGTGCTGATCTTTTCTATTATTGGCATTATGGTAGTGGTTTTGCTTCTATGGTGATGTTAATATTTCAAGATTACTTGAATTAATTATTTTTATTATTACTTCTTTCTAATATATATATATATATATATATTTACAGGGTCCATTCTAGGATTTCAAAAGGGCAGGTTGCTGACTTTAAAAAAGGAGCACATTGCATACGAAAGGGCACAATTATAAATTTTAGCTAAAGAATGCATTGCATAATGTGGCCCACATGTAGTAAAAAAGATACAGATAATTTATCTATTTCAAAACTTAAATTCAAAGCATAAAAAAAAAAAATTAACAAAACAAAATTGCAAATATACAGAAAATTTTATAATTACATATCTCTTACTTTAAAATATATTCTTGATAAATTAATTTTTTAAACTGCACAAATTGAAGATAATAGTTAGAATCCTCATAATTTAGGCTGCTTACTTAAGATCAGAAAAATAGATAGAAATACTTAATTACTTATGCATCATTTTATATACACAAACATAAATTTTTATAATATAAGGGGGGTGGGGGCGGAGGATATTTATAAGGGGTTCATAAAAGAACAATGATGGTTATAAATATTCATGTGTAATGCAAGTGCTAATACATTTCTTATTGATAGGAAATAATAAGGAACATTAATTAAAGGGAAGGAATAAAACCCATTGTAAACAATGCCTGGGTTCAAAGCAGTCAGTCACTGGCTGGTAGGTTCATGATGAGGCCAATTGTTGACAACTGAAAAATGTGCGATTTTTTTTTTTCAACTTGTTTGATGTTATGCAAAATTGTGTTTAAATATTTTATAATTAAAAAATTTACAGATATATTACCCATACTTATTTACAGGTTTATTATATGGTAGACATAAGTAAAACAACAGATCCTTCTCTCCATACCTTAAGATGGCGAGTACTTCAGTTAGGTGAAACAAGGAAAACTAAATAATAGATCTACTTTCCTATTATTAAGATCTATTATTTGATGAGGAGGTGGGGTAAAAATTAGGGGAAATTTAAGAGATTGGCAAAATACAAAACTTAATTTTTCTGATAACACAAATTTATAAATATATATTTATTTTTTAATGAGTAATATTGTTAACATGCATTTATTGCTAACTTCTCATTTTGGATATTGAATACATTTTCAAAACTTTATTTCAGGTGTTTTTTCTAAATCTAAGTTTTCTGCAAGTCGCTGTCAGTATCCCCATCTTTTCCATTTCCTAAAAGTTTTCAAAATTTTGATCTTTCATTTATCATTTTCTGAATATTTTAAACATTTATTGTCACTCATTTTTTAACCCTGTTTTAAATCTTACCGAAGTTTTTCTTATTATAGGAATTTTTCAGTGTTTTATAATTGTTTACCAAGTCATCTAAAAAAATTCATTTACCATGAAGCTGATTCAAATACTTTTGGGGTCAATGTTAAATTCCTTTTTTCCCATAACACTTTACTTATTCAACATTTTGTCAGCTTTAATTTTTTGCCAAAATTACAGATTATTTCTGATTATGCCTGTTTCTTAAGTTTTTAAATTCTCTTATTTTGATCTTTTTTTTTTCACAGCTGATGAAGCATTTACTATTAATATTTACGCCTTTTTTATTAAGAAATCCGGCCACTCATTTTTTTTTTAATTTATGGGATTTTACCAATGAGTTTCTGCGATTTTTAAATAATCTATATTCTTGTTTCTACCTTTTGATCACTTAGTCTGTAATTTTAAAATTATCGCGATCCCGATATTTCGGTCATTTTTCCCGTTATATTATCGGACATTATAAACTTAGCAACCATTTTTATTGTAAAATTTCTCTAATATGTTTATTTTATAACAACTAAATTCTTTATCCTTTTGAAGAAATTGGATTTTATTTAATATTTTGACGTTTTTGAATTGAAAAAATATTTGTTTGTATCGCTAAAAACATAGGCCGTTTTATTGCTTTACTCGAATTTTCTAATCAACGGGGTGGGGCATGAACCAACTTTGGCCGCGGATAAGTTGAAAATCGAGCCGATTTAACTTTGAATTGATAATTGTTTACCGTTGGCACTAATGAAAACACAACTAAGCGGTAAACAGTTTAAGAATACAAACATTTTTAGTTTTTTACATCATCGATGACAGATTAATAACATAAAACAAGGTATCATCTATAACAGGAAATCTGAAATTTCTCGGATTGAGAAACTATTGCGCGCCGAAACTTTAACAATTGCGAATTTTTTGCGATTAATATCTAGGCAGCATAGAAGCAACTACGCGCAATTTTTGCCATCGTCGTTCATATTTACTATATGATCGTTAATGAACAGTACATATATATGTAAGTTGAAATAGAACAATTCATAACGTCGCAATATCGGCGATTTAGCTCCGAAAAGCATCCCGAAGGTTGACGCCTTTTATTAGCGCCTGGCATTCCCAGCTACAGCGTATACCCAAAACTATTGTACATGGATTATTTTTTTTTAATTTATCATGATGCAAAATACGTTATGAATATTTAACCAATAAATAAATTTACAAGCTGAAAATAGCGGGGGCATTTTTATTTTAATGCGCGATTTTAATTCCGCATCCGCTTTCGGAAACAGTTTAAAAATTTAAGGTAAATGTAAAAATGATGAAAGCTCTATTAGTACAGTATGTAAAAGTGGGGCCACTCCGAATTTCGGTAAGGTGCTGTTGGGGTCAATTGATAGAATGCGCTGCGCCCGGGCATGCCTCAAAAGTAAACATATCGGAGATCACGGGGAGGAAGGAGATAGGAATGTGGATAGTAGTAGCACTCATTCTAGGCTGCAGGTGCAATAAATTAACAGCCGTAGCAGTATTGTGGGGATTTTTGACAGATTTTTCTCACTCCCCAGAGGGATTGTTTAGGAAAAGAGTCATTTTTGACTATCGCAGTTAGGCCGATCACGATTTCGTTAATAGATCGTTTAAGGGTGAGCGTCAGTAAATTTTCTGCCCCATCCGCGCTTTGTTAACTTTCGCGGCACACATATTTCGCCGAAATTCTGCTCAAACAGTTGTGAAATATTTTCTGAAAGATAAAATGCAATGCTTAGATTATATTAAAACTAAATTTAATGCCCCAAAAAACATATAATATATTTTTATTTTAATCCAAAATATTTTTGGTGCTGCCATCTGTTGTCGTAATTTAATTCATACCGATTATTTTTATTTTTTAATGAGCATTTTTAAATATCTATTCCTTCTAATACAGTGTTAAATACAACAACAGATCATATATAATAATGCCACAATCACGGAAAGGTAATTTATCATTCTATAAATTTGATAAGGGATCTGAATGTACATCACTGAGGACTGCAGTTTTGTCTTCAAAAGTTCCTTTGTCTTCAAGTCCAAGTTCAATTACGTTTCCGTGATTATGGCATTATATATGATCTGTTGTTGTATTTAATAGCGTATTAGAAGGAATAGACATTTAAAAATGTTCATTAAAAAATAAAAATAGTCGGTATGAATTAAATTACGACAACAGATGGCAGCACCAAAAATATTTTAAATTAAAATAAAACATATATTCTATGTTTTATTGGATATTAAATTTAGTTTTAATATAATCTAAGCATAGCATTTTATCTATAAGAAAATATTTCGCAACTGTTTGAGCAGAATTTCGGCGAAATATGTGTGCCGCGAAAGTTAACAAAGCGCGGATGGGGCAGAAAATTTACTGACGCTCACCCTTAAGTTGAATCGCCATGGGCAAGTAAGACTTTTAACGGCTGGGTTGGGGAGAAATAAATAGGATACCTACGGAATATTCTCCCGAGGAGGGGGGGGGGGGGAACGACAATGAAAAACCCTTTATGATACCAGTCTTGTTTACCGACTGTCTAATTTGGGTTTGGTTCAGAGGAATTAGGCTCATCCGTGCGGGTGTTCCTGAAACTCCACAGAGATTAGACTTTTGACGTTCTGATATAGAAACATGTAAATTTTGCAGGTCGCCATTTTTGGCGATAGACATTACATTTTACGGTCGCCAAGAGTAATTCTTTAGTCGCCACTGGCGATGTGGCGACCGCTAATCTCGTCCTTTACTGGCCGACCCACCAGAAAGGTGTAAGGTAACCGTTTGGACGGCCGGGAAGTGCCACCCAATTTAAACCGGAACCCAGTGGGGGAGGTATCCACAGGGACCGTACCCTCCTTCCTCTACCACCAACCTCTCGGAAGGACTTACGAACCCACATGTTTAACGTGATCGTACTCCTCATGAACACGGCGGCAGTTGTGGCAGCGTGCAAATCCAGCACGCAAACCACAGGGCTACCGCACCCGAAATGTGCCAACAGCATGCGGTATTCCCAGGGTCAAAATATAGTGTGGTAACTGGGTACAAAAAAATCTGAATGAATGATGGAGAGTGTCAAATACTTCGGATTTGATTAATTTAATGCATTAAAGACTTCGCATTTACTTTCAAGTTATAACTGAATAATGCGTTAAAGTTATAGCTCTAAGGCAATGGATTGATTTTTACTTTCATATATATTTGAATTCCAAGTTTTGTCGGGAGAGCACGTTTCAAGCAACCTTGACCACGAATCAGACGTTTTTAAAGTCATGCGTGTGTGATGTGTGTGTGTGCATATGTGAGTGCGTGAGTGTGCATGTGTGAGCCCCTGTGTGTGTCAGTGAATCTGTGGATGAAATTTGGTACAAAATTACAATTAGGGAAAACCGGAAACCTGTTGCTTAATGTTAGAACATGTATTAGCAAAATAAGATTTCTTTTAGCAAAATGCTAAAAAAACTAGCATAGTTTAAACCTTTATTTGGAACTTGCATCTCCTTCAAGGAAAAAATAACAATTTATAGTTTGTGATTATGAAGACTTTCTGACTTGTCAATATATATATATTTTATATATACAGGGTGACCAGAAATAAGCGCCCCAATAAGGAACTGTAATATCTCGAAAACCACTGTACATAAATCGTTCAAACTTTGGGAATAAACAATACTGAAACAATACCAAATGCCAGTACAGGTGATGGCAGACATATCGAACTTGTGATTTCATAAATTTAGAATATATATCTTTTCTCTGTAATTGGAATAAAACATATTTATTCACCCGCTTTTTTGTCGTTTCATTTCACTTTTGGGGCGCTTTTTTCTGGTCACCCTATATATATATATATATATATATATATATATATCTTTATATTTCACAAAAAATAATCCATAAATATCAAATTAGTGAGATTTTACATTCTACGGCATAAATATACCTTTTAATCGGTATACAACTATTAAAGTTTATTTAGTCCTTTAGATCTATAATTGTTATATTAGATCCATTTCTGTGACTGATAAAACTGAGTGTAAGTGTATATTGTTCACAACCCACTTAAAACTGTA
The DNA here is from genome assembly GCA_951213105.1 of Amaurobius ferox. Lineage (NCBI taxonomy): Eukaryota > Metazoa > Arthropoda > Arachnida > Araneae > Amaurobiidae > Amaurobius > Amaurobius ferox. Next base: position 99,319,825 of record OX578142.1, on the reverse strand, counting down.
AGTCACAGACAATTTATCTCGTGTGTACAAAAAATAATAATATAATTTTACTCTAAATAATTTTAAAATGCAGATTTTGGTGGGAAAATTTTACAATTTGCCATTGTTTTTAACGAATTTTTTTTAAATATCTATTTCGTAGGATTTGGATGTTTAAAAAGATATATTGGCTAATATGGATGCAGCATAAAATTATGGAGGAGGTAGGGTTCATGAAGGATTTCCACTTCTTGTTCAAGAGAGAGATGTCACTTCCTACTCAAAAATTTATATTTTCATTTCAACATCTGTTTTTCGGACTTTGCTTTAGGTACAGCTTAGATGAAGACTGATCTAGATTAAACATTGAATTCCGGAGGGGTTGGTAGGGTTCACTAAGGATTTCCTGGTCTGAATATGTAACTTCTGGTTTTTCCAATAATTCATATGATTGTATGAAATAAGTGTGCTAAAAAGTATAGAAATACTTAATAGTTATTTCGAAATTGAAGTGTACACATCACTTTCCATTGCATAAAGGCTTTTTCATATTTTTATAATTTTTTGTATTAAAAATTTCAATTTTGCCAAACTTAGACGTAAAAATAATTGTAAAATATATTACTAATTTGAATGAACGATTACACGTACGTAAGTTGCTGGAAATGTAATTGGCCAGAGAATTTTTAAATGCAAAGTGCAATTAATTTTGATATTTTACCATATTTAAATTAGGAAATATTTTTATTTATTTTCCAATAACATTTAAAATTCTTCAATTTAATAATAAAATATTTAAAATTAAAATAATTTAAAAGTATAAAAGCCTTAAAATTTTACTCGTTTTTAAATTTTTAAGAAAATTTACTTGAAACTATCACGTCGTAGAACCCCAAGGGTTCCGCAGAACAAACACATCTTGAAAAACGCTGCATTATCCTACGTGTGTCGGAAAAGCAACATTGCTCCTACAAACTGAAAAATGTCAAGCAAATTTCCTTAAAATGTTACAAATTTTGTATTTTTAAAATGACAAATATTTCCTCCTTTCAAATAATCTTCAAATTTCGTTACGGATTCTTGTACTATATAAGAATTGAATATTATTCGGATTCTACACATATATTTTCTACGAAATCTTAGAATCGTTTTATTCAAATAATAAATTATATGTATGTGTGTCGAACATTTCTTTAACTAATTTCAAACAATCCGTATGCAGTACACAAAGTTCTTAAATACATGTATTTTAATAGTATTACTTGAAAACCACATTAGTCGGATTGTTATTTGATTTATAAATAAACAAACCAGTATTTGAAATACTACTGTATACTTTGATAAGTTTCCTAACAGCTTCCTTAATAATCTGATACAAATAATCTTCTAAACAATCTTCTAGATAATCTGTTACAAATAATAATCTTCTAAGTAATCTGATAAAATGTATCTAATGAAATTCTCATACGCAATCTGATATGCAATCAAATTATGAACAATAATCTTTATTAAACATTCGTCTTTCCCTTCCAATTGCAGGTGTAGCCAGAATAAACCAGAACTGGCGATAAAACGATGTTTGGCGTGTGGCATGAGAGATTACTTCTGAATGTTCTGAATCGGCATACGTTCTGCCTTATCGCATCCTGTCATCACTGGAGAACGGCTGAACCGAATTTGATGAAACTTTATGGGTAGCCTTGAAATAGTCCCACTTAAAATTTACTCCATGTTTTGAGTTTCTACGACCAGTGATTCTCAGAGATATTAGTGAAAAATGAAACTTTCGTTTGTCTCATCATCACGGGAGAACGGCTGAACCGAATTTAGTGAAATTTTGTGAGTAGCCTTGAAATAGCCCTCCTTAAATTTTGTTCAAGTTTTGAGTTTCTAAGACCAGAGGTTGTCGAGATATTAATTGAAAAAGAAACTCCTAGGAGTTCTACTCTCAAACTCCCTGATTTCTCCAAACTGAAAGGTTGAAAACCGTTTGTTTAAAACGTGAAAATGAATTAAAATTTTATCTCTGAGTTTGGTGGCAGATTTTTGCGTTAAATAGTCACTCACTGAAATCATGAATTGTTTGAAAATATGAATTTAAAATGAAAAATCTTATCACCATGGTTTATTTTTCACAAGCTTTTTTTTACTCAAGGATGAAAAGTATTAAGAAATCAAAATGGTTAATTTTTAGAATTTTATGAGGATATATCATGAGGCTCAACAATGCAATTAAATTAAATGTATTTGTTAATGTTTATTATTATTATTTTGATTTGAATAATAAATAAATGGATATAAAAATATAATATCTTATAAATGAGCGGTTTGATTTTTCTTTTAATTATATTAATTGCGGACTGCTTACATCACTTTCATTTATTTTGGCAAAGAGTGTTGGTTAATTTGGCCAAGCTTATACAGGGTGTCCAGTGCTATCGGTGCCCAATGGCTATTTCCTCAACCGTTCGTCACAAAGATATACTTCCAATTACAAAAATGTTTTAAATTTTAAAATCTATTATCTTAGAAACAGTTTAAATCCATAAATGCATTTTTGAAAGAAATACGAAATATAAATTTTTATACGGTCCCCTGGTCCTACCAGTTATATTTAGGAAAATCATCCTCATACAATTTCATGCAAAATAAAAAAAAAAAAAACCATCCTTTTATGACCAAAATTCACAGAGTTATGAAGCATTAAACTTTATGACTTAAGTCGCTTTTCTATGCATTAAAATGTCTCATTTCAGGCAACCTTTAAGGGACCATATAAATATTGAAATTCCGTATTCAAAGTATTATGTTTCAATTGCATTTGCTGAAATAATATCGAGAATGAAGCAAAGCTTTTTATCAAATAGTAATTCGTTTAGAAGAGTATTATAGTCAGGGCTCAACTAAGATCTTCTAGGGGTCTTTCTAAGATCTTTATTGTAAATGAGGTAATACATTATTGTTTAAGTCAATAAATGCATTTCTGTAAAAATTACGAAATTTAAATTTTTATGTGGTAATAGACCAGTTGCAGCGTACCTGTAGCTGAAAATAAAAAATTACGCACATTGAATCTAAAATAACAAATGCATATAACACCTAAAAAATAACAGATTTGTGTATAGAATTATTTTGTGTATAACCCTCATTTTTCAGCACAAAAAGTGCTTTAACTTTCAGCAGCTATAAGTCGGTCAATTTTGGTCATAAAAGGATGATTTTTTTTATTTTGCATGAAATTGTATGAGGATGATTTTCCTAAATATAACTGGGAGGACCGTATAAAATTTTATATTTCCTATTTCTTTCAAAAATGCATTTATTGATTTAAACTGTTTCTACGTTAATAGATTTTAAAATTTAAAGCATTTTTGCAATTGGAAGTATATCTCTGTGACTAACGGTTGAGGAAATAGCCATTGGGCACCGATAGCACTGGACACCCTGTATATAGTATTTAGCTAATAAGCTCATATATTGTGTTCAGCCAATAAATTCATTTAGCCGATTGTTGAAACCGAAAAAGAGTAGAACGGATATATATCTTCTATCAGACAGCTAAGTGGAGACCTGTTCTGTGACACGGCCTTCAGGTTTTGATCCTCCACCGCTGAGAGTCGTCTACAGACGACCCAGCTGAGGTCCAGAAGTGGCAAAGTGGTCAAAAACTAGACCGAGCACCCAGGGCAGGACTAACGCCGAAGATAGGGAAGACATCTTATGGACTCTTGACCACACACACCGCAGCCAGACAGGTTGAACTGGGCCCGGAACGCCCCTGCCAGGAATTCCCAGCTGAGGCATCCCAAGCAAAGCCCCCTACACCAGCTGGAGAAAATGGGGCACTAAAGAGGTGCGTGAACGAATTGATTGCAACTGCAGTGACCGCCCGAAAGAGCCAAGAGGAGCCATGCTTATGGCGGCAAAGATGAGAGGTTGTATTTTGCAGAGGATTCCGACTTTCTACCCCTCGGTAATTATGCAGAGGCAGTATGCAACTTAAAGAGGCGCTGTCGTAACCCGACTTATACCCATACTGCCGGGTTAGCTTAACCTAAGGAGAAAGAGAAAAGAAGAGGAGAGGCAGCAGCCAAAGGCGGGAGAAGAGAACATGCCTACATACTAGGCCAAAGGAGGAGAGGGAGACAAGGGAGGAATGCTAATGGTACACCGAAAGAGGCGAACAGGTATTAAAACTACAAGAAATAAAGCTAAGGGGAGCTGAAGAGCCTGGGACTGAAAAAACAAGACAAAGGAAAAGAGAGAAAATGCGAGACAGAGATAAGAGAATAACTACTACGAACCAAAGGCTATCCCAAAACTAACTAACCCAGCTAAGCTAACCTAACTTAAATCTAGGGCTATCCTAAAACTAACTTAACTAAAACCTAGGGCTATCCTAAAACTAGCCTAGGAGAAGCCGCTCAAGGCACAAAGGGCTGCAGCCAACAGGCATGCAAAACCAGGAGACGAGGAACCTTGATGAGATGGGCCCCAACCAGGGGGAAAGCACCGGGGAGAGACCCCACATGGGGGGAAGCCAGGGAGGGATGTGCAAGAGCCTGGGAGGCAAAAAGCGTCCCGATAAAAAGAGAAGGCAAAGCAGCGCCAACGGCGAAAGACAGAGAGCAATACATCTAGGCTAATGCTAAGTGCGCAAGGCTACTTACCCGAGAACAGGACCGCTGACTACAGGAGCTGAAAGAGAGAGGTTAGTAACCAAAGACCCCCGAAAGGGCCAAAGACGCTACTGCGACCACCCAACCCTCCAAATACCACCTGAGGCTAGACAGTCCGGTAACAAGGGAGGCAGCCGTCTTCTTCCTGAAATAGTGGGAAGAAGCAACTATATACCTGGGATGGGAAAACACCTGGAGGAAGATACGGGAGGAAGCTGAAAATAAACTGAAAAAAAGAAAATTAGTGTAGCTGAAAGGCAAAAGGAGGGGGACAGGCCCCAGCCCTGGAGACCCCACTAGGTGGGGAACACAAAAGAACAAAGGCCGGGACAATACACTGACAGCGCAAGAAAAAACCAACCCGGAGACCCTACAGAACATCCTCTGCTAAGGTGGAAAAATAAAACGCTCTTCTGGTCCCAGGGACAATACTCCTGCTGACCAGGGCGATACAAAAGCCTCAAATTCGGAGGAACATCTGAAACTACACGAGACCTAGAACCTAAAAGAAAAAGAGCCACATCTTAGGTGGCCTGACACCAAAATAAACTACTGGGACAATCCCCCCAGGAATCCGACAAGGAACATGAGCCTGAAAAAGATGAAGATGTCGCACAGGCAGAGGATAGAGGAAAGGAAAGGTGTGCCTGTGGGACCAAGGAAAAGGGAGAAGAGAAGAGAGAAAAGAAAATCCTACCGAAGTAGGGAACACTGGGGGAAAGACCTTCCAGTGTCGGAATGCCATACAAGAGTAGATAGAGGTCCTCTCTGAAATCAGGTGGGAACTTCCTTCCACCGTTTCCCATCCACATCCTCCCTTGGTATATATCTTCTAATACAATTTTAGTGTTTTCATTCAGTATATACAAACGGGATCTGGATGTTTTACTCAGATCTGAAAATTCAAAGCTCGAATTTGGCAGGATATCGCTAACTTGGCAACTTTTCTTTTTTGCCAAATTGACGGAAATGTCGCCAATTGTTAAAAATGATGCAATTCAATGAAATTTGTTTTGCTTTGTTAGAAGAAAGTACTGAAATAATGTCTCAGTAGAATTTGTCTGTCAGTCAAACCATCCTACTTAGTAACACATTTAGGGAATTTTTAAAATGTCACCAAATTGATAAAAATGTTTGTAAATCCATAAAAATATCTTAAAACTGAAAAAATTGTTCTAAATAAATGAAATTAATTGTGTTTTGTTATTGGATAGTATAGTGACAATGTTTCGTCAATTTGTCGCTAAGTGGGATTGTCAGTTCTACAGTCCCACTTGGCAATTTTTTAAAATATTGCTAAATTGATGAAAATTTTACCAGACCTTCCATAGAGTTAGCATTATTCAAACGATATTTTTTCCACCAATTTATTTGAAGCAAATGATATCATGTCGCTTAGCAATGGATTTAAATCCAATGTGTTTATGCGGCAGACGATTTTTATTAAATCTTTTCCAATTTGAGTAATAAAGATATGTATATAAAATAAATTGCATTGCCATTGCATTTTTGACTGGATAATATCAGTTAATGTCATCAGGTTTAAACATTATTATTATTGATATTTTCGGTTATTATTGATCCAGAGGTTATTGATATTTTCAAGTTATGTCATTGTTTTATTGCTGCAAAATTTATTGAAACTCATATATTGTACGTTATACGAGAAATCTACAAATGCATGGGTATATCTTCTTATCTGCGAGCATATAAGTAATACAGGTATATTGGCATATATTGGAATCATGTACAGCCTTCTGATATGAAGATTATAGGAATTATTGATATTTTCAATTTAAAACGTCATCTGTTTTATTTTGGCAAAAAATTTTGAGACTCATTGTAATACAGGTATTATTCTTCTAACATTCGGACATATCTTCTAATCTACGACATTAAAAGTAGTATGGGTATATCTTCCCATATAATTTTAGTGCTTTCATTTTGGTATATATTGGAATCAATTCCTGCCTTCAGATTTAAAGATTACGGGTTTATTGAAGTTTTCAGTTTATACATTTTATCTACTATACTAATACAGGTTATATCTTCTAATATTCGTGTATATATGTAGTACCGGTCCCATACAATTTTAACTCTTTTATTTTGCGTATATTGATTCAATTCCATATTTTTTGTAAATTTGCTTACAAAAGGGGCCAGGATGTTTTATTCTTCAGATCTGCCCTTGAAGATAATTTTGTATAGCGAGAACAGAGATTTTTAAACTTCTTTTTAGGAGCATTCAATTAAATATTTTAACAGAATATTTTGATTAAAAGTGTCATTTTGTATACTATAGGAATTTGCAAATGATTATGAATTTTAAGTTCCTTTATATTATATACTCTGTACGAAGAGCGGGTATGCTGCAAGTGTTTTATAAATTGTAGGGACATCTTTCTAAAATTCCATAAGTAAGGAAATTTTGTTGAAATCGAATTATTTGCACTTTTTTTTTTTAATCAAGAGAACGGGACAAATTGTAATCTCCCATAAAAATCAAGAAACTAGCAGCTATATGCAATTGTGATAAAATGGTTAATGAATTAGCACATCATTGAACATCATTAAAATAACTGGACTGTTTCATTATTAGTTGATAGGCCTGCCCTGTATATGGCCGGGTCCAATTAATTAATCTTTCCTTAATAATGTGTAAGATGGACCGAAGAGTTAAATGGGCTGATCATGCACCTTTTTCCTGGGCCAGCTCCAAATTTATAGCTCAAATCTTGGATCTGTCAGAGAAATTTTAAATGTAGGTAGGATTGACTGCTGTTTACAAATGTAATTCCTTTCTGCTTTCAAGCTTCATTGCATAGGTACTCAAAATGTCCACACCCAAAATGCGAGATTTTAACATATTAACGGCTGTCAGGGTTTATTCTAGAATTTCAAAAGGGTTATGATAGGTTTATTCTAGGAGTACAAAAGGGCAGGGAAAGAGGGTACATATTTTTAAAAGGGCCCAATTATAAATTTTAGCTAAAGGATGCATTGCATAATGTGGCCCACACATAGAATGTAAAACAGATATAGATAATTTATCTATTTTATATAATTATATAAAAACTAGGTATAAGGCACCACTATGTTTGTTAGCAATGAAAACTCCCCTTAGCAGGTCTACTTTAAGATCTGTTATTTGGCTGTTCAGGGGTGGGGAGAGGATTTTTAAAAATTACAGAACATTTAAGAGATTGGCAAAATACAAAACTTTTTTTTTTTTTTTTTTGTAGTACAAACAGATTCCCAGAAATATTTTTATTTTTTATGAGTAATATTGTCAACATGCATTTATATTATTGCATTCTTATCATTTTTGACATTAAATGAATTTTCAAAACTTATTTTAGATGTTTTATAAATCTAGGTTTTCTGTAAGTCATTGTCAGTATCCATTCTGACTTTTCTGATGTATCTTCCATTTCTTTTTTACAAAATTTAGATTTTCCATTTATCCAGCTTCTGAAATTTTAAACATTTATTGTTACAATCTTACCAGCGTTTTTTGTTATAGGTCATTTTAGGTGTTTTGCAATTATTTTCAAGGTCACTATAAATAAATTCATTTAACATGAAGCATTCAAATCCTTTTTGGGGCAATTTTAAAGTAATCCCCCCCCCCCTTCCATATAACATTTTAATTATTCAAGCTTTAATTTTTTGCCTTTTCCAATTTGAAACTGGATGCGAGTTTGGATGGCTTCGTCAAGGGAAGATCCTAGGCTCTGACAGCATACTACCTGAGTTTCTTATTTACCTCGGGCCCTTGGCAAAAAACACCTTACTGAGACTTATAAACCTTACCTGGAGGAAGGGCTTGCCAAGTGCCTGGAGGAAAGCAGAGGTGATCCCAATATTGAAGCCTAAATTGGACCCACAATACCTAAATAGCTATCGGTCGATTTCATTGATGAGTACAATGTGTAAGTTAACTGAAAGGCTGATTTCAAATTACTTTAATTTTGTACTGGAGAGGAGGAAAATTCTGTCTGAGCACCAGGCTGAGTTTAGAAAACATAGAAATTCCTCTGAACAGATTGTCCATCTATCACAGGAAATAAAAGATGGTTTCTAACAAAAGCAGAGCACTGTCACAGTTTTTGTGGACTTTAGGACAGCTTTTGACACTGTATGGAGAAAAAAAAGCTCTTAACAAAACTCATTGCAAATGATTTAAATGGTAATCTTTACAGATGGATTAAATCATTCCTGGATCAACGCTTTATGCGCACTAAATACGATAATAGGATCTCTGGATATAGACACATAAGGCAGGGCTTATCGCAGGGATCAGTCTTGAGCCCATTGCTTTTTAACCTCATGATAAATGATTTGGTGGATATTCTTTGCAACCATGAGCCTGGAGTTCAGACTTTGCTTTTTGCAGATGATCTGGTAATCTGGACCACAGGTACAGATTTTGAGTGTATGGAAAAAACACTCCAGTCAGCATTACTTTTTTGGAAAAGTGGTCAACCGAAAATGAGATGACAGTAAATCCAGAGAAGACCATCTCCCAACTCTTCTCACTATGTACTAAATAGGCTTGAGCGATATGTTAATTTCCATATCGCGATATATCGGCAGTGTAACATCGCGATATCATGATATATCGTGATGTTAAAACCATGCATTTTATACATAGTAAAATTAAATCTTGTTCCTATAACACCGTATGCACATTAGTAGATATTCAAAACTTTTGATGTAAAACATACTGTCTATGTGTAATTACTTTTTAATATTTTGTGCAATTCATATACATAAGTATATATTATATATTTACCAACCAAATAATATATGCATTATTACCTATGTCAAGAAAAAAACATACATATAGAGTAAATATTTCTTTTACCTCACAGTTTAAGAGAAAGTCTAAAAGTGGAATGAAAACAGAATAAAATACTTAAAAATTTAAATATTATCTTTATTTTGAGCCCAAAGAACCTGCATCTCTGCATTGTTTGGAAGCAATGCTGCTGTTTGCCTAGTAATTACATTTCCCCCTGTGCTAAATACTCTCTCCAAAGGAACACTTGAACCTTGGATTGCCAAATATTTTCTGGCAAGAGTTTTTAACACTGGAAAAGAGTCTTCGTGCAACTTCCACCATGTTAATAGATTTATATTTAATCCAACTTTAGGCATTGCCAGATAGCTATTTAATTCAGCTTCGGACCTTTTCTCAGGCAGCGTTGGAATTGAAATCATCAGTAGGTTCATCCTCAAGTAATTTCGCTAAACCATCTTTCATTGGTATATACATTTGGCTAACTGAGGTTTGAGGTTGGAATGTTGAAGACTCGTCAAGAGATGCATAGATGCTAGCCATCTTTTCTAGGGCCATTGTTTTCATTTCATCTGCAGAATCTGTAAATTTAAGACGGAATCTTGGGTCACAAAGTGAAGACATCCATAAGATAGACGTCAAAGATTCCTTCTCATAGCGTTCCTTTAATGCAGATAATATTTCAAATTTCATTTCTCTGCACAAGTCACTATCTCCATCTTGCAACTGGAGGCTTCTTTTTATTTTTCTGTAGAGAGGCAGAATTTATGAGGCAGTTATGTACTGTTCTCTAGAAAGAGTTGTTGTGATCTCTTCTAATAACTTTGTAGTGGATACAAAATCTTCTAATGCTGCAATGTCAGAACCCTCTGGCATAAGATGCTTTTTATCAGGGTAGTCCTGTAGCATCTTGCATATAGGCAACTGATTTTCAAGAAACCAACGGATGAGTTTTAACGTACTCCACCACCTTGTCGGACAAGCACTGGGAAGTGTCATAACGTTCATTTGAAGAAACTCTTGAGCTTTTGCAAGGTCCTGTTTCATTTTCCAGCTATGTGAAATTGAACTTTGAAGCTTCTTTAGCCTTGCAACTGTCTTTTTTAATCTAGAGAGTCCCAAAGCCCGATTAATCCCAATATTTATATTATGTCCAAAGCAGGAAATATGCATCAACTGAAGGTGTGACATAGCTTTTAAAATGTTTGAACCATTATCTGTTGTACAGCACACAATATTTTTAATATTAAAGCCCCAATCCGCCAAAAGGCTTGTCAACATATCACATATGTTGTCATACGTATGATTTTCTTCAAAATGTGCACAACTCAAACATGCAGATCGCAGATCCCATTGGTGGTCAATAAAATGTATTGTGACTGCAATGTATGGACAATCTGCAATGTATTGTATCTGCAATGTATTGTGACTGCAAGATGTCCAACAGTCTGTTGTTATTGATACTGCATCCTCATTAACCCCAGCAAACTCTTGTCTCATTTTCTCTACTGTATCATTATACAATTTTGGAATTCCAGTTTTGGAAAAATATTTATGACTAGGAAGTTTGTATCGCGGATTTAAACTTTTGACCATGTCAATAAATGGCTTTCGTTCAACTAAATTAAATGGCTGCATAGTGAAAGCTAGAAATTTTGTTACTGATTCTGTACAAACTTTTGAGGAATGAGAATCTAACGGCTGAAAGTCCAGCAAAGTTTTCTGCTTTTTCTGAGCAGAATTGCTAGGTGCTTCAGGTGGCTCCATGGTACAAAGCTCATTTTCTTTGGAACTACAGGGATGGGGATCATCAGCATTTTTAATATCTGACTGAAATGGCAAACGTCGTTTACAGCCTTTTGATATGTCCATATATTTTAACTGGTGATGAAATTTCAGATGACTGATCATATTGGAAGTGCTTCCTCCTTTTGCTGAGACACAATTCATGCAGATCTTGCAAACTGCAATATTATTATTGACAATCAGTCCATTTTCATCAGCAGGCAATCCGAAATGACTCCAAATGGGACTACTGGTCTTTTTTTTTAGTGACTAGCTTGTCATACTTTGGGCAAACAATATATCTAGACATCCTGTAGAGGGCTCCTGAAAATTAGAGTAAAAAAATTCAGTAATTAAATTTTGCAATAACATTTATAATGTATTTTAAATATAAAAAGAAAAGCATTGAAACATCACACACAACTGGATAAGTCTGTTACTTTGCTCTATACGTACACCTCCCCGCAAAGTAATAATATTTTGTTTTAAAACAGGTAAAATATTGTATTACTTGGGGTTCATACTCAGTTTCGATAATACAATACAAACTAGGGACTTTATAACCTGATGCATATTTTTAAACATCTCACAAATAGCAATTGTTTCAACAGTTTTTCAACAAGATTTTTAATTATTTTAACAGTTTTAAATATTTCTTTATTTCAAGGGACTAGGTATGTATTTATGCATGTTTTCATTACTTTTTACAGTTTGGTAACATTTATGCAAGTTAATTATTAAAAAACTTTATTTAGCCAAGATAAAAGTCAAATTCGTCAAATTAATGTGCAATAATTATTAAAAAAAGATGGATGAAAAAGAAATATTTCTGGACTTTTGGTAATGCACCAGAATACAAACAATTTCGCAATCATATTATTTATGCTAAAATAATTAAAAAATATCTTGGAACTTTAAACAAAATATAAAAATAATTTTGTCAATAAAAGGTGAAATAAGAGGATGAAAATAGATAATTGTGTTACTCTCGGCAACGCACGCAAATAAAAACTGAATTGCACAATCGTACAATTTATTCAAATAGTATTTTGGTTAGTAAAATATTTGTTTATTTTTACTCTCATTATAAAAAAATATATATATATTGCTCTAATATGGTATAATTAGATGATAAAAATGGATGCAAACTGATACTTTTGGATCAGCAATGCGCGGAAATATGAACAGAATTGCAAAATTCGGTCATTTCAAATTCAATAATATAAGAATTTATAAAGTAACTGCCGTATTTCAGTAGTTCTCGCCGCAGCCTACATAATGATCGCGGTATTTCATAACGAGATACGGCGCTTTCCCGTAAACTCGTACATTTAACAGAAATAAGTTCTTGAGTATTTTTAAGGACTGTAAAAACTCCGTAACTAATCTAAAAAAAGTGAAATAGAAACTAAAGTAAAAAAGAACTTGTTAACTAATTAAAGAAAAACAAATTATAAAACTTACCGGGTTAAATTCAGCCAGTAGAATTCTTCTCTCTCTTGTAGTTTGAAACTTTCGTTCAATACTCGTGTGTACTGCCGTACTATATCTCTAGAATTTATGCTCTAAGAAAATCGCAAAACCGGAATTATTGGTCTCAAGATCAGCACTAACAATGTCTGCGATATCAGAATATTACGATTCACAGGTGATGACGCCGCCGGAAATTTGAGCATGCGCAAAGAAAATCCCAAAACCGGAATCGTCGGTCCCAAGATCAGCTATAGCAATGTCTGTGATATCGGATTATCACGATTTACAGGCGATGATGACCCTGGGAATTTGAGCAAACGCTGAAAAAATCCCAAAACCAGAATCGTCGATTCCAAAATCGGCGACCAGCGCTGGTTATGGAAATTGCGATGTTACGATATCGAGCGCGATATCGCGATGTGTTGTTGACTTGTAATTTACGAAACCGGTATGGTGATGTTGACTTCATACCGGTATCTCACGATGTATCGATACATCGCCCAAGCCTAGTGTGAGACCAGAAATAGTTCTCACATTTGATGAGACACTTTTATGCGTGGAATTTATGGTGGCCGAAACGGCAGACAAAGCTTGTAGTCTGGCTGGCACCAAAGTTTATTACGACGTGAACCTAAAGGTCAGAAGATTATAAATTTAGGGATGCCATACCAGAGGGGCTGAGCTGGGCCTTGCTAAATGTGCAATGGTGCCATTGGGTAAAGGAGTAACCAATAAGCACCAAAAAGAAGTAAAGGCAGAGTTACCCCCCCACACACACACACCCCGAGGGAACTACAGCCTGTGACCAGAGCACGACTAAGAAACGAAAAAGATGTCTACTTAAGAGCATACCACAAGAGACAACCATAGAATTTTGACTTAGAAGCATGCCAGCAGGAATAATCACGATTTTGACTTAAGAGCACGACTAGAGAAGAATGAAAAAACCAACAGATTGGTAGAGTGTCCCGTAGAGGTTCCAAATTAATGGAGATAGATCAGTGTGTGAGTGCATTCAGAGTACGAGGAGGAGCCACACACCAAAGAGTTATGGCAGTACTAAGACTGATGCAAGCCTTTGAGATATAATAAAGCCCAAGACTAATTGGAAGGTATGTGCTCAACGATTATCAAAAGTCCTAGACACGATAGTAATTTTAATAATTCTGGTCGCATATCTCCCCTCCGCTGCAATAAGTAATGAAAATAAATGTTGTTAATATATGTTTTATTATTTAAGTTTAAATGGTGTGATCAATTTAGCATTTTATTAATTAATTATTATTTTACAGGGCTCGCACGAAAGGTAAAATAATTGGAGGGTTTATAGCGGCACAGCAAAGCAATGTACGATTTAACAATAATTCCACTATATGAGAAATAACGGCCATGTCATCTTAATGAATTTAATATTAAAATAATAATTACTTAATGAATTTAATAGTTAAAAGTGTAACTTTAAGTTTTATCAAATTTGTTGCCACACCTAGTACTAAACATCATGACATAATTCTTAGATTCAAAGATCAACTATTAAAAAGAACTGAAAGTACTACCTATCTGGGCTTGGACTTGGATTCAAAATTGAACTGGACTGGTCAAGTTAAAAAAGCCATTGAACGTGGAGAAAACAGGGCTGAATTTCTAAAGCGATTGGCCGACACAACCTGGGGCTCTACTCAGGATGTCCTTTGTACTGCCTATAAGACCGGTAGTTGAGTATGGTGGCGAAGCACTTATCTCAGAGACAAATTCGAAAAAATTGGATATTTTCCAAAACCGTATCCTGAGATTTATTACTAGAGGTACAAGATCTGTGCCAATTACCGCTATGCAACTTCAATCTGGTTTGGAGCCTTTGTGTGACCGTAGATGGAGAATGGCCTTAAACCTTGCTGAAACAATCTTGAGAAGGGACAATTTTCCGAGTCATTACTGGCCAGCTGTGGAGAGGTTGAAAATGCAAAGAACTTTCCTTTCTTGTATAAGAGAACTACATGATACACTTGACTTTCCTTCTTCAGCTCGCTTTCCCTTTCCAGACCCGTGGTGTCCATTGAAAAACTTTAAACTTGCTGAGAGATACTTGGACCTTGTCTCTGTTGTTAACAAAAAATCTTCTTTTGACTGAATTGAAATTTACTGCCTTGACTACTACACATGAACGTTTCCCGGATGATTCTTGGCTCCATGTCTATAGCTGATGGTTCGGCTGAGGGGGCCATTAAAAATGCTGGAGCTGGCTCGTACTCTATAGACCTTACATTGTCTTGCGCCATTGGAAAACACTTTGATGACGAAATAGCTGCCATTTCTTTAGCCTTAGACTAAATGGAGCAGTGTGAAAAGGAACATATCGTCTTTTTTGTTGATTCCAGGGCGGCAATTATGACCTTAACAACTTTCAATCTCTGGGAATGTGAGATTTCCAAGAATTGTATGGAAAAAATAGATAAGCTGCTAAACATCAAGAACCACATTGCCCTGCAGTGGATTCCAAGCCACTGCGGGGTATATGGAAATGCGCAGGAAGATTTATTAGCTCAAGAATGGATCTCAAATGACACAACCAGATCCTCCCTTGCCTGTGCGGCATGTAAAGCGATATATATCCCTCTCTATTAAAGCTAACCGTTTCAGTCACTACAGGGAGAGAGCTTCTGGGAAAAGTAGAACTCCCTGTTAAATAAGTCGGTAAGAATACCCAGTTCCTTGCATAGAGCAGTTGGCATGGCTTGCTTTAGACTTGCCACGGGTCATGATTACTTACAGAGTCACCTGTATCGAATGGGACTGACAGATACAGATGTTTGCTCTCTTTGTGACCATGGCATTCCCATGACTAGAGAGCACCTCAACATATGCCCTGCTGTTCTTGACTGTTTTCCTTTATGTGTTACTGACAGGGCTTTTAGTGACTATTTTTATCGTTCTTTTTTATATTGGGCTGCTCGTCGACTTATGA
Organism: Amaurobius ferox; assembly: GCA_951213105.1. Classification (NCBI taxonomy): domain Eukaryota; kingdom Metazoa; phylum Arthropoda; class Arachnida; order Araneae; family Amaurobiidae; genus Amaurobius; species Amaurobius ferox. The sequence goes on along the minus strand of OX578142.1, from coordinate 99,304,143 downwards.
CCGAGTGGTCGGAGACTGGCATAAGATAATAAAAAAAAATTCTTTTTGCCAAAATTACAGATTATTTCCGAATATGCCTGTTTCTGAAGTTTTCTCATCATGATTTTTTTTTACTTTTCCAAGCATTTACTATTATTTATTCCTTTTCATTTATAAGAAGGCCGACCACTAATTTTTCTTTAATTTATATGGTTTTGCCAATGAGTTTTGGCAATTTTTAATTAATTTATATTCTTGTTTCTACCTTCTGATCACTTACTATGTAACTTTTAAATCATTGCGATCCCTTTATTTTAGTCATTTTTCCCGTTATGTTATCAGATGATATGAATTTAGCAACCCTTTTTATTATAAAATTTCCCCAGTATGTTTATTTCATAATAATTAAATTCTTTATCCTTTTGAAGGAATTTGATTTTTCTTAATATTTTGACATTTCTGAAATTAAAAAATATGACTTTGTATCGCTAAATACATGTGCCATTTTACTAATTTACTGGAATTTTACCGATCAATAAAATGAGGGGGGGGGGGAGCATGAATCAACTTTGTCTGTGGAATTGAAGGGTTTTTACTTTGTTGTTAAATCAAACAGTTTTAACTTTGAATTGTTGAAATTTTCTCTGAGCGAGAAACAGTTGTACACCGAAACTTTAAAATATGTGAAATTCTTGCGATCTATAGTTTTGAAATTAGTAGAAAGTATGGTTGGGTGAGATAGGAGCCTTTAAATGTGCTATTTTTGCTATCCTTCTTCCTATTTAACATATAGGTGTTTATGAACAGTACATATGTAGATTAAAGCAGAACAACAGTACATTGTTGCAATATTGGCAGTTCAGCTCGGAAAAGCCCCCCCCCCCCTTCCACTATTCTTAGGGTTAAGGTTTATGCCCTTTATTAGCTTTCGGCTCCATCAGCTGCAGTATATACCCGAAACTACTGCATATAGATTAATTTTATTTTTTATTTATCATGATGCAAAATATGTTATAATGAATATTTAGCCAATAAATAAATTCACAAATCGAAAATAGCAGGTGTGAGTTTTCTTATTTTATGTAGATATTTTAATGTCAAGAAGGATACTTTTAAGATATATTATGAAGTTTTTATTTTAATAATTATTTTACTTTTAAGAACGAAGCAAGCTACAAACATTACACTTTTAATATAAAACATCATTCCATCTCTTAAACAAGAGAGGGTTGCCTTAAACATTTTTATAATACTGCTGTTGTGTGCCAGATATAAAATAAAGACAATATTTTAAATAACAATTATATTTTAACACACCCCTGTAATTACCTTACACCTTTCTGGTAGGTCGGACGGTCTGGGTTTCAACAACAACAACAACACCCCTGTAATTTTTAATTTAAAAAATAGAAATAGAAAATAAACAAATGTTACAGTTATCTATAGTTATCTTAAAGATTGTTAAGAAACCAGTTTCATTCTTAAAATAGAAAACTTGTTAGTTCAAAGAGGTTTTGCTAAAATATCAGCTGTTTGATGCTGAGTTGGACAGTATTTTATATCTATAATTTTTTGCTCATATTTTTCCTTTATGAAGTGAAATTTGACATCTATATATTTACTTCTGTGATTTAGAACACCCTTTCTAATTAATTCTATTGCACTTTGATTGTCAATATTCATTGTTGCTGTTATTTTCTCCCCAGTCAATTCTTCAATCAGTGCCTTCAGGTATACCAACTCTTTACAACGTTCAACTGCAGATATATATTCTGTTTCAGTGCTTGAAGTGGCAACTACATGTTGTTTTCTTGATGCCCAAGAGATAGGTCCTCCACAATAATAAATAACTTATCCTGTAGTATGTTTCCAAATCTCCTGCATAATCTGCATCACAGTAAGCCTCCAAATTTTCATCACTTTTGGTTGTAGGATATTCCTAATTCAGCTGTTTCTGTTAAGTACCTCAAAATTCTTTTTAAATTTTCTAAATCTTCAGATGGATTTTCTACCTGTCTACTACAGAAACCCACAGAGTAGCTTAGATCTGGTCTGGTTTTTGTTGATAAATAAAGTAGACTTCCAATCACTTCACGATAAGGATAAGTAATTTTCTTTGTACTATTTCCTCTCTTATTTGAAAGAATAGGAGTATTTCTTGGTTTTACTTCAGACATTTGAAAATTTTCCAATACCTAAATTTGCATATCTAGTTTGAGAAAACTTTAAAGAATCTGACTCCTATTTTAGATCAATTCCTAAAAATGAAGATGGTTTGTCTAATGATGTCATTTTAAATCTTTTCTTCAATTTTGCAAGTAAATCATCTATTTTATCTTTGTTCATTATCCCCTATTATGATTCCATCATCGACATAAATTGTCAGCATTAATGTATTGTCCTTGTTAACAAAAATACACTGTTCAGTTTTTAAAGGTTCTAATCCTTCTTGTGTTAAAAAATCAGTTAAGATCTTATTCCACGTAGTTGGTGACTGCTTAAGACCATATAGTGCCTTTTCCAATTTGCATATTTTATTTTCTGTTTCATAACCTTCAGGTAGGTACATATATGTTTCTTCTTGAAGTATTCCATAGAGAAAGACAGTTTTAACATCGAATTTCTTCATGTAATAATTCTTAGTGGATGTAGCAAAAATAGCTCTCAAAGAATCACTACCTACAACTGGACTATGTGTCTATTCAAAGTCTATTCCTTGTGTTTGTTCAAATCCTCTAACTACGAGTTTAGCCTTATATTTACAAGTTTAGCCATATATAGCCATATATCACCACACACATACACTTAATCCACTCATTTGTTCAAATGTTCATTTAAACTTCCAAATTTATTAAAAAGACGAGAAAGAGAACAAATACATTCTTAAATGTAAAAAACTGAAGCCAAATTAACGAAACTGAGCCAATTTTTAATGCTTTCCTACTCTGCTATTTCTCTTTGGCTAGAAGTGCTCGCAGAACGCAACACAATCTACTAGTAATTCTGTAATGTCTGCTTTTTTTTTTCATGCCAAATTTCTAATATTGCTCCCATACAATTCGTTCACTCAGGAGAATCCGTTTAAAGAGACGCGGCTTTAAGAAATATCCCTGTATTTTCCGCTTATGTGTTGAAAATTTTATGCACTACAGTTTTCGCGAGTCCTTTCTCTGAAGAAACTTATAGTGCTGCCATCTAGTGGCATTTTATAACTTATTTTTAATAATTCTCGATTTAACTGAACAAAAATTCAGATTTTTTTCAATAGAAATTGTAGTAAATCTGTATAATTAAAAAAAATAATTTGGGGTGTTTACTCAATGGTGTCGCATGTACCCGCGACGTCCCTTAATGACCGCACCTGCTGGTTAATATTTTTTCCCCTTTTAATTCTTTTTCATCTACTAAAGTCCAGGTTTTGTTTTCCTCCAATGACTTTTTTTCTTCTTTTATAGTTTGTTGCCATTTTAATTTTTCAGAACTATTCATAGCTTCTTCAAAAGTTAGCAAAACATATTCATTTAATTTTTGTAGGAGTTTTTTCTTCCTTTTACCTTTTCTCAACTCTTCTTCTGTATTATTTTTTAACACTTCTTCTGTATTGTTATCTTTCAATATTTTTTCTATATCTTGCTCCTTTTCCACATCTAAATATTTCATTCCTTTATCTTCAAAAGTTTCATCTATTTCAGTGGTATCTTTATATTTTTCATCATCACCACCATCATCTGTTTCATTGTCATTTAAATCCAAAAATTTGAAGTCTGAAAAACTTTGTTTACATTGCCTTCCTTTTGGGTCTATAAAGTACACATCTCTTGAAATTTTTATTTTTCATTTTTCTGGATCCCAATGCCTATAACCATTAGGTGCATAGCTAACAAATATGTATTTTTCATTTCGACTTTCAAATCTTTTTAGATCGCCTGCGATTTTTGCATATGCAATTGATCCAATTATTATGAAGATTTGATAAATTTTGCTTTCCTTCAAACCATTTCTCAGCAGGCAAAGTGTCAATAGCAACGGTAGGACTTTTGTTGTGAAGATAAGTAGCCACATATTGTGCTTCTCCCCACATTTCTTTTTCTGTATTTGAATCCAATAGAAGAGCTCGAGTTTTATCCATCAATGTTCAATTTAATCGTTCTGCTTTACCATTAAGTTGTGGTGTACCCCGTGACAGAATCACAGCGACAATGTCGCAGAACGGCAAAGGTTTCCTGCAGAAAGATTTTCATTTTGGAAACAAATTATATTTTTGGGAGAATTAACATATTTACGCAAAAGCTCCGAAATCGTTCCGCAGAACAAATTTTATTTTCTGCAGACAATCAATCACTTTCAAACATTCTGGATCAGATAAAAGGGAAAGAGGGAAGTTGACCTTTCACCAATAGGACAGTTCAGGGTCAAGGAGAAAATGCTCCTCGCCTCTGTATCTGGCTTTCGGAAATCGCCGTCCTCCCCGGGTTAAAATTCGGCGAGGACGACCAATTTTCAGAAATTGCTGTCCTCTCGGACGGCCTTGAGATTAGATTCCGTAAAAAAAAATTGTCATTGTAAAATTATGGTGAAAGCCGCCATTTCCCGTGCCATGAATGAAAATTGAAATGTCATCACCTGCAAATCCCCCCCCCCCCCCCATAAACTTAGCTAGTGTGCATTATCAATGCCTTCTTTCTAGGCGAGCCGTCAGATCCGCATTGTAACCACAGGCGCTAGTTATTTTCTCTCCCCTCATCCTCCACCCAGTGAATCCGATGACCGAACGAAAATGCGATAGCACGCTCACGATCGAAGTGACATGTTCTGTTCTCCTTTTCGAGGTCTACATGTGCTGAAATTTCGAATTTTAACAAAACCGGCAATACCAATGCTTAAACCCGGACCACGCCCGAAGAAATTTATAAATGTAGAATGATCTCGGCCTGAAGATAACTGCGTATCAGCAGACCCGAAATGATTTGTATTCAAATATGTTAAAAATAAATTTGTTAAAATTTTATACGGAGAATTTAGTTTGTTTTCTTAAACATTTATCTTTACATGGCTGAAATAAAAGCAATAAGTTCATGTGTTCAATTTAAATCAGTTTTAAAAATTTTCAAAATAAATATGTTCGGCCCGGTTGTAACAGATATTTAAAAATATTAAAATTAAAAGACTCAACGTGGCCTGAAACAATAGAAAACTCAAGCCCAGCCCGGACCTAGCCCAAATCCCTTTTTAACTCTTTAAAACCCAAACTATAAAATTCCCATTTGTTGTAATAAACGGAAGTAAGTAACAAGTTTGAATTTTTGGAATGGATTCTTCTAGTTTCAGCCAGAAGTGTTTTATTTTCTTCCACACTTTGGTTTTAACTTTAAAACTAAAAAGGTTAAAATTCATTCATGGCATTTGTTCCAGTTGTTTGACAACTGAAGTTAAGGTATGAAACATCTATTCAGTCTGAAGATTTCAATCTTGATGGACTACATTCCCTAGAAATTAAGAGTGCCAATGAGGTTTAAACTGCTTAGAGACAAGAGGATTTATATGATTATTTATTTACCACGCCTTCAAGTTACCAAACATTGGACAAAGGAGATATTCCTTACATATCTTACCCCTCTGCCCCCACCCATAGATCTGAATTCCGCTGGTCCGGTCCTTTAGCGGAGACTCCGCGTCGGCAAGTTTGATTGGGGCGGTTAAGCTCTGTGGGGGTGGTGCATGAATATGCAGTTATCGCACTTCATCGTGAGGCAGTTGGTTTTAATTTATTATTGTTGTGCGGCATATATATTAATGAATATAAAGTGAAAAAAAAATTGTTAGGAAGACGAGTAAAAAATTTCACTAGCCGTCCTCGCGGACGGGCTAGATTTTTCCGATTTCCCGAAGCCTGATCTGTATGGTACATTCACTTCTCTCCCTCCACTAAGATTCTATTTTTAGAAATGGAATAATGTGCTGCCTACGGATTAACTTACATGTATGCACATGCATATATCTGATCTGTAACTGTGATTTGAAAGGTTCTCGCTGAAAGAGTTTCTTTTGAGCATACCTTGCCACTTGATGCATATGCATTACCACTTGCAGAAACAAGCAGGCAGATTTATTTTGTTTCAAATATTTTTTATATAGAAGTGCCAAGTATTTTCAAAGATTATATCTCAGTTAATGATTTTTAATTATGGCATCTAATAAGAAAGTTATTTGTAGTTTATGTGAAACTACAGTTAAAAAAAAAACTTAAAAAACTCATTACAATCGACATCATCCAGGTAAAGTGATAAATTGGAAGTGATAAATTGGAATCTTGACGTCTGGGGGAAGACGTCAAGAAAAGTTCAAAATTCCGATTTGTTTCCATGGCAGTATATGTCATTTATTCAGTCTATGATTTTTTCTTTAAAAATTATGAAACAATACTTGGAAGAGTTATCAATCTGTCTTATTAATGACACCATCACAAATTTTGTAGCTCTTCTGAAAAGACTTCCTGGTCATTTATTTTCCAGTTTGAAGAAATCCATAGAAATGTTTGATATTAGTCAGGATATGACTAGTACATTTCTTGGCGTGCCTTTACTAGAAAAGCCAGTTAGCTCAAAAACCTTGAGACTGCACAATTCAATCAACAAAACTGCATTGTTGAAAAATAATATAAGTGATTTAGCTAAGTACACTGCATCACTTATTAAGCAAGCAGATTCATATTTCTCTGAAAATGAATGCAAGAGTAAAGTGACTGCTTTTGGAGTTGCAAAACATTTAAACTTTTTATTTAACAATGATTTCTTATTGTATCCACAACTACTGCAAATACACCAAGCTAACACAGTAAAAGGTTTAAATGAAGTCAGTTTCAATGCAATGTTACATGAAATCCCTTTTATTGCAAAAGGCAAAAATGCAAGATGTGCCTAAAACAGTGCCTTTAGATTTACACCAATTTACAAGATTTTTAGAAATATATTCTCCACCATTATCACAGCGAATTTTTGTGATTTTTAAGTTCCATTTGTTTTTAGCTTCAAGGACATACTCCTTCAGAACTTTCGAAGCATCCCTTTTATACTGCAGTAGATAAACTGAAGCAAAATGGGTATAGTCATCTAAAAATATTATAAAATATTTACAATTATCCCAAGTTGATACCTCAATAGGACTAACAACATCAGAATGAATCAGTTCAAGTGGTCTTGTAGCTCTAGTGTTGTTGTTGAAACCCAGACCATCCGACCTACCAGAAAGGTGTAAGGTAACTTCTTGGACGGTCAGGAAGTGCCACCCAATTTAGACCAAAACACAGTGGGGGAGGCATCCACAGGGACCGTACCCTCCTTCCCCTACCACCAACCTCTCGGAAGGACTTTCAGACCCACATGTTTAACGTGATCGTACTCCGCATGAACACGGCGGCAGTTTTGGCAGTGGCTGGAATCGAACCCGGGCCTACCGAGTGCAACTCCAGCGCGCTAACCAATGGGCTACCGCGCCCTTGTAGCTCTAGTGTTGTTGTTGTTGAGACCCAGACCGTCCGACCTACCAGAAAGGTGTAAGGTAACAGTATGGACGGCCGGGAAGTGCCACCCAATTTAGACCGGAACCCAGTGGGGGAGGCATCCACAGGGACCGTACCCTCCTTCCCCTACCACCAACCTCTCGGAAGGACTTACGGACCCACATGTTTAACGTGATCGTACTCCGCATGAACACGGCGGCATTTGTGGCAGCGTGCAAATCTAGCGCGCAAACCACGGGGATACCGCACCCGGCTCTAGTGTGACCAACTCCAAAGTTTTTAAGTTTTTTTACTTTTGTAACAAACATCACAATTTTTCTTTAAGTTCTTAAGATCTTCAGCATTATGCCATTTGCTAGAGTTTTTAAGTATTCTCCACTTAAATGTCCCATTTTTCTGTGCAATAACACAGCATTGTTTTGTTCAGTTAAACTCCGTCATTTTCTGTAATTGCATTAACTGATAAGAAGTTTTTGCTAAGATCTGGAACATATAGTACATTTTTAAAATCACACGCATCACTTCATAAGTTCCAGTTTTAACTGCTTTCATTTCTTGACCCTTTTTAGCAACAGATATATCAGTAAAAATTTCTATTACATCTTTAAGATTGTCAGAGTTCATCATATGACATGATGCACCTCAATATCAACAATAAAGTTTTGATGACTGTTTTTATTTCGATCAGAAAGAAAGGTAACATGTTTTTTTGTTTATTGCAGAAAAAACAATTTTCTTCCGTATGATTCTGTTTCTTACAGATATTACAAAAAAAAAACCCGAAAAAAATTTTTTTTTTCTTCATTATGTTTATTTTTCTTGCAAATATTACATCTTTGGTGATTTTTATTAACATTTAAATTTATAGTTTTGGACTTTAAAGTTTTTTGTGTTCTCATTAGATTTGTTGCACTTCCAGAACAAATGTTTATTTCTTCCACATGTAAAACAAGTCTTTTCCTTTGATTTGAAAGAAACATGATGTTCAATCTGGTTATCACTCCCTGCGAGACGATTTTCTTCATTTAACAGCTTCGCCTTAAGATTTTCAATAGTTTTTTCCCATTTGTCTGCCGATTCTCAAGCACTCAAAAAATAGTTAAATTTTGCAGGCAGTATAGATAGTATTTTTGAGAAGTTCAACTCATTGTCAATTTTTTTATCCAGATAATTTTGTCTAAAAGCTAAGTTTTCAATATGACTAATATGTGCAGAAATATTGGAACCTTTTTTGAAATCGAAAGTTGAAAAATTCTTGTGAAGTGTAGAATATTTTTGTTTTTCAGTATCATGATCAAAAATCATACTTAGTTTTTTAAACATTTCACACAAGAGGTTGTACAATTTAAATTATGATCATACACTTACGATCTATTGTTGAAACAATCATATGTTCTGCTGTGGCGTCTTTCTTTTTCCATGCAACTTGTTCCTGTTTCTTTTCATCTAAGATATCCTGTCGGATAACAACTTCGAAAATGAAATTCGACTTAAAAGCAATTGTGATTTGAAACTTCCAAACAAAGAATTTTTCTTGGTTTTTAAGTTTATCAATATGAAACACTTTACCTTGTTGCTCCATTATTATCACAATGAACTAAATGTTCTTCAAATTGAATTTTTTATTAGGAAACTACTCTGGGTCCCATAACCTGTTATTTTATGTAGATATTTTAATATCAAGAAGGATACTTTTAAAATATATATGAAATTTTTATTTTAATAATGATTTTACTTTTAAGAACAGAGCAAGCTGCAAACATTACATTTTTATATAAAACAACATTCCATCTCGTAAACAAGAGAGTTGCTATAAGCATTTTTATAATACTGCTGTTGCCAGATATAAAATAAAGACAATATTTTAAATAAAAATTATATTTTAACTAGTTTCTCGCACCTTTTAATTTAAATGCACAATTTTAATTCTGTTAACATATCCGTTTTCGAAAACCCTTTAAAATTTGAAGCTGTTGTAAAAATGATGAAAGTCTTATTAGTACAGTGTGTAAAGTACGGCAGGGCACTGGTGGGGTCAAAGGCTAGAATCGTCACCTCCGATGGAATGTGCTGCACCAGAGCATGTATCAAAACACATCGTGCTGAGGAAGGAGATAGGAATGTGGATTGCACTTATTCTCAGCTATAAGTGCAATAAATTAAGAGCTGTAGCAGCATGATAGTGATTGTTGACAAATTTTTCTCACTGCACAGGGGGGATTGTTTAGGGAAAAAGTCATTCTAGGCTATAAAAGAGTTTGGCATAGATATCCTAAATATCTATGGAGTTAGATGGATATAAAATAAAACAAGAAAGATCAATCATGCATAAGCATTGATTATGAAACACTTTCTAACTGAAATGCAATTTCATTTAAAAATTTCTAAAATGTGATACATTCAGTGGTGATATCTTTTACATTATCACAGTACTACAGTAATTTATTATACTTAAATATTTAAAACTGTATCGAAATATAAATCATCTGATTCTCTATGCAAATTCAATGAATATTTTATTCATATAACTTGTATTCCAGACGCCAGAGCTAAATAATTTTGTGTGAAAAAAATTCAGCAATTCTTATGTAACTCACCTTACAATCGCTTGAGATATTTGCATTCTGCATATGCTAAAATTAGGCTTCGTTGAAGAAATAATAAAAGTTTAAGGATAATTTAAAATCACAACTATTGTAATTGCATAGGCATGGAATTTAGATACACAGATAATGTACAGATACGCAGATAATATATGTGTGTGTGTGTGTGTGTATGTACTCAAAGTATTGGAATCGTGCCGAAGATCGGAACTCGAATTTTCAAAGGATCTACATGTTTTGGGACTTCTAGAACACGAAAAAACTATTTTTAGGAAGACGTCTGTGTGTGTGTAAGGGTGTATCTGTGTATGTTTCTGTGTGTCTGTGAGGATATTACATCCACTCTAATTGAAAAACTAATGGACCGAATTTCATAAAATTTGGTAGGTATGTTTTTTGTGGAAAATCCTGATGTTCAATAGATTATAGTACTATTCGTAATAAAAGAATCTACCTTATTTGCGAAATGGCTGCCAGAAATTGTCTTTATCCACTCTAGCTAAAAACTAATTGAACAAATTTAACAAAATTTGGTGTATAATATTTCAATAACCTACAAGTGATTTATATACCAAATGTAACAAAATTTGGTATATAAATCATTTGTAGGTTATTCTAGTACGAGTCGGGAAAAAGGAACGAGCTATTTTTGTGAAATGGCCCGCAAAAATCGTTAAATATAAAAATAAAAGACTACATGTGCTCAATTATATCAATTAAATTCCTATTTTATACGTGATTTTTGACAACAAAAAGAATAAGACTAACCCCATTACTATAGGACTAGCCGTTCTTGAGATATTCAGGTTTTTTCGCGTTTTAGCTACGCCACCTTTGACAATAAGTCCAGCTATCAAATGAGAACCAAATTTAAGTTTTATGTGCAAATTCAATGTCATTTAAAATACTGATGGCTGTTATTTTGTGCAGATAAACTCAAATTATTATTGAAAAAATAAAGAGAACGTGAATATGAGTCTGCAGGGAAAGACATGTGCTGCCCACATCAGAATTTTTAACAATATTACAACAATGATTTATAGAAGTGAACGGGGATTATTTGCAAGCTATTTCAAAAAAAATGTATGATCTATATTTAAAGATCCACCAAATTTTTGTCGAATAAAATGTTCAACAAATTTAAGCTGTGTACCAAATTTTAACTCTCTAGAACGTAGGGAAGTGCATTAAAAATGCCATCAAATAAGTATATCACAAAGAGTTATATAAAATTTAAAAAGAAAATGAAAAATTGTTATCTACCAAATTTATTTTTAAATGTGAAGCCTCTCTCATATACAAAATAATTAAACTCTTGGAAAGATATTTATTATATAATATATCTCTTTTTTCTTTCTGGCGGATATCCCAAAAGTCAGAATTTAATTGCATTTATTTTTTTCCCTATATTAAATAATTTTTAATTAAAAAACTACTTAACATATTATACTGAAATTGTTTTTATATATTTTATGGGATAATGTGAATATTTCCTAAAATTTTCAAAGCAATTTGTGAATTTTAAATTTACTTAAAAAATGTTTGAAAAATTAGGTCCCATAGGGTTCAATGTATTTCATTTTTTCAACCTGGGTTCAATAAAAAACTAATTGGGTGATATTATTTATTTATAATCCCATAGGTCCCACAGATCGTCTGAAAAACATACTAAAATTTCATTTTGATAAAGTCATTTTTACGGCAGTTATCGTGCTAATGGACAGACAGATAGAATGAACAAAGTCATAAACACTTTTCAACTATGTTGTAAAGTGTTAAAAAAGCATACCTGCGAACTTTTACGATTTTACGCGCGTAATCGATTTCTTTATGATTTTTAATATTTTTTACTAATTACGCCTAAAAATCGCGCCAATTTGCCGATTTATCGCCAAATTTATATTTTTACACCAAAATGTCGCCAAACATTTGGATTGCTTGTCACACGAGAACGTTCGCGTTCTCGTGTGACAAGCAATCCAAATGAACGCTGACGTTCTCATGTGACAAGCTCTATTTATTCTGGTACGTCCAGCACGCAGCGTTCAAGAAACGGACGGCAGACAATGCTCGTCTTTCTAACCCGGAAGTGTAGGCATAAAATCCCTCACAGAAAGGAATCAAAAATAAGTTGTAAATTTTTGTCTCCGTAATCACCGTGATGTATGTCATCATATATGTCATTAATACACATGTTGTCATTGGACTCAAAGGGGAAACAGAAGAAAAAACTTCGCACAGCATTTGAAAATATTTGTTTTACTTTTACCCCTTTTTGTTGAGAGTCCAAAATTACCAGTTTGCATCCATTTTCTTCTTCTAATGATTTCATATCAGAACAATAGACCTAATTTATTTTTATAGTGCGAATAAAAATAAAGAATTATTTTACTAAACAAATTATATTTCGCTTAAATTATAAGATGAGCAATTCAGTCTTTTCTTTTCAGGGTTTGCTGAGAGTACATAATTGCCTTTTTCCATCCATCTCCATCCCCTGATTATTACACATTAACTTTACTAAACTAGCTTATTTTTATATTTCAGTTGATTATAAAGGTCACCTTTTTAATTATTTTCATATAAATAGTAATTTTTTTTTTTTCATCTCTGCAGCGGTTGCCGAGAGAACGTTATTATCCTTTTCCATCGATCTCCATCTCCCTGTTGTTGCACATTAACTTGACTAAATTAACTTATTTTCATATTTTGGTTGATTATAAAGGCAAATTTTTTTAATTATTTTCACATAAATAGTACGATCGTGAAATTCAGTTTTTTTTCGCGGGCGTTTCCGAGATTATAGGAATTCCGAGATTTTTGTTGAGAGTCCAAAATTACCAGTTTGCATCCATTTTCTTCTTCTAATGATTTCATATCAGAACAATAGACCTAATTTATTTTTATAGTGCGAATAAAAATAAAGAATTATTTTACTAAACAAATTATATTTCGCTTAAATTATAAGATAGCAATTCAGTCTTTTCTTTTCAGGCTTTGCTGAGAGTACATAATTGCCTTTTTCCATCCATCTCCATCCCCTGATTATTACACATTAACTTTACTAAACTAGCTTATTTTTATATTTCAGTTGATTATAAAGGTCACCTTTTTAATTATTTTCATATAAATAGTAATTTTTTTTTTTCATCTCTGCAGCGGTTGCCGAGAGAACGCTATTATCCTTTTCCATCGATCTCCATCTCCCTATTGTTGCACATTAACTTGACTAAATTAACTTATTTTCATATTTTGGTTGATTATAAAGGCAAATTTTTTTAATTATTTTCACATAAATAGTACGATCGTGAAATTCAGTTTTTTTTCGCGGGCGTTTCCGAGATTACACAATTATCCTTTTCCATCGATCTCCTTCTCCTTATTGTTGCACATTAACTGGACTAAACTAGCTTATTTTCATAGTTTGGTTGATTATAAAAGTTAATTTTTTAATTATTTTCATATAAATAGTACGATCATGAAATTCAATCTTTTTCTATCTAAAGCGTTTTTTCTGCCACATTTTTATGAAAAGATATTTTTGAACAAAATAAACATTTTTTTTTAAATATGCCGAGACCAATTTTTATTTATGTGCAGACACTAGACAATGCACATTTTAATAATACATGATAATTTTATGAATGTGTTTAAAAATATACTGCAGTTTAAGAACAAAAAATTTGTGCCTTCCCAATTGTAAAAAAATTTTTTTTTGTGAAATTAAGTTCATAAATCCTGACTATTGTAATGATTTAATTTCAACAAAACTGACAAAATAAAAGCATGAGTTATTATAGATAACAAAATCATAGTTTAGAATTAATATAAAGGAATGTGTTAAAATTAAATTTGCCCATGTATTTAAACAACCCTGTTCTTAAACGCAATTGTCAAACTTGCATTTTCTAAATATAATAGAATATCATTTTTCATCATTACATAACGAATTATATCATCATTACATAACGTAACTTTCTGTCAAAATATTTTGAGAGATGAAGGATACAATGTAAATAATGTAAAAATGAACATGCATACAACTGTTTCCAAAGAGATCTCAAAACAGTTGTGTGTTTTACATATTTGTGCATTATTTACATTGTGTCCTTTGAAAATCAGATTTATGTCGATTTGTTCTGTAAAACTCATTTTAAGCGCTATTCTGATTTTTTTCAAAAATTTTCTGATTTTTACTCCAAATAAGTTGGCAGCTATGAAAAAGGATGTATTAGACAAAATATCTACGGAGTTTGGCTGGTCAGGATTTCGTTAATCGCTAGTTTTTCAAATTGAATCCCCAACGTGGGAATTTTAATGGCTGGGCTGGGGAGAAATGAATATTCACCCCCAGACATGAGGAACAATAAGAAACCCTTTACGATAACATGGAGTGTATTGCCTCTCTTGAGGGATCAAACTCGGAGGAATGTGATGTCACTCTGCCGGGCAGAGGATACCGACAAAGGGCGAAATGTGCCGCTAATGGTGTCCAGTTATATTGATATGCTCCCCACACATTTGGTTGTAAATACTGCTGTAACTTTTGCGTGCTTTTAATAAATAGTGAATGGGAAAAACGTCTCACATTTCTTGATGTTTTGAAATTTTCAGAATACATGGTGAGATGTTATTTTTAAAAGCAAGTGGAGGGGAGGCATTTTTTGCTGTCAGGGTGCAAAATTATAGTACTGGGGCATGCAGGGCGGGTTTTCTAATTTCTGAGAAAAGCAGGGCAGGCCACCCTGCGAAAAACACCTAGGATGAACCCTGGACTCTTGCCACACTACGGCCTTCGACAGAGAATGGCCATTCCCTATGTAAATTTTCAGGTTCTACATTATTTTATCTATTTTTACGATGTTGACATATGCTATTTTTTTTTTTTTTTTGTATGATATTTATTTTTATACATTTTTGTATTTTACATATATTTTTCAATTATTTACCTGTTAAGCTTAACATATCATTAGTAAATGCTTTTCAAACAATAGTAGATTTTGCCAAAAGTCTTTATGCTAAACTTGTTCCATTTAATTAAGATTTGTATACATATTTTAACATTCATTTAATTTACTCAATGTAAAATATGCCTGTAAAATCTTAATTTAATTTTCTAAGAATTCTCAAAATTTAGAATGGATAAAAAAATATATGTGAGTTTTCCACATACCTCTCCCTGCCTTTCAGATCTATGGCATATAAGCATTGTCTCCCGTCAGTTTTGGAAAAGCTGGGGGTAAAAGAATGTTTTGAGCTTGTCACACAAGAATGTTCCCTTCTGCTTTTCCCATAGAGGAAACGCCTTTACTCTTCACACTTATGTGTCACTGGCTTCAAACATCTCCATATTGTGAGAATCTCTTTTAGCATTGTTTTCTTAATTTCCTCCAAAGTTATCTCCCTTTAACCTTGGGAAGGCAATCCGTGTGACATCAAAAGGAGGTGGGTGTGTCCACAGCAGTGATGAGATTCGCATTTCAGTCAAACTGTTGAAAGTTCTATTTATTTATCAGCTGGAAATTTTAAGAGTGCAAATTTAATAATACAGCAATGGACCAATTAACCATATTTCTGATCCATTGTAAAAATGGCTGCCAAATAGGGTATTATGTTGATTTGATGTCAATATCTAATCTACTTATTACACTAAATACAAATATTCCTTAAATATGATGAGCCATTATTGAGCACCGGTGCTGGGAGAGAGTAGGGCATTGAATGCAAAGAAAAGAAAACAAGCGCTCGACTCAAGAAAGCAGCAGACCCATATGTGAGAGGTCAGCGTGTTAATGACCTCTTTGCTCCGTGGCAACCTTATTTAGTTATTTGTGGTAAATATTTACCACAAATAACTTAATAACTTTCCAAACGAAAAGTGTAAAATATACAGTTGATTTCAAGTTTAAAATTGATACGTTCACAATGAAAATAACAACTGTGCTGTTTTCGAAGTTTGATTTGAGCATAAAGCTCATCAAGATATTGGGGGAGGGGGATGCAGACAAAACACAATCCATTGAAGAATGGTATCCATGTTATAATGAAGTGAAATAAATTTCCATGAGAAAGAAGTCAACGTGATTCATGTTCCACTTACGGGCCTACCTATGGGTGTCCACTTTTTACAGCCGGTGTATAAGTCGATCCCTAAACTTTTGTCTCATTTTTTGGTTCAAAATGTTAACTCATACACCGGAAGACATGGTATTTGCTTATAAAATATAATTCAATATAAATAATCTGCTCTTTTTGTTTTAAATCCATGACGTTGCTTAGTCTGATAGTTAAAAAGATTAGAAAATTTAAAATCGTCCGAATTTTCGAGGTTATTCTGTATTTGTTTAAAATTAAAATTTTATCATGAAACCACTATATACATTTGAAATGAAAAAGTATTTTATTACTTTCCTTATATACATAGCATAATGTATAAAGAAAGTATTGTGATGGAGGTCGGAAATTCAAATTCGAGTTTTCGACGGGAGAGCACGTTTTAAGCATCCCTGAATGCAAATCAGATGTTTTTGAGATGATGTCTCTGTGTGTGTGTGTGTGTATGTGTGTGTGGAGATATGTCACAAATGAGTGAAGTAATTCTAACAAAATTTGGTACAAAAATCACAATCAGTGGAATACTGGAAGTCTATTATTTTTACATGCAATCAAATGTTCAGAACCTCTCTAAATTTTGTTAACGAAATTTTGAAAAAATGATCATAAAATTAAAATATTCAATAAAGTTATGTAAATAATCATTTCTTATATAATTTTTCATTAGAAAACGATTGACATATAATATATTTGAAAAACAAAATTGTTAGAATTATTTAAGATCTCTGCTGGTAAAAGCTGATTTATTTATATTATGATAATCAGACAAATGCTGTACCTATTTTATTGTAAATATTTTATCTGTAATATAATAATTGAATTGTATGCTTTATAATGCTTTTGTAAATCCTTTTCAAAAATGAGCTGGGGAAAAATGGTAAATTGTAACATCTAAGAAAAAGGTACAGTATATACTTTGCTATACATTTAGTAAAGTTATTAGTATGTACAGCTCAAACTGCTGCTAAATTAATATAACTAAAATAATTTTGTTAAGGCTGCATACAACACACAATTAATAGTATCCACCAGTTTTGAAGTTAACGGCCTTTGTTTGAACACAAAGAAGCACAACCTGCACCCGTCAGAGAAAGAATGATGTTGTCGTGAAAAATTTATGTATTTAATTATTGCAGAAGTAAAATATGCTAAAATGACCAGATATGTCATGCAATTGAAAACGCCCTGCTATTAGTTGTGACGTCACAAGTGCCAAACTCGCACTTTGCTACGCATCTTGCCATTTATTTACATGCAATTTTTCCTCAGTGTTTTCGTTTTGCTTTGCATTGTGCAAAGTTGTTGAAATAAAACACTTAGTCCGTATCAACCGATTACTCTTCAGTTGACACAAAAGGATAAAATTAAAACAAGATATTTTCACACAGAAAGGTTTAAAAGAACAGCTTGGCTAATGTTAAGTGATGAAAAGAAATCAGCATTCTGCTTTTGTTGTTTACTTTTTAGAGTAAATTCACTGTAGATGAAGTATGTTTGTAAATATTTAAAGCATTTATCCGAGAAGATTAAAAAGCATGAATCAAGCACAGTTCATATTAACAATGCATTAAAGTATAAAATAAATATATTCATAAAATATGGCATTAGAAACTATGAAACTATGACATTATTAAAAACAATTAATTATTTTTGGTTTAAAAGTAATATTGAATATGCTTTATGGTTATTGAGTACTAGAAGAAAAAAATAGCTTTACTGCATTTTAAAATACCTTTATTTGTTTATAATGTTTTCTTTCTTTTCCTTTCGTTTTGGCCCCACCTCTGAAATAACTCGCGAGCCACCACTGTATATATACATATTTAGTGACCAGTACATTTTATAAAAAAGAAAACAAGTTTTCTCATTTTCCATAATCACATGAAACCAAACTCTTGTGAAAATAATTGCTAAACTGATTTTTAGAATATTCCTTTTTAGTTTTTGTGTAAGTTCGGCTTAATAAAGAATAATTTCTATTAAAATTTTAAATGTTTTCCTAGTAATATCAAATAAATTAGCCATGAAAACAGTAACTTAGACAGCTGTTAAAATGTGATAATATGCAATGTAGGATTCAAAAGTTCCCTGACTGAGTCTATAACCTGAAAAATATTATCAGTTAAAATGCTGAAACGCATCCTCCTTCGAAGTAAGACCCTTGCGCAACAACACACTTTTGCCATCGCTTGTAAAGGTCATTGAAACACTTCTGGAATCCATTTTTAGCCATGTCCTTTAATTCAGCCTGCGATACACTTTTAATTTCATCTGCAGATTGAAATCGATGACCCTGCAAGCAACTTGCCAGTTCAGGATATTGACTGAAGTCGCAGGGAGTAAGATCAGGGGAGTAAGGAGGATGTGGCAAAACAGTTGTTTGCACTTTCGCAAGAAAGTCGGCGACGAGGAGGGATCTGTGTGCAGGAGCATTGTCATGCAAAAGCACCCATGACTGCTCAGCCCACAGTTTTGGTCTCTTCTTCTAGATCGACTCGCTCAAACAACGTGGGTTGTCTACATAGAGTTCCTTGTTCACAGTGCTTCCTTCAGGGATAAATTCCAGATGCACAATGCCCTGGATATCGAAGAACACCTCTAACATGACCTTCCCTTTAGAGCGATCTTGGCGGAATTTCTGCTTGTGTGGAGATTGTGGTGATTTCCACATTGCCGATGCTCACTTGGATTGCGGGTCGTATAAAAAACACCATTTCTCATCTCCAGTAACAATTCTGTGAAGTAGGGAAGGATCCTTGTCAAAAGCTGAAATTAAGACTCCCACCATTTCTATTTGAATTGCCTTTTGGTCTTTGATTAGAGAAACAACAAACCAATTGTGGCAAGTCTGGCATTTAAACACACGCACCATCATTAAAAACACAACTCTTTATTTATACGTACATAGCTTACAAGGTATCTGTCCCATACTCCCTTCTTCAACATCTTACATTTCATAGGCGCCGACTTTCAAAAATTTTGGGATGTGCTCAAAAATTAAAATATCTTTAAAAATTTTAATCGTTCGGAAAAATGGTAGCTTATCATGAATTTAATGAAGTCCTACAAGGTTTGCAAAATTGATCAAGATGAAACATAAACCTATGCAGAACTTATATCCCCATCAGGGGTGTCTCCAGACCGAAATCCAGAATGGTGGTGGTGGGGGGGGGGAGGGCAATTGGCCTAAAAAACGTAATAACATAAATAAGAAAAGTATTTGCACTCTCATTTGCTAGTAATTTCTGTTATTACTTATACAAAATGCATTTAATGGGACTTGTGCTCTCTTTATTAACGCGTCTTTCTGCGATTAAATCCATGTTCAATTTGGCAGCTATCTCCTTATGAACATGCAGAATAGCCAAGCTATTTAGTCTCTGCTGCTTCATTGTACATCTCAAGTAAGTCTTGAGTCGTCGGAGAGTAGAAAAAGATCCTTCAGCTGTACAGGATGTAACCGAAACAGTTAACATTCGGTTTATTAATTTACAGAACTCTGGTATGAGTGAGTGGAGGAAATGTTTTCTTTTCTATATTAAAAAATTCAACTATATCGGATATACTGTTAATATCTGCAGAATTCACCTTAATTGTGTCCCAAAATATATCTCGGTGAAGCAACAACCTTTTACCATCAAATTCCAAACCGTAAAATTGTTCTTCACTTTTATCTTTATTGAGGGCAAAGTTTACAATCATGGAAAGCTCCATGGTCTTTTTCTCAAATCTTGTTTTCAGGGAACTTATGACATTGTCCACTAATTGAAAGTAAATTTGATGATATCTTTCTTTAGATGACTGAAATTGATGAGGATCACTTCCCTTGTCAAATCTTCATGCAATTTTTCTAATCCGTGGAAGGACAGGATTTTCTAAATACCTTTTTTTTTTATTACTTCTTCCCATAAATTCTCAAAATTCTTTTTTTCTCTCTGAATCTGAATAGACTACTACACTTTTGATGTAATTATTTCCAGCTTGAAAGTTCAAGAATGTTTTCTGGAGAGCAATATTTAATGTCTCCACTCTTTGAAAGACAAAAATAATAATTTTTGTTATAAAGAAAAATTCGAATTCTTGATTTATTTTAAGAAAGCAGTTAGCTTTTGCTCCAGCTTTTCTAACTTCCTTGCACATACCTTCAAGGAACTTAATGACCGTTTCGTAATTTTTTTCCAATGATGAAATGGAGCTAACTCTCAAACACCATCAAGTTGGGCAGAATGGTAGCAAGGAATCTGTATCACCTAAACCCAATTGAAACGTTTGGAAAAATTTTAATATCTTTGGAGATCCTCTTATAAACGATATTAGCTTGCGCACCAAAGTTAAGTAATTATGAATTATTTGTAATCTGCACATACTGCTTTACACTACCAAATTTAAAGTATGTGCAAAACAATGAATATAAATAGCCTTTGTCTCAATCGACAAAATCCTTGATTGCAATCCTGAAAGATGGCTGATGACATTAGCAGCTCCATTGTAGGATGATTTTAAAATGAATTGCCTTTTTTAGCTTTACATCACATAAAAATGTGATTTAGATTATAAATAAAATTATACTCTTATCAATTTTTTGTAATCCTTTTTAACACAGCAAAATTAAACACACATCCATAGCAGAAAGTCTTTTATTTCACTTCCTTAAGACGTACAAAAGTTTAAAACAGGCCATAGCGCTTTTGAGCATAAGTATGCTCTTCATCAGTGGCTACACGGAAATAAAGTTTGAATCGTTCATATATAGACCAGATATAGCGACAAAATTTGCATAAATACAATCCACAAAAGAATCTCCGTCTAGACAAGGATAAACCGTAAACAATTTTTCAAAAATTTTAACAACAAAACAGCATATTAAATAACAATTTAATTACAGAAATCGAAAAAAAAAAGGGGGGGAGTGGAAATCAAGCATAATCCCAAAGAGGAAGACGTCAAAGATAACTTTGCAGAGACTTGAATTGCATGGAGTCGAGAATGAGTCGCCAAGCGTAACTCAAATTCATAACAGGATCAAAATTACAAACGGACTCATGGTAAATATAAATAAAAAGGGATTCAAAAAGGAGAATATCACGAGGGTTATTGCAACGAATCAAAAGGAAAGTCTTTTCAAAAAGAGGCGTAAAATTATCTTTAACAACAAATTGAGCAAGAGCTGTAGAAAGTTTACTATCCCTAACATCCCGAGCATGTTCTGCTAAACGGATGCCAACGGTGCGTTTAGTACTTCCAATATAAAATTTAAAATTACCATCGGTGGACAACAGGGGAACAACATACACCCCAGCAAAGCTTTTAAAGTCATCCCTATCACCCAGTTTATCAGACCGAATATGGTTAAATAAAGAAGAAATATTAGAATGTGCAAGTCTGTAACCAAACTCAGAACAAAATTGGATAAAGGGGCGGAAAATCGTAGGATTGTATGGAAAACTAGACCTATAAGTCAAACGGTCTTTTAAGGCAATAAGTTTAGTATCAAAAAGGGTATATTTACGGCGAACTTGGAAGAAAACCTTATAAACTCAAAGGAGTAGGCAGCCTCACGGCCAAGGCCAAAAATAAATTCAATTTCATCACTTAAAGCAGAGATAGATGAACAAACAGTAAAAGTCCATTTTAACACTTTACAACAAAGTTGAAAAGTGTTTATGACTTTGTTCATTCTGTCTGTCTGTCTTTCCATTAGCACGATAACTGCCATAAAAATGACTTAATCAAAATGAAATTTTAGTATGTTGTTCAGATGGTCTGTAGGATCTATGAGAATATAAATGAATAATATCACCCAATTAGTTTTGGATTCAACCCGGGTTGAAAAAATGAAATACATTGAGCCCTATGGGAACTAATTTTTCACGCATTTTTTAAGCGGATTTAAAATTCACAAATTGGTTCGAAAACTTTAGGTAATATTCAAATTGTTCCATAAAATATATAAAAAAAAATTCAGCGAAATATATTCAGTAGTTTTTTAAATAAAAATTAAAATAATAATAATAACACCTCTTATATGAAGCGATCACATGACCATGATATGAAAAGATCACGTGACCCACTTCAAAATGATGTATGGCATCCATCTTGTCTCAAAATCGTGAATTTTAAAGTTCTTTTTAATTCATATTGAGTGTTGTATCCATCCTAAAACCATTTTATTTTTGGTTATATTCTGTGCATCTACATACTGAAACAACGCAATTACAATAAATTTGAGTTTAAATGCTCATCCAAATTTGATTATTTCTACAACGAAGCCTATTTTTCACCTATGTAAAATGTAAACAGCAAAATATGTAGAATGAGTTGTATTAGAATTTCTGTATTTCTTTAACACAAAATCATTTAGTTCATGGAGTCTGCATAGCTGATATGAATGAAATATTCATTGATTTTACAAAGAGAAGGACGATTTTTTCGATGAAGTTTTACGGATAGAGTTTAATTATTTGTAGCTCCATGGTCTTAATTTTAAATAAAATAAATTATTATAGTATTGTGATAAGTGACATGAATGGGAATTTATTTATGAATGAAATGCTGCTTTTATAGAGAGAGCCAGGCATGTTATTTTTTCTATGACGTCATTTGAATGAATTTCAGTTGTTTTCGATGAAGTTTTCAAATATAATAAATTATCGTAGTATTATGATAATTCTAAAATTATTACCGAGGAATGTATCACATTTTAGAGATATTTAAACCAGGCAATTTATATTTCAATGCCGTCATTTGAATGAAGTTCATTTTTTTTTATGAAGTTTTAAATTTTCAAATATAATAAATTAATGTAGTATTGTGATAAGTTGTAAAATATTACCGAGGAATGTATTGCATCTTAGACATGTTTAAATAAAATTGCATTGAAGTTGGAAAGTGTTTCATAATCAATGCTTTTTAAGCATGATTGATCTTTCTTGTTTATACTAGATAAGATGGAACAATATGGATTCCATAAATTTGTTACAAACTGCAGAAGTCAAAACCTATTTAAAATAATAGTAGTAACACTTATGAGATGTACAGGGGACACATATTAAATTTAAATTTTAAAATATTAATAATTATATTTTAACAGAATCACTTGCAATTTTGTTAATTAAAATTTAAAACCATCTATGTATACTAATTGCCAACTGTCAGTCCGTCCATCAAGCTTTTTTAGTCACTTCCCGAATAGATAGAAATTTGCAATTTAGTACACAACTCGGTCGTTCGATAAAACCCCTTGCATAATTCGCTATTTCACACATTTTTAAAATTTCAATTTTTAAAGATTTTTGTCGATAATGTAAAAATTGTTCGGTCTCATGCAGTCGTTCCCACGGAGCACGGGAGTTTGAGCTCCCTCACATATTGCCGCCTAGAGTGGAGGACTTCTCGGAATCGTTGTGACGTCACTAGGGTTCCGAGTCGCGGTGGCAGGGGTCGAATGTCAAATGCATACAATGTATTAAACAGGTTTAGTTTCGTATTAGGGCACGTGTCGGTGTGTTGTCTGTTTTGCCAATGTATTTGTTTATGTTTAAATATTTCGCTCTTATAAATTTATAAACATAGTGAGGAATGGAGAAACTGCAGTGTTGATACGAACAAAAAGAAATTAAGGACTCATAAACTTCATGCGATTGAGACAAAGATGGAAATAATTAGACGTTCTGAAAGCGGTGAATCTTTTGCTTCAATCGGCCGTTTGTACGCCATAAACAGGTCTACGATATGTTCAATTTTGAAAAACAAGAATAAAATTAAGGAATACGTTCAAAATTGTGGAAATATATCTTCAAAGATTGTTTCCAAAAGACACGGCATAGTGATGGATGAAATGGAAAGATCTTTATCATCATCGATTGATAATCAACATCAAAACGATGTCCCTCTGAGATTTTCAATTATTCAAGCTAAGACTCTTAGTTTGCATGAAGATTGGAAGACTAGATTAAAAGAAGATTCTAACACTGTGTTTCAATCGAGTAATGGCTGGTTCGACAAATTTGAAATGAGGTATTCTTTACATAATATTAAATTCACTGGAGAATCGGCTGATGCCGATAAAGATGCAGCAAAAGAATTTATTTCTTTATTGTCCAAAATTATTGTGGATGGAGAATATTCTCCTAGCCAAATATTCAATGTAGACAAGATGGGTTTATTTCGAAAAAAAAAATGCCTAAATCGTACATTCTTATCGAAGAAAGAATCAGTTGCCCTTGGACATAAACCTTCTAAAAACCGATTGACATCATTACTTCTTGGTGGAAACTTAGCTGGTGATTTAAAATTGAGGCCAATGTTAGTTTATCAAGCAGAAAATCCCAGAGCATTGAAAGGGAAATATAAAGAATTGCTTCCAGTCATTTGGAAATCAAATAAAAAAGCCTGGGTTACTGCGTTATTATTTAAACATTGGTTCACTTTTCATTTCGTGCTGGCAGTTAAGCAATATTGTAAAGATAAAAATTTACAATTTAAAGCATTTAAAATATCTTAGGCAATGTTCCAGGATATCCAAAATCTCTGCAGAATTTATTCCCGGAAATCAATGTTGTATTTCTTCCTCTCAATACTACTTGCCTCATACAGCCCATGGACCAAACAGTGATAGCTGCGTTTAAATGATATTTTATGAGGACAATAATGAATCAGGCCATCAAGGCAACTGACAGGGAAGGTGGACCTACAAAGAGATTTTTGGAAGAACGATAATATATGGAACGCAATAAACCATATTGAAGACTCGTGAACTGAAATAAAAGAGTCAACAATGAAAGGTTCCTAGAAACAATTATGCCCACAAATGATGAGTGATTTTATAAATTCTGAAGAAACTCCGGAAACTATCACAGATGAAATAGTTAGCCTAATGAATGAACTAAACATGGACGTCAACAACGAAAATGTTAATGAATTGGTTAAATCTCACTCAGCACATCTGTCAAATGAATACTTAATTGAGCAACAAGAGTTAAATGAAATACACAATGAAAGTGAGGAAGAAGAAGCTGATAAAATCGTCAAGACTTTTTTAATAATCAAAAATATGAAAAATATGACAAATTTTTGACTGTCATGGAAGAATGTGATCCCAATGGAAAACGTATATCTCAAGTACGTAGAGCGATTGAGAAAGATACAGTATGTTATAGAACTCTTTATCAAGAAAAGAAAAGAAAGAGGTATTCAACTAACTCTTGGCAAGTTTATAAAGAAAACACCTGAAAGCACTTACTTTTTACATCCCTCTACTTTCGAACATTCAACATTTGCACACATTTTCAGGAACCAATTATGTGCGAAAGTACAGGGCCGCCTGTATACAGGGTGAGTCGAAATTGTTTTTACAAAAGCAGAGGGGTGATAGTACCCCACCAGACAAGCAATAATTACCATGGAACATAGGGTCGCATTGCACTTTGAGAGGCACGTCGAGCATGACACAGTCAGTGCCTCGGATGTCATTGTGTACCTGCCTACATAGTATCTCCTACGCCAGACACGAACGCAGTTACCATATGCAAATGTGCAGGGAGCAGAATCAGCATAACTGACTCCCTAGTAGGTTCCGGCGATAGCCAATCAGAGCACACGTTGCCCTTTAAAAACCGGCACAACTTCAACGTTGCAAGTTATTCCCGTGATAACATCGTCCGACACGTTGCGTGAATGCTATGGTGGAGTACACGTACGAGGAATTGGCCGACATGCACCTCACATACGGTGAAGCTAAAGGGAATGGACGCGCAGCACGAAGATTGTACGAGCAGCGGTTTCCAACGCATCGTATTTCCAGTCATCCTACGTTTGCCAGTGTCGATCGACGTCTGCGAGAAATCGGGTCGTTCGCCATCGCTAACTGCAATGCAGGACGTTCGTGAATTGCACGAACGTCTGAACTGGAAGAGGGAGTTCTGACGAGATTTGCAGCAGCTCTGTCCATCAGTATGCGAGCAGTGGCAGACGAAATGGGTGTTTCTCAGAAAGTGGTGTGGCGTATTTTATACGAGGAACGCATGCACCCCTACCACGTGCAACACATGCATTCTTTGCACCCAGATGATTATCCCCGCCGGGCAGCCTTTGTGCAGTGAATGCTCGGGATGAGGAATACCGATCCACAATTGCTTGCATTAGTTTTATTTAGCGATTTGGCAACGTTTAGCAGAGAAGGCATTTTCAACATGCACAATCAACACGTGTGGTCTACCTATAATCCCCACTGCACAACCCATCGTAAACACCAGCACTGATGTACTGTGAACATCTGGACAGGTATCCTTGGTGATTACCTGGTCGGCCCGTATATCCTGCCAGACCATTTGTCTGGCGCAACATACCGTATATTTTTGGAACACGTGCCGCCCAGTTTATTGCAGGCCATTTCGCTCCCCATCCAGAGCGACATGTGGTTTATGCACAATGGAGCCCCGGCACACTTTTCCATCACGGTCCGGAACTTCTTGAATGCCACATATCCTGCCCACTGGATCGGACGTGGCGGACTTGTAGCATGGTCTCCTCGCTTACCAGACCTCAACCCATTGGACTTTTTCTTCAGGGACCACATGAAATCTTTAGTGTACAAGACGCCTGTGGACTTGGCGGAAGATCTCGTCGCGCGTATCGTTGTTGCCACAGACCACATTAACACAACACCCGGAATCTTCGAGAGGGTGCATCAGTCATTCCTTCTCCGGTGTGAACGGTGCAACGACACGCATGGTCGTTTGAGCACTTGCTGTGAGTTTGTTGCTGCACAATAAATCTGTTTGTGCAACGTTTGGTATCGTTCATTCGCTTTCCCAACACTGGTGTACATGCAGGTTCGTATTCTAATTTTTTTCTTTTCTGCCTCTCTGAGTGCAATGCGACCCTATGTTCCATGGTAATTATTGCTTGACTGGTGGGGTACTATCACCCCTCTGCTTTTGTAAAAACAATTCCGAGTCACCCTGTATAATATAAAGAAACTTACAATCATGTGCAAATTCCTATAGTATACTAATTGACATTTTTAATCAAAATATTTTGTTAAAATATTTAATTTAATACTCCTAAAAAGAAGTTTAACAATCTTTCTTCTAACTATACAAAATTATCTTCAACGGCAGATCTGAAGAATAAAACATCTTGGTCCCTTTTGTAAGAAAATTTATAAAAAATATGAAATTGAATCAATATATGCATAATAAAAGCGTTAAAATTGTATGGGACCCTTACTACTTATATACTCGAACATTAGAAGATATAACCTGAATTAGTGGATTACATGTATAAATTGAAAATATCAATAAACCTGCAATCTTTAAATCTGAAGGCAGTAATTGATTCCATTATATGCCAAAATGAAAGCACTAAAATTATATGGGAAGATATGCCCGTACTACTTATAATGTCGTAGATTAAAAGATATGTCCCAGTGTTAGTAGAAGATTACCCATATTACAATATGAGTCTAAAAAATCTTTGCCAAAATAAAACCGATAACTTAATAAATTGGAAATATCAACAATCCCCATAATCTTCATACCAGAAGATCTTACTCGATTCCAATATATGCCTATATATCTGTACTACTTATATTCACGTAAATTAGAAGATATACCCTTGCATTTGTAGAAGATTACTCGTATAATGTAAAATATATGAGTTTCAACAATTGTTGCTGCAATAAAGCAATGGCATAATGACTTGAAAATATCGATAATCTCTGAATCAATAATCCCTGAAAATATCAATAATAATAATGTTTAAACCCAGACTTCCAGAAATCGCCCGTCCTCCCGTCCTCGCCGGATTAAAATTCGGCGAGGACGATCAATTTTCGGAGGTTGCCGTCCTCTCGGAAGGCCTTGAAATTAGAGATTCCGTTAAAAAAAAATTAAAATTGTTGTCATCATAAAAGTGTGGCGAAAGCCGCCTTTTCCTGTGCCATGAATGAAAATTGAAATGTCGTCACCTGCAAATCCCCTCCACCCCCACCCCATAAACTTAGCTAGTGTGCATTATCAATGCCTTCTTTCTAGGCGAGCCATCAGATCTACATTGTAACCACAGGAGCTAGTTATTTTTTCTCCCATCATCCTCCACCCAGTGAATCCGATGACCGTACGAAAATGCGATAGCGCACTCACGATCGAAGTAACATCACATGTTCTGTTCTCCTTTTCAAGGTCTACATGTGCGTAATTTTCGGATTTTCACAAGACCGACAATACCAATGCTTACATCCGGACCAAGCTCGAAGAAATTTCTAAATGTAGGATGAACTCGGCCGGAAGATAACTGCGTCTCAGCAGGCCCGAAATGATTTGTATTTAAATATGTTAAAAATAAATTTGTCAAAATTATGTATGGAGAATTTAGTTTGTTTTCTTGAACATTTATCTTTACAAAGCTGAAATAAAAGCAATAAGTTCATGCATTCAATTTAAATCCATTTTAAAAATTTTCAAAAGAAATTTGACGACATTTCTGTCAATTTGGCAACGTTTATGAAAAGTTTCCAAGTTAGTGATATCCTGCCAAATTTGTAGCTCTAAATTTGCAGATCTGAATAAAACATCTTGATCCCATTTGTATATAGTAAATGAAAACACTGAAATTGTATTAGAAGATATACCCGTCCTACTCTTCTTCTGTTTCAACAGTCGGCTAAATGAATTTATTGGCTAAACACGATATATGAGTTTATTAGCTAAACACAATACATAAGCTTGAAAACTCTTTACCAAAATAATTAAAATTGATGTGTGCTGTCTGCAATTAATATAATTAAAAGAAAAATCAAACCTTTCATTTATAAGATATGCAGGATGGTCATAAAAAAACTTCCCCGATTTATGAACCCCTAGCGGCCTATCTGCTTAACCAATCGAAAGGAAATTTCAGATATTGTTATTTGAAGGTATGCGCACGAGAGAGAGAGAGAGAGAGAGAGATTGTGATGATATCAAACAATAGAGTTCTCATGGTTACGGTTACAGTGAAAAATTTTCGAATGGCAACACCCACTTTTTTTCCTGCGCAAATTGATCAGCGCATTGAAAAACCATAAATGGCATTAGAACGATACATGTATGATGAAAATTGGCAGCGTAAAACATTTGCAAAGAAGAGCATTGTAAAGGACCAATGACATAACAAATAGGAGGTGCATTGACGCACTTTGCATAATTCACAGGGATAGACAGTAGAAGCACCAATCACAGAACACCATATGCAAAGAATTGCTTGTGGAAAACTTTAATAAGTAGTGTGGGGAGATTGTTTCTTCAGTCAGGTATTTGAATGTGCCAACAAGATGACACTTAGGGAGACAACGAGGTGAATTGATAAAGCTGTTTTATCTGAATGGGGGAAATGCTGCTAAAGCAGTGCGAGTTTATCAGCGAAATCATAAGCTAAGATGAGGCCCATGTTCCATACGAACTGTATGGGATTTGGTAAAAAAATTTGAAGAAACTGGATGCACATGTGATAGACTGCGATCTTGACGACCATCTGTTCCTGTTGAAGTTGTTGCAGAAGTGCATAATACGATTACTGCAGGTCCTTTGTGTACTGCAAAAAGTCTTGCCCACAAATTGGAAGTACTGAAAACGACAGTCCTCAAGCTTCTGTGCTCTGTTCTGCGGATGTTTCCTTATCGATTCCAGCGTGTCCAGATGTTGCAACCTGGAGATGAGCAACAGCACTTTTTGATGTTGCAACAGACTTTGCGAATTTTTCCTTATCAGCTATGATGAAGATAGCAAGTGGCCCCTGCAGATATTATGGACGGCTGAGGCACATTTCTCCTTAAATGGGAACATAAACTCCAAGAACTGCATTCACCGGTCTGACGAAATTGATATTTGGTGCAGCATCGCAAGCACATTCGTTCTCGGTCCGTACTTCTTCGAAGAGGTCACTTCCAATGGTATGCAAACGTGCTCTATCACAGGTCCTGGTATAAAACAATGTTGCAGAATTACGTAATTCCAGAATTGCAGCAGCGAAATGTCGTTAATGGCATTGTGTGGATGCAAGATGGTGCTCCTCCACACATCGCTACATGTGTTCGACAAGTGCTGCAACAGAACTTTGGTGATAGAGTCATCTCCCGTAACTTTGCAGTTTCGTGGCCACTGAGATCTCCCGACCTCACTTCGATGGATTTCTGGTTCTGGGGTTATCTGAAATCTAAGATATACACATCAAATCCACGAGATTTGTCAGAATTGAAAGATGCCATAAAACGGGAAGTTATACAGATTCCTCCTGTGATCTTACGTTCATCATTGTTGTCAATAATCTTCCACATGCAATGCGTTATCGTCTGCAAAGGTGGGCACGTTGAAAACTTGTATTTCCTATTAAAGTTTTTTCCCTCTCCTCTCTTGCGTTGTTATTGGTCCTTTACAATGCTCTTCTTTGCAAATGTTTTATGCCACCAATTTTCGTTATACATGTATCATTCCAACGCCACTTATGGTTTTTCAATGCGCTGATCAATTTGCGCAGGAAAAAAGTGGGTGTTGCCATTCGAAAATTTCGCAAAGTTTTTTCACTGTAACTGTAACCGTGAGAGCTCTATTGTTTTAAATCATCACAATCTCGTGCGCATACCATTAAATAACAATATCTGAAATTTCCTTTCGATTGGTTGAGCAGATAGGCCGCTAGGGGTTCATATATCGGGAAAGTTCTTTTATGACCACCTGCATTTTTATTCCATTTATTTATTATTCAAATTGATAAAATTATAATAAACATTAACAAACACATTTAATTGTATTGCCTAGTAACATGATATAAGATAGAATCTTCCTCATAAAATGCTAATAATTAAATAAACATTTTGATTTCTTAATACTTTTCATTGTTGAGTAAAAGCTTGTGAAAAATAAACCATGGCGATTTTCCATTTAAATTCATATTTTAAACAATTCATGTTTTCAGAAAGTGACACAAAAGTTAACACAAAAATCTCCCACCAGACTTAGAGATAAAGTTTTAATTCACTTTCACATTTTAAGCAAACGATTTCCAACTTTTTGTTTGGAGGAACCAGGGAGTTAAGAGAGTAGAACTCCTAGGAAAAAGTTTCGTTTTTCATTAATATCTCGACAACCCCTAGTCTTAGAAATTTCAAACTTGGACTAAATTTAAGTAGAGCTATTTTAAGGCTATCCACCAAATTTCATTAAATTTGGTTCAGCTGTTCTCCCGTGATGGTGAGACAAATGAAAGTTTAGTTTTTCACTAATATCTCGAGAACTACTGGTTATAGAAATTCAAAACATGGACTAAATTTTAAGTGGGGCTATTTCAGGGCTACCCACAAAATTTCATCAAATTCGGTTCAGCTGTTCTCCTGTGATGATGGGACAAACAAACAGACAGACAGATTTTCAATTTTATTTTATATAGATTAAAAATGTATCAGTTTTATTTATATTTGAAATTTATTTCATATTTATTTTTCTTGCCTAAAGAATGGAATGCCAGTATGTTGCAACTCAAAGAGGTGGTATTGCTCTTCTCTATGAAGGTCATCGTTACAATAAAGTTCGAGATGGAAAAGAGGGAACTGTATACTGGAGATGTGCAAGAGATAGACAGTGTCCTGGTAGAGCTGTAACTGTTTACAGTCGCATCAAAAAAGCAAACAATAAACATAACCATCCACCTGATGCTTGGCGCAATAAAGTGGACCAAGTTGTTTCTGATTTAAAATTACGTTCCCAAGAAGAAATTACTCCTCTTCCTACTTTATTCACAGAAACTTTAAAATATTTAGCTGTCAATCCTCAAATGGCTGCTCTTGCTACTATGGTACCTTCTTTATCTGCAATTAAAGCAGTTGAACGCACACAAAATCGTGGAATGCCTGCACTTGTTCCATTTCAAGAGCTAGGTCCAGATGAGGATTGGCTTATGACAAATAGTGAGTATAAACATTTTTATTTTAGCATTTATTATTTTTATGCTGTTTATTAGTTTATTTCAGATGTATATAAGTTTATTTAAGCTTTATTTTATTTGCTAGTAGATTGTCTATTTTGCTTATTTTTTCTTTTATTTAGCTTAATTGCTTGTTTTTCTATGTTGCATAGTTAAGTAGTGTTCTGAGCTTGTTGGTTTAAGGAGCATGCAGCTTGCTTGATATTTCTTTTTGTGATTGTTGCTAAATTGTAGGAAATTTACATCATCAGAAGTGGTTGCTTTGCATGCGTGTTTCCTTAGAATCCTGTGTGCTGACAACTGGCAAGCCAGAATTTATGAGATAGATTTCTAATAAAAGTAAGTTAATATTGTAAATTATTAAAATATGCATAATAATGCACATTTATTTTTTTATTTATGTTAAACATTTTGTTTTAACTTTTATTTCATATGTGGTTGATTGAATATAGGCTTCTTATAAATATTATATACTTATTTTTCTTTCAAATAAATCTACTCATCCTTTCATCTTATTAAAATTATCAGAATATTAATGTATGTCTAATACAGGTGCATCAACATCAGAACCATTGGATATGGCAATGAAAAATACTGGTGTTCTATTAAAGAGAATGCGAGCATTATTGAAGAATACAAATTATGTTTCTGACCCATTACAAGCTTACATCATTCCATGCACTGATGCTCATCAGGTACCATATTACTATGCTTACTAATTTTAATGCTTCTAGTATATTTGTATTTCAAAGTATATTAATTAAATGCTAGCTGAATAACAATTAAAAATCAACTGCCTCACAATAAGCATGCCTCAATGGTTTTGAATTTGTAAATTGTTTGATTTTTTCCAGTAGGCCAGATAAAAACTTTTAAACAGTTTTCACTTATTTTTTTTTCAACTTAAGATTTTGTCAATTTATTCTATGTTTAAGGTATAAAGTTCTGAAGATTTGAACTCTGTAAGCAATTTTGCTCTAAAACCAATATTTAAAAATATAGCTTTCTAAATTAGGGTTCTTTTGAGTTGCCATTTGCAGGATCATGTATGTGTTCATATTGAGTCTGTCTGATTGAAGGGACTGAGTTGCCTAGATAAGCATGTTGCAGTAACTTCCGAATTCACCGGCTTTGATGAAATATAGAACTTATTTCCTTCATATTATTTAATTACTTCCAGAGTCGCCGAGAGACCATTTGTATCTTTTCCCATCCATCCCCATATTTTAAATATTGCTAATTAGACTGACTAGCCTATTTTCATATTCTGGTTAATTATTTTCTCATAAACAGTGCGATTGTGCAATTCAGTTTGTTTTCGTGAATTTCCAGGAGTACATTAATAACTTTCCCATCCATCCCATATTCTAAATATTACATATTATATTAACTAAACTAGCTTATTTTTATATTTTGTTTAATTATTTTAGTTATATTTGCATAAACAGTACGATTGTGCAATTATTTTATGCTCTTGTGAATCCCCAGGCGTGCATTAGTATCTTTTTCTATCCATCTCCATCTTCTAAATATTACTTATTAAATTGACTAAACTAGTATTTTCATATTCTAGTTAATTATTTTTGTATAAACCGTATGATTGCACAATTCACTTTATGTTTTAGTGAATCATTGGAAATCCATTAACATTTTTTCCCATCCATCTCCATTTTCTAAATATTAACTAAACTAGTGTTTTTCAATATTTTTGGTTAATTTTTAAGGTGGATTTTTTAATTATTTTCGCATACACAGTATGATTGTGCAATTCAGTTTATGTTCTCTCTAATTGCCATGAGTCCATTAGCATCTTTTCCAAATCTTCTAAATATTACATATTAGATTGACAAAAAAAAGCTTATTTTCATATTCTTTTTATTTTATTAATTATTTTCACATACACAGTATGACTGTACATTTCATTTTATGTTCTTATGAATCACCAAGCGTTCATTAGTATCTTTTTCCATCCATCTCCATCTTCTAAGTATTACATACTAGATTGACTAAACTAGCATATTTTTACTTTCTGGTTAATTATTAAGTATCATTTAAAAAAATTATTTTCATATAAACAGTGTCCATTTTGGAAACATGGATATGAACCCTGTGAAGGAATATTTTCCATAAAGTGGTATTTAAACAATGATGTAGGCAAATAGAAAAGCATCCATTTTGTCAGAGATATATTAAAATTGGATATATTCACATATTTAAATACATTGCTATATTTTATTTTTTGTTAAATATCAATATTTGTTATCTTTAAAATTTTCTGTTTAAACATTCTAAATGTGTTATATTTGTTAAATTTTTGCAACAGACATCCTCCAAAAAATCTTTTGATTTCTTCACACATCTTGCTTCCATTAATGTCCCATTAAGAATCCCATTAAGAAAATCAGCACATGTCATTTTTTTTTCAATTCACATATGTTGTACAAAAAACAAAAAAAAATGTGTTTTTCCAGTTGCTGGAATCTCTTTTCTATACACATGATTCTCAGATTGATGATGAGTGAAAAATTTTCTCAAGAGAATTTAGATTCTGGATCGTTTGTACTCCTGTCTTCTAAAATATTTACTGATTTGACTTCTGTCTAAAAGATTTAAGTTCCCATTTTCAGGGTCATCTTGAAGATGGCAAAATACTTTGTTAGTATCGTCATGACTGTCTTGGTATTCACTTCATTATCTCTTAACAAACGTTTCTTCATATGGTAATGATACAATACTGCTGATAAAAGCAAAACATTTTTCATTCTGATGGTTTCTCGAATTTTCTTCACAGATTGTGTCCTTACTGGTAGAAGCAGAACAATCCTGATTTAAATTTGTAAATTTATTATTTCCACTTTTCAAAAAAATTTCAAAGACAAACAGCCTTGGAGATTTTTTTATTGTCTTTTCTTTTCTTAGTGTTGTTACAGTGCCTAGAAGTAATAGTGTGCTGACTGCCTATACCTCCCAATGCTGGGAGCTGTTCTCAAAAAGCCGGCTCCGCCAGATGGTTCTGGTCTCGAATAAGAGATCAAAAGCTGAGGATTTAATTTTGAAACAAATGGGAATTTAATGCAGATGAAATGTCCAATATCTTTAGAAATAACTGAAGAATTTGTGTGAAATTTGGTGTGATTATTGCAAGTGGTATACACAAAAAGTCATTTGATTTTCAGATAGATTGAGCTAAGGATATATTTGTATTTTAAAAATTTTATTTAACTTAATCTGGTGTTTGTTCAAAACTTTGAGGTCCAAAATAATCATGTTCATTTATCACAGTAATGTGAAATTCGGTATGACGTTTTTTCTTGTGGTATATTTGTTCTTTCGATTTTGAAGCTCATCCGGCTAGCCTGTCCTGGGTTTGCCATGGGACTTTACCCGTTTTTAAAGAATAACTCGAAAATCGGAGAAAGTAGGAAATCTAAATTTGATATATCGTTTTCTTTTGGGGTATATTTTAATGCTTTCAATTTTGAACCCTGTCGGGTTAACCCATCATAGGCCTGCCTTAAAAAATTCACCCATTTTTGCGGAATAATTCGAGAACAGGTGTATCTAAAAATTCGAAGTTTAGCATATCCTCGTCATTTGCGGTATATTTTAACTCTGGATTTAAAACTTACCGAGCTATCCTGTCCTGAACCCAACAAAAGGAATATACTCGTTTTTTGAGAATAACTCAAAATTCTGGGCATCTAGAATGTCTAAATTTAATATATCCTTGTCCTTTAGGGTATATAACATCTCATTTTGGGGTATATAACATTTTCACCTCAGTCGGCACACTATCTCTTCTAGGCCCAGTACCGCCGTTCTCATATTTACTATATCAATTTCAATCACAACTTGTATATCAACCTGCATTCATTTTCAAGACTTTTAAAATGTTAAGAAAGGCACAATACTTATTGATAAAACTATGTATATGCAACAATAGAAAATAAAAAACAATGCATAAATTTTAGAAAAACACATTATTTTACTGATCACTTAATGTACAATGGTTTTGAAGACATATGCACATAGAAACTGTAGAGCATCTGAATGTCGTAAGGGCCCTGCTACAGTGGAGCAATTCACTGGCCGAATAAACCAGGGGGCTCCCCTTGGGCTGGTATCTACCAGCACAACAATGCGATGTGTCACACAGCAAAAACTGTCCGGGAGTGACTGGAGGAGCACATTAAATATTTCAACTTACTTCCCTGACCCCTAATTCCTCTTAAACCCAATTAATTATCTGTCGGATCACCTCAATCGGATTGTTCGCTCTATGGATTCTTCACCATGCACCCTTCAGTAGTTGTCAGATGCACTGCAGTCAGCATGGCTTTACATACCTGTGAACACCTCAGCACCTTATTGAGTCATTCGCAGCCCATCTAGCTGCTGTGCATGCTGCACATGAAGGTTACTCCAGATGTTAGCTTGTGGTCACAATAATGTAACTCAACTGTATAGATGAAGGATTCCCAAATTCTAAACTAGCAAAATGCACAATCATCTGACCTCCCTTGTTGATATACAGGGTGTCCCAAAAAGTGAAACATGCTTTAATCCTTTATCTGTTGGAGATAAGTGGGCAATGTAAATTGCAAAAATGTTGAAAGTAAGGTAGGAAATAAGACTACGCTAATGAAATAGTCCTCCCATTAATTTTTAAAAAGTTACACTTTTTTAATTTTTATACGACCCCTTAGACATATTTGGTCAAGCAAAATTTTTTTTATTTTTAAAACAACACGATCATTAAAAAAACCACATATCTGTATCTTTAAAATTGAGCGAGTTATATTTAATTGAAAATTGATCATTGTGAATGGGGACCATATATCAAATTAGAAATGTGAATTTCTGACATATCACAAAAAAGATAAAACTGGATGATAATGCATGGGATACCCAACCGCGTAGTGAGTATCACTGCTTTATATGATCTCTATATGTGTAATGCTTTATTTAGATGCATTTTTGATAAAAAATTGTGATGTATGTTAACGTATTTTTGATCTAAGCAATTTTCATCATCAATTTGTGTATGATCCCTATTTTCACTGATGAAACAGCCTTTCACATGGTACGGAAAAGTGGCATAAGTCAGATTTTTTCCTTTATCATAATTCAGTTGATTTTAAATATACAGATATGCGGGGTTTTTTAGTGATCTTGTTGCATTAAAAATAAACATTTTCTGATTGACCAAATTTGTCTAACAGGGTCATATAAAAATTTAAAGAGTGTAACTTTTTGAAAATTAATGGGAGGACTATTTCATTAATGTAGGCTTATTTCCTACCTTACTTTCAACATTTTTGCAATTTACTTTGTCCACTTATCTCCAACAGGTAAATAATTAAAGCACGTTTCAATCTTTTTGGGACCCCCTGTATAGCTTAAAGTATGTAGACTGCAGATCTTCAACTGCTTGTATCACTAAATAAATCGTTTGTATATAAATGTGTTTTTGTTGCTATTTCTGCATTCTAATAATGAATTTTAGTTTTAAATGGTGTTCTGAACATTATTGTTTTTTCTACCAGAGCGAATACCTTGCCCCATGTGACAGACGTCGAGCTTTTATCTCAGGATTTACTGGTACAATTGGTAAGATTTTCTCCATTTGTTTATTAGATTATCTTTTTAGTATTTGGAGATGATGTTATATTAAATTTGCATTTCTTAATAAGGCTCATTAGGGTAGAGGATGAGACAACTTTTGTCATTTTTTTTAAAATTTATCACCTTTACCTATTGTGACTTTTCTTACGTTTTTACAAATTTCTGGGGTCAAAAATTGAAATTAATGTTTTCTTCTTAAAATTCAGTAGATTATTTTGTTTATGCACATCATTTTCATAAGAAAATAAGTAAAACAGTTTCAATTGCAAACTTTAGTAAAGCATCTGATGCTTGGCTTAACGTCTTTTATATAAATAATTTAGGTTGTCATTAAATTTAGCCAGTTAATTTTATGGATTTAAACTGGTGCATAATGTATTTATAAATGGGATAAGAACTATAAATTTCAGAGATCGCATGGTTTCTTCTTTTTCATACTTTTCTATCTAAATTTTTTCTACTATTCATCTAAAGTGCCTTTTTCTGAAGTTCCCCACTGTTATACATTTACTTATAAGTAGAAATTGTATGTAATGTGTATATTGTGTTTCAAAATAAAGTTTATTTGTTATTATGTACCGTACATATGTAAGTTGAAGTAGAGTAGCAATATATAATGTTGCAATATCAGCAATTTAGTTTGGAAAAGCATTCCACCATCCCCAAGGTTGACCTATTTAAGCACCTGGCGCACTCAGCTGCAGCTTATACTTGAAACTATTCATATAAATTAATATTTTTAATTTATCATGATGCAGAATATGTTATGAATATTTAATCAATAAATAAATTTTTCATGTACT
Source organism: Amaurobius ferox (assembly GCA_951213105.1). Classification (NCBI taxonomy): domain Eukaryota; kingdom Metazoa; phylum Arthropoda; class Arachnida; order Araneae; family Amaurobiidae; genus Amaurobius; species Amaurobius ferox. Next base: position 99,265,543 of record OX578142.1, on the reverse strand, counting down.
ATTTTTCATGTACTATTTTTATTTTAAAATGCGATTTTAATTCCATTTGCACATCCGCTTTTGGAAACCATTTAAAATTTGAGGCAGGTGTAAAAGTTATGAAACTGATTTTTTCGTAGTTTCCACGGAAAGCATCCTCATAATACGAATTTCGGTTTTTCTATGTTTTCCTATGGAAAATTGCCATCTGCCACCGAAAATTTACAGTCACGTGTGCTGTCAAACTGTGCAACAACGGAAATTTACACCCGCATAGTTCATTAATTAATATCTCATTTTTCTTAGACATAATATATTATATACTTCATAAAAAAAGTTAACACATTTGGCATAAATCGCTAAACAGGACATCGAGATTGTTACCTCCCTATAGCACTTTTTAAATTAAGGAGGGCTTGCTCTTTTCTGATTTGATCTGAGCAATGTATCCGATGTTTTTTTCGCCAAAAGAAAATTACAAAAAATTATTTTCCGAAAATGTATTATGACAAACTTGACGTTTCCACGCTACAGTGCATAATTTGGCAGAATTCTAGGTGGTATCACTCCCACGTTTGTTCAGTACAATTTTGTCCGATATTTTTTTCTTTTTATCAAACATTTAAAAAAGCATTTTAAAATCCTGATTTCCGAAATTAATTTGGGTTATCGTTGTCCAAAATGGTGAGAAACATAATTTAAAACAGATCTCCTTTTGACTTCTTCAGACAGTGCAGTTTTCTCACAAGATTGCGATTTGTGCATTTTCTCCCGATTTTCGGGTAAATATGCTTTTGGTGTTTGGAAATATTTAAGGAGAAATTTCTCTTTTTTTCCCCTTAATAAAAAAATAGCTCACTTGTCAACCATGCCTTACATTTGGCTCCAAATTTTAAATTCGTAAGTTGATAAGTTTTTAATGTGTTTTATTTATTTGTTGGTAATTTGGAAAAGATTTTCTGGCAATATCACGAAAATTAGCATTTGAATACGATCCTTGTTATATTTCGTTTTATTGTAAAGATATTTTCAAATTTTGCAATCTGCTTGCATCGACTAAGATTTTATTAATAGTTTTATGTGGGAAAATTACTTTTCAAACATGCAGTTAATAAAATAAAGAGTGATTTTCTAGCAAAATGTATTAAAACAATGATTTAGGCACTTGAAATACCGTCATTTTGACAGGATATATTAAATTTTGATCTATTTCCATCTATAAATATGGGATTATAATTTTATTAAAAATAAATAAATGTCATTATCTTTATTTATGTTCTGCCTTAATAATCAACTTCTTTCATGTTTTGACCCTTTTTCATAATTTTTTTAACAGCTAGATCTGATTCTAATTTAATTACATATATATTTTTTATAATATATAATTTTATTTAATTAAATATACTTTTCATTACTAAATAAAGCTTTATGTAATACATTTATGCTTAAAAATTGAATTATAATTTTCTACAACAACATTGTAGATCCCTTATCCAGAAAGTCCAAAGTCCCAAGCATTCTGGATAATAAATCCCATACTGTATAGTATGTAAAAGTGGGGGCACTCCAAATTTCGGTAGAGAGCTGGTGGGGTCAATTGATACAATGCGCTGCACCTGGGCATGTCTCAAAAGTAAACACATCCTTGGTTATAGAGAGGAAGGAGATGGGAATGTGGATTGCACTCATTCTTCACTACACCATGTGTGCATCAAGTGCAATAAATTAAAAGCTGTAGCAGTATTGTACTGATTTTAAGCAGATTTTTCTTGCTTTACAGAGGGGTCGTTTATAAAAAGAGTCATTATCACAGTTTGGCTGATCAGGATTTCGTTAATTGCTAGTTTTTAAGTTGAATCGCTATGGGCGAGTATGCATTTTAGCAGTTGGGTTGAGGAGAAATGAATATTTATCAGAGGAGTGGGGAGCAATGAAAAACCCATAGATATCCTGCAGGTTATCTATGGGAAAAACTTGTTAGGTTAACATGGAATGTATCGTTCTTTGGTTTCTCCTGTAGATTACGGTATCTTCTACTTGAGTGGTCAAGGTCAAACTCAGAGGGATGAGATGTCATCCAGGGGGGTCAATGTTGCCGGCAAAGGAGAAACGATGCCACAGGATGTGTTCAGTTTTGTTTGTAAATACTGCTGTGACTTTGTGTGGCTTTAATAAATGATGAATGGGGAAAAACTTCGCATATTTCTCAATGTTTTGAGAATACATGGTAAGGTGTCTAATTGAAAAGGGGCCACCTAGGTGACACATAATGTCAGGACACAAAATTGTAGTATTGGGACAGTGGGGTGGGCCACCCTGCAAAAAACACCTAGGATAAATCCTGTATATATACTATACGCTCATGTCAAAAAGTTAAGCATAATTTGTAAAATGCAAAAAATTTGGAGTTGATATGGATAGAATGGTTCACAATCAGTTGTGGAGAATCATGGAATGAAGGTAAATCATTGTGCATATGCAAAACAGTTCAGTCGACGTCAACATGCTCAAAGCACCGGCGCACGTCGGAGCTGTTCGACTATATAAAAATATATTCTATATCTGGATAGAACGATTTAGCATAGCAGAGATAACACAGCGAAAAACCTTGATGAATGTTCTTGTGCAATGAAATAACAGGGTGTCTACAGATCACAAAAGTCCCGAAAGTATAGCGAAAACGGAAATTGGGTCCCGAAAGTCCCAAAAATGTCATGAATTATGAAATTGAGTCACGAAAAATATGGTCGCGCCTCAACAATTCCGGGAATTTTCCTACGTATGTAAAGTTTCTGTGGCTTTTCTTTCCAGAATGCAAAAAATGTCACGGCAGCTGTTAGCCGGGATTTATTGAGAGAAAGCTATGAGTCATCGTGGGGGATGATTAAATGTCATTCCCATTTCGTCAAGATGACAATTTTTCCATTGTGTGCTCTCTACCATGGATTCACTCCCCAGAGGTTATGCCTGAAAGAAAGACTGGTTTTGAATGTATTCGAGTGTGATGCATACAAAATTCTTCGGCGAATAGATTTGCTTTATCATAATCTGGTCCGCCTATACAAATCCCCCCCCCCCCCCACACACACACAACACCGTATTTGATTTTTTTTTTGTAAATTTTTTATTTTTGTCTTTTCTATCCTCCAAACAAACATATTATAGGTCCAGGCCCCCACTTGAGTTATGCCTGTTCCAAAGTTAGGATTTTTGAGTTGCAACTTCTCTCTATTCTATCATTGGACTTTCAAACTATTATTATTATTATTATATATATATATATATACAGTACAACATCTAAAACCCGGACTTTGCCGATTCTGGATTTTCGATTTTTCCGTATTATAGAATTTGAATAAAATTCAGATTTAATATTAACTAAATACACTATAAAGCACTATTTTTAGTAAAAATAATGACAAAAGTTAAGTTAATCAATTAAAATGCATTATTTAATCTGAAAAATAGGGCAAAAGAAATTTCTAAGAAAAAATATACACATTAATAATTTAGAATGTGTGAACGAAACGAAATGATAAAATTACATTTTATCATTTCATTTAAATATTTGAATTAACATTTGTTATTTCATTGATTTTGGTTTATGAGAAAGCAGTTTTCTTTATCCTGTAGATGGACATTATTTCTGCTTGGTTATAAAGCTTCTTTGTTTAAGACCTTTAATTGCAGGATTGATTGTTTGCATAAGATTATCAACAGGTATTTTTTCTTCTCCACATTTATCATCACTACTTTGATCTTATTTAATATCATATCACGAATTTCGCCATCACTCAATTTATTTACGATTGGCGCATCGTCATCACAGTGCAGAACTTTCGGCTTTGTCAAGATTTAATGAAGTGCTGGAAGATTTAATGAAGTGCCAATAAGGATCGAGGATTAGCACTTTTGACGATATATTTAAAGGTGTAAATGTGCTTAAACCATTTTCGCTATTAACGAACGAAGAACAAAAAATGAGAACTTAAAAGTTTTATTTATTTTCTAGATATAATGTTATGTTTAAAAAGGCTGATGGCCCTGAAAAAGTAAAAAAACTTTATTAGTAATAGTCAAATATGTAAAAAATTTCGCAGTAGATAAAATAAATATCTTTTCCAATAAAGAAAAATATCTCTTCTCTCAATGATTTTTCTAAATTACGATGAGTCATTACTAGGCTGCAGCTGCACCGAGATGTGGTGGGGATGGGAAAACGAAGAAAGGAATTTGCTCAGTTCGTAATCATAAAAGAATCCTTTGAAAGGTCCGTGTGTTAATGACTTTGTTGCTCGGTTCTGTGCGATACGATACTATTTAGTTATTTATTTGCTATTTATAGTATGTAAATATGGCTTTCTGAACAAAAAAGGCAAAGTATGCAGTCGATTTCAAGCTGACACGTTCGACGAGAACGAAAAACTCGTCAGATATCGGGATGGGCCGGGAAGGGGGAAGAGATTCTGGAGACAAAACAGAATACATTGAAGAATGGGATTCATACTACGAAGTGAACAAAATAAATTTCCTTGAGCGTTAATATGAATTCTTAGGATTTTTAGATTTAATTGAACAATCTGTCATAAAATGCTACGATAACTTTTTAAAGTGTTTAATATTAAGAATTACATTGTTTCAGAAAAATATCTTTTCCAATATGAGAAAAGGAAATTTTGATAATAAAAATTCAGTATTTAAATAACGATGTATATTTTACACGAAATAATTCATTGGGAGTTGTGACTTGAATAAGGGGGATGAGGGATTAACTCTAACAACGTAATTCATGCTCCAACCACGAGCCCGATCTACGGGCGTCCATCTAAACTTTTGTTTCATTTCGGAATTCAGAAAATCGACCGGAAAATACGGTATTTGTTTATAAAATATAATTCCATATAAATAATCTTACCCTGTTGTTTTAATTTCGTGACTTTGTCAGTTCAGGGAAAAAACCACCAAAAATTTTGAAAACGTCCGGAATTTGGATGTCCGGATTTTCGAGGTTATACTGTATATATCGTATTATTGGATTTTTAATTTTTTTTTATTATATATATATATATATATATATATATATGTACATATAAAAATAAGTATATCACGAACGGAACTCCTATTTAATTAAAGGAGAAAACAGAAACCTTACAGAGGATGTGGCGCATAGCAGCTCTGCATCCAGAGTGGTATACAAGGATATAAACAAGAAGAAAAAATAAGCGAGAACAGGAGTGACCATATGATTTGCATAGAATGGCTGGGGTGGATTGCGACACCCCTTTCCCGCTTAAAGCAGCTTTTACGACCCGGGCAACGCTCACGGCACCAATGTAACTCAATGGTCAATCTCCCACATGTGCAAAGACAGAAGCACCCGAACGGACAAAAGAGCAAAGATGGAACCAAGCATGGAAGAGATACACCTTACTATCCAGCATGAAAACACAACATTTTATAAGGGAAAGTCGCACATGCGCGAAAAGACTTCAAGATGATAGGATCGCAGATATGAAAATATATATGATTAAGAATTCTCATTTAGAATCAAACAATGTACAATTTCTTTCTTTGAAAAAGGAATAGTAATAATGTTGTAAAAAATATCTAGGGTAATTTCTTTTTAATGCATCATTTATTATTTTATTACATTCATGAATGCAGTCTTTTTTAAAAGTACTGTAGTTTCTGTTTCTTCTGAAGTACCCGATAATAATATTTCTGAATATATTTTTAGTGAGGTTTGAATTCCAATCAATAATATTATTAATTTTGATATTGTATGAATTTCTCTTGTCGTGTATGGTTGTATAAATTCCATACTGTTGGTGCTTTCTTATTGACAAATCCAGGAAGTCCGTCGATCCATCCTCATTGATCGGGTTTTCAATTAAGTCCAATTCCCTTGGGTAGAATGCAAAATCTATGTCACAATGTCAAATCTATGTCAAAATGTATAAACACCCCTGACATAGATTTTGCATTCTACCCAAGGGAATTGGACTTAATTGAAAACCCGATCAATGAGGATGGATCGACAGACTTCCTGGATTTGTCAATAGGAAAGCACCAACAGTATGGAATTTATACAACCATACACGACAAGAGAAATTCATACAATATCAAAATTAATAATATTATTGATTGGAATTCAAACCTCACTAAAAATATATTCAGAAATATTATTATCGGGTACTTCAGAAGAAACAGAAACTACAGTACTTTTAAAAAAGACTGCATTCATGAATGTAATAAAATAATAAATGATGCATTAAAAAGAAATTACCCTAGATATTTTTTACAACATTATTACTATTCCTTTTTCAAAGAAAGAAATTGTACATTGTTTGATTCTAAATGAGAATTCTTAATCATATATATTTTCATATCTGCGATCCTATCATCTTGAAGTCTTTTCGCGCATGTGCGACTTTCCCTTATAAAATGTTGTGTTTTCATGCTGGATAGTAAGGTGTATCTCTTCCATGCTTGGTTCCATCTTTGCTCTTTTGTCCGTTCGGGTGCTTCTGTCTTTGCACATGTGGGAGATTGACCATTGAGTTACATTGGTGCCGTGAGCGTTGCCCGGGTCGTAAAAGCTGCTTTAAGCGGGAAAGGGGTGTCGCAATCCACCCCAGCCATTCTATGCAAATCATATGGTCACTCCTGTTCTCGCTTATTTTTTCTTCTTGTTTATATCCTTATATATATATATGTATATACTATATATATGTTTGATTTCTATTTAATCCTTTTGAGGCATAAATTCTACAAGCAATTACATTTTAAATTCACAAAAGCTATTCTTGAAAGTGTTTGATATTTTATTCTGTATTTGTGTAGTTTATTTATTTTCAGGCATAATCTCATAATGCCTGGGAAATGCAAATTTAATGATTTATGGTTGTGCTCGGAAGATAAAATCCTATTTAAATGGTTATCTGCAGTGACTAATGATATATATAAAGCATATTGCAAGATATGCAACTCTAAATTTTACACAAGTCATAGTGGTATTGGCTGCATTAAAACACATGCTAAACAGAGAAAACATTCAACTCTAGCAAATGCATTATTAAATAGAATTCAAATGACTATTGCTTTTAAAACTTCTGAAAAGCAAGACAGAAAATGTTCTGCAAAGGAAGGAAAAGGGCAAGCTGTTGATCCAACTGTAAAAAATATGGAAAATAAAAATGTACAGCCTGCTGATGGGATGAAAAAATGATCAGTGGAAAATTTGAGCGATGTATTTAAGAGCAAATAAAATTATAATGCAGCATACTGCTGTTGATATGTTAGAGCTCCTTCGTCAGCACTAGGAAAACTAATTTACTTACCTTTTGCAAGTGTTTTTTACTTATTGATTTCCTTGGTTTCAGGTGCCCATTTCATTTTTTTTTTACATCGGGTTTGTTGATTCTTTAGCACTGACGATGAGGTAACCAACATATCCTCGAAACAGTTGTTTGTTGCATTATTATTTTATTTATGCTTGAATATGTTGCTCAAGTTTTTCTTATCCTTTGCACATTGTGATTTTTTTACTTATAAATTCCCGAGAACTGTGTCATTAGCAAAAAATCCAGTTCACTTTTTATTAAAAAAATAAATACATGAGTGTGTTGGGAGTTATGGTGTTTTATGCGAAGTGGTAATTGTTCTATATATTTTAATATCAGAGGTTACCATTTTTAAGATATTATAATTTTATATTACACCTTTAATTTTTCACTTAAAATGCCATTTACATATCAATAATTTGTTTAGGCCAGCAAAATAATTTCAATATAAGTTATTGAACTGAAATTTTTATTTGTTTTCGTTTTTTCCTAAAGAGAATCTATAATAAGTGCAATTTAAGTTTCTTGTGATCCGACTTATGCTTTGTCTTCATTTTGAAAACTGTTTAATGATTAAACCTAAAATTTGATACTTCAGTAATATTTTAATTAATTTTCCAGACTAGACTATGAGCAATATATAAATAAAAGAATAGTAAAAAGATATTTTGAAGTATAATTACATATAATTGACCGACATAATTAAGTAAAATCAGGAATTTATTTTGGTAAGTCCCCAAAAAGTCATGAAATTGACTTTTAGAAACTCTGTAGACACCCAGAATAAGTACTAAGCAGGTTAGAAAAGAAAACTCAGTTCACTTTATTTTGTGAATAAATAAATTACGTCAGGCAAATTACTCATCTTGGTAAATACTATGCCTATAATAAACAATACATTGTATAATAGAGCTCATAAGCTCGTATAGACTTTTAGTAATTAGCAGAACTTTCCTGAAGCATTTGTAGTAAAAAAATACTCATACTACCTCAATCACTTGCTTGCATTTGAAGCCACCATTGTCGGTATCACACTTGGCCCAAAGTTCCATTGGACAAAGCACCTGTAAACTTCTCTTACGACTCCACAACATTCAACGTAAGTAAAATTTAATGACTTAACATTATGAATTTGCACGTAACAACTCGTTACAAATAGCTATCATATTGCAGGAGACAAGTCTGTGTTATTTAACCAAACACATCTAACTTTAACACTTGCAACGTACATACCGACTAAGAACTTCACCGTCTTATCATCATCGTATGCCAGCGGTCATCTGCCAATCAATCGTACTTGTGATCTGATCTGACTCCGGTCTGTTGATCTGGTCTCTTTTTAATTTGCTTCAAGAAGGTTTTGCTTTATAAATCCGAAAATGGGATCATTCTGGAAATGCCCCAGATATGCAAATGTGATGCGTACACATTGAGAATTAGATTTGTATGAAACAGCATGTGGGAAAAAGTCACGGTTTACGCTCGAGAATGAAAAGAGTCATTCACAAGAAATTTACATGAACATCCGCTCACGGGAAACGTGAATTGCTATATTTACATTCGTTTTTCCAACAATCTGCCCCCTCATGCCAATCCCTAAGTCTCAATGCATATGCAACAAAACTTACTCTGAGAAACCAAGGTATGCTAATAAATACCAAGTACCCTAGTATCGTACCAAAATATAATGAAGGAAGAAAAATTAAAAATTCACATTATTACAAAATTTTAAGTTAAAGCATAAATACTTATCCCATTGAAAAACAATTATGTATAGTAAACTACATTGTAAGATCAATAGTTACTTCAAGTAGAAATTCACATACAGCATCATTTTAATATTTAAGTATAGGCATTCAAAAGTTTAAATTTAAATTTCCATAAAAATTGGATAATTATTTAATGGATAATATTAAAAACAGTAATGTTTAATATTTTTAATACTGAGTATGACTGTCAAGTTATCATATGAATTTTAAATTTTTTGTATAATCATGAAATTCAAATCTAGTTTAAATTTTAAGTATAAGCATATTTTATATTTAACATATTAACTTTAAAAGATTAAAATTTTAGTATAAGCACAGAATTTAAGTTTACATTAAATTTCAGTATAAACATTATAATTCAAAAGCTTAAAATTTAGTATATTAATACAAGATAAGTATATATGATTTATACTGTTAAATTGTACAGAAATACTAAAAATTTTAAAATACATGACATAAGTAATCGAATAATGAATGTCCTTCATGAAAGCTTCAGCATATATTTACTACAAAATTGATAATTACAAAACTTTATACACATAAGCTACTAACTGGTATTATGCGGGTAATTGAAAATGGATATATATACAATAGTGTAAAGTATAAAAGATTCAAAGTCACAAAAATTTAAACTCAAGATATATATTAGCTTATATCAATGAGGTTGCGATAAACAATAATATATATAACATCTTTTAAAATTCCTTTAACATCTTTTAAACATCTTTTAAAAGTTGTATATTCAAATTAGCTTTTAAAGGTTAATGGTTTTGATTTACTTTTCAAGTATCTTACTACAAAGTTTAAATATTCTTTTCTTAGTCATTGGTTTAGTAAAATAATCTGCTAAAGTTATCTTTACTATTTACAAATTTAACATTAAATAACTCATTGACTATTAAATTTCTTAGGAAATGATATTTTACATCTATATGCTTAGTTCTATTGTTTTCAATTGGAGAGTTAGAAAAATTTATTGCTGCTTGGTTATCGCAAAAAAATGACATTGTTATTTTTATTAAAGTTTTACCCCAGCCTATGACATTCCTCAATTATATTTTGTACCCACATTATTTCCTTATCTGCTTCTGTTAATGATACATACTCAGCTTCTATTGTTGACAAACTGACACTTATGCTTAAAGGTTCGACAAGAAATGGGTACACTATCAATGAAAAATATCATGCCTCCAAGTGAAACATGGTTATCTCTGTTTGCTGCAAAGTCAGAGTCTGAGTAACAGTTTAAATTTAACTCTTTAATATTAGATAAACTTAACATATAATCTTTAGTTTTCTCAACATATCCTAAAAGTCTTAATAATGCATCCCAATGCTTAATTCCTGGGTTTTCTTGAAACTGAGGTAGGTGCTGTATACAAAAAAGCTATTTTATAAATGTATTATTAATTAAATTATGGGCTATTTTGCAGCCGTATCGTGAAAAACTGCATTTGTACAATCCTCAGTATATTTTGTTGATTGTAAAAATATTTTCCACTTATGCAATCTATTTTTATCAACTAACATTTTTATAATTATTACATGTTATATATAAAAAAGCTATTTTCTAAACATATTATTAACTAGCAGCGATTACCTGGCATTGCTCGGGATTTACGATGCAAAACTCTGATAAAAATTACACCGGAGCATATAGGGCTTTGAATATTATGCATTGTTTTTTCACTGTGAAAGAAGTAAATTCATTGCATTATGTAAGAAAAAAATGGATCTGATTGGTCAATCACATCCATTGGATCATACATACATACTTTTCTTCTTTATATATATATAGATAGATAGATATTTCTATATTCATTTATTTATTATTCAAATTAATAAAATTTGTTGAGTAAACCTGTAAAAAATAAACCGTGGTGATAGAGTTTCAATTTAAATTCATATTTCAAACCTGCAATTTTCAAAAGCGACTAATACGTTCAATAAACTCCCACAAAAATCAGAGATTTAATTGACTTTCACATTTTAAACCAATGATTTCAAACCTTTTTCGATGGGAATCATGGAGTTAGAGAGTAGAACTCCTAGGAAAAGTTTCATTTTCCCTTAATATCTCGACAACCCTTGGTCATAGAAACTCGAAACTTGGACTAAATTTATGAGAGGCTATTTCAAAGCTACCCATAAAAATTCATTAAATTCTGTTCAGCTGTTCTCCCATGATGATGAGACAAACAAAAGTTTGGTTTTTCATTAATATCGCGACAACCTCTAGTGTTAGAAACTCAAAACATGGACTAAATTTTAAACAAGGCTGTTTCAAGTCTATCCACCAAATTTCATCAAATTCGGTTCAGCCATTCTCCTGTGATGTTGGATCATACTTACATACATACACACTTTTCTTCTTTATACAGGGTGGTCCATTTAAATTGAGACATCGAAATATCTCGCAAAATATGCATCATACAAAAAAAAAATGTTTTAACAAAGTCATTATATTTTCGAGAGAGAAATTGAACCCTGCAAAATTTAGCCCACCTCCTAGGGGGTGGGGGAGGAGGCAACTTTGAAATTTCAAATGGGAACACCCATTTTTTATTGCAGATTCAGATTCTACAGAAAAAAATACGTAACTTTTGTTTGAAACATTTTTTTTTAATCTTTGTAGATTGCGCTGCAATCACAAAAAATAAATAATTTAAATTAATTTAATAAATACCTCATTTTGACTCCAGGTATAAAAATACTACTTGAAGATGGTAAAACACGTTTAACTGACTAAGAGGAGCAAACAGGAAAAATAAAAATAATAATAATAAATACTAGATGAAATAAGTATTTCTAGTGCTACCCTATAAAACGTTCTTTTTTCAACGATGCACCAATGTAAGTAAAGCATGTGGATTCCTCTTGAAAAAAACGAAACTTAACTAATCTTTTGTTGTCAGTTAGACGTGTTTTGCCATCTTCAAGTAGTATTTTTATACCTGGAGTTAAAATGAGGTATTTATTAAGTTAATTTAAATTATTTATTTTTTTGATTGCAGCACAATCTACAAAGATTCGAAAAAAATGTATTAAACATAAGTTACGTATTTTTTCCTGTAGAATCCGAATCTGCAATAAAAAATGGGGGTTCCCATTTGAAATTTCAAAGTTGCCTCCTCCCCTGCAAAATTTAGCCCACACCCACCCCTAAAGGGGGTGGGGGCTAAATTTTGCAGGGTTCAATTTCCCTCTCAAAATGAAATTTCCCTCTCAAAACAGATGACTTTGTTAAAACATTTTTTTTGTATGATGCGTATTTCGCGAGATATTTCGATGTCTCAATTTAAATGGACCACCCTGCATATATATAGACTAGCAGCATACCCATTCTTTGTACGGAGTATATAATATAAAGAAACTTACGATTCGCAATCATGTGCAAATCCTGTTAAAATATTAAATTTATTGCTCCTAAGGAGAAGTTTAAGAATATCTGTTCTCACTAAGCAAAATTATCTTCACGGGTAGATCTGAAGAATAAAACATCCTGGCCCCTTTTGTAAGCAAATTTACAAAAAAAAGGAATTGAATCAATATATGCAAGCCCGTACTACTTATATTGTCGCAGAATAGAAAATATGCCAGTGTGTTAGTAGACGATTACCCGTATTACAATATGAGTCTCAAAAATCTTTGCCAAAATAAAAGAGATGACGCAATAAATTGAAAATATCAATAATCCCCTTACTCTTTATACCAGAAGGTCGTAATTGATTCCAATATATGCCAATATATATCAAAACATAAGCCAATATACCTGTACTACTTATATTCTCGTAGATTAGAAGATATACCCGTGCATTTGTAGAATATTACTCGTACAACATACAATATATGAGTTTAAACAATTTTTGTCATAATAAAACAATTGCATAATAACTTGAAAATATCAATACCCCCCCCCCCCTTTTTTTTTTCTTTTTTTTTTAATCCTTCGCCCAACCTTGGCCATACGCCATCTTGCTGTCCAATACAGATGCGAAAGTCCAAAAGGAGAAATATCTTCAGTGTCAATATCCCCAATTTGGAACAAATAAGGAGATGTCCATTCATAAAATATCCATTCAGCAGGCTATGCCTGTCTTTCTGGGCAATTCAGGAGGAATCCTATTTTTATCTTGTAAAAGATATTCCCAGCACTTCCCGGCAGCAGCCTCACAATACCGGAGTTTCCTGATGTCTTTAAATTTAGCTTTGATCAATGTTTTATGGCTTCTCAAAGGGAGGGGAGAATGGTGCTGTGAGAAAGACAAAGCTGATTTGGCGATTGCATCCGCTTCCTCATTTCCAGGAATCCTGACATGACTTGGGATCCACTGAACCCTGAATCAATAATCCCTTAAAATATCAATAATAATAACGTTTAAACCTGAAGACTGTAATTTATATTATTCAGTCAAAAATGCTATAAGGAAAATCAAATTGTTCTTTTCTAAAATATATTTTTATATCCATTTTTATTATTCAAATTGAAAAAAATAATAATTAAAATTAACAGACAGATTTAACTGCGTTTCTGAGCAACATGATATAAGATAGAATCTTCCTCATAAACTGCGAAATTAAATAACCATTTTGATTTCTTTATACTTTTCATTGTTCAGTAAAAGCTTGTGAAAAATAAACCATGGAGATAGATTTCCCATTTAAATCATGTTTCAAACAATTCATGTTTTTAGAAAGTGACTAATTAGCGCAAAAAATCTCCCATCAAACTCAGAGATAAAGTTTTAATTCACTTTCAAACGATTTTCAAGCTTTTCGTTTGGATAAACCACGAAGTTAGAGAGTAGAACTCCTATGAAAAAGTTCCGTTTTCCATTAATATCTTGACAACCCCTGGTTTTAGATACTCGAAACTTGGGCTAAATTTATGGGTGGCTATTTCAAGGCTATCCACAAAATTTCATTAAATTCGGTTCAGCCGTTCTCCCATGATGATGAGACAAACGAAAATTTCGTTTTTTCCTAATATCTCGAAAACCACTGATCGTAAAAACTCCAAACATTGACTAAATTTTAAGTGGGACTATTTCCAGGCTACCCACAAAATTTCACCAAATTCGGTTCAGGTGTTCTCCCGTGATGATGGGACAGACAAATTTTCAATTTTTTTTATATAGATTAAATGAGTGGCTATTTTGCATCAAAATTGCTGTAAAAGTATCTGTATAGAAGACTTAAAAAAGGTTTGTAACGTGTCTAGATCTTATTATTTATGGGGAAGAATTGTTGAAGATTTAATGCTTATATCTGATTTTTTACTTTATATTCATGTGTATTAATATTATGTATCACCCAAATAAAATTCATTCAATTATATTGAAAAGTTATTGAGAATTCAGCATTTTTGTGCATGTAAAGATAATTTTGAACACCAGTATATAATCTAAATTTTCTAAATCATTCAGTGATATCAACACCAAATCATGAAAATTTTCAGCCTGCAAACTCGAAAGAATATCAAATTTTATGAATCATTCTATAACCAAACCTGAATGACCAATGTACCTAAATGAAGGAGAAAATTGATCTAATCTGGATATATCTATCGCATAGCTGCCAACTCTCCCGGTTTTTTGCTATATCTCCCTATCTCCCGGGTAAATTGCTCAATCTCCTGCTTTTCACTCAGCTGCCCTTATTTTCCCCCTTTCTAGGCAGAAATAATATGAATACAAATCGTGACTTTCAATTGTTTTCCGCAGTGCAGTTTTCTGCTACCGCGGTATAGGAATGGATCCCGATTGACTTTTGTATTTGTATCTACAGGTTACAAAAGTAAAAGAATCAGAAATAGATCACGAATATTCCAAAAATATCATGAAATGAGAAACGAAGTCACAAATTTTGAAATTGAAGTTTTCCCTTTCTTTTATCTAAAACTCCGTTTCCCAGCTATCGCATAATCGGCGCTCGCAAATGGCGATTATTCCCACAGTGTCACGAGAGAGATGACCGATGATTATCTAATTAATGTGAGAAAAACACATTTGCATCAACTAAAATTTTATTAAATTATTTTGTTGTATATACAAAACTATTGTTCAAATGTATTGTTAATGAAATGAAAGTCTTTTTTGCAGCAGTATCGCTAAAAATGACGTTTATGGCCGATCCTCCTTATATTTTGTTTTATTATGAAACTATTTTTCCACTTTTGCAATCTGTCAGCATCGTCAATTTTTTTTATAATTATTTGGTATTTTATATAGAAAAACTATTGTTCAACCATAATATTAATGAACTAAAAGGCTATTTTGCAGCAGTATCGCGAAAAACGGCATTTGTGCTCGATCCTCCATACTTCATTTGTGAAAATAATTTCCACTTTTGCAATCTGTTAGCATCGTCGAATTTTTTTTTATAATTATTTCGTATTTTATACAGAAAAACTAGTGTTCAAACGTATTATTAATGAAATGAAAGGCTATTTTGCAGCAGTTTCGCGCAAAATGGCATTTGTGTACGATCCTCCTTATATTTCGTTTAATTGTGAAAATAATTTCCACATTTGCAATCTGTCTGCATCATCTAAAATTGGCTGGTCAAAATCGCCTGGTTTTTTCATATTTTTGCACAAAAATCTCCCAATTTTTCATATTTGGAGGTTGGCAGTTATGCTATTTTTAAATCCACAATGATGCTGTAGTATTTTGCTTGCTTAATTTCAGCTTTGATTGATTTTAAAGTTTTCTGTCCACATGTGTTAATAAAAATGTTCTGGATTTGAGGACTTGAACATGTTTCTTTAAAATTAAACTTGTGCAAATGATTGAGCAAGGTCTGTATCATAATGACAAGCAAGAAATTTTACTACTTCTAAAAAATGTAAATTACATAAAAATGTATGAAAAGAATAAAAATGTAATAATAAATGAAAAAACCCAAACATTTAAAACATTTAAATCTTAATAACATATACAATTATAGTCAAAAAATGAAATCAAAATTATGAAGCATGAAGAATACATGTAATTCCATATAATCAAATTCATTTGCATCTTTAATGGAAAATGCAAATGTTTTCTTAAAAATATCAAATTAGAATACTTGATGAATCGAAAAATAATCAAGATTAAAAATTTAAAAAAAGTTTAGTTAATTAAAACCTGCTCAGCTTATAAAAACCTGATGTGGGCAGTACATGATATTCCTTATATAATGTTGTTGTTGAGACCCAGACCGTCCGACCTACCAGAAAGGTGTAAGACTTTTACTGTGAAAAAAGTGATGTTTAAACGACACAATGCTATTAACATTAATACTTTAAGCATGTTATTGGATGAATTAAACTCTACCAGGTAATCAGATGATTTATTGTATATATTAAAGCTATTTATAGAGTGTAATTTTAAAGTTTTGAAATATTCAAATAATCTATTTTAGGAACTGCTGTGATAACAGAAAATCATGCTAGTCTGTGGACAGAAAGGAGATACTTTCAACAAGCTGACAAGCAACTAGATAATAATTGGACTTTATTGAAAGAAGGTGAATGCACAATAGTACATTTATAAATTGTATATTTATAAATCTATTCTTTTTCTTAATCAAAAGCTTTTATTTAACTTTTCATGACTGATATGTTGATGATTGTCTGTTTTGATGGCATTTTCAACATACTTTTCTACGTCCTAGAGAGCTAAAATTTGGTACACAGCTTAGTCTAGTAGAATATTTTAATCTATTAAAATATGCAGGTCCTCTAAAAATAGAATCAACATTTTTTTTGTGAAATAACCCACAAAAATCCCATTGTTGTAAGATAGTTAAAAAAAGTCAAATATTCAGCTTCTCTCGATCTTTCTCTCTCTCTCTCTCTCTCTCTCTCTCTATATATATATATATATATATAGAGAGAGAGAGAGAGAGAGAGATTCCCTAATTTTTCTTATCTTCAATTTCTCATCTTTTGGTGCCTGCAGTCTGAGTTTGGACATTTATAGTAATGCACTATTGCCTAATCTGAAACATGCATTTGTTTGGGTTAATGAGAATTAAATGCTCGGACTTAAAGATGAATTTAATTCTGGTTAATCCTCGAATTTGGTCCGGTGCTGTTCTTTTTTATTATCGGCATTATGGCCATGGTTTTGCTTCTATGGTGATTTTAATATTTCATGATTACTTGAATTGATTATTTTTATTATTACATTCTTCTAATATATATATATATATATATAAGATATATAAATAGTAAATCTAATGGTAGAATGGAAGAATTAACTCATAATACACTATCTTAAAAAAATTTTATGCCTACAGAATACAATGGAGTAAAATGAAATTCAACAATAAAGAGGAAATTATAATACAAATTACAATTCAGAAAGTTAAAGATAATCAACAAATGTTAATGGAGAGAAATCAAAAAAAGGAATACCAAAATAATCAAGCATTAAAGCTTGCACGTGGAAGAACTCTAGGCTTAAGAATACTTCATTTCAAAAAAATTCTTTGTCAAGTCCTAATAAATGACATGAACACAAAAATGCTTGTTTCTGAAACACAAGATAGATTTTATCTATAAACATGTGTTATTAGGACAACAAGCATAAAGATTGAAAAAATTGAAAGGAAATATAAATACCTTAAAATACACATCAAATGTACAATTGTGATGAGCAAAAAATGACTAGACCAATGTTGCCATTCGATAAAGAGTAAAGAAGTTATTTACTGTTGCCAAAGTGTGCAATAAAAACTGTACTGTGTAATGACAGTAAAATGTGATATTCTACAGTAAAAGCTGCAAAATAGAAAGATGAAAATGTATTGTAATGTAAAAACAAGAGAATGTAGAAGTAAGGCTAAAATAAGATACTAAGGAGAGAATATTAAAAATTTAAGCTAATTGAAATTTATTAACTATACCATTTACTAAATATGCTGGATATTCATATAATTTACTGGTAATTAAGAGGTTATTTATGTGCAAAGCATGAAATTTTTTATTTGATAATCTATAAATTCTAAAAAGTTGATTAAGTATAATATTTCTAAACAATTGAATCGAGTTGCGGGAATTAAAAGGTAATATTTTATTAATATTAAATTTAAAAAATCTTTTTATCATATAAATTAGTAACTATTCCATTAGTAGGTTCTATAATTAGATTTAAATCCAAATAATTAATATTTTTGCTAATAGTAATTTCATTAGGTATTAATTCCAAATTATGCGGATGGAAATCTATATTTATGACATAATTATCAGTAAATACTAAACAAATCAGATCATCTAGATATCTATAAATTTTATAATGTGTAGAAGTAAAGAATTTTTCATAATGATATAGGTATAAATTTGCTAACATACTGCTACTACAGCCATGTTTCCCCGCTCCAAACAGAACCATGTTACAGAACCATGTTTCCCCGCTCCAAATAGAGAAATAATTCATTGGATTCTCCTTGGGCCAAGATCAAACATCTATAAAATACATTTAAGTTGCTTCCACGGGCATTTAACGCCATCTAGTAGACAAATAAATTCAAATGAAAACGTTTCACGTAGAAACACCAATACGTACCACTCGGCTTTTAGGGTAAAGTTCTCTCCGGCACGAGTGCGTGCCGTACGTCCTTGAATGCAAGTTCGCAGCCGACACACGGGCGTGCCAACCGTCGTGAAAGGGTTAAAGAAATGCAGTAATTCTTATACATCTCATTCTACATATTTTGCTGTTTACATTTTACATAAGTGAAAAATAGGCTTCGTTGTAGAAATAATCAAAATTGGATGATCATTTAAACTCAAATATAGTGTAATTGCATTGTTTCAGTATGTAGATGCACAGAATTTAAGCAGAAATAAAGCGGTTTTAGGACAGATACAACACTCAATATGAATTAAAAAGAACTTTAAAAATCACGATTTTGAGACAAGATGGATGCCATATTTCATTTTGAAGTGGGTCACGTGATCTCTTCATACAGTGGTCACATGATCGCTTCATATAAGAGGTGTAATTATTATTTTAATTTTTATTTTAAAAACTACTGAATATATTTTGCTGAAATTTTTTTTATATATTTTATGGGATAATTTGAATATTACCTAAAATTTTCGAAGCAATTTGTGAATCCGCTTAAAAAATGTTTGAAAAATTAGGTCCCATAAGGTTCAATGTATTTCATTTTTTTCAACCCGGGTTCAATCCAAAACTAATTGGGTGATATTATTCATTTATATTCCCATAGGTCCCACAGACTGTCTGAACAACATACTAAAATTTCATTTTGATCAAGTCATTTTTACGGCAGTTATCATGCTAATGGACAGACAGACAAACAGACAGAATGAACAGAGTCATAAACACTTTTCAACTTTGTTGTAAAGTGTTAAAAAGGTTTCATAATAACACCAGTACTAAAATCCCATAAGTAATTACCCAGTCATAAAACTACAAAAAATAATAAAATAGTAAGAAGAAATAACAGTAGATGGCAGCACTTGAATTTGTATCTTCTAATATTAGATTACTAATGGCTAAAGAAAAATAGCAATACATATAAATATAACAAGTAAAATTTACTAAATTAACAAACAGAAAGGAAGAATATGATTTATTACACTTATAGCATATTTATAATTAATATCCTAGGCATATAAAAGAAAAGCATAAAATAGAAGAATGAGCCACAGAAATCTTCAATCAACATTGAAAGAAGATTTAAAAGTAATAGCCTAAAATTATTAGCCTAAAATTCTTAATATTATTAGCCTAAAATTCTTAATATTCTCTCCTTAGTATCTTATTTTAACCTTACTTCTACATTCCCTTGTTTTTACATTACAATATATTTTCAGCTTTCTATTTTGCAGCTTTTAGTGTAAAATATCACATTTTACTGCCATTACACAGTACGGTTTTTATTACTCACTTTAGCAACAGTAAATCACTTCTTAACTCTTTATCGAATGGCAACATTGGTCTAGTCATTTTTTACTTGTCTCGATTGTACATTTGATGTGTATTTTAAGGTATCTATGTTTCCTTTCTATTTTTTCAATCTTTATGCTTGTCGTCCTAATAACACATGTTTATAGATAAAATCTATCTTGTGTTTCAGAAACAAGTATTTTTGTGTTCATTTTGTTTAAAATATTAGGACTTGATAAAGAATTTTTTCGAAATGAACAATTCTTAAGCCTAGAGCTCTTCCACGTGCAAGCTTTAATGCTTTATTATTTTGGTATTCCTCTTTTTTTATTCCTCTCCATTGACATTTGTTGATTATCTTTAGCTTTCTGAACTGTAATTTGTATTATAATTTCCTCTTTATTGTTGAATTTCATTTTATTTCATTGTATTCTGTAGGCATAAAAATTTTTAGGATAGTGTATTATGAGTTATTTCTTCCATTCTACCATTGAATTTACTATTTTAATATTTTTTATTGAAAACAATTTATTTATTAGCTGTATTTGTGCAATAAATTAAATGTATATTACATTGTCATTCTTACATTCTTACTCTTATAAGTTTTGTATATCTAACTATTTATTTCTGCACACTATCCTAATTCCTTTTGTATGATTTGTATTAAAGAACATTCTATTTGCAATCTATTCAAATTTATGCTACATTTGCACTAAATTTAGTAATAGAATTTATTATAATTATTATTAATAATTATTACGTTTTACTTTTAAATCTTCTTTCTTCTAATGTTGATTGAAGTTTTCTGTGGCTCACACACACACACACACACATTCTCCTAATTTATTCTTTTCTTTTATATGCCTAGGTTATTAATTATAAATATGCTATAAGTACGAGGCATGTTTTTTATGTAAGTACCGTTTTGCGATTCCGCCGCCGCAGCGCTACGGTCGGCGTTCCGCGCATGCGCGCTGGTTACCTACATCTCTTGTCTACGCACTGACGCCATTACAGTCTGATTCTTCATTATATATGTTGTTTACTGAGTGTTTAAGATGCCTCCGACAATCGTGAGTCCCGCCGATTGTGAAGTACGGGCTGTTATACGATTTCTTAGTGCTAAAGGCGTAAAACCGATCGATATTCATCGTGAGATCTGTGAAGTTTACGGACAAAACATTATGAGTGATGTAATGGTAAGGAAATGGGTGAGAGCATTTAAAGATGGCCGCACAAATGTGCATGATGAAGAACGGAGTGGGCGTCCTTCGGTCTTTAATGAAGATTTGGTGCAGAAAGTGGAAGAAAAGGTGAGAGAAAACAGACGCTTTACAATTTCATCAATGTGCGACTGGTTTCCTCAATATTCTCGTAGTGTTTTGTATCGCATTGTGACCGAGAACTTGAATTACCGGAAATTGTGTTCACGTTGGGTTCCAAAAATGTTGACGGATTTGCACAAAACCCAACTTTTAGGCAGTGCATTGACTTTCCTTGAGCGGTACCACAATGAAGGTGAAGATTTTTTAGACCAAATTGTTACTGGTGACGAAACATGGGTGGCCTACGTCACACCAGAATCAAAACAACAATCCATGGAATGGCGACATTCATCATCACCCAAAAGAGTGAAGTTTAAGCAAACAATTTCTGCCCGGAAAATCATGTGCACAGTTTTTTGGGACAAAAAAGGAGTATTGCTAGTGGAGTTTCTGCCTCGTAATGAGACAATCAATGCAGCGTCTTATTGTGAGACATTGAACAATCTGCGTCGTGCAATCCAGAACAAAAGACGTGGCAAGTTGAGTAAGGGTATCGTTTTGCTGCATGACAATGCCCGTCCACATGTGGCTAATCGGACCAAAGATCTCATCAAATCTTTTAAATAGGAAACTCTAGATCATCCTCCATACAGCCCTGATCTGGCGCCCAGCGACTACCATTTGTTCCTGCACTTGAAGAAACACCTGGGTGGTCAGCGTCTTCAAGACGATAACGAAGTCAAAACAGTTGTGATACAGTGGTTAACAAGTCAGGCGGCAGAATTTTATGAGGAGGGTATTCAAAAACTGGTGCCACGTTATGACAAGTGCCTCAATATTCACGGAAATTATGTAGAAAAGTAGATTAAGGTACAGGCTTTCATGTAGAAATAAAATTATTGCGATATCTTTGCACGTCTTTTTTTAATTCCAAAACGGTACTTACTTAAAAAACATGCCTCGTATTATAAATTGTATTCTTTCTTTCTGTTTGTTAATTTAGTAAATTTTACATGTTATATTTATATGTATTGCTATTTTTCTTTGCCATTAGTGATGTAATATTAGAAGATACAAATTCAAGTGCTGCCATCTATTATTATTTCTTCTTAATATTTTATTATTTTTTGTAGTTTTATGACTGGGTAATTACTTATGGGATTTTAGTACTGGTGTTATTATGAAACCTTATTTTGAAACCTTTTTTAATCTTATAAACTGTACTTTTTAGTACAAACTATTTATTATTACTTAATTGGATAGGATTCTATGTGAATCCAAGAATTACACTTTATGTATTTTATAATACCTTGCGTTTTATCTACTCTAGTTTAGAATTGATAGTAACTTTATAGTTAAATCATTTCTTTTTTTATTGTAATATCCTCCTTACTACAGTATTATTAGGTTTTACATGGACTTAGTTGTTTATACTTATATATAAGCAATTATTTTATTTCTATTATTAATTCCTATATGTTATATTGTCATACTCATAAAATTACTATTACTCTTATGAATTACACTTCTTATTTGATTTAGTGACTGGCAAATATATTTATACATATTATTATATAATTAGATAGATATTGCCTGGTATTTTCAATTTGTGTTGGGAATTGTTTAGACCTATATCCATTTACCAACATTGTGTCATAGATAGTTTTGGATATCATTGCCCAGCTAAAAATAACATCTTCAATAAATGTAAGAATGAAAATTGCAAAACCTGTCCATTTTCTTCTAACTCTCAAATTACCAATCAAAACAGCCAAAAGTCTTTCTATAAAATTTTTAATTGCATCTACAAAATATCCTGTAACATATGTAATTTATCTTATATAGGACAGACCAGTAATCCTATTCATCTACGTATGAATGTCCACAGAGATCATGTAAAAAAATTTATCCTCAATAATAATTTTCTTCCTACTTCTAATAAAATTTAATATAAAAACTAATACAGCTGATAGAATGTTCTTTGAAAACTTCTATATTAAAACAAATTGTTCTCTTTTGCCATATGGATTAAATCAATTATATCTCAATGGTAATATTGTAAAAAATAATTTTGTAGATAATAAATATTCCATTTTTAATCACCTTTTTCTGAATCCTCATTTACATAATAGAAATTCGGCTAAACTCAAAAAATTTTAATGCGGTAAAAGAAGCTCCCCTCAACATGACTTTAAAACTGAGATTAAAAGTATGCATCCGCATTTTAACAACTCATTTCAATAAAAATTTATTAAATCATGGGTATTTTCAGTTAAAAATAACAATTAATTACAGTTTATGCTATTTTCTTAAAACTAAATCTAACTAATGAAAATTTTAATCATATTTTCTATGATTTGCTCATTACTACATCAACATATTTAAAAATAAAACTTTTCCTAATAATTATTCTAATTCTTATTATGTAATATCTTTTAAGTATCCCATTTATAATCTATCAATTTTAGGAATTTATTTAATCGTTTTCATCATTTCTTGCCTTTTCAGGATTTGAATGTTACTTTATTAAGACAACAAGCCTATTGGTAGAACGAATTTTAATTACAATGAAATTTCCCAATCTCTATCAGCCGATAAAGATTCCTCAACAAATTTGGATGGTTAATTTATTTGTAGAGTTCATAATTATGCAAATTTTATAAATCTACCATAAAAATTTATTAAATCATGGGTATTTTCAGTTGAAAATAACAATTAAATACAGTTTATGCTATTTTCTTAAAACTAAATCTAACTAATGAGCATTTTAATCATATTTTCTATGATTTGCTCATTACTACATCATCATATTTAAAAATAAAACTTTTCCTAATAATTGTTCTAATTCTTATTATGTATTAAGTATCCCATTTATAATTCTATCAATTTTAGGAATTTATTTAATCGGTTTCATCATTTCTTGCCTATTCAGGATTTGAATGTTAAGGATTTGACTTTTGTCAAGTGTGTTTGGATTTGTCAGGATTTGACTTTTAAATACAACAAGCCTATTGGTGAAACAAATTTTAATTACAATGAAATTTCCCAATCTCTATCAGCCGATAAAGATTCCTCAACAAATTTGGATGGTTAATTTATTTGTAGAGTTCATAATTATGCAAATTTTATAAATCCACACTTTGGGCATATAGTTACTGGAGACTTAGCTATAATTAAAGATAAATCTTTACGAACCTTAATGTCATTTGGTACAAAATTTAGGTTACCTTCTTGTAATAATTCTAATAAAGTTTTAAAATCAATAAATCTTGACCTTGATATATATATTTATGGATTAGCTTCTAAATATGCTCAGCCTTTAGAGGCATTTAACATGTGGAAATTTACTATTTTAAAGTCTTAAAAATGCCATTTGGAGTATCAATTTATCTAGATCTATATATAATATGGATAATATAAAACACCATAAATGATTTACATAAATATTTAGTTATTACTTAGTTGATAAAGCCTCTAATAATTGTGGTATTATCTGTAAAAATTCTATATACAATATCTTTTAGCTTATTTAAAAAATAATAGTCTATTTAAACTTGATTCACACTCTGTTAATAGTATCAAATTGAAAATTATCAATATGTATAGTGATTTAGATATTAATAATAAATTTTTTAAAATTTCCATATATTGTGCTTTTTCCTAAATTTCATAAAAATCCTATTAAATTTAGAACTGTAACTAGTGGTCATCATTCATACTCTACTACCTCTAGTAAATTATTACTAAATTATTTAAATGGGTACTTACGTATTATCGCAACCATGACAAAACGTAATTGATGTATCGTCCAATAAAGGTCCCGATCGATTCCAAGGACAACATGCAACAAAGTGATCTGTATGAGGACCCACGTTCGAGCGGGCTCGAACTGGTTGGGGGACGTACGCACCGCTGGGACTGTGTCGTCAGACAGGCCGGCTTCGCCGGACCAAGTCACAGAGCATACTAGACTCTCTTCTGGGACCGTCGCACGGCGCAAGGACCGTGACAACATGCAGCCAAGTGATCTGTATGAGGACCCACGTCGAACTGCTTGAGAAAAACCCAGAAGCGAGTCCCAGAAGCGAGTCTAGTATGCTCTGTGACTTGGTCCGGCGAAGCCGGCCTGTCTGACGACACAGTCCCAGCGGTGCGTACGTCCCCCAACCAGTTCGAGCCCGCTCGAACGTGGGTCCTCATACAGATCACTTTGTTGCATGTTGTCCTTGGAATCGATCGGGACCTTTATTGGACGATACATCAATTACGTTTTGTCATGGTTGCGATAATACGTAAGTACCATTTAAATGTCCTAAATAGTAATTTACATGATTCTAGTGTGATAACTACATTATTCTAAATAATAGTAAAGAATTAAAAAATAAATTAACATCACTAGGTAAAATAACAGGATTTCAAACTTTTGATTTTAAAGATTTATTTAATAATATTAGGATCACTGATCTTTATGATGTCATATTAGCTTTATATAATGCCTATATTACTAATCATTCTCACCTTCCTAAATTTACCAATTTTCCTAAACTTCTCCATTTTGTTCTTTTCAATAATTATATTTTTCAAGGTAATAAATTATACTTACAAGTCTCAGGTGTTCCACAAGGTGGCTGTACTTCCCGGCCGTCCAAACAGTTACCTTACACCTTTCTGGTAGGTTGGACGGTCTGGGTCTCAACAACAACAAGGTGGCTGTAGTAGCAGTATGTTAGCTAATTTATACCTATGTCATTATGAAAAATTCTTTACTTCTACAGATTATAAACTTTATAGATATGTAGATGATCTGATTTGTTTAGTATTTACTGATAATTATGTCATAGATATAGATTTCTATCTGGATAATTTGGAATTAATACCTAATGAAACTACTATTAGTAAAAATATTAATTATTTGGATTTAAATCTAATTATAGAACCTACTAATGGGATAGTTACTAATTTATATGATATAAAAGATTTTTTTTAAATTCAATATTAATAAAATATTATATTTAATGAACTTTTTAGAATTTATAGATTATGAGATAAAAAATTTTATGCTTTGCACATTAATAACCTCATAATTACCAGTAAATTATATGAATATCCAGCATATTTAGTAAATGGTATAGTTAATAAATTTTGATTAGCCTAAAATTCTTAATATTCTCTCCTTTGTATCTTATTTTAGCCTTACTTCTACATTCTCTTGTTTTTACATTACAATATATTTTCATCTTTCTATTTTGCAGCTTTTACTGTAGAATATCACATTTTACTTCCATTACGCAGTACGGTTTTTATTACTCCCTTTGGCAACAGTAAATCACTTCTTTACTCTTTATCGAATGGCAACATTGGTCTAGTCATTTTTTGCTCGTCACGATTATACATTTGATGTGTATTTTAAGGTATTTATGTTTCCTTTCTATTTTTTCAATCTTTATACGTGTCGTCCTAATAACACATGTTTATAGATAAAATCTATCTTGTGTTTCAGAAACAATCATTTTTGTGTTCATTTCGTTTAAAATATTAGGACTTCATATAAAGAATTTTTTCGAAATGAACTATTCTTAAGCCTAGAGCTCTTTCACGTGCAAGCTTTAATGCTTGATTATTTTGGTATTCCTGTTTTTGATTCCTTTCCATTGACATTTGTTGATTATCTTTAGCTTTCTGAACTGTAATTTGTATTATAATTTCCTCTTTATTGTTGAATTTCATTTTATTTCATTGTATTCTGTAGGCATTAAAAATTTTTAAGATAGTGTATTATGAGTTACTTCTTCCTTTCTGCCATTGGATTTACTATTTTAATATTTTTTATATATATACATGTATATAGTAGAGTCTCCGTTCAACGAATTTCCATTTAACAATATTTTCTACAGAACCTTGACTTTGAGTGACATTTACATGTTAATTACTCTCCATATTACGAAAGATAACTTCTATATAACGAAGTTTTTTCATTTTTTTTTTCAATGTTTCGTGACTTCTCATTTATCGAAGTTTCGACAAAATCAACTAAATCGACTGCCATAACCTCACACAACCTTGCTCTATTACAAGAAATTTCCACAACAGATTAAAGGGAATTGCTTCCTTCCTTACCTTTGCTGGGGGACTATATGACACGGCAGGGAGGTGATGAAAACTGCATTCCACAGGGTAAAACTGGTTTTTGTTGTGGGTCTGACTGTGTAGGATACATTCTTTTTCAATCAGTGTGCATTTCTCTTGCCTGTGTATTAACTCACTCAAAATGTCTAAGAGAAAGTGTTTGTGTCTTTCGGATAAAGTGAAACTTGTAGATGATGTTGATAAAGGAATGTGGAAGGAAAATGCAGCTTTAAGGTATGATATAGCAGTGAGTCAACAATTTTAAAAAATCGTTCTTCAATCATTCAGCACGAAAGCAGTAGTATGAGTGTAAATAGAAAAAGATTTAAACAATGTTCATATGAGAAGACATCGATGCCGCTGTTTTAAAATGAGTAAGGATTATTCAATATAAAAATGCACCTCTCTCCAGTCCAATGATCCAACAAAAATCTATCGATTTTGCTCAGGAATTAGGACACTCAAATTTTCATGCTAGCGTTGGATGGCTCGATAAATTTAAAAGGAGACATGGAACATCGCATAAAACCATATCAGGAGAAAGCGCAGATGTATCTAAAGAGGTGTGTGAAAAATGGAAAAAAGAAGCTATAAAACTTTTGGATGAGTATGGTGCAAAAAACATCTTTAATGGTGATGAAACAGGATTGTTTTTTTTTAGGTGTCTACCGAATAAGATTTTAACATTTAAAGATGACAAGTGCTTCAGAAGAAAAAATAGTAAACAGAGAATAACTGTTTTGTTATGTTCGAATATTAATGAAAGCGAAGAAAAATTAAAGCCATTAGTAATCAGTAAAAGTAATAAACCCAGGTGTTTCAAAGGAACAAAATCTTTGGAGGTAGACTCATTTCAATAAAAAGTCATGGATGACTTTTACAATTTTTGAAAAGTGGCTGTCAAAATGGGATAAACAATTGGAAAAACAGTGTCGCAAAATTGTGTTACTTATAGACACTGTCCTGCACATCCACCAAACTGTGCTTCAAAATGCAAATTGAAGAACATAAAGGTTTTCTTTCTTCTGGCCAATACAACTTCAAAACTGGATCCAATCCCATTGGATCAAAGCATTATAAAAAATCTTAAAGTTCATTATGGAAAAAGAATCCTACAAAAAGTTATTCTTGCCTTAGAGAGCAGCCAGTGCATAGGTAATTGTATTAATTTAAGAATCTCCATATCAGAGATGACGAAAGCTTGGTAGTGTGATGTGACTGCATTTACGATAAAGAACTGTTTTGTTAAAGCCGGTTTCAAAAGTGATGCTGAATATGATGATGAAATCCTATTTGCTTTGTCTATGCCCTTTAATCGTGATGTGCCGCACAGAATTCACATTATTTTGCACAGTTTATTAGAAAAGATAAAAATAAAAAGTCATTAGCTCATTTGCGAGATTATAAAAAGTACATTTAAGTAAGGAATTCCCAAAATTAATGAGAGTTAACTTTTGCTGAAATGCGAAAAAATATATATATCAGCTATAAAATGTCATTTAGGGCCTTCTGATTGACATCTTTACATACTTAACCTAAGCAATAAACAGTCATTTTCTCGAGAAAACCAGATTTTTTTTTTCATCTCTGGGGAAATATACACATCTTCAATTTTGTAAAGGACTTTGATGGAAATCCAACATCAAAATCATTTTCAATAAAATCCTATTATTTGCATGAAAATGGCTACTTTGGACCGAAAATTGACCCCTAGCAAACAGTTCCATTGCAATATATTTATGGATTTTTAACATGTTACATTTATTAATTAGTAATTTATAAAAGACAGTTTAGCAATATAATGGAATTTATTATTTAAACATGATCACCGCGATATATTTTGTTTTATTTTTAAATATTTTCCATTTTTTCAATCTGTTTCCATCCACTAGTATTTTATATTTTTTGTGCTTTTTATGCTGAGATATTAACTTTTAAGCATTTTGTTGATGAAATTGAGATATATGTTTTGGATAGCGAAATTAAATTTTTTAAGACTCATTAGAAATACATTTGAAGAGCATAAATTAGAATTTAATATATTTGCACCCAAAGTTGAATCGCTCATTTCAATTAAAAATGAACATCCTTCTCATCTTAATTTTATTAAAAGTACTTCAAAAATATTTTTACTTCAAAATATTTTAAATAACATTAGCGTGGCGAGGTGCAGATATAGACTATTCAAAATGTGCTGTATCCTAAAATTATGCGATTTACAAAAGAACTGAAAATATTTTTTCTCTTTTGTTAATGCTTTCCAATTTCAATCATAAAAAAGGGTTTTCAATTCTAAAAAATAAAGTTGATCATTTTCAAATCAAGGCTTCAAATCAAGGCTTTCAATACTAAATGTTAGTTTTGTAAGTCTCTTGTATTGTAATATAAAAAAATACTTATTTCATGTTTTACTAATAAAAATCCTGGATTTTTAAATTTCCCCTAAGTTTTTGAAAATCCCCCCCAAGCTAAAGGGGGAATATCCCCCCTAAATTTCAAGTACTATTTCAAACCCTGAAATTAAATTAAAACAAAAACATTCCATATGAAAATGTGCATTGGTGTCCATCACCCTTTAGGATAAATATCTTCTCGATGCAAATGTGTGAGTGTCTTTGAATGCAGTTTCTCAGTTGCACCAGGACATTTGTGGTCCGCAAAGGGTTAACATTTAAATTGTTTTGTCTCTGAATATTTTTAATTTGCTTTATATATATATACATTTAGAATTAATATTGAACTTAAAGATATGCTGTAAATCTCCTAAGACTAATTTAGAAACTCTTAACGATGGCTATATGAAGATATCAATAGAATGCATGTCAGTAAAATATAAATTTGTTGGGGAAAACAGAACTACAATCCATAGGAAATAAAACTAATTAGAAGAATATTAGAATGAATTACAATTGATAGCTATGGAAGAAGGCAAAGAAATTCTAAAATCATCGGGTGGTACATACAATTATTTTCTCTCTAAAACAAATACATTTTTTTTTTCATCAAACAACCTTGTTACATTGGACGGAAAGGTTAATTTGCGCCCCAAAGAACTAAAAGTTTAATCATTATCATGAATAATGAGAATGAAAGAGATTTTTTCAAAAAATAGAAGAATAAACTAAGTTCACTACTCACGTGGGCATGGATGAGAAGCTATATCTTTAACAGTTGTCACGCTTGAAGATAAAAGTCATCCATAAAGTCATACATATATAAAGAAATATATATAAGAAAAAATGTTTAAGGTATAATACTGCTCGGGCAAGTTATGAATAAAAGGTTTTACCTAAAAAACATTTATATATTTACTTTTTATTATGCAATTGCAATATGTTTTCTATTTGCACGTTTTTATTTTTCTGTAATCTTATTCCAGGTTTACCTGGAACTCCAACTATTCATGAATGGCTTTCAAGGGTAAGAATCTGTTGAAACTTTTAGTAATTACAGTATAAATGTAAAATGACAGTGTTTCCATAAAATTACCAATCAAGAACTCAATGTCTTTATTTGGCATTAGCTTGAATACATGGAATCGCTTAGGATTTAAAATCCAAACCTCTTTAAAATCAAACCTGTGAATTTTCAAATTCATTCACATTTTAATGATATGACTGCTTAGATAAAAAAAAATAAAGAAACTCACTGTGCAGACATAATATGCTCTTCAAAAGTGCCTAAATAGTATTCGCCCATTGTGTGGATGCAAACATATCTGTTGTTGTTGAGACCCAGACCGTCTGACCTACCAGTCAGGTGTAAGGTAACCGTTTAGACGGCCGGGAAGTGCCACCCAATTTAGACTGGAACCCAGTGGGGGAGGCATCCACAGGGACCGTACCCTCCTTTCCCTACCACCAACCTCTCGGAAGGACTTACGGACCCACATGTTTAACGTGATCGTATTCCGCATGAACACAGCGGCAGTTGTGGCAGCGTGCAAATCTGCTGGTCACTTGAAATTTATTGGAATTTTATCCATTCGAAAAAGAACCAGATGTTAGCAGAGTGTCGTAGCAGATGTAAGCAGAAAATAGCCAACGAAAAAAAAACGAAATTTATTTTCACGAACTCAAAACATTAAAATAACATAAGACTTTATCACTTTCCATAACTTGGAAAATATATTTGCAAATCGTTGAATACAAGTCTTGAAAAATTACAGTAGACTTAACAGCAGTTCAGGTCTAACAAACATCGGCCATTAATATTGTCATAGCTGACGTATATGAAGATACCGATCAAACGTAATCATGATGTTATATCATGAAGACGAAGCGATAATCAATATCAACTGATACAAGCACTAGCTTAAATAGCCCAGTATCATTGAAGTTGTAGTTAATGTTTTCCTTCCTGAGTATGCTAATCTCTAATCAGTTGAAGTAGAAATTAGCATAAACCGGAAGTTGACGTCTCAATTTGCAGGACCACAGACCATGGGGGTAAAACTTCTTAACAAGCAATCCAAAAACGATTAGCCAATCATAACGAAGTATCTTTTGGATTTTAGACCGTACATCGACCGATTCATGTATGTGCTTGTTTACAACCGAAGTTTTTCTAACAAGCGGCTCCCTCTGCAGATTGAGTTATCTAATCACATAAACACAAGTAGTAATCAAATTTAAATTTCAGTTGAACATATACTACATTATAGAGTTTCTAAATATCATGTATAAATTTCAGTGTATAATTATATTTTCAAGACAAAGTTTAAAAAAAGTATAAAATTCATCATGATACAATTTACATGAGAAAACAAATTTAAAAATATCTCTGTGTCAAATACAGGAGATACAAATTTTCAAATCTTATATACTTTGCCATGCAGTATAAACTCAACAGTATCTAAACTACATGTTGAGGGAATGTAGAAAAAGTTTGTATATTACATCGAAAATCTTAAACTTTTAAATACTTCGCCATACAGTTTAAACTCATAAGTATCTAAGCTACTACATGAGAGATTGAAAGAATGTATAAGTTATTTTTAGTGTGTTTCAAAAACTTTAAAATCTTCGCCACACAGTATAAACACAGTGGTAACTAAACTACGCAATGCGGGTTTTGAAAAAGTGTTGAAGTTAATTTTTGAAAAATACAACTATACAATTTAGAATGAATTTAACTTGTTTACATTATATTTCACATTAAAACTTCTTAAGATGTTTAAATTCTAAAGATTTCACAGAATTTAGAGATTACTTCTTTGGTGATAGGTTTCGTAAAACTGTCAGCTTTGTTATTTTTGCTATATACAAATTTAATCTTAAAGAGCATCCTTTCCACTAGATTTTTTAAGAAATGATATTTAACATCAATGTGTTTGCTTCTATGATTCTCAATGGGCGAATTGGAAAAGTTTATGGCTGCTTGGTTATCACAGAATATTATGCTATTTCCTAACTTAATGCTAAGTTTAGTACATTCAAGTAATATGTTCTGTACCCATACCATTTCCTTTGCTGATTCGGTTAATGAGATATATTCAACCTCCATTGTAGATAAACTTACACAGTTGTGTTTAAATGTCCTCCATGAAATAGGTACCCTATCTACAAAAATATCATGCCTCCCATTGATACTCTATCATCCTGATTAGCTGCAAAGTCAGAATCAGTAAAACAATTTTAAATTTACAGATTGAATGTTTGATAAGTTTAGTTTAAAATCCCTTGTTTTATCTACATACTCTGGAAGTTTAAGTAAAACATTCCAGTGTTTAATGTCTGGGTTTTCCTGAAATTGGGATAAAATGTTTACGGCATAGATAATATCAGGTCTAGTTCTGCTGGCAGGAAATGATAAACAACCTAATAAGTTTCTGTAAGGTATATTCTTCATTTGTTCGATTTCTGCATGATTTGCTGGACAATCTGTTTTGCTTAAAACTATACCTTTAGCTATGGGTAAACTAGAAATACGATATTTAAACTTTGAGAATTTGTCACAAATTTTTGCTATGTATTGATTTTGATGGATGAAATGTTTATCATGTTTTTCCTCAAATTCAATACCTAATAACATTTTTGTTTTTCCTAACATTTTAATGTCAAATTTAGTTTTTAGTAATGAAGTTACGGAATTTAGATCCATTTGATTTTTGGCAAATAATATTATGTCATCAATGTAAACAATCAATAAAGTCTTATTATTAAAATTATATGCACAATTGCACCACTTAGACTTTATGAAATTGAGTTTTCTGAGAACCTGGTCTAATTCAAGATACCATTCTCTACCCCTTTGGTGCAAGCCATAAATCGCTTTATTTAGCTGACATACATATCCACTTTTGTTTTTGTCAAAAAATCCTGGGGGGTGTTTCATGAATAGTTTTTCACTGAGATTGGCATATAAATATGCACATTTGATGTCAAGCTGAGTATGGAACCAACCTAATAAACACACAAAAATAGTAAAAAACATCCTAACGATTGTAAAGTTAATCACCGGGCTAAACACTTCTTCGTAAGTTTGCCCCTTTTCCTGGTTAAATCCCTGAGCTACAAGTCTAGCTTTATACCTGCTAACTTTACCCCTTTCGTCTCTTTTGACTGTATACACCCAACGGTAACCGATTACTTTGTCAGAAACAGGTGCAGGCACTAAGTCCCAGACACCTCTTTCTTTCATGACACCTAATTCGTCTGCTATGGCTGTATTCCATTCTTTGGATTGGGGTGAGTTAGCCGCTTCCTTGTAGTTCCTAGGAATTTGGATCTCTACAATGTTGGCTTCTGGCCGATCCCATGATCTCCCTTGATCGCCCTTAAAATTGAAAAACTTTTTATCAAATTTTATTTTATTTTTCTCACAAAAATTTTCTATATCTTTTAGTGATCTCAACCTAGGTTCCTTTCCTTTATAATAGTAATAAACATCTTTTCTTGTTCCAGTCATTCTCGGAATGACTTTTCTGATCCAAGTAGTATCTGGATCGGGAACTTGACGATCATCACCAGAGGACCCCGTTTCCTCATTACTTTCAGTAATGTCTTGATCTTCCTCTGATGAATCATCTTATTCCCCCTCCACATACTCTTTGTCAGACGAGTCTGGATAGGTGGGTTCATGAGATGAAAAATTAAAATTTTCTTTTGGATTCTGATTTACATTGGGTCCCAGACCGCCTTCCTCTGCGTTGCACTCTTCATTAAATCTAACATTTTTCGTTTCCACTATTTTCCCTTCATTCAAGAACCATATCCTTTACCCCCAAGTTTTCAGTGCGTATCCCACCATAATGCCCTCTTGTGCCCTCATATCAAGTTTCCCTCTAAGTTGTTTAGGCTTGCCTACAAAAACTTTGCGTCCAAACGCTCTGAGGTGAGCAACTGATGGCTTTTTGCAGCTGTACAACTCGATTGGTGTCAAATTCTTAAACTTGTGGCATATCTGATTTTTAACGTATGCAAAACAGAGTAAAGCTTCTGCCCAAAAGTCGTCCTTCAGATTGCTATCGTTTAACATTGCCCTAACACAATCCAAAGCAGTTAAGTTAAACCTCTCAGAAACCCCATTTTGTTCGGGTGTGTATGTGTTTGTTCTTTCCGCTTTGATTCCCTGTGTTTCTAAAAACTTTTCAAACTCTGTTACAAAACTCCATACCATTGTCAGTCCTGACACTTAAAATTTTGGTATTTAGAAATATCTCTGCTCGATGTTGAAATTGTTTGAACTTATCAAAAACTTCAGATTTTCGTTTCATAGGATACACAGTTATTTTGCGTGAAAAATCATCGGTTATGCTAAGAAAATATTTAGCACCTCCATGCGATGGTATTGGCATTGGCCCGCATACGTCCATATGGATTAGTTCCAATGGTTTTTCCGATCTTATTCTGCCTATGGGTTTGAATGAAATTCTTTTTGTTTTTGCCAATTTACAACATTTACAGTTGATTTTCCGAACACTGATTTTAGGCAATCCTTTAACAGCTGACACTTTACATGTGTGATGCAAATATTCAAAATTGATGTGACAAAACCTTTTATGCCATAACCTTGTATTTTCCCCGACTTCAATGGCTGATTTTACATTGCTTGAACTTTTAAAAACGTCAAACTTACAAGGCTTGCTAGGTTTAAAAATACTAGTATTAGAGTTTACAATTTTACGTTTAAAACTTTACTGGCTTTTCTATTTACATTATTCCTTTGATCATTATCACAATTTTCAACTTTACAAGTTTTAAACTTACTTTTGTTACTTTGATTTTTAAAAGCATGATCATTATTTTCCGTTTTACAAACAGATGACTCATTTTTATTTTTACTTTTAAAATCACTAGACTATTTAGAATTTTCATTTCTAGTCTTAGATTTAGCATTTACATTTCCTTTAGACTTCTCAACATTAAAATTTTTAGATTTTGTCTCGTATTGAGGCCGAAGGAAATACAAGCTGTTATGTCTTTTGGCATAAAACCATTTACTGCCGTCAGGCTTGTAAGAAGTAAGGAAACCATTTCTCCCGGTGAAATTACATTGTTGCTCTTCTAGAATTGAAGCAGCAATTAAGTTTCTCCTTAATCTAGGTAAATACATTACATTTGTCAAATGAATGAAATTTTTCATATTATTGATTATAACATACATACTGATTGATCCGACACCTTCGAGTTTTCAGTATTACAATTCGTCGATTTAGTATTACAATTTAAAATACTAGACTGTATTTCACTTAATTTAGCAAGATAGGATTTGCAATTAGCTTTTAAATGGCCATATGCCTTGCATTTATGGCAAGGGCCTACTTGTTTACTAGAATTTACATTTTTGGAAGAAGTACTTTTAGATTTAAACAATTTTGTAGTTTTAGAGTTAACGTACATTAAATGCTAAAGTCTTACTTCTGTTCTGTTGCTCGTCATGCTTTTGCTGAGCTATCTGGTCCTCCTCGGCGAGCAGTTCAGTCTCGATGTGCTTTAGTGTAAAAGCATCGTCCAGCAATCTGTAAAGGGTCTGCACTATACCACGGTAGTCCTCATCGAGATGTCTAATTGTTTGGAAAGCTACCAGGACCTCGGCCATTGGGTGGCCTGCGTCTTTCAGCTTGGATACCCATCTTTTAATCCTTGCGATGAATAGTCCAATCGGTTCTCCCGGCACTGGTTTCTCACTGAAGAAGTTGTCAAAGAGCCTCATGAGTCCAGCCCTGGATTTTAATTCGAATTGGTCTTTTAAGATGTTCCATGCTGACACAGGTTCCTCCACCGATGAAATCAAATTACGGTACTCCGCCTCTAGACTGTAGTAGAGTGTTGAAAGCGCTCTCTCCTTACGTCTTTGATATTCCACTTTTTCTTTCCTGGTCGTTTCCGCATCGGGTTTTTCCTCCGTACCCATGACGAATCCATAAAGTCCTTTGTTCATTAACATGAACTTTATATCCGTACTCCATGTGGAGAAATTATCTTTCCTGAGCTTCTCCATGTCCGGTGTCACCATTTTCATACACTGCTGCTGCGGCCCCCGTCTCGGGGCTCATTCGTCTTTCACTTGATGTTTTGAAACTTCTTCGCTGGTACTAGTTTGCTGCTATACAAGGGCTGCTAGGGCCCATAACCCACTGCTGGTCACTTGAAATTTATTGGAATTTTATCCATTTGAAAAAGAACCAGATGTTAGCAGAGTGTCGTAGCGGATGTAAGCAGAAAATAGCCAACGAAAAAAAAAACGAAATTTATTTTCACGAACTCAAAACATTAAAATAACATGAAAAGACTTTATCACTTTCCATAACTTGGAAAAGATATTTGCAAATCGTAGAATACATGTCTTGAAAAATTACAGTAGACTTAACAGCAGTTCAGGCCTAACAAGCCATTAATATTGTCAAAGCTGATGTACATGAAGATACCAATCAAACGTAATCATGATGTTATATCACGAAGACGAAGCAATAATCAATATCAACTAATACATGCACTAGCTTAAATAACCCAGTATCATTGAAATTGTAGTTAATGTTTTCCTTCCTGAGTATGCTAATCTCTAATCAGTAGTAAATAATCTCTAATAAGTAGAAATTAGCATAAACCGGAAGTTGACGTCTCAATTTGCAGGACCACAGACCATGAGGGTAAAACATCTTAACAAGCGATCCGAAAGCGATTAGCCAATCATAACGAAGTATCTTTTGGATTTTAGACTGTACATCGACCGATTCACGTACGTGCTTGTTTACAACTGAAGTTTTTCTAACAAAATCCAGTGCGCAAACCACCGGGCTACCGCACCCGAAATGTGCCAACAGCACGCGGTGTTCTCAAGTGGTAACCCACCCAAGTACTAACCACACCCGATGCTGCATGACTTCGGTGATCTAACAAGAACCGGTGTTTTCAGCACATGGTATGGCCTTTGGCTACAAACATGTCTGTGTCATGCTTGTCGTGGAGGAGTAATATGACTTTAAAACACACAAAATGCATCTGTTAGTACACCACACATGCTCTGCGTATGTAATACACCTTAAATAAGCATACGAAGCATGTGCAATTCAGGTATACAGTCTTTTTTAGCTCGAGCTAAAAGTATATTCTTTAACACTAAACTCTAGCATTATAAAGGAAGCTGAGATTGCTGAAATTAGTGATATGTCTTAAATGGGTGTCAACAGATTCAACACCTGATCACCCTGTCTTCTCAATTGGTAATTGTCAGTGCTCTGACAGAAATGAGACTCTTCACTGTTCCATTCACCTTGCCAGGCAATTTGAATGGTGTTAGCATTGAATACCATTTGTTATAAATTATGGGATTGTTACAGCTTAGCTTTAAATGTGAAAATTGATATGATCGAAAGTTTGCCTGCTTATATCAGTTTTAATATGATGACCTGCATTGCCATCCTCAAACCACTGTTGTTAAATCTGATTGACAACTGTTCCATGCCATTGCATTTTGCCGTGATACGATGCAGAGATCATATTTACTTCTTAAACATGCTATTAAAATCATAGAAATCTGAAGAAGTGATTCTTGTGCCTAAGTTTGCAAACAATCAAACTAAATAACACCAACTGGTGTTTCTTCTTTTATTTCATGTGATTGATTTATACATTTACATTATTTCTGTTTATCATTTACTCCACTGTCTAAATATGCCCTTCAATTTGTATAGCTTTCTAGCGAAGCCTTTTTTGTTTTACGTTTTCTATATTGAGTAATGTTGTTTCCTAGCTGCTAACTCTCTGGAATTTTACCAAAAATATTGAAATCTCACGAATATTAGACGATTTCAACCAAAGTCCCATATATAGGGAAGTTTAGAAAAACAAATCTCTACCTACAACTTGTGAAAAAATCACTACAAGTCAAGCATTTTTAAACAAAGCAAAATCTGCAACTTATCAGCAGGCATGAGATCCATGGATCCACGAATTTTCACTTTTTTTTTTAAATTTCTTCTTTCTGCAGGTGAAAATATTTTGAGATAAGAGTTTTTCTGTAAGTGGAGTGCTCGCTAGGAGCAATCTTCTGCAGCAGCATCATGAAAAACTGCATTTATATACAACCCTCTGTATATTTCATTCAATTGTGAAAATATTTTCCACTTTTTCAATTTGTTTGCATCAACTAAAATTTTTGTAATTGTTTCATGTTTTATACATAAAGACTATTTTTCAAACATGTAATTAGTGAAATGAAAGCCTATTTTGCTGCAGCATTGCAAAAAACTGCATTTGTATTTAAACCTCAGTACATTTCGTTTAATTGTGTAATATTTTCTATTTTTACAATTTGTTTATGTCAACTAAGATGTTTGTAATTGTGTTTTATACATGAAAACTATTTTCCAAATGTATAATTAGTGATATAAAGGACTATTTTGAAAAGTAGCATTGTGAAAAGTAGCATTTATACATGATCTTCGGTATATTTTGTTTAATTTCTGAAAATATTTTCCACTTTGCATGAGGCTCCAATTTATACAAAATACAGATACCCCAACAAAATTAAAAAAACACATACTGTTAATAAACATCCTGTAACCAATCCTGTACTTTTATCATTAAGCAGATGTTAGCAAGATGTAATACAAATAAAGGCAGTTATAAATTATAGTTATTATACATTAGAAACATCAAAATAAACAAGATAAGAAAAGTAAATTTTGAATATTAAGTAATTTTTATGAGCTATTATCAGTACATGAAAAATTTATTTTAATGTTTTATATTGAAAAGTTAAGGTCAGTAGATTTAGATCTTAGTATTTATGAAATTGCTGAAAGTGATTTTAATTTAATAGAATAATTAATGTTTCATAAAATATATATTTCAATTTGTGTTTTTCAATTTTGATAAATTTAATTATATTGCAAACAGAACTTGCTAAAGATGCATACAATTAACAAGATTTAAAATAAACTGATATTCATCGCATACTTTTTAAAATGAATTCAAAATTTTCTCTTCTGATTGTGATTTCATGTCTTTTATCACTAAAATATTAAAACATTTCAAAAATGCCAAATATGCCAATATTAATAAAGTTTTTATCATTTTATTAATTTTTAATTAACTTTCTATATTAATTTTTATTTTGTTCAGATTTGATTTCATGTTATCCCTGTACCAACTATCATATTTTGTAAAGGAAAAGGAAAAATTCCTGCACTAAAAAAAAAAAATACCTTGTTTCCCTTTTAGCCTTTATAAAATTTTGGACATGCTATATTGCAATAGGGATTTTGGCATGGCATGAAAATCTTCCTAATTTGCATTTCCTAAGGTTGTCAGCTATGTAATTTAGATAGCCCTTATTACTTCTTTTCTATCACATTTGAAAGAAAGGCAACTGAATAGATGTTTTATTGCCTGATCCCAGTCACCAGTGGAGCAAATTTCATGAAATTCTCTGGTTGTAAACATGGAAATAAATTGAGATGGAAGAGAAAATGCTTGAGAAAGAACTGCTACATTAATAGCATTTATTGAAGAAATTTATTTCTTTTATCATTATAAAAAATATTTATCTTAATTTGAAATATTTTCTTAAGCTCTAGATGAGCCTTGAAAGTCTATAAAACTACTAGTAAAATGTATTTCAGGTTTTATTATTTCAATAAATATTTTGCTTTCATCTAAAACATTTTGCAGGAAACTAAAAAAGCCAATCACAAAGATTTTACTTTGGATTCACTTCTCTCTTTTACAGTTCCATTTCTAGATAAATTTTATACTGCTTGAATTTTGTGGAAAATTATTTAAAATAAATAGAAGTTATTCTTTATGTTAAAAACAGAGTGTATACATGGATTTATTCACAATCTTATTTTAATATTGTCAACAAATTTTATAATTCTGATAAAATATAATTTTGTTCATTTTAATATAGTAGCGGACTAATTTTCCAGAATCCTCCAGACCGCTAACTTTTCGGATTTCAATTGTCAATCCGGATTGTCACCAAAAGTCCACTAAACAGGGGATTTGGCATTGTTGTCTAATCGCCGTACTATACTAAATACACTATAAATCATTATATATTTCATAATTTATAAATTATAAAATTTTATATATTTAATGACTTATAAATATTTTATTTATTTTCTAGGATCTATACATCCTTATATTTAAAAAGCTAATGCCTCTGGGAAAAAGAAACACTTTATTAAGAATAGTGAAAAAAGCAAAAAATACCACACACAGTAGATAAAATAATTTTTCTTATAAAGAAAATTACCACTCCTCTCATGGATTTTGCTAAAATACTATGAGTCATTATTGAACAGTGGCGCTGGTTGGAGGTGAGGCATTGAGAATGCAGCTAACCCCTTTGAGAGGTCGGTGTGTTAATGACCTTGTTATGCTTTGCAATACGATCTTGTTTAGGTATTTTTGATAAATATAGCTTTCCAATCAAAAAGTACAAAATATACGGTTGCTTTCAGACCGAAAGTTGGTACTTTCACTAATGAAAATAAGACCTGTGTTGTTGCAGGGAAGTTAAATTTGTGTGAAAAACTCATCAGATATTTGTGGGTGGGGGAGGGGGGTGCCACAAATGAAACAGAATCAATTGAAAAATACATTCCATACTATAATGAAATGAATTTTCTTGAGCATTTTGCATTTGGGGAAGGGTTAACATCAACAACATGATTCGCACTCTACCCACGAGCCGATCTATGGGCATCTATGTTTATATCCAGTGTAAAAATCAATTCCTATATTTTCATGTCATTTTTGGGGTTCAGAAGTCAACTTATATACCAGAAACGATATTTGTTTATAAAATATAATTCAATATAAATAATCTTAGCCTATTGTTTTAAGTCTGCAACTTTGGCAGTCCAATAGTTAAAATAACTAAAGAATTTGAAAAACATCCACATTTTTTAGGTTGTTCTGTATTTGTTTTATATCACAAAAACACTATATACATTTAAAAGAAGAGAAGTATTTTGTTTTTAATCTTGTTTATACATTAAAGAAAAATTAACAACTTCCATTGAAAACACATTTAAATAATCACAATAAATATCACATAAAAAAAATCGTTTAAATTTTTTCCGGATTTTGGAATCCCGGATTGGTCCATTACTGTAATAGTATATATTGAATTCATTTATGCATACACTGAAATCCCGATTATTCGTGCTAATTAATGGATGAGTATGCACAGAAAACACATGTAATCGAAAAATGCCCCTGTATACCATAAAAGATAAGACTATTTGGAGCTTTCAAAATTATTCTTTTAAATAAAATTTAATTTGATTAATAATAAAACAGCTCATTATGGTTACTCTCTATTTAGTTGATTTAATTGCTGATATTCTCATGTTAGTTCATTGAAGAGGGATATAAAAGTAACATTATGCCTTGTTGACATGTCAAGTTATGAATTTGGGATAACAATAAGTTAAGTGTATTTTGATTCTAGTACAGCAATTTTGAAAAATTTGATTGAAGTATTTTAGAAGTAAACTTATGTAAACATTCAGTACCAGTCACACACTTAAAAAATCCAGTCTGTATAATTGGCTAGTTCTTCAAGATCCTCATTTTCAAGCTGGACTTGCTCCCACTGAATAATCCTGCTAGAAATAGCCTTGTTCAGTTCTATTTTTTGTATGTGCTACAAATAATTCTAGGATTAACCGCTGAAATGTTTAAAATAAGAAATAATAAAAAAAATACTGAAAATTTAATTTTATGAATTTAAATTTTGTGAAAATTTTTAAATTTTACTTTAGAAATATGTGTTCAGATATTTAAAATATTACGAACTATAAAAACAGCTTTGAATATGTTGCCACTATTT
The DNA here is from genome assembly GCA_951213105.1 of Amaurobius ferox. NCBI lineage: Eukaryota > Metazoa > Arthropoda > Arachnida > Araneae > Amaurobiidae > Amaurobius > Amaurobius ferox. The sequence goes on along the minus strand of OX578142.1, from coordinate 99,222,869 downwards.
CCTGTTTAAATAAGCATTTTTAATATCAAGTGTTAAAATATAATTTTTTTCAGTATCACACTATGTACAAATTAGCATCAGGTGGACCGGCTCTACATTTTTTTTGCACACTGCAGCACCAAATAATATTCAATAAGTATTGCATACAAGAAAACTTGCTATAAGAGGCATGACTACAGTATTTAGGGTTAAATTGTTAAATAGAATAAATTAGTGAATCTGTTTATCTACTTATTTTCAAGTGCAGTTTGATGTATTTAATAAAATTCAATATAAATATATAATTTAAGTCAATAAGTAAAATACACTTTGTGTGAAGGATAAAGAAAACTTGAGCAACGTATATAAGCACAAATAAAATGATAATGCTGCATGCAGCTGTTTTGAAGATACATCTGATCCCCTTCGTCAGTGTAAGAGAACCAACATACCCAAAGTTCAAAAGAGGAATGGGTGCAAAGGAAGATACAGTGGGGATTATATACCCAAGACTTGGATTAAGAGACAACGAATCAAAAAGCAGCATGAACTGTCTAGCCAATCTGAAATGAAAAACAACAGAAGAGTTATGCATGCACCAAGACACAACAGGAATACTCCAATGAGTTAAGTGTGAACACGAATAAATGACGTGTGAATAAATGAGGTCCAACAAGACAAAAAATAGGTGAAAATGACATATAAGAGTCTCAAAGGAAAAAAATTAAGAAAGGGAGGGGATTTTACAATGCACTCCGTCAGACAGAGGACAGAAATGGAGAGTACGGGACATCACTAAATTACTAGAATTTTTCTGGATATGGAAAGCTTTGAAGAAGTCAAGATCATAGATTGATGTGCAATTTTATATAATCCTTGCTGAAGAAAACTTAAAATGGTGGTTAAATTGGTAGCAATGTTGAGCAATTGAATATTTATTAAATTCTTAATTTTTGACATAGTTTTCAGGTTCTTTTTAATGCACTTTTAGTTTAACCAATACTAATAATGACCATACTGGCAAGAAATAATATAAATATCCCAACTATTAGAAATTTCTAAAGGATCCTTAAGATTAGAAAATCTGAGTTTATTAAAAATTTTAAATGCGATATTGAATTTAGTTTTCTAGGATTTTAGCAATCTGTTGACTGATTTTAGGAAAATATGGTAAAATGATAGTGTTATTGAAATCTCTTTCAGAAGTTAGTTTGGAGGAAGATGTAGCAAACTTTTAAATAGCACGATCAACATTGTTGGGAGAGAAGATCATGGATCGATTTGCAATTTTGTATAATTCTTGCTGAAGAAAACTGAAAATGGTTGTCAAATTCGTAGCAATGTTGAGCAATTGAAGATTTATTAAATTCTTGTTTTTTGAAATAGTTCTCATGTTTCTTAATACAAAATTCTAAGCATGTTTAGCTTAATCAATATAAGAAAGACCACACTGGCAAGTAATACCGTAAATGTCCTAACTATTAGACATTTTTAAAGGATCTTTAAGATTAAAAAATCTGAGTTTATTAGAAGGTTTAAATGCAGTATTGAATTAAATTTTATAAGGATTCAGATTGGCTGAACTGTGACTTTTCATGCTGCTTTCTGATTGGCTCTCTCTTAATTCAGGTCTTTGTATATAATCCCCTTTGTATCTTCCATTGCACCCATTCCTCTTTTGGACTTTGGATTTGTTGGTTCTCTTACACTGACAAAGGGGATCCAATGTATTCTAGAAACAGCTGTATGCAGCATTATCATTTTATTTGTGCATATACAGGGTATCCCAAAAAGATTGAAACATTTTTTAATTCTTTACCTGTTGGAGATAAGTGGGCAATGTAAATTGCAAAAATGTTGAAAGTAAGGTAGGAAATAAGACTATGTTAATGAAATAGTCCTCCCATTAACTTTCAGAAAGTTACACTTTTTAAATTTTTCTACGACCCCCTTAGGCAAATTTGGTCAATCAGAAATTTTTTATTTTTAATGCAACAAGATCATTAAAAAAATCTGCATATCTGTATCTTTAAAATCAACTGAATTATGATAAAGAAAAAAATCTGACTTATGTCACTTTTCTGTACCATGTGAAAGGCTGTTTCATCAGTGAAAATAGGGATCCTAAACATATTGACAATGGAAATTGTTTAGATCAAAAATATGTTAATATGTATCAAAATTTTTTATTACAAATGCATCTAAATAAAGCATTATGCAGACAGCAGTGTATAAAGCAGTGGTACTCACTATGTCTCCTATGATTTATCATCCAGTTTTATCTTTTTTGTGATGTGTCACAAATTTACATTTCTAATTTGATATATGGTCCCCATTCACAATGCTCAATTTTCAATTAAATATAACTCGCTCAATTTTAAAGATACAGATATGCGGGTTTTTTTTAATGATCTTGTTGTATTAAAAAAAAAAACAATTCTGATTGACCAAATTTGTCTAAGGGGGGGGGGGGGTCATATAAAAATTTAAAAAGTGTGACTTTTTGAAAATTAATGGGAGGACTATTTTATTAACATAGTCTTATTTCCTGCCTTACTTTCAACATTTTTGCAATTTACATTGCCCACTTATTTCCAACAGGTAAAGAATTAAAGTGCGTTTTAAACTTTGTGGGACATCCTGTATACATTGCTTAACTTTTCCTTATATAGTTTTTTTTTTTTGAATGAAATTATATTTGATATGTAAATTATATTTGATCTGTAAGCAAAAGTTGATATCTAAGGATTGTACAGAAAACACTGAGTAAAATGATGTTTAACCCTTTCGCGACGATTGGCACGCCCGCATATTGGCTGCGAACTTGCATTCAAGGACGGACGGCACGCACTCGTGACGGAGGAAACTTTACCATAAACGACGAGTGGCACGCATGCGTGTTTTCACATGGAACTTTTTAATTTGTCTACTAGGTGGCGTTAGATGCCCGTGGAAACAACTTCAATGTATTTTGCAGATACATGACCTTGGCATAAGGAGGATCCAATGAATTATTTCTCCATTTGGAGCGGTGAAACATGATTTTGTAATATAAACAGACAGAGCAATTCTCGCAGCATCAACAATTTTATAATTGAGTTTCGTGTTATGTTTTGATTTCAGCTTTATGATTTCGTTGGGGAATCATAGGAAAATAAGAGAGTATTTTTTTTTGGGGGGGGGGGGTGTTAGGGGCAGTGGAATTATTCTTTTATTTTGGATAAAAGAATGGGAGCAACTAACGAGTATTTTGTATTCAGATTTGTATAAAAAATATACATCAAATAGAAAATAAATATTTCTTTTATTCCTGGAAAAAGTAGATTTCTGTGTTGAATAGGTGATGTTTAGTGAATTTTTTTCGACAGTTAGGCTTAGCGCAAAACAATTGCCGTCTCCTGGGAAGCGTTTGGAAGCGAAGTGCCCCGTCCTTTGGGCCGCGGTAGTTCCGGAATGCCGCCATTGCGAAAGGATTAAAAAGGTTTGTTTATGTAATATTTTTATCTCATTTTATTTGAATATTTTATTTTTATCGTGAATTGAGCATGAAGTTTACAAACAGACTTTGGTGTAATGTTTCAGAAATGTCTGCTAATTTTTTTTTCTTACAAATGTTTAGTATTCTAAACTTTATTTTCAGTTAGTCAGTGTTCGATTTAAATGATATTACATAACAAATTTGCAAATCAAATTTGTCTAAAGAGAGATGATAATTTTACCAGTTCACAGTAATATGATACATTGTTTCCCATACCTTCCTGCCAACACTTATTTTGAGGATTCCTCCTGTTGACTTACTAGTATACAAAGTTGGGCAAAATACATTGAAAATGTATTTTCAATACAAAATATGGGTTTTAGGGCATAAAATGCAAAATACTTTTCAAATTTAAAAATTCCAAATATAAAATACATGTATTTTCAAAATATATTCAAAATACATTTTAAAAAATTAAACATTACTCTGTATTTACTAAATTGAATTTTCAATACAAAGTAACATTTGTTTATACATTTTATTGGAAATAAACAACCTCATATTTGAAAAATATCCATATAGGCAATTTAAAAAGATTAGAATGTATTTTAAAAGTATGACTTAAAAGACTAAACTCTGAAATTTTAAATCTCCAAATTAATAAAGTAAAAATAAATGAATCTAATGGGATAACACATTGTATATAACAGACAAAAATATAATAAAAAATCTGAGGTGGGTGGCACACAGTGGCGGCTCGTGAGCCAGATATAGAGGGAGGCGCTCATCTATGTATTTATGTATATATATATCCCTCAGTGTATGCCAACTATGTCTTTTAGACTTCGAGTTCGTCGTTTGTCCGGCACTGATAAATTGGTTCTGGCGTTACCTCGAAACAGCTGTATACCAAATTATTATTTTACTTGCACTGATATACGTTTGCAAGTTTCTTTAAAATGAATAAGAGCCTATTGTAACCATGGAAAATTATTTGAATACATTTCTAAATAAATTTGTATCAAATTTGTAAAAATTAAATACTCTCAGTCGTATGCATGTGCAGTATTATTTTCTGATTAGCGCAAATGTTTGTACACCCAAAATGCACACAATTTCTCTCATATACACTCTATGGCTAATAGTTTTGTACCTGATCGTCCTTGTAACCCAAACAGTAACATAATTAGAGAGCGAACACCAGCTAAATCTACGGCCGTTTATATGTAGAAATGGAAAAACTATTTTAAGACAAGTTTAAGAATGAATTTAGAATTTACAGAAAGTTCTTATGCTTTATGCTTATCTCTATTTGTCTTTAAAATGATATGAGCGAGTTCTGCCTGCTAGCAGTCACTATATATAGCAATCGGTTTCTATAGCAATAAGTAGTTAGCTCGTTGCACGGGTGCAACAAAAGTGGATCAAAGTTTAGAGTGAGCAGATCGAGTGGGCCCATTGTAGAGTAGAAAATACAGTGTGAAAATTGCATCAAAATCGGAGCAAGAGTCACTAAGATAGATAAAAATATAAATATGAAAAAGAGGAGGGTCTCCCCTCTTCCACCACGGTTGTTTCATATTACATAATAACAGACGATGTTTGTGTGTCGACGTGTGTGTGTAAGATCTGTAGCGGAAAATGTAAACAGCGTACGGCCTTGAAATGTCGTGCACGGATATTTCAGGAACCAAGGCGATGCATTTTTGTAAAACCGAAATATGAAATTGAGGCTACTTTAAATAAAAGTTACGCCCAGAGGGTTGATATAATAAGGTTGTATATCTAAGTGATTGCCACCAGCAAAATCTAAATCGCTCAATTAGAAGGCGAAATAAGAAATTTGGGGTGAGGGGGGGGGCTAACCGAGCTGAAAGTTACGCCCAGGGAGCTGACACAATAAATATATATATCCAGTTCACATATACAAATGGTGCCGGGACTATAGCCACCAGCGGAATCAAAATGGCTCAATTTTAAGAGCGCCGAGATGTGAAATTAGAGGAGGACTACTTAAAGTAAAAGTTATGCCCAGGGGATTGATACGAAAGATATGTATATTCAAATGGTACAAAGACTGTAGCTACTAGAAGATTCAAAATCGCTCAATTTAGGAACCGAGATGTAAAATCGTGCGGACTAGTTAAACTAAAAATTACGCTCAGGGGGGTTTGAATAAAACAATATGCGTGTCCAGACGATATGCGTATAGATTGTGCAGAGACTATAGCCACCATTAGATTCAAAATCGCTTAATTAGGAAGCGAGATGAAAAATTTTGGACTACCTCAAGTAAAATTTACGCCTAGGGAGTATCGGAGCAATATTGGTCTTCAATCAAATTAGAAGCAAAAGAAGGGGGATTGAGTAGTCGCCGCTGAAGGGGGGGGGGGGGGAGATTTTAAGGAAAACAACGCCAGATCAAAGAATCAAGTATCAGGTTGAAAATTGTTTTTAACATTCTTCAACAAATATTTATAATTTTTTCAATCTTTAATGTTAAATAGCTGAAAAAATAAGACAGCTGAGTAAATCAAGAGACCCACCCCCCTCAGACAACACATTTCTGAAAGTGTCACTAAAAATATTCACGGGCATGCCACAAATACCAATTCTCGTGACTTTTAAACAATTAAGAGGTCAAACGCATTGAAATGTATCACAAACAAAGTATAGAACTACCCTAAATCAGAAATGATCCCCTTTCCGAAGGACAGAACCACCCTACATCAGAAATCCCCCCCCCCCCCCAGCCGGGCGCTTATGCAGCGAAATTAAACTGAGTGCCCCAAACAATGCATTTTTCTACCAAAAACGAAGAACGGAAACCCCCAAAATACCATAAATAACCCCCACTTATTTAATTAAGTAAAAAGCACAAAATATATATCGAAACTATTTTGAATTTCTATTTTCTGTATCTAATACTACTAAACTATTTCTTCATGAACCCAAACTGAAAAAACTAGGTCAATAGGATCAATAAAATAAATCAGAATTACATAAATACAGTAATTTATTTTCAAATATTTATTTAAACATCCAAATTTATTATTTTAAAAAGAAGCGAGAGAGAAAACACACATTTATCAAGAAAAATTCGAGGCCAAATTAGTGAAACTTAGCCAATTCGAGTCAGTAGTTCACAGCATTCGTTCCTTTTTGGCTTCTTTGGCTGAACGATTCGATGTGAGCCGCGGTAACCAGCGCGGCTCTCATCGGATTAGAATATTGCAATGTCTGTTTTTTTAACTGAAATTTCTATTACCATTGTATTAACATACCATTCTTTCTATCAGCCAGAGGCCGATAACGGGGCGCGGCTCTCCTTAAAATCCCTCGTCTTTCCCTACAATGCAGTATTTTTCCCTATAAATTTAATATACGTAGTATGAAAAGAGCATAAGAGATTCTTTGAAAGTCAAAGTTTTAGTGCTGCCATCTAGTGACAATTTTATCACTAATTTCCAATAATTCGACTTTTTAGTTGAAATAAATTTCAGATAATTTCCTTAAAAATTGTAATTAACCTATATAACTAAAGGAATTTAAAGTGCTTGATCAAGGGGGTCCGTGAGGCCCCGCGGCCCCCCGAATAGCCGCCCCTGGTGGCACATGACTTTCGCTACAGACTCAAATTAATTTTCTCTTTATTTCTTTAATAATTGAGTTTAATTGCATAATATAACAGACATAATTATTTTAAATTACACTAAATTTGCACTTTCATATCAATTTTTGTTTTCATTTGATAACTAGATATATTTTCAAAACCGGCATAACAAAAATGCAAAAAAAACAAACTCAAATATCTCGAAAACTGCTAGTCCTAGAGTAATAGGGTTAGTTTTATTCTTTTCATATTTGATTACAGTTTGATTCTTTTCATGCAAGATTTCAGATTTGATTTATGATGTTTGTTTATTAAAATCTTCAAACATTTTATATTTTATTACTCCAATCTTTTTCAAGATATTACTCTTTGAAATTTCTAAAGCTTTATAGTAAAAAAAATATATATAATGTGGGCAGCACATGGCTTCCCCTACAGACTCAAATTCTCTTTCTTTTTTTTTTCAATTAAATTGAGTTTCTTTGCACAAAATAACACACTAAATTTGCATTTTTAATTCAATTTTCGTTTTCATTAAGTAATGGGACGTATTTTTAAAGGCGGCATAGCAAAAATGCGAAAAACTAAAATATCTTGAGAACGGCTAATCTTAGTGTAATGGGGTTGGTCTTATTCTATTCATCGTCAAAAATTACATATAAAACAAGAATTTGATACATTTGAGCATATGTAGTTTTTTATTTTAGATTTTGATGATTTTGGGGGGTCATTTCACAAAAAAGGCCTGATATTTCTTTTTATCCCGAATTGTACCAAACTCTAATCAACATCAGGGAATACACAAGTGACTTATTTACTAAATTTTGTGAAATTTGGACTATTAGTATTTTAGCTAGAGTGGATATAGACATTTTCTAGGGGTTCCACGACGTGATAGTTTTGTGTAAATTGTCTTAAAAATTAAAAAATGAATAAGATTTGAATGCATAATTTGGACAGCAAAAAACTTTTTCTTCACAAATTAAATTTCAAAAGTGTTCCGCTACCAGAAAAGTTTGAAAAATACTGCCCTAGTCAATTCTGCTATTCTCTCTAGAATTCAACTCTGAATCCATATCAATTATGATCTAAGTTCAAATCTATTAACTAATCTTAATAAATAATTTTTTTTTTTTTTTTTTTTTTTTTACCAGAAGAGAAAAAAGGACTGGAAGTGAAAATCTTTAGTTAACCCCTAATCCGTTTTATGCTGAATCCATATCAGTTATTATATCTGTCTATAATCAATTCTGTAAAATAGATGTTTTAAACAAAAATTTGAAATGAAAATGATAAAAGAACTGGAGTTGGAAATCCTTATCCAACATCCGACCCGCTCCGGAATTTGATGTTGATTCCATATCAGTGATTATCTCTTATCTGTAGCCAATTCAGAAAAATAGATGCTTTAGGGAAAATTTGTGGAAAAGAAACCGGAAGTACAAATTCTTAGTGAACCACCCCGCATCTTCTAAAATTTTATGCAGAATCCATATCATCAGTTATCATCAAAGTTCTATCTATAGCTAATTTTGAGATAGACGTTTCATGTAAAATGACAATTTTTGAACCAGAAATGAGAAACTAACTGGAAGTAAAAATCTATAGTGAACCTCCAATCCCTCCAAAATATAACTTCAAATCAGTCATTGTCTGAGCTCTATCTATAGCAGATTTCAAGAAATAGATGCTTCAAGGAACCATTTTTCCTAAAAAATATAGTATGGCAAATTTTTGCCAGCAATAAAAGTTATAACATAGCACAATCTTGATTGTGCGGCAGCAAAGACATCTGATCAAAGATGCCACACGAGCCAGTAACCAAATTATAAGAACAGAGGAGAAGCTAGCTTTTGCTCAGTGACTATAATGTCGGTCTACAATGCATCAGGTCCCTGGTTCGGGGACCGGCGACGCCAAATCGCCACAGGCAGCAAAGACATCTGATCAAAGATGCCACACGAGCCAGTAACCGAATTATAAGAACAGAGGAGGAGCTAGCTTTTGCTCAGTGATTATAATGTCGGTCTACGAAGCATCAGGTCCCTGGTTCGGGACCACGGCGACGCACAATCGCCACAATTGCATGAATTCCAAGGGACTAACATAAACTAATATCTTACCTTCAGATGCGTTTTAAAATTTTTTGTAGCTTTGAAAGTCCCATTTATAACTGCATATTTTGGTTTCCATAATTGGCATTCTGCCTTACTTTTCCATTGTCATCAATAGATATTACTTTAAAACATTTCCCATTTTATACTGCGCACAGTGCACATTATAATCCATTAATTATCTAAATGCATTTGCATAACGAGTAGCAGTGTTTTCCATTTTTTCTCATGCCGTTGCAGTAACTAACTGCATTGTATCTCTTTAATTTACTTAAAATATAATAATGCACAACAGAACTCGGAATTGCCTATGTTGCTGTTTTCGCAAAGAATGCAACTTTAAGCTTTCTTCTTTCCCTTTTCCTTTAAATACATATACAAGAAGAAACCATCTATCAAACAACATCATTATATACATCCAATATGAACGAAAAGCTTATAACAGAAACTATATTTTTCAAAGGCTACTACAGTGCACTTATACTAAACATGACACTAATTAATGTCTTTATTGGCACCAGCTTGAAAAAATATGTTTAGATTAATACCTAAAAACAAAATCAATGACTAGAAAAAATGCAGATAGCCGTTTTTCTTTTGCTAATTGTTAATCTGCATTTTAAACACTATAGTTTGAAATCTGGAGAAATGTGTTTTGAAAATACAAAATACTCTGAAAATGTATTTTCCATACATTACCAAAATACTTTAGTTTATTCCGTTCAAAGTACAAAATACAAATGTATTTTGAAAATGTATTTCAAATACATGTATTTTTGATACTGCCTAACTCTGCTTGTATATACATGATTTTGAACTGGATGTGTGATATCACAAATCTATTTATTGTGTGATACAGTACGCGACCTCTTATCTGGCATTCCAATATCCGGACTCTCCCAAAACCAGAATGTGGCAAAATAATGCCAAATTTTGAGCCAACACTCACTTATTTGCCAAAAATTGCGCCAAATAGCAGTTTTTTGTTTAAAATCCCATCAAATGATTTTTTGCCTTAATTAGCAATATTAATATTATAAAATAATGTGTTGAAATCTGCATTTTTCTCACTTCAACTGTTTGCGATCCTGACATAAACAAAGGTTTGGCTGAATCCACAACTTACCACACCGGAAATGTTGCTAAAAATATTTCCAGAAGAAGAGGAAAACTACAAGTATCATGGAGGTAAAAGTGAACTCTACCTCCATGGTGGATATACTTGTTCCATGTCAGATAAACATACTTTCGGCAAATGACAAAACAGTTTGTTTGTAAAACGATATAAAAAACTTATATTTTTAGAAAAAAAGATATTTTCTTTTTTAGAATGGGTGCACATTCGTTTGATGCCTCGATGACTTCGTAGTGGTAAAGTGATGTCATAACATTTTTCACTGCAAAGTGACTGGGGTTTTTGGAAAAAGCTACTGAATCTAAAGAAATTTGCAGAGATTTTTAATTTTTTTTCTCATGTACTAGTAAGTTTATAATTTTCAATTTATGGATTTCATTTTCACATATTTTTGAAATTCTTAACATAAATACATAAATATTAACTTTTGGCATTTCCAGTTAACCGTTTTGTTAACTGTACACTGTTTAGAAAACTGTTTTACTGTTTTAGAAAAAGTGTTCTGAATTACGGAAAAACCCCTTATCCAGAATGCCTGAAGTCCCAAGCATTCCGGATAATAGATCCTGTACTGTATTACGCTGAAAATCCTCCAACAATGAAAAGCGGGCCAGTAAAGCTGATTTCAGAATGTCAACACCGGGGGGACAAACTCAGATTAGTCTTAAATCTGCATAGTAAACAACTGTTTAATAAAATTTTGCAACAAATTATTCACTGGGAACAGGACCATACATGTGTGGCTGTCTGTAACACAGCAAATTCTTTACAAGCAAGAGAGTAATAAAATACGGATTGATTTATCTGAAATATTGCTACCTGTTGCTAATTAATGTGAATTTAAGAAAACACTGTTTACAACTTTTAATGCATCAATGTGGTGATATAAGGTGAATTTGGATGCTGCAAATATAGCTAATGTTCGATTTGTGCCTTTCTAATCTCAGCATTTGAGTTTTTATTTCAAATTTGTACTTTCTAGTCATAGCAACACTTTCTGTAAATGCTGTCTGTTCATTTAATGCATGTGCAAATCTGTCTCTGCAGAATTGCAGACAACTGTAGAAAACTTGATTCTGAACAGAAGTGAATGCTTGACCTTGTGGTGCATTTCAGCTAGTCAAAGGGCCCCATTAGGGATAAAATTAATTACATATTGATATGTGTAATCCAGGGTGTAGCATCTATAGAGGCTGAAAAGCTGAGCCACCCTGTGTGTTTAAAATCTAATTTAAGAAAATATTTAAGCACATTTTTATTTATTTTAATTTTTAAATAATTTTGCAAATATGTATATATCCTTGACAAAATTGTTATACTTTACTTGCTTAAGGTAACATGTTTCAAAGTATTTTTCCCATTAAAATGTACCTTTATACATTTTAAAGGCTAAAACTATCCAGCCTACACTGTGTATTGTGTGAAACATGGTATTAAAACCTCAACCCTTGAACCCTCTTCCTCGCTGTTGAGAGCTTCAATAAGGCTAGCCTAAAAGCAAGTATGGTATTGCTTCATCTCTTTTAAAAGCCATCATGAAAGGCGATGATTGGATATTGAACATGACGTTTCTTCCCTAATGACAGGGAGGTGGGGAGTCAAAAAGAAAATTTCTCAGGAAAGGCTAATAGATCTGCCATTTAGAGTCAAACGAGGTTCTATTAATTAATATTTACAGAAAGTAACAATATTTTGTAATTCTAAAGCATATGAGGTATTTTTAATGAATAACTTGACATTCAGCTAACTTTAAACAAAAAGAGAAATGCACTATTAATGACTACCATTGAACTTAAGTACAAGGCATGTCCAAAAAGTAAAGATACAATGGCTAGTATTCATTTGAAACATTTTTATATGACAAAACGTCCACTACAAATTATTTACTGGTACATGTGTTGTTTTTCAACATAATTGCCACCATTGTCCAAACACTTGTTAAATCTGGGTACTCTCTTCTGTATCCCAAAATCATAGAATTCTACCCCCCTGCTGCCAGAACCACATTTCAACTTCATTTTTGATCTCATCATCATCATAAAAATGTTATCCTGCAAGATGTTTCTTTGGGTAAAGAAACAAATGTAAGTCACTTGGCTCAAAGTCTGAGCTGGATGGTGGATGGTTGAAAGCTCCCCACTTGAATATTTCGATAAACATTTTGCTGACAATCGCTGTCGAAGTCCAAGCATTGTCATGAAGCAGGCGGACACCACTTTTTAGCATTCCCCTCCGTTTGTTTTGAATGGCCCATCAAAGGCGTTCCAAGGTTTGGCAATATGCAGCAGCATTAATTATGGTGCCGGGAGGCATGAAGTCAATCAAAAATGCCTTTTCTGTCCCAGAAAACAGAAGCTTTTTTTTGTTGATGTTGAAATTGAAGTTTTAAATTTGAAGGCTTTTGCGGAATGCTTATGGCCCTTACGTTGCTTGGATTCAGGCATATGGTGATAAACCCAAGTTTCATCCCCTGCCACAATGTAATCGAGAAACTCATCTCCTGTGTATGCATAGCATGTAAGGAAATCGAGTGTGAAAGCCATCCGTTTTCTTTTGTGTTCATCTATTTACATTTTAGGTACCCAGTATGCATACAATTTTCTGTACCCTAATGTTACAGTCACAGTTTCATGAAGCATTGTCTTAGACAATTACAAAATGATTTCATTTAATTCTCCAAAATTTAATCCTACAAAATGATTTCATTGAATTGCTTCCTCAGTTTTTTGAAGAAGTTAATCAGAGATCACAGATGGCCTACCACTCCTATGTTCGTCATGAACAATGGTCTTGGCCCTAGAAAATTCATAGCACTACTTCGTTGCATTTTGTCAATTGATAATGTTCCCATAAACAGAAACAGTTTCTTTGTGAACATCTGCTGGTCGCTTACCTTTTGCATTGAGAAAATGTATGATGGAGCACACTTCACATTAGGTGGGATTCTGAATCAGCCAGCCATTGTAAACACATGCTACTTGAACCAGACTCAGCATAGCAATGACAAACAACCACGAAGGGAAAGGGAAAGAATCAAGGTCAAAACCAGTGTTGCCAAGGTATGCACTGAAATATTACATTTCCGTGTATAAATAATGTCTCATAGTTTGCGAAGTAGACTTATCTCCTTATCTAGGCATCAATATTGCGAGACATCTGTTTACGTATTCACAGATGCCCATTACTATGGATTGTTCACAGTTTCTACGGGAAACATCATACTACATATTATGGAATTTGCATATTGGCATTATAGGCATTTTATTTTTTATAAAATGTATCATATACATAATAAATTTTGCATTTTATTTTTATATCAGTTTTTAGATTGCACTTCTTCTCAAATTTATTTTTTTAACATATAGAAATTCATAATGTTTAAATTGTCAAACACAATTTCTTAATGATTCTTTTAATTACACATTGATATTTATGTGACCACTTTAAATGAGTAAAAATTGTCAATAATTGGACTTCATTTTTCTTTTGTTGTGCCATTTTAAAAGTTTGCAACTACTTAAAGTAGAATAAATACATGACAATACATTATAAATATATCAAAAAATATATTGAGCATCATTTTTTTTTATAGTTGAATACCACTTTAAATTTTTGTTTTGGTTTACTTCTTTAAGAGTTGATTACAGTTTTCAGTTGCTAATAAGAAAATATTGAATTGCTATGTCAAACAAATTATGTATAGAAAGTGTTGCTATGTAATATTTTTTACTAAATCTTTAGCTGCAGTTAATTATTTTCAGCAATTTATATAAATCATAGTTATATTCAACTAAATTTTATAGGTTCTTCCAGTTGGTAGTAAAGTTGGTATTGACCCATTACTAGTATCCTATGGTAAGAATTTTCGATTCTTTTTTTTTATTATCATTTCAGAGGTTTCAAAGGAAACCAGATGGGCAATATGTAGAGACTGAAAATATACAAGGTAGGATCAAAAAATTCGTAAACTTGCTCACTTGACGAATATGATTTATTGATATAGTGTTACACACAACCACATTCAAAGTGCTCCCCCTCTGCAGCTATGCACTTCTGCCAGTGCAAGCACAGTTGCTGAAAACATTCCTGGAAGCCTTTAGACGAGATGGTTTTCAATGCGGCCACCACAGCTTCCTCTACCTCAGGTGCACAATTGAAATAGCGTTCTTTGAGTTCATTTTTGAGATGGGGAACAGGTAAAAATTTCAAAGGGCAAGATGGGATGAGTAGGGAGGATGTGGAAGGGTTGATGTTCCATGTTTGGCCAGTGCGGACTGTACCATGAAAGACCCGATGATCGGCAAACCCAATCCTTGTTTTTCCAGAGTTCTGGGCATTTCTGACGGATAGCATCACGGTGACGAGCCAGGATCTGGGTGTACCTCACCCTGTTCACTGTTGCCCCTTCCGGTATGAACTTGTAATGCACCAAGCCCGTCTGGTCAAAAAACACCTCCAGCATTACATTCCCCTTTGAATTGTCCAAACGGAACTTTTTTGACTTCGGCGACGATGGTGACTTCCACTGTGAGGACTGCCGTTTTGTTTGTGGGTTATACAAGAAACACCATTGATAATTTTTGAAAGGAATGTCGGTTCTTTGTCAGCAATGTCAATCAGTTCTCCACAGATCTGCATATGCTCATCACACTGATCTTCGGGTAGCATTTTTGGTACAATGTGTTGACACACATGGCGCATGTTCAGTTTGTCCATCAGGATAGCTTGGCAGCTCCTGTACGAAATTCCTGCTTTTTTAGCAATGACGTTGATGGTTTGACGTCTGTTGGCACTCACAATGTCCGCCAACTTTCGAATGTTCTCCTCCGTAATTGATGTTGACGACCACCGTCATTTGTCTACAGACGACTGGGATTGTCTACAGATTGTCTACAGATTCACCACTGTCAGTGAATCGGGAGTGCCACGAAAACACCTTCGCATGACACATCGCTCTCTCACCATGCACTTGTTGCACTATATGCAATGTTTCTGTCTGTGATTTCCCCAAACGCTGGCAGAATTTGATATTCGCAAGTTGTTCTTCAAATGCCATTTCTGTTTTCGATGAACTCAAATGACTATAGTTCACTGGCACACATTGTCTGGAAAAACCCTGCACTGCATACCTGCTTCTTCCTTTTCACATTTCGCGTCACATGTGCCTCTACGCCACAGTAATGTAGTTCCCCTCTCCTCCAATCAGAGTTGGAAATATCAGCACAGTCTCCAAACTTTTTGATTCTACCTTGTATTTTGTTTAGTCTGCTTTAGAAAAACACTTTGATTGTATTCAAATTGATGTTTCCTATATCTATATGGATTTTATTAATCTTGACTGCCTGACTTTCTCATATGAGTTTATAACATCTGACTTATAAATTGTATATTATTAAGAATTACATGAATATGATTGAGAATTACAGGCTAGGATTGAATAGTTATCCTACTAACCCAAGTTGCTAAAATAGAAAGATGGTTAACCAAAGTATAATACAATAAAACCTATCAAGCAAGTTTACAATAAAACCTATCAAGCTAATCTGATTGTTTGTATAGGAAAAACAATTCTAAAATCATCATATCATCATTTTTGACATTGTTTTTGTGACCACTATGGGTTTCACATTTTAGGAAACAAACACATTTGGGTTTGACAGTTTAGTTGCACGGATCTAAAAATAACTCAAGAAGACTGGCAATTTAAGAGGTGGCTGGGTGCGATTTCATCGAAAAGCAAATTGCTAGTTAAAAAAAGGAAATGATAGTAACAGAAAAATGCATCAGCTAGTAGCCTTTTCTGGTTCATTTACATTCTACCCCCCCCCCCCCCAATCGATTTTTATTATTCATTTTCCCCCAGGTTCCCATTAGAGAGTGAGCATTTTACGTACTAGAAATTGCTGTGCAATGTTTTCTTGCCATATTAATAAAGATATTTTCCTCAATCCTAACTATCCATGCATTTCCTCTTTGAGTCCAGTGATATTTACGGACCACAAAAAAAAAAATTACGACTTGCCTTAGATTCCTGTCACCTCTTGCTCCGTTTTCTTTCATCCCTCATTCTTGAATCACCAGATTCAGAGGAGTTAACTGACCTTGATCCCATTTATCTCCCAGGAGGAATGTGGTGGAATAATCGCATTGTTGGCGCAGATCTTTTTACTTGAGTGCCTATCTGCAAGGACATTGTAAGCTGTAAAGCAGAATGAAATTACACTTGTAAGCAGTAAATCCCATCTGCATTTTAAATTTCTCTGACGGAGATAAGATTGGAGCTATGAATTTGGAGTTGGCCTAGGAAAAAGACCATCAGCCCTTTCAACTTCTTTCCATCTTACGCATTAAAGGAATAAATTGATTCAACGGACCTGGCTGTATCCAAGGCGAGCCTGTCAACTAATAATGAAATGTTCCAGTTATTTTAATGACATTCAATAATTTTAACATGCTAGTTCATTAACAATTTTATCACAATTGCATTACTGCTTGTCTCTTGATTTTTACGGGAGATCACAATTTGTCCCGTTCTCTCAATAAAAAGTGCTAATAATTCGATTTTTTATGAATTTCAACAGAATTTCCTTATTTGTGGAATTTTATAAAGGTATCCCTACAATATATAAATGATGTAATGCTTAAATCGCACAAAAGCTAATTTTCGTATCCACCGGATACGAAAATTATCTTTTGTGCGAAAATTTCGTCAAGATTCACAAAAAAGATAATTTTCGTATCCACCGGAGGCAAATTAATTTTGCTAAAATCTTGTTACTAAACATCAGAAATAGCATTTTTTAATTGATCCCCGAAATTTATCTAGGTTATCATGCACCAAACTGCTGAGATAAAATATCGCAATTACAGTGTCTGCTGAAAGCATATCCATTCCGCTAAAATCTTATTACCTGTTGCTGAACATTAAAAATAGTATTTTTAAATTGAACTGCTATAAATTTATTTGAGCTATGCTTTAACAAAATGACAAGGAGGAAAACATAATCACAATTTACGGGAGCCCAAATGCGTGCTACTAAAATCTTGTTATCAAACATCAAAAATGGCACTTTAATTGAGCTATATTTCGCCAAAATGTCCCCCCCCCCCCTCTAAAAAAATAGAATCGATTAGTGTCAGTAAAATGTGATTTAAGACAAACTTCTGTAAATACTAAACCCTTGCTAAAACAGACTTTCTACATCTGTAGGATTTAAGTTTATTTCACTATAGTTTTGTAATTTATACTACTAGTTATATTTTTGTATATTAGCTAACTAAACTTGTTAATTGTAAATGTTTATAAATTGTGTTGTTAAAAAGTGTTTCATTGGAATAAAATTCTTTGAATTCTCACTCTAGTTTTAAAATCTCGCTCAAATGTTTGGCTAGTATGAGAAAGATTCACTGAATTTTTAAAGTTCCCCAAAGTGTTACTCATTGTTCACTTTTTAGCAGGCATATTGACTGTTTCCATATTGCCAAATTATTTACTTGCTCTTGCTAGTCAAAAAATATTTTTTGTATTAGCATTTTTGATCACTAGTAAATTTTGCTACTGATTTTAAAAAATGAAATCATACCCTGAGAGGTGGTATGTAGAATAATATTGTTATTCTAAGTCCTGATTACATAGTAAAGATTAAAGAAAAAGGTCCTACCAGGGTTTTCAGTTATTCCAAGTTTAGAACTGTGCAGGGTCTCTTACGAGATTTAGCCTTTTGATGATCATAATTTTATGTAAGTTACAAATAAGTTCACTGGGAACAGTTAGGACATTAACAAAACATTTAACGCATCTTCTTTTAATTAGATTTTATAGTTTTAATTTTAAAATCTTTCCTTATAACCAAGCTCCTTACCTCAGGGCTTTCCTAAGAATCCTATTTTGCTTTATTTTTAGGGAATTTATTTAAGTTTTACTGGGGGGTATATCCCCCATACCAGTTATGCATATGGCATTATGGAGCGAATGACCCATATATAAAGTAATACTTTAATTTGATAGCTTAAATTTCCATATGATAGATTAGAGCATACCAGTTGCCATGTGGTTTTTTTTAAATTTCCAGATGAGGTGGTGGTCTAAAGTTGGTTGATTTTTCCACATAAAGAGCATGATTATTTATATAAAGGGACGGCAGAGGTTTCTTATCATAAAGGAAATAAATCCAGTGACGTTTATTAGGGCTTAGCTTAATGCGCCATTTGTAGAGCTAGGGGAGAAGTATGTCTAATGAGGAAGGTTTTATTACTCACATTGTTAAATTGATTTGAAAAAAAAAAATACAGATGATACTTCTCATGTGGAATATATTATAAAAATGTATTTCATCAGTTAAAAAATGGAAAAAGAATGATATTTGGTTATTCAGCACTGTTTGGCGATTTAGCAAAATTTACAAACACTGTTTCATGAACCTTCTAATAATAAATGTAGATTCTTAGAATGAAAATATAATAAATATACTGATAAAAATCTAAAGATTTATGTTTTAATTATATTTTTAAATATATTTTAAATAAATTTTATTATAAAGTTAAAGGAAATTCAGATATGTGGTCAAAATGAAGGGGATTCTAAAAATATTATAAAAAATATGCCTCTGCAGTTATATGCATCCAATACAACAGTGCACTTTTCATGTGACTATCAATGTACTTATTAAAGAATGAATGTATAACAGATGAGTTAAAATAAATATAATGGTGTCCACAGAATTATCTTTACATGCATAAAAATAAATGGTGCAAGTTTTGTGCACAAGTATGTTTCCCTATAAACCTTTACAATTCAGGATTTGATTTCAGTGTTTATCAACTCAACCCAGTATTTTATGGCTCTGAAGTATCATTTGGAATGAATCTTTGAGGTGGTGCCATTTAGAGGTTAGGCGGACATTGATGAAAGTGGCAAAGGATTTCATAATTAAGTTTATACCGTATGCACGTATGCACTCGTATTCAAGTGTTCAGTTTATATTTATGTGTTATAATACTATGTATCACCCCAAAGAAACTTATTCAATTACATTGAACAGTTCTTTACAAATACGAAAACACTGATTTTTCAAGATAATTTTGGACACTAGTGTTGTTATTTGCATCTTGCAAAATAGAGTTAAAATTAGGAATATTACGAAACCAAAAAAGATCTGATACCAAATAACCGATATTATCAAATTACCGAAGAAACGATATAATCCAATACTGATATTAGATTGCTATTATAACGTATAGCAAATTCATAATTGCTGTAAAATTATGTGTATAACTTATTTCAGCCATAATTAACTAGACACCTTCATAAATATTAAAAAACGAAACATAACAGAGTGAAAAAATATTTCTGTAGGGGATAGGAAAAAATTGAATATTAAATAAGAAAAACTATATTAAACAAGAAAGATCAATCATGCATAAGCATTGATTATGAAACACTTTCCAACTGAAATGCAATTTCATTTAAAAATCTCTAAAATGTGATACATTCAGTGGTGATATCTTTTACATTATCACAGTACTACAGTAATTTATTATACTTAAATATTTAAAACTGTATCGAAATAAAAATCATCTGATTCTCTATGCAAAATCAATGATTATTTCATTCATATAACTTGCATTCCAGACTCCAGAGTTAAATAATTTTGTGTGAAAAAAATTCTGCAATTCTTATGTAACTCACCTTACAATCGCTTGAGATATTTGCATTCTGCATAAGTTAAAATTAGGCTTCGTTGAAGAAATAATAAAAGTTTAGGGATCATTTAAAATCACAACTATTGTAATTGCATAGGCATGGAATTTAGATACACAGATAATACAGATACACAGATAATATATGTGTATGCGTATGTATGTATTCAAAGTATTGGAATCGTGCCGAAGATCGGAACTCGAATTTTCGAAGGATCTACACATTTTGGGACGTCCAGAAGACGTAAAACTATTTTTAGGAAGACGTCTGTGTATGTAAGGGTGTATCTGTGTGTGTTTCTGTGTGTGTTTCTGTGTGTCTGTGAGGATATTGCATCCACTCTAACTGAAAAACTAATGGACCGAATTTAATTAAATTTGGTAGGTAAGTTTTTTGTGAGAAACACTGATGTTCATTTGATTATAGTGCGATTCGTAATAAAAGAATTTGCCTTCTTTGTGAAATGGCCGGCAGAAATTGCCTTTATCCACTCTAACTAAAAACTAATGGACCAAATTTAACACAATTTTCTGTATAATATTTCAATAACCTACAAATGATTTATATACCAAATTTAACAAAATTTGTTATATAAATCACTTGTAGGTTATTTTAGTACGATTCAGGAAAAAGGAACGGGCTTTTTTTGTGAAATGGCCCGCAAAAATCGTTAAATATAGAAATAAAAGACTACGTGTGCTCAATTATATCAATTAAATTCCTATTTTATACGTGATTTTTGACAACAAAAAGAATAAGACTAACCCCATTACTCTAGGACTAGCCGTTCTTGAGATATTCTAATTTTTTCGCATTTTTGCTACGCTACCTTTGACAATAAGTTCAGCTATCAAATGAGAAACAAATTTAAGTTTAACATGCAAATTCAATGTCATTTAAAATACTTATGGATGTTATTTTGTGCAGATAAACTCAAATTATTATTGAAGAAATAAAGAGAACGTGAATATGAGTCTGCAGAGAAAGACATGTGCTGTCCACATCAGAATTTTTAACAATATTACAACAATGATTTATAGAAGTGAACGGGGATTATTTGCAGGCCATTTCGAAAAAAATGTAGGATCTATATTTAAAGATCCACCAAATTGTTATAGAATAAAATGTTCTATAAATTTAATCTGTGTACCAAATTTTAATTCTTAGGACATAGGAAAGTGCATTAAAAACGCCATCAAATAAGTATATCATGAAAAGTTATATAAAATTTAAAAAAAAAATTTAAAAATTGTTATCTACCAAATTTATTTTAAAATGTGCTTAAAAAATGTTTGAAAAATTAGGTCCAATAGGGTTCAGTGTATTTCATTTTTTCAATCCGGGTTCAATAAAAAACTAATTGGATGATATGATTTATTTATATTCCCATAGATCCCACAGACCGTCTGAAAAGCATACTAAAATTTCATTTTGATAAAGTCATTTTTACGGCAGTTATCGTGCTAACGGACAGACAGACAGAATGAACAAAGTCATAAACACTTTTCAACTATGTTGTAAAGCGTTAAAAAAGTAGCTAACACTGCCGATGCCGCTGTTTGACTAATTTCAAGTTCCTTGCGTTTCTGTGTTACGTACCACAAAATCTATAGCATGCAAAAATATGAAATATGGTACATTTGTAGAGAAGTATTAGGGAAACACACTGATATAAACCATTTTCTGTTTTAAAATTTAGTTTAGGAAATGTTTAATGTCAAAATCAAAGAAAGATTATTTGAATTGTGAGTTAGTGTCCTGGACAGACTAGCAATAGTAAGACCTCGAATTTTTGTTGACATGTACTTGCATAGTTGAATTTTTGCAGGATTGAACATTTTTTTAAATTTTGATTTAGTTAATGAGTTATTTAATTTTGTAGGCACTTCTGAAGTGAAAATTTGAGAATTTTGCAACTATTGTTGTCATGAACATTATGATTTAGTTGTTATATTGCGCACAATAATGTTTTATTGTTGTACATTTCTCTATACTGAAAATGTAACACAATATTTTGCCACTGTATTCAGAGCCCAACTTAGCCAAACTGGGATCCTGTGCAGACATTCTTCTAAGGGCCCCCCTTCACCTACTGTTATATGGCTGAATTTGTGATAATTGTCAATTTTCAGCTTCCAAAAAAAAAATTTTAAACTTCATAGTTGCTGGAAACTTTTGCTTGGAATAAGTTCTTGGTAATGTTTTTTAAGATTTCTGATAGATGACTGAGCTGTTTAGCATGATTTAATGGAATTTTAATGCATAGTTTAAATGTAAACTTTATAAAAACATCATTTCGGTGACACATGTTTTTTTGTGTCTAAAATGTGCAAAATATCAAAACATTACATGTTTTTGAATACCAACTCAAGTAAACAATGCAGATATATAATTTCTAATGCATAATATGTAAATATATAATTATTTTTCAAAAATATAATTTTTTTTAACGAAATTCCTCTTTAAGTATAACAAATATAGAGATAACTTTATCATAGCTTTACTGTAAACGAATTTTACTGGCCTCATTCTTGCAAATATATAACATCATTTAAGGTTGATCTTTTCAGAGCTTCTTAGAATTCTAATAATTTAATATATTTTATGAAGGAAAATATTCATGTCACCTGAATAGCATGGTGTCGCTGAAATGACTATTTAAATGAAAGGGCTAATTAAACAGTATTATAATAATGTAATATGCATCAAATCATTGAAAAAAAAACTTTTATTTTATTATACTGCACAATAACTAAAATATTTTACAAGAAATGGTAAAAATTCTGTAACACATAACATTACAGCCTAAACACTAGAACATACAAAAATGAAACATTGCCACTATCACCCCTGCAGAGTTTCACTCAGGTAGAACTGTCCATAGGAGGGGGGGGGGGCAGAGCTCCAATATATTTTTTTGTGGGAGAAGACATGAAAAAATCAGATAAAAGTGAGAATCAAATATGAAGGAAGGGGGCTCATTAAAAATGTTTGTAGGGGCAGCTTAATTTGTATAGGCAACTTAGCCCCAGACTATTTTAGAAGAGCGCAGCACCCTGCTTGGCCTTTTGTTAAGAGACCAAAGTTTTCCATTGCCTGTTATCGCCCAACAATAAATAAATAAATATAAGAAGATTAAGCCCTGATCTAGAGTCAAAGAAAACATCCCCCCCCCCCACTTTCCTCCATCAAAGAAACAAAATAGAAATAACAGAAAGGAAGATTGATATGCCAATACATTCCCCTTTTTACATGATTAAAACTCGAATTTTGTTAAATTATTCCATGATTAGTATGAATTTGGGGTAAAAAGTTCTGAAAACTAGAACTCTATAAACATTCTTCCCTAAAACCAGTATTTAAAAATATAACTTTCTAAACTAGGGTTCTTTTGTACCATTTGCAGAAGCTCCTGTTTGTATATGTTGAGTCAGTCAAAGTCAAAACATAAGAAAATAGGATGGGAAATAATAAGTTGTGTTTAGATGAGTCTGTTGCAGTAACTTTAGACTTTCACCGGCTTTAATGAAATATGAGAAAACATTTCTCCTGATATTATTTACTAACTGCTTTCGGGGACCAGCACAGTTGTTTCTTGAAAAAGTTCATAATTTGCAATAGCTTTCTTGCAGTAACTTTTGACCGAGTACTTATATTATGCATGTATATCGGCAATAATTCATACAGTAGTAACAACTACTGTATGAATGTACTGTTGGAATTGTACATTCATACTGTATGAATGTACTGTTGGGTACATGGTTAACAAACCTTGTACCCAACCGCTACGCGGACGCATGCAATCCACGTAAGTTATCTTGCTGGAAAAATGTAAATAATGGATCGTGAGTCACTTGTTTCCTGGATATTGTTCAAAATCATCTCAACTTACTTCATCCACGGAAACATCTTATGGCGTTCTTCCAGTAAGTATCTTCAGATTGGATGTTCAACAACAACAACTGGCTCATTTGCATATTCTTCGAGTTGGACCTTGGAACTCGTTCCGGTAGGGGGCCATCTCAGTGTATATAGGAAGCCCACACTGGAAACTTAGAGATATACTCAACAAGCTACAAGAGAAGTTATAGTGTGGCTGTAGCAGCCTTGGTGTCTGACAGACTGAGACACAAAGCAGTTCTAGATCAGACTGATGCATAGTTAGATACATAATGTTACTGTTTTGGATATATTCACTTAGATAGTTGTTCTTAAACTGACTCATATTTTGACGCCAGTGCTGGTTGAATAAAATGTGTACGAAGAAATGTGTACTAATGATGTACGAAATGTGTACTAATGATGTACGAAGCAGTACGTGTTAGTACTTTGTGCTGATCAGTGACTAGATCACATTATGACAATTAACTACAAAGATGGCCTTAGTCAAGAAGGCTAATTCCGAAGTGAGAGTGATACACTTGCATCATCTGACTGAAACCGGTGATTTAACCTTTTAATCTTTGTGTTATTCTATGGTGTACATAAATATGTTTATACATAGTCAAGTCAAATAGCTAAACCTAAATTTTCCTGAAATGTGACCTTAAGAAGGTGGAAATAGAACAGCATGATAGCCAAGTCATGTTTCTAAGTTATCCAACGTGGACTTCCGATACAGCTTAAACTCAAATCTTGTGTATAGGTTCTTGCTGCTTTGTTCTAATGCAGCTGTCATGTACTACTGGCAAGATACCATTGTGGATAAATAAACATGGATTTTGTTGAACTTTGACTTTCTCTTCATTTGCAACACTGTGCTGACTCTACTTGAAATATACTTTTTTCTGAATAGAAAGATATAAATCTTTTTCTCCCAACAATATATGAACCACAATGATGACCCTGCTTCATGAAAAATGAAACATACTTGTGCAATGTAAATCCTATATTAATAATTCATGATGTAAATTCTGTATTAAAAATATGTTTTAATTATAATATTTCATTCTGTATTAACAGATTTCCATAAATTTTTCAGAAATTCTGATTTACGTTGTTAATGTTTTATTAAGAGGATATTTTAATTAAAATATTTTATTCTGTACAGTAGACCCCCCCCCCCCCCCCTATAACATGGGTTCATATAAGATGGATTCGTATAACACGGCTGAAAAATTGTAATCGTGTTCCTATAACACGCTAAAAGAGACTCGTATAACACAGTAAAAGAATGAGACAGATGTTGCAATTTTATTATGTTTTAGCTCCAATAATTAATATAACTTTTGGCTGGTAACACTAAACGTCATAGTGCTTCTCAAATTTCGGCGAAACACCATTTTTAGAGGAGATTGTCTCAGTTTGTTTCTAATTGTGATGCACATTAAACGTGTCTGAAAAAACTTTTATATCGTATGATTTATTTTATTCAACTTAAATTTGAGGAAAAAAAAGTTTTAGGAAAATAAATCTTTGCGAAATTAAACCCGATTTCATCTAGAGGAAGTACATATCTGTTATCTCTGATACATACATACTATCAATTAAGCTGTGTTTAAAGTCAAGTGCGTTAAATAAATTTAAAAAGATATTATAGTAGTGAAGAAAACTCATTACGAATTTTCTGTGAGCCAGAGCAACACTTTACTTTAGAAATCTTAAATGAAGGATTAGAATTGGCAAAAAATCTAGAAGAACATTTTACAAATAATGATCCATCAACAAAGCGCTCTGAGGAATTTAAGAAAAAATTGAAAGATTGTTTAGCTCCATATTTTGAAGTAAAAGAAGATTTAGAAAGTAACAATAATAAATTTCTGGAAGCACAAGAAGATACTCTTTTAAACAACGAAAATAACAGAGAAGAAACAAGTGAATCTTCAAGCTATGAAATAGCACAACCAACATTTAAAAGAGGATGTCTTTGGAACCTAATTATAGATAGCTCCGACAGTGAATAAATGTAAAAAAAAAAAGTGTAACTGCTTCTTTTATTTAACGCAAAATGAATAACAAAACATTTTTAATTTCAATATTTGTTTTGAAGAGAAATAAAAAATATTTTAACTCTTACATATTAAATATTTATTTTACATCTTTGTTAAGTATCTGTATAAGTGTATGTTTATGCATAAGTAAACTGTATGTGAACCGCTCATTTGCCAAAACGATTAAATCCATAAAAGAAAAGGTAGAAAATATGTATTGATAAATTTTTATACATTTCTTGTGAAAAAAAACATTTATTATACAACGGCCATAAAAATTGTTGTCATGTAGTGTCTTAAGTCTGATTATTAAAGAAAGTTATTTTAAATATAACAAGTAGGCAAATCGCTTTGGGCTGTGAACGGCTCATGTATTTGTATAATCTAAGTGACGCGTACAACATGGATTCATGTAACATGGAACGTATCTACCGTGTTATATTCTACTGCATTAAAAAAATTTCTTAATTTCACAGAAATCCCGATTCATGATGATCCTGTTAGCGAAAACTACAGAAAAGTCCTTAAAAGAAAAAAAAATTCCTACCACCATTTCAAAGCCGAATTGGCCACACGTTGTTCCACATAATGTAAATCATTCCGTTCATGTGACACAGTTGATGTTTCTGTATATTTTTATTCCGCACAGAAATCGAAACTAACATTTGACAATAAAATTTACCCTTAGCAAAACATACTTTTATATGCTAACAGAAGAAATATTACTTTCAAATTTTCATCCATATTAACAATAATTAATGCATGATGCAGTTAATGGCTAATAAATATACGCATCAAAAATGAATGATAAAATTGTGTTTTTCACTTTCCTTAACTATTGTAAAATGGTAAAACTTTAAACTAATATAAAACAAAAATCTAAGTGATATTTTTCTAGAATTTAATGCCTTTGCTGTCGCCTTCTAGCGGAAGAAAAGGAGGATTTTTCGAACATAGTCGCACTATCGCTGATTCTCAGGGACAAGCATGTATAAGCAATTTCGAAAAAAGTTATCGTTAAAATTTTTAAGAAAATGATATTTTTTACATGTTAAAATCTTAATTTCTTAAACTTCAATCATTTATTTCCATTATTTACGTTTTTTACGAATGAAATTAAGATATCAAAATTCAACTTATCACTGGGGAACAGTGACACAAATGTCGAATTTGCTGTTTTATGACATCAAAACTATATTAATATTATTGAAAAATATATAGAACAGACTGTATTCTAAACAAATATGGCAAAAAATGTAGGTTTTATTTGTAAGTTTTCTTTTAAAGCTCAAGGAACCCAAAATTGAGGACTATCAGAAATTCAGCCATATATGAAATGAACAAAAATATTTTTCATAAACATAATTGTATCCTAGAGAAAGGTATACAAAAAATAGTTTTTATATAATTTAATTAAATTTAAATTATTGGCAACTTCCTTATCATAGCCAAGATGCCAACATGATAAATTAGTTCACATAATCCGTATATATCTACAAAGTGAATCTTTTCACTGGAAAAACCTATTTCAATGCCATACATATTTTTTGAGGAAGCAGACGTTAATTTTTTGATGTTGCAATTGTTTAATTTGGGGCCCCTTGATGTGGGGACCCGGAGCACATGCCCCTTATACACATGTGTTATTCAGACCCTAACTGTATTACAAACAAATGGCAAATTGTACAGTTATGAAATTTTGCCGTTTGTTATTAATACAGTAAGAAATCACTCTTAATAGCAGGCAGCATGAATGAATTCACAATGCAGGTGGCATTAAAGAGTTTGTGATACGGGCGGCATGAAAGAGTTCACGATACGGATTCAGCAAGCGCCATAGTAGGAGATGAAGCCTCCAAATTCACGGAGTGAGTTTTGGGATTGGTGAGTGTAGCGACCTGGGGCCTGAGCTTGGTGAAATTGTTCACAAAGCAAGTTAAGGAAGTTGGTGAGTGACAGCTAATAAGGGGACTAAGCCCTCATGGGTGCATCACGTCTGTGGCAAGTTCAGATTAATGAGCTGCAGCAAATGGGGGGGGGGGGGGGGGGTAGAGTCCTGGGGTTTGCCAAGCATAGGACATATTGGCATAGGTATGTTGAATTTGTGCCAAATGTAGTACTATGATACAAATTGTGCCAAATGTCATAATTTCCATATATTTTGCACCAGCCAGCACCAATCTCAAAATTCAATAGAAAAAATAAAGTTTGGCATATATTAAAAATTCACCGTGAATTTTTCAAAATTCCCACAATTGCTATGCATACTGCAGCACTTTGGGAACATTTTCTAATGCCAATTTGTACAATTATTTCCATAAAATGTGCAAATTCACAGAGAAGAACTTACTTGTATTATTCAATTCATTTTCCAGTGCAATGCTGAGAGTCCAAAAGTATCAGTTTGCATCCACTTTCATCTTCTAATGATTCCATAGAGTAATAAACTATTTTATTCTTTTAGAGTGTAAGTAAAAATAAACAATTATTTTACTAAACAATTTTTTTTTTCCTGAAATTATGCGATTGATTTAACTTCTATTCTTGGGTGTTGCTGAGAATACGCTATCTTTTTCCGTCTATGTCTATCCTCTTATTATTTCATATTAGCTTGCCTAAACTAGTTTATTTTCATATTTTGGTTAATTTTTTAATTATTTTTGTATAAAAGGTACAATTGCGTAATTCAATTTTTATTCTCAAACGTTGCCGTGAGTGCACAATTATCTTTTTCTATCCATTCCCAACCTCTTATTATTGCACATTAGCTTGACTAAACTAGCTTATTTTGAAATTTTGAGGAATTCTCTAAGTTAATTTTTTAATTATTTTTGCATAAATAGTACAATTGAACAATTCAGTTTTTATTTCTAGGGCATTAAGAAATATTTCATATAATTTACCAAATAATATAAAAGTTAACTCTTTAGAAATAATTACCTTTCTGTTCTGTGAATTTAAAGGCATTTTCCTCTGTTTTACAAAATTTTAGAAGTCAAAAGATTTGAAGTATCAAAAGATTTGAAAGATTTTAGTTCTTTTGAGTTTTTTAGCATACTTGTTATCAATCACAATATTATGCTGGTGGATTAAATATTATCTTACATCTAAGTTGGATATTTAGATATATATCGTCTTCATTGGTATACTCATGACCAATATAGGCTAGGGTGGAACTTATTTTTTAACTATGAATATATGGTCTTCTCACTATCTAATTTTGTTCCTTTTTACAAAAAAAAAAAAAATCAGGCAAAATATTAGCACAATTGAACAATATTTAGAGGTAGCTCAATGATGGAAAAGTTTTTAATGTACATGATGAATGTACGCAATGTCATGGAAAATTAAATTAAATACCACCCCTTTAAATATATTTAAAATTCCTTCAGCTTTATATTTTGATATTATTAGCAGATTCAGATTCTGAAGTTGCACATTTGTCCTCTACTGATGAGTCTGATAACAGTTCAGCAGAAAGAGATGATGAAAAGTTGGAAACTGGGGACAATACATTTCATGTTGGAGAATTAAAAAAACAAAAATGAGGACGAAAAACCATAGTTACTCCAGAACTTGTTGCAGCACTAGATTGTACAAAGAGTCAGACTGAAAGGCTGTTTTTATTATATCAGAAGCTGCCAAAAGCTTAGGACAGAACATTAATGAATTTGCTCTAAACAAAGACTCAATTTATCGACAAAGAATGGCAGAGAGAGAAAAAAATATGAAAAAATAAAGACCAAGTTTCAAGGCAGCATTCCTTTTGTCAGTCATTGGGATGGAAAATTGATGCATGACCTGACTGGAAAAGAGAAAGTTGATCGCATGCTAGTATTAGTTTCTGGGAAAGGAGTTTCTCAACTACTGGCAGTTGTCAAGATTCCATCTGCAACAGGAGAGGTCCAGGCTGCAGCTGTCTTTGAAGTCATTGAAGACTGGGGTATGGTAGATAGTATTTGCGCAATGTGCTTGGACATTACCAGCTCAAACGCTGGTCATAATTCTGGTGCCTGCGTCCTTCTAGAGCAAAAGCTTAAGAAAGAGCTCTTATCACTTGCTTGCAGGCATCACATTATCTTATCACTTGCTTGCAGGCATCACATTATCGAGCTCATAATTAGTACGTTGTTTGAAGTATGTATGGGAGTCAAATCTTCTCCTGAAGTTGCACTATTTGAACGCTTTCACGAATATTGGGGATTCATTGATACAAATAAGTATGAACCAGGAATTTCATTTGATATTGTCGCAAATCTAGTAGAAGATATAAAGCAAGAAACTATTGACTATACAAAGAAGTACCTGGAACAAAGAGAACCAAAACTAAGAGAGGATTATAAAGAATTCTTAGAACTCATAATTATCTTTCTTAGTGCTGTCCCAGCAATGAGAGTCCGATTTATGTCACCAGGTGCAATACACCATGCCCTTGGATGTCCAAAGTCATATATTGTCTCACCTCAATCTTCATGTGCTCCTCAATCTTCATTGCACCTCAATCTTCATTGCACCTCAATCTTCATGTGCTCCTTACAATGACCTGTTGTTGCTGAAGTCGCTACTTGAATACTCATCAATACATTCAGCCATTTCTAAGTCAACATCATGCAAATTTGCTAATCACTTCTGGTATTTGTCTCAAGGACTTGTTGGTTTAGCTTTGTTTGATAGTCGTGTCAGTATATCAACCAAAAGACGGATGGTAACTTCTATGCAGAATGAAGCTCATGCTGAAAAACAAGACCAAAATTACTCTAAGCAAATCAGTGTTGCTTGTCAGAAACACCGTAGAAATTTATCAAACTTCACACGTTTCAATATGTACGAAAATAATTACAACTGCTTTTCAGGAACCATTTATTTATTTCAAAGCTTAACATTTGCACAGCTCGTACAGCCAATGTCAACTCGTAAACAACGTACCACTCATTCATCTGACAACGTCTACAAAAACCCAAGAGTGTTGCCATAGCATCATTACAAAAAATGGTGTTGCCATTACAAGAACTAAAATAAACAAATTCACAAGAAATGCAATTTTAAATATAAAATTTGAATAACGAAATCAGTGTGTGTTACTTAACATTCTCCAACCTTTTGAATTTAAACATTATAATCAAAACTTACAATAAATTAAAGATAAATTAGCATTTAAATGAAAATTAAACTTTTCTACATTTATCTAAACCTAGATGGGAGTCTAATTGTTCTGCCACTTCTAGTAACAACCATCTTTTGTTGAACAGAGGGTGAAGTGTCCTCAACCCTTTTATCACTAGCTATCGGATCAGTTTCTGGTTCTCGGAATGGACATCCAATTTCAAGAAGGAAAATTCTCTGAACTAGTCGAATTAGTTCCCCCGTTGCTGTCTTTAATGTCACAACTCTGTTGCTGCCATCTTTTCCGGGATAAACTTCAGTTATTTTTGCCATTGGCCAGAAAGTTCTTTTCTTATTCTCGCATTCAATGAGAACTATATCTCCAATTTTGACATTCAGCATTTTCATTTTTCCCCTATGTTGCACTAATTGGCCAAGATACTCTAAATCTTTTTCTCAGCTGATCCTTTAATGTCTGCTGATATCTCAGTCTTTTTGTGGGATCCACTTTGTCCAAAAGGTCCAAGTCTGGCACTCCCACCATCTGCATGTCCTGCAAGAACATAGCCAGAGTCAAAGGAGTTAGGTTTTCAGGATCTTCAGAAATGTAAGTCAGTGGTCTGGCATTCATTATTGTTTTGCAATCACAGAGAATGCTCATCATTTCTTCATAGTCTAAAGAAGCTGTTCCCAAGACCCGTCTCAACAGTCTCTTAACCATCTGCACAAGACGTTCCCAAAACCCTCCCCACTAAACAGCAGAGGGTGGATTGAACTTCCAAGTAATTCTTTTGACAGCTGTTTCTATTTCAGTGGTTTTCCAATCAATTCTTTGTAGAAGATTATCAGCTCCGACAAAATGACTTCCATTATCACTATAGATGGTATTAGGTCTTCCACGACGTGCTATGAACCGTCTGAAACTGAGCAGAAAAGTTTTAGTAGATAATGATGTTATGAGTTCCAAATGAATAGCCCTATAAACAGCACACATGCATACCTGCCAACTTTTATGCATTATGCGTAAAATTTACGCATTTTAACTGCTCTTTACGCTTTTACGCATATATTGCTATGTTTTACGCATTTCCGCATTTATTTGAATTTTTTAATATTACTAAGAAATCAATCTCCGGCGAAATTCTCTGACTTTTTTTGTTTGAAATTTATCAATTAACCAGACATGGTATAATTCCTCGGAAACACAGATTTTCCGCTTTTTTAGCACTGATTTCTACCATTCCCGGGATCATAGCAAATCCATAATAAGATGCAGGGTAATGCCAATCAAATTAACGGAGATTTACGGCCGCGTGTAATGTAAATTAAGACTTTGATCGTTTATTTTATGAAAATAATAAATATACTTCTTCAAAGGTTGTCTAATTCAGCATAAATCGCTAAAATGTTATTTTGTTCATTAATTTCGCATAAACTCTTCTAAATATTGCATTTTTGATTGACTAAACTAGCTTATTTTCATATTCTAATTAATTATTATGGTTAATTTCTTAATTATTTTCGCATAAACAGTGCGATTACACAACTCAGTTACTTTGTGTGAATTGCCGAGAGTACGTTAGTATCTTTTCCCATCCATCTCCATCATTTAAATGTTACATATTAAATCGACTAAACTAGCTTATTTTCATATTCTGATTAATTAATTACTAAGGTTAATTTCTTAATTATTTTCTCATAAACGGTGCGATTGCACAATACAGTTACTTCGCGTGAATTGCCTAGAGTACGTTAGTATCTTTTTCCATCCATATCCATCATTTAAATGTTGCATATTAGATTGACTAAACTAGCTTATTTTCATATTATGGCTAATTATTAAGGTTAATTTTTTAATTATATTTGCATAATACAAATTTTTCTATTTTGAAAAATGGATATGAACTCTGTGAAGGGATATTTTTCAAAAAGTGGAATTAAAGCAATAATTTAGGCAAATAAAAAGGAAACCATTTTGGCAGGAATATAATTCAGTGCTATATTATTATTATTTTTTTTAAAGATCAATATTTGTTACTCTCTTTAGTGAAAACATGTGTTTTACCAAACATAAATATTTGTTTTCATTATAAGGTAATTTTCACCGGATAAAACCTTTATATATTTTTTGTTTTATAATTTATTGTCCTGAAATTTTATAAAATTGGTGTCCTGAATTTTCATATTCTACCAGTACTATGCCTGATATTTAATGCAGTATTTTTTTAATGCAGGTACTTGTACATAGAGTTAAATTCATTAGAAATGTCGTTTGCGCGTGTAATTTAAAAAAAATCATTATAAATGTCATTCACACAAAATTTTACACATTCCAATTTTCCCAGGTTGGCAGGTATGCACGTGTAGAGAACAACCCAACTTTTCACACCTCCCCTCAATATTAGGAGTCCAGCCAGATCTACTCCAGTAATTTCAAAAATTGACGCTTGTCTCACTCTGTCTTCTGGAAGAGGAACTGGAGTTGTTTGTATACATTTTGCATTGTGTCTCTTGCATCTAATGCATTTCGAAATTACACAGCGTACTGTTCTCCTTCCATTAAGTATCCAGAATTTTTCACGCAAATCTGACAATAAAGAATGTAATCCGGCATGAAGTCTGGTTGCATGGTGTTCTTGGATGATAAGTTCTACCAATTTATGTTCGCTTGGCAGTAGTATTGGGTACTTGAAATTATCTTCATCTTTACGTTCCGTCAACTTTGTTTCCACTCAAATTACATCATCACGGTCTTTCAACAGACCCAAGGATTTCAAACTATTTAACCATTCTTTGGTAAAGGTGTCTCTTTGAACAGTTTTGATAATTGCCTTTTCAGCTTTATTCAACTCATCAGCAGATAATTCTCCAGTGTTTCGATCATGAATGTTCTTTCGAGCATTCTGAAGAAATCTCAAAATCCATCCTACCATTCTTACAATTTTTGTATACTTTGAAAAATATGATAGAAACCATGTCTCTTTAAACGTTTTACTAACAGAACCATAGAGATATTTTTCTTTTTTGCAGCACGTCTATTTCATTAACCGTGCATTCAGAGTGTGGCCAATCCTTTTTATTCTGTTTCAGCCATGGAGGCCCCTCTCACCACCTGGATTCAATTAATTTCTTCACTGAGCATCCTCTGGAGGGCAGATCAGCAGGATTATTTTGGCTATTAACATGTCTCCAATTTTCAATATTAGATAATTTCTGGATTTCATTTACTCTATTTTTGACAAATACTCCCTCTGACACTGCTCATTTCTTTTAATCCAGTGTAGGGCAGCAGAAGAATCCATCCAGAAATATTCCCTAACAGATTTAAATTTCAAGCTTTTCTTCACAAAGTCTGCTAGACGTGCACCAATACAACAAGCTAAAAGTTCTAGTCTTGGAATAGAAATGGGTTTTAATGGTGTAACTCTTGATTTTGCCATGAGTAGCTGCACGGAAATCTTAGTATCTGTTTCACATCGCAAATATACAACAGCTGCATATGAAATCCCAGATGCATCACAAAACACATGTAGACTCAATGTTGAGTTATCATTGGTAAAAGCATGTCTAGGAATCCTCACGACATTAAGCATTTGTAGTTCAGCTATCCATTTCAAAAAGTTATGTGAAACATCTTTCGATACTTTAGCATCTCAACTCAATTTAGATTTCCAACTATTTTGTAATAACAACTTAGGATACAATGTAACTGGACAAGTGAAACCTATAGGGTCAAATAGTCTTTGTGCAATAGATAAAATAGTTCTTCTACTGATGGTTTGCTTATCGTTGTGATGTCACAGAACAATACATCTTCTTGTTTGTCCCATAACAATCCCAAGACTGCTGACGGATTAGATTTGACACAAGTATCCGTTATTTCGGTATGTTCCCAGTCTCTTAACTCAAATTTTCCTTCCGACATCACCTTTGTGGATATTTGAACAAATTCCTGCAATTCCACTTCAGAGTCTACAGAACACACAAAATTATCAACATAAAATGCTGATTTAAGTTTCTGTGCTACATTATGTTGAGCTGAAGATGAATATTTATCCAAATGGTGTTGTATCACTGCTCCAAGAAGAAAAGGACTACAGTTTAATCCAAAGACTACTCTGCAATGTCGAAAAATCTTTATAGCATTCTGGCTTTCACCTTGCCACCAAAGAAATTTTAAAAGTTGATCACTTTTATCAACATATATTTGCAAGAAAGCCTTCTTTTTGTCCAAGATAACACCAATTTTTTTCTCTCGAAACTCCAAAAGTATTGTGGGAATCAATTCCAACAGATTTGGTCCCTTTGCCAAACAGTCGTTTAAGGAATAAGATCCTTTCTGTTTACAGGATGCATCGAAGACAGGTCTAATATTAGTCGATGAATTGCACTTAAATACTCCTCGATGAGGTAAAAAATGACCACTAAACTTTCTGTGATTATTCCTTCTTGTCACCACTCATAGAAAACAGCATTGTAGCTTTCAAACTTTCCTTCTTTCATGAGTTTAGATGTTGTGGAATTCAATCTCTTCTCAGCTATTTCTCTATTAGTCGGCAATTCTCCTTGATTATGTATCTAAGGAAGACTAGATATCTTCCGTCTTCATTAATTCTAACTGTTTTCTTGAAATGATCCGAAACAGCTGTTTCTTTTTCATCTTTGCTTTGATGTTCACATGATTCAGTGATTCCAATAGCTTCTAACTTCCATAAATCAGGAACATTGTTACTATGAATCGAAAGTGAAGTTAAAACAGAACCATAATTTTTATAATTTTAATCCTCTTGAGACTTTCCCATTACAACCCATCCTAGATGAGTTTGCACAGCGACCAGTCCACACTTTAGCTGATGAACGAGTCCTGTGTAAAGTTGACCAGCAAAATCAGCTCCAATAAGTATCTCAATAGGTGGCTGATTGCTTCCTATATCCTTGAGCTGGATTCCCTTTTGTCTCATTTCTTCCAACCATGATCCAGTCTTGAGTCTTGGTATTGAACCACATATAGTAGGTTGGTCTAACACTTTAATTTTACAGCGATAGTTATTAACTGAACTATTCAAATTTACATTGTAGCACTTGTGCTCTCTCCTAGAGGTGATTCCTCCATACACGACTTGTGTTAATATATCAGTATTCACAGGATCAAATCCCATCTGCCTTGCAGTACTTTCCAGAATATAAGAACACTGAGAACCTGTATCAATCAGTGCCCTAACTTTTCGGTCTTTTCCTTGAGTTTTAAGCAGTGTTTGCAATAGTACTTCTTCAGAGTGGCATTGGCTGGATAAAGTAATATGCCAATGCTTGCCACCTTCTTTAACTCTGTAACTGAAGCCTTTTTATTATTGGTTAGTTCAGGACACATAACTACCCAGTGCCTTTTGGAACAAATTATACACCGAACATTTGATTTGCACTGTTTAGAATGATGTCCAATCCATAAACAAGTGAAGCATCCCTTCTTTCTTTTTTAAATATCGTGCTTCTCTTCTAACGAAAGTTTTTGAGCTTTGAAGCATTCTTTACTTTCATGAAATTTTCCGCAAAATACACAAATGGGCTTTTCACATGGATTTATCCCTAAAACTAAATCAGTAGCAGTCGGTAAATTCATACCCGTTTCCTTACAGATTTTCTTTTGAATACTTTTCTCATTTTGTTTAAAACCAGCTTTAGCAAGCGAGATACGTTCTTCACCTTCTACTTCAGTTCTTAGGAACAGTAACAGGTTTTTCAACTTATCAATATAGATATCACTTTCTTCACCTTTAGCCGCCACTGGATTTCCTAACCAGACTCGTAGTATTTCTTCCGGTATGCAAGATTCGACAAGGGGAAAAAGCATTGCTGCGTATTTGTCAGAAGTCATACCAATTGATTCAAGAGACCTTAAATGAGATTCTAACTTATCATACAATTGAGCTGTATTTGCTTTGGATTTTGAAGACACTGCATTTTTAATCACCAGTCCAAACAATTCCCTGACATAGAACTCTATAAGTAGCTCTTCCCTTCCAAATCTATTTTTAAGACTTTCAACAGCTTTTGAATAATTTTCTGCAGTAGGAGGGAAGCTGTCTACTATTTCTCTTGCTCTTGTGCCAATGATCATAGACTGGATTAAATATTGAAATTTATCTTCTTCTTCCATCAATTTATCTTCATGGATTCTCTTGAATTGACTCCAAAATGCTAGCCAATCTTTTATTTCACCCCCGAATTTCAAAAATTCAATTTTAGGAAGCTTCAGTTTCGTTTTTTCTTGAACATAGGAAAAACCCCGCACTCGGTTTGGTTGCGGTTTTATTTAAATGCATTTCGACGCCAACCCTAGCTGTAACCATTTTTCCGCGATATTCTTCTATTACCCCATATTCATTTTCATATTCTTCCACTTTTGAATCATCGCCAAGCAAAGCGTTACAGATTTCGTCGTCTATCTCTGCTAAATTCAACATTAATCTCTCCATATTTGCCAAATGTGTTTGAATAATTTTATCGTCTGGTTCCTCATCAATTAAAGCTGTTGTCAAAATGTTATCCGACTTTGTAAAAGACGCTCAAATTGGCTTTCACTTATGAGCAGTTCCATTATGAAAATATGACAGCGACAGGCTTAGTTAAGACAAAATTTCAAACGAAACTAACCTTTCTATCGTCACTATCACGTCCGGGTCACCAAATGTCAGAAACACCGTAGAAATGTACCCAACTTCACGCGTTTCAATATGTACAAAAATAATTATAACTGTTTTTCAGGAACCATTTATTTATTTCAAAGCTTAACATTCGCACAGCTCGTACAGCCAACGTCAACTCGTAAACAACGTACCGCTCGTTCATCTGACAACGTCTACAGAAACCCAAGAGTGTTGCCATAGCATCATTACAAAAAATGGTGTTACCATTACAAGAACTAAAATAATCTGTAGACACACTACTTAAAGAAGTAAATGATAGGCTCAGAAAGGCAATTGATAAGAATGATTTGCCTGGAATTCGAATTGCAGAAGTTACGTTGGAAGGAGCCGAAAATTTGAGACAAAAGGAAATAAGATAGTGAAAGTAAAGAATGCAAGATTATCAAAATTGTTAATAAATGTAAAACTAGCTTAATCAATCCATTCATTAATAAAAAGCCAAATAATGTTTAAAGCACTGTAAGTTTTATAAATATTATTGTTTTATCCATAGTTTTGTCATTGATAACGCAACTTATGTCAAAAAACATACATGAACAGTTGGAAAAGAAAAATAATTTGACATTTTTATCCGTGGTTGTTTGTTACACCTTTTAAACTTATTTGTTAGTGATCTCCAAGTTCCGAGTGTTGAAGACCCAGGTCACTCAACTCACCCTAAGGTATGAGCAGCAGATTGAGTGACCGGACCCAAGTTCCAAGTATGAAAAAACATACTGTTCATAATTATAAAATACTTCAGAAATAACCACTATGCCACTGTAAAATATAAACGAGATGGTGGTCTGAAGCTAGTATTACTTCAAGATATTCATTAGAATTCTATCTTTGACTGCTTAGCATGTAAGCATTTACCAAAGTTAATGAAAATATATGAAGAACTTAAACAATATTGTGTACAGCAAAATTTCAAATTTATCGATTAATGGAAATATTGAAGATTTAGCAAAAAAATATCTGAAATTATAATAGCCTTATCCGCTGATGCAGTACAGAATAATAGCTACTCTATTTCCAGAACTGTTTATATTTGGAAAAAACTGTGATATAAAAAAAGTATAAAATGAACATGAAGTTTTTTCAACAGGTTATAATAAAAAACTTAGTATCCCCAAACTTTCTAGCATATTTCTTAATAAACCCACATTTTTGTGGAAGCAAATTAACTACCAAGATGTGCTGTTAAATTGAGTTATGTAGGCAACTATTTTGGAACCATTTTTGGCTGTAGGCTACTATTTTTGATATTTTAGGCTACTAAAACAACTATTTTCATCATATTTTATAGTGGCAGCAGCCCTGAGATTTATTTCAAAGTCTTGGAATTTTCTAGCAAGTACACCACTTGAACCATCCGTGTATCAAAATGCCCCTTTTATAAATGGGTAAACATTTATGGGCATACATGAAAATTAGTGAGTAATAACATACTGGGCAAGAGCTGTAGATAGTTTAAAAAAAATGGTAAACTATTTATCTCTCCCAGTATGCTATTAATGATAATTTCTATCCTATGTTTGAAAAAACTTTCCTTTTAATCAGTTGCATTAACCCATGTAATATTTTACTTATCAAACATATCATTTACTTATCAAACAATTTACATATCAAACCTTTACATAATTTTCTGTGAATTTAACTGTTGATGTAATTTGTATTTCGACGACGCACATTTTGGTCATGAACATTATTCCTTATTTTAATTTGTATTTAATTATTATTCAAATCTTAAATACCTTTTTATAAAATAAAATATTGTAAATTTTGTGAAAACATAAGTGGATAATATGTAAATTTTGCCTGTCGATCTGGCCTACATATGTATGCATTTGTTGGCACTGTAATTTTCATTTCACCACTGATGAAGGGCATGGTGATGCCCGAAAGTGCTTTATAAATTTATATACGTCGAGGATAGCAGTTTCATTAAATGACTTATTAAACTTATGTTGGTTGTCTATAATTTAATAATTAATCATTAGATTGACAAAACTAGCTTATTTTTACATTTTGGTTATTAAAGTTAATTTTTTAATTAATTTTACATAAATAGTGCAATTGCACAATTAAATTTGTCCAGAAGAATCTAACAGTTTATCTAGAAGAATTTAATATTATCTGGTGATGAAAGCAATATTATTTGTTCCCCATAATAATGTTGTTTCAAAATGTATATTCTGTATTATTGTTAGAAAATATGAGGCTGTTTTAAGCTAAATTTGAGTACATACAGCCACATTACATTTTATTACTTAAAAAAATAAAGACCATGTCAAATGTTCTTTATTTTTCATGTTTTAGGAAGAAATTATTAAACTCTGAGCTAGAACAGGCTAAATATAAATAAATAACTGCATTTAGTTTAAAATAAGCATATTCTGTTTTCTATTTATTTTGTAGTTTAAGCTAAGCATGTTCTATTAAAGATTTTGAATTTTTTTTTTTTTTTTTTAGTAATGAAGATTAGTATATTCGTATTTTGTTCATTTAGTTTCAAATTTTGAACATTTCATATAAAAATATATATAAAAAATTTGAAATGCTTGATCAAATATTTTTCTGATTATCATTGCAAACAATTTTTGTATCGTAAATCGGACCACTCTAGTCATTTCTGAAAGATTACTGAAAATTTTCTGTCTAGATTACTGAAACTATAAACAGCCATTATTCATATAAATCTTGTGAAAATACAAAGCAGCAATATAAAACAGCAATACAAAGCAAATGTGAGCAATGGCATTGCTAAGGAAGGAGGATTTTGGGGGTGATAACCCCCTCCCCAAGAACCCATTAAATTTCAAAGAAATTATACAGAGAAATGGAAAACAAAATATTTGGTTACCAACCATGCCAACCAAGTTGATATTGGATTCATTTAAAAAAATTATAAAAGACTTTGTTAAGAAAAATTTGTTAATGAACCCTGTTCCATCACTTAATTTAATAAATTATGGAATGGAAATTAGCAAACTTTTCCTTTTCTGACGCATTATAATGTAATTCACAACAAATTTTTATATGGCTGGAGTGGTGTACTTGCTACAAAACCAAGCAACGTGACTCAAAGAGAAACATCTGTAAAATCTTGGTTTCGCTTTTACTTTTAATGTTTAGAAAAACACCTGGAAAAAGCTCAAACCCTCTTGGAAAACTCCTGAAAATGAGTTCTTGCAAAAGAGCATGAACCCTGGCCATGGAAGCCATTCTGAGTGCCATCATGACACTGAATGAAGTTGATTTTTGTAATTATAATCCTTTGTTCTTTTCATTTTTTTGATTAAATTTACTTGCTATGAAATTTTTGTCATCACAAATGCTGGATTTACCAAATATTACATAATTATTTTTGCATTTTAGAAGACTGGATCGATCTGTCTTCCAAGCTAGAAATGTCTGGACATTCCTTGCATGCTGTTTCCCAGAATTTAGTCGACTTGATCTGGGATGATAGACCACCACTTCCATCCAATATAATTGAACCAATGTCATTGGTATATACTGGTAAGTAAAGAGAGTATGGATTTCAAATTTAAAAAGGATGGCGACACATCTAAAACTTAAATATTATAGGGAAGTGCTTTGTAATAGGTTTTTTAATTTGATCACAACATTAAGATGTTAAAATTGCATAAAACCAAAGTACTTTCAGACATTAAACATCCATCATCAGTAGCAATGTGCGAATGGGGGCAGGATGTGTAAGATTTTATACACAATCAGAAACTGCGGCCGGAATTTGCATATGAATTGTCATATTATCGAAGACAAAAATGAATAAAATCATTCAATTACAGAATTCACACAGCAAAAGTAAAATATAGATAACAGATTTTAGAAATCAAAAATAGCATTAAAAGCAAAATTAACAGAACTAGATATCTAAAAATTTGGACAAAGATTTAACTCGCAAGTAGTCAAGAATGAATTTCCAGGTGAAACTGAGGGTTTGAACGAAATTGAAGCTACAACTCGCAGGTAGTCAAGAATGAATTTCCAGGTGAAACTGAGGATTTGAACAAAATTGAAGCTACAAATTGAGTAGCGATACATTAAATAAAAAAAGATTTGAAAAGTAAAATATTACAAGGATTATTACAAAGTTAAGAAATGTTTTATCAAAAATCGGGATAAATTTTTCATTAATAACAATTTGGGACAGAGCAGTGAAAAGTTTATTATTTTTAATATTCCATGTGTGTTCATGTAATCTAATGCTAACAGTACATTTAGTGCTGGTAATATAAAATTTATATTTATTTTCAGATCGTAAGAGGGGCATGATATGCACCCTAGCCTGATAAGATATTATTTTTAAATTTATCAATACAAATTTGACAAAACAAAGGGCTATTGGTAAAATCTGCAGGTTTAAATTTAAATTTGTGACAAAACTTAATCAGAGGATGGAAAGTCATAGAATGGAAGGGGAGATTCAATTTGTAAAGCAAGCCATCTGAGATCAGAGCAAGTTTAATGGTAAATAAATTTAGAACCAATAGAGGAGAAAATTTGATAAATAAACTCAAAAGAGTAGACTTTCTCATAGCCAATGTTAAAGATAAAGGAAATTTTCTTATGTAAATCCTAAACAGAGAAACAGACATCAAAGACACAATTAAAATTGACAATGAAAGAACTTTCTTAGAAGAAACCAGATGGGAAGAATGCAACAATTGGTAAAAGTAGATTTATGAAAGATTTAGGTACAGAATTAGTATTATAGGAAACCAGAACATCAAGAAAGAGCAAAAATTTACCACATTCATATTCAGCAGTAGAATTAATAGATGGATAAAAATCATGGTTAGTGTCAAGAAGGCTATGAAGGTCTTCTAAGCTATGGTTCCAAATAATAAACACACCATCAATGTAATGACACCACAGAATCAGTTTAAGGGGTAAAAAGGCAAAATGTCATGCCCAAGCTCCTGCAACACAGTTTCAAAAAAAATGCCAGATAAAAGACTCAGAAATAGTTTGTAAAAATATTTCCTCATGGGAGCTAATATAATTGGTTTCAGTGACAGTGTTAGTGCAGACATGATTGTGTTGATGGATAAAATAGAATAATTATTAAAGCTACAAAATAATATATTTTTTTTATTTCGTCTATTGACGCAATCATCTCTGCATTAAACATTGTCATGGAAACCAATTATTTTGGTTTCCGTGAGAAAATATTTTGGCAAACTACTGGCACACCTATGAGTAGCTGCTATCCGATAATAGGTGTAGTATAAAAGTTTAAAGTTACTTAGTTTTTTCATAGGAGTTGCTAGCTTTAGGCCTAACCTGGAGTCAAAACCTTTAGCATGAATGCAAAGTTATACAGTAACTAAATAAAAAGAAGTGCAATAATTTTCTAAAGGAAATTCCAAAATCTGTAAATTTATTAAATATACACACGCCCACGTGCCAGCTGCTAACTTGCATTCAAGGACGAACGGCACGCACTCGGGCCGGAGGAAACTTTACCGTAAGTGGAGAGTTGCACCTATACGTGCCTCCACGCGGAACGTTTTAATTTGTATACTAGATGGCGTTAGATGTCCGTGGAACTAACTTCAATGTATTTTGCAGAGGCATGACCTTGGCAGAAGAGGATCGAATGAATTATTTCTCCATTTGGAGCGGTGAAAATCATTTTGTAATATAAACAAACAGAGCAATTCTCCTAGCATCAACAATTTTATAATTGAGTTTCGGTTTTTATTTTTATTTCAGCGTTATGATTTCGTTGGTGAATCATAGGAATACAAGAGAGTATTTTTTTTGTTTGGGTTTTAGAGGCAGTGAAATTATTCGTTTATTTCGGATAAAAGAATGGGAGCAACTAACGAGTATTTTGTATTCAGATTTGTATGAAAATTATACATCAAATAGAACATAAATATTTCTTTTACTCCTGAAAAAAGTAGATTTCTGTGTTGAATAGGTGATTTTTAGTGCATTTTTTTTCGAGAGTTAGGCTTAGCGCAAAAAATGTGCCATCCTTTTAGAACCAGTTCGAAAGCGAAGCGCGCCGTCTTTTGGGCTTCGACAGCTCTGGAATGCCGCCGTCCCGAAAGGGTTAAGAAGCATAAGATTAAATCTTCAGAATAACATTAAGCTGATAATTTTTTCAATAACATTAAGCTGACAATGTAACAAAAGTAATGCTTAGTAAATTAATTTTATTCTATAAAATGTTTATCAGTCAAATGTCTTGCATATGTAAATACAAATGCATTTTTAAAACTTTCTAACATAGTTGGAAAGTGTTTGACTTGAAAATGTTCGGCCCGGGTGCAATTCCCGCCACTGCCAAAACTGCTGCCGTGTTCACGCGGAATACGATCATGTTAAATATGGATCCATAAGTCCTTCTGAGAGGTTAGTGGTAGGGGAAGGAGGCTACAGTCCCTATGGATGCCTCCCCCACTAGGTTACAGTCTAAATTGGGTGGCACTTCCTGGCCGTCCAAATAGTTACCAT
This sequence comes from Amaurobius ferox, assembly GCA_951213105.1. Taxonomy (NCBI): domain Eukaryota; kingdom Metazoa; phylum Arthropoda; class Arachnida; order Araneae; family Amaurobiidae; genus Amaurobius; species Amaurobius ferox. Next base: position 99,178,633 of record OX578142.1, on the reverse strand, counting down.
ACACCTTTCTGGTAGGTCGTTCCAGCGAGTTTGCCATTGTCAGAATTTTCGAGGGTTGCGAACAGGCTGGTCGCCGAAGGTGGTTATCTATATAATAAAAGGCAATGTCTGTGTGTGTGTGTCTTATATATTATAGGCTCAGCGGCCGTGCATCACAGAGCTGTGAAATTTGGCAATCAGAGACGGGGAAGGGGGGGGAGGGTGACACGTGATAACCGATTTTTAAAATTTGAATTATTTTTTTGTTATTTAATGTTTTATGCGATTTTGACTGTTTTTTCTCCTTTTTTCTCCACCATCCAGACGTCATAGAGGAAAACAAATCACACGACCAGAAAGACAATTGCGAGTAAAAATATATCAATTTCAAATCTCAGGGACAAATTTTAACATTTTTTAAAGATTTTAATTTAAAACAAAAGTCACTTTCTGTTCAAAAAAACAAACTTTCGTTTTTAAATCCTCGAATCCGAAAAGGTATCGAGAATTTCGACTAATAATTTACATTTTTAGAAAGCTTAAACATCAGGTATTCTTACAAGCCCAATCTGGTCAAGAAATAATTATAAATAGCCGCCTGATCCGGATTTTAAAGAAGTAATGATTTTAAATTTCTCGCCGAATTCTCAGGCAGTTCCGATTTTTCTCCCACATATGTATGCAGATGCACGGGAGGTGGAGAGGACGTCACGTTGTTTCCATGGAGAAAAAAATAAATAGAAAGAAAGTTACGGAGATTGTGCATCGGGTTATGCGTTATATTTTAAATGATGGAATTAAGAGCTTAGCATATGGTCATTATAAAATTTAAATGATTGAATTATGGTTTTAACGTCATTAAACTAAAACAAACTTTGTTAACTCCACAGGGTTATCACAGTTTACAAGCATTAGAATAAATTCACTTTAATTCACAATTCTCATCACAATTTTCAAGAACCACCACTAGAACATTACTTTTCATCTTAAAATTTCGTTATTAGTTTTAAAGTCATTAAACTAAACCAAACTTTGTTAACTCCACAGGGTTGAGGGCTCAGTAGTCCAGTAGTTAGCGCATGGGAATTGCACTCAGTAGGCCCGGGTTCGATTCCCGCCACTGCCAAAACTGCCGCCATGTTCATGCTGAGTACGATCACGTTAAACATGTGGATCCGTAAATCCTTCCAAGAGGTTGGTGGTAGGGGAAGAGGGGTACGGTCTCTATGGATGCCTCCCCCACAGGATTCCGGTCTAAATTAAGTGGCACTTCCTGGCCGTCCAAATAGTTACCTTACACCTTTCTGGTAGGTCGGATGGTCTGGGTTTCAACAACAACTCTACGGGGTTATGGCGCCAGCGAGTTTGCCATGGTCAGAATTTTCGAGGGTAGTGAACAGTTCGGCGGCTAGTTGCAAAATAAAATATGGCTTCAATTTTTTTTCCTCGCTGTATAATATTTTTAAAGATCAATGAAATTTATATTAATGTTGCATCCATCATAAAATCACATTTTTACATATTATCTGTATATCTAAATTCTGTGCCAATGCAATTGCAATATTTTTTATTTGAAATGGCCACTAAACTTTCTTTATTCCTACAATGAAGCCTAATATTAAGGCTAGACTATAACATTCAGAATGTAAATAAATCAAGTGATTGTAATGTGAGTTGTATAAGAATTGCTGAATTGTTTTTCTTGTGAAATTATTTAGCTGTTGCGTCTGGAATATAAGTGATATGAATGATTTTACATAGAGAGGTAGATGAGTTTTAAAATGAAATGGCTTGTCATAGTTACAGCAATTTCTGAGAACTAATTTAACATGAACTAAGCAAACAATGTAGTTTCTATAATAATGAAATATTGTAATTGTGATATAATATTAACCACTTCACAAATTATATTTTCGATGTCATCTTTTGAATAAAGTTCATTTTGTGTAACTAGCATTGTCATTTTCAATGAAGTTTTAAGAGTAATTTTGTCAATCGCAATTTTTGAAGCAACTTAAAATATAAAGAAAATTGCAGTTCAGTTGAAAAGTATTTCATAATCAATACTTCATGCATGATTGATCTTTCTTGTTATTTTATTTTTTCTGTGTACATAATAATCGAAATTTTAGATAAATTAATTTAATAAGTAGATAGTATTATATTTTAGATGAGTTTTTTATTAGTTGCCGGAATGGGGTAAAATAAGATTAGCAAATTATTTTGAATTTATTAAGTTGTTTGCTTTATATAGTTATTTGTTATTGTTTGTTTTGTATAGTTATTTGTTTTATTTTTTATGTATGTACCATAATTTTCAGTGTAAAAAGACTGCAGCTTTGACGTATTTATGTTTTTTACTGAATCAGAACTATGTACCCTCTGCCTACATACAAGCATGAGATTCTTCTGCTTTTCCCCAAAATTTCCGCTTTTTTGTTTTGCATTTATCTAAAAAAATCCACTTTTTTTGAAAAATTCAGTTTTTTTTAAAACTTTTTCTCCTCAAACAAAGTCTTGCTTTTCAAAGAAAATAGCCAAGAGGTTTTAACCAGAGTTATTACCTTAATTGAGCTTCGGCCTACAACTGATGAGCGTTGTCTGCTGTCTGTTTTTTAGACACTGCTTGCTGGGGGTAAAAGAATAAATGTAGCTTGTCACACGAGAATGCGGACGTTCTCTTATGACAAGCTTTATTTATTCTGGTACTTCCAGCACACAGCATCCAAAAAATTAATGGCTGACAAAGCTCATCTTTCTAACCCGGATGTGGAGACATAAAATATAAAATCCCCCACAGAAGAGGAATCAAAAACAAGTCGTAAATTTTTGTCTCCATAATCACTATGATGTATGTCATCATATATGTCATTAATATATATGTAGTCATTGCACTCAAAGGGGAAACAGAGGAAAAACTTCGAGCAGCACTTGAAAATCTTTGTTTTCCTTTTACCCCTTTCGTAACAATATATTATTTTTATAGATACGACCAGTGCAAAGTTGCCAACTTTTACAGATTTTCCATAGTTTGTACAGATTTTTACTTAATCTTACGGTTTTATGTTCATTACTCCCAAAACTATGGAAAATCCCTTGAAATGCATGCATCCCACCATTCAATTTGTATTCCCTGCTTTACTGAGAGTCCAAAATTATAAGTTTGCATCTATTTTCTTCTAATGATTTCATATCAGAACAATAGACCTAATTTATTTTTATAATGCGAGTAAAAAATAAGGAACTGAATTGTGCAATCTTATAATCACTGCAATCTTATAATTCGCTCGCTTAAATTTGCTAGTTTGCTTAATTAAGATTGCACAATTCAGTCTCTGATTTTTCTACTGATGACCTCTTTCAGGGGTTGGCATTCTGTCCCAGTGGAAGTATATTTTAATATTCTTTGAAGTAAACTCATTAAAATATTTAAAGCCTTTTCTGCCACATTTTTATGAAAAGATATTTTTGAACAAAATAAACATTTTTATTAAAACATATATGAGATACTACCACCAAATTTTATTTATGTCTAGACCCTAGACAATGTACGTTTTAACAATACATGATAATTTTATAAATGTGTTTAAAAATATACTGCATTTTAAGAACAAACATTTGTGTCTTGCCAATTGTAAAAAATTTGTTTTTTGTGAAATTAAGTTTGCAAATCCTGACTATTGTTGCAATGATTTAATTTCAACAAAACTGACAAAATAAAAGCATGAGTTATTATAGATAACAAAAACATGGTTTAGAATTAATATGAAGGAATGCGTTAAAATTAAATTTACCCATGTATTTAAACAACCCTGTTTTTAAATGCAATTACCAAATTTGCATTTTCTAAATATAATAGAATTAAATCATTTTTTTTTTTTTTTTTTTTTTTTTAGTTATGCAAAATTCTCAAATATTTTAAAACAGTGTCTGTCCTGTATAATTTATCATATTTTTAATTTCGGCTTCTTTGCTTTTTTGACAGTCTCATCCTTGCTACATACACACACCAGCATTATTGTAACCTTTAAAAGCAATATCTTTCAGTTCTTCCAACCTTTTTCTGAAAACTAATGCATTCATTAAGCAAAATACTTTTTAGTCAATTTAATTTCATAATTTTGCATATTGCAGAACAGCAAAATGAACAGCCATAATTTATTGCCATAATTAAATTCCTTTTCAATTCTTCATTCAAATTTTCACTTCCAGCATTATTTTCACAATCAATATAAATGTGCCACAAATGTGCAAAAAGTAATCTGTATGTGATGGTAGAATACTCAAATAAAAAGTACATTTATTAAAGCCATAAGGACCACATGCAATAGCAGGTAGAATACTCACAAGCTAACATCTTTATATGAAGTGTTGACTGTCAGAACTATTTAGAGGCCAATATTTATTTCTGAATAGCCATTTTGGAATACAAAAATACTAATATTTTAGAGTTAAATCATTCTACACCCTTTTTAAGTTAAAAACAGTTTTTGTTCAACTGCCGTTATTGTAGCTCTTATATGTAGTTCTTTTTCTAGAGTCATTTTAATTAATTCTTTTATTGCAGGAAGATCATGGCAGGAAAAAGTGATCGATGTGAGACTAATAATGAAGCAGAAAGGGGCAACTGCATTGATAGTAACAGCTCTTGATGAAGTTGCTTGTATGTTATATTTATTTAATTGAAATTTTCAAGTTTATTAAATGAAAATTTCTATTTAAGATGCACTTTTTGAATTCTCAATATGAATACAGTGGAGCACACAGTGAGCTCAACTGTAATGATGTATCTGTTATTACAAATTTTTTTCTGTCACTTTTGATCTGCAATATCTTCATAATGTTAAACTTTCTCTTATAGTGAATAATTAGATACCTGTACATCAGATATTGCAAAGTTTTTAGAATGGGAGAAGTAAAAAAAAAATTATATTCATTCTTGGAGTAGAAGCAATATTCCAGAAGCAATAATTAGTTAGGTAACAAAGATTCATTCCCAGATACGTTGAGTCTAAACACTTTCCTACTCATATCCCCAGATATGTTGAGATAGCTTAAACTCATGAAGACTTTCTATGAATTTTTCGATGATGTCTGGCATGATGTTCATTTGCAAACAGCGAACAACTGCTGGAAACATGCTGGGTTTTTAAGAGGTAACTTGGCCCCCCTGGGGGGGGGCTAAATACATTACAAATACAAAAATTGTATCATGGCTATTTTTTACTACAATTATTGAAAGTATTAAGTTTCGTGATCATTAAGCCATAAATAACCCCTTTTATGCATGATTAGATCAAATTTTGTCCTATGTTGCCATGTTAAGGAAATATAAAATTTCGAATTAATTTAGAAGTTTTCAATCAAATTCAAATAATTTTATCTAGTTTTTGATTTTTCAATTACAAAGTCGAATAAAAAGTTTCATGAAAATACATTAATATTTGTGGCAGTTATCGTGTACACAAGAAATTAAAAAATTTAAAAATAGTCAAAATGTGTTCAGATGGTTCTAAAACATATATGCAGGGCCCCCACAAAGGGGGAGGGGGTCAGTTGGGACTATGGTCCTGGGGCCCGGTGAAAGATAGAGGCCCGTGAAGGTGTCTGGAGAAAATATTTTTTACATTATTATTTGTGCATATGAATTTATAATAAAAATTCTTTTATGATACAATATAGCATATTTTGTGAAATTATGAAATTACAAGTATAGAATAAATAGAAAACAAACGCAAGTCTTTTGAAACCATAAAATAAAACCCAAAGAATTGTAGAAATTTAACATGTGATACGTGAGGGAGCTTGTTCTATTTCTTTGATTCCACATTTGTTGCAAAAAAAGTGAAAAGAAAAAAATGACCGGGACCCGTAGCGTACAAGGAAGATGCCTTGTATTCTATGCCATCAACACAACAATAAATATTTCCCATAAATTGCCCGATTTTGAAGGGAGGGAAAGAACCTTTACGAGGGACCAGCTTCCATCAAAGAGCCCTCTTTGGTTCCCAGGGCAATAAAAATAATTGTTTGTAATTTGACTTCCAAAATTTGCAAGCATTGAACTGATAAAATAAATGCCTTTACAAGAAAGAAAAAGTATTCTTAGAGAGTGAGCACTGTGTCATGGTCATTTCTTTGTCTAGAGGGGTCTTTTTCCCTCCCATACAGATGAGATAAGATCTTATGGGAACTCTCAGTTGTCCCAAAGCAATTAACACATCAGGGTGTCCAGTCTACGAACTCTCTTTTGCAGTTCTGAAGGATATTTTGGGTAGATGTCTGACGGCAGAGTGTTGTATATCATCCTGGAAGCCGAGGGGGTCGTCCTTGAAAGACCTTTTGTCTAACAGAATGTTCCTAAGCAATGTTCATGTGAGTAGTAGGTCCTCTGAAAACAAAGTTGTTCAGTTTGTGTTGATGAGAAAAATCAAAGATCTCAGTATAAGGGAATGTAAAAAATTCTTTTATTTAGTAACAGTTTATCACTCATATAAATTCTTCAATTAATTATTTGTAATTAAGAAAATTTTGTACAAGGTATGTTTAATTTAATTCTTATATTTTTTTTCAACATTATTTTTAATTGCTGTAAAGTTTTGATATTAGAATGAACGTTATTACTTTCCTCGCAATACATGGTAATGTATAGGGAAATTATTGGAATTATGCCAGAAATCGCAACTCGAGTTTTCGTTTTATCTACTCGTTTCGAGACCTTTAGAATACGAAAAAAAATATTTTTAGCGTGACATCTGTGTGTGTGTCTGTCAGTATGTGTGTGTGTCTGTGTGTCTGTCTACATTTTGTATCCACTCTAACTAAAAACTAATTGACCGAATTTCATAAAATTTGGTAGGTAAGTCACTTGTAGGCAAATCTGGTGCTAATTAGTGTTGGATACGATTCGGAATAAAAGAACCCGCCTTTTTTTGAGAAATGGCCCCCAAAAATCTCATGTATTCACTCTAGCTGAAATACTAATTGACCAAATTTCACAAAATTCTGTAGATATGTCGCTCGTGAGTTACCCTGGTGCTGATTAGATTTTGGTACGATTCTGAAAAAAATAACCTGTCTTTTGTTGCAAAATGGCCGGCAAAAATTGTCAAAATCTAAAATAAAAAACTACGTACGCTCAAATATATCCATTAAATGCTTGTTTTATACGTAATTTTTAACAATAAAAAAAGTAAGACCAACCCCATTACACTAGGGATAGCTGTTCTCGAGATATTTTCGTTTTTTCGTATTTTCTCTATGCCATATTTGAAAATAACTCCAGTTACCAAATGAGAACGAAAATTTAATTAAAATAAAGAGAACGTGAATATAAGTCTGCAGGGAAAGTCATTTGCTGCCCACATCAGATTTTTTATTTTATCAGAATTTTATATAGTTTTATAAAATTATTCTTGTAAAATAGTTGTATATTTAAAATTTGTATGAAACTTTTGAATTGATTTACTCATTGAAATCATTCCAAAAACGAACTAGTAATTCAATAATATCTGGGAGTATAAAATTTCTTGAACAGATTGAAATATTCAAACAAAGTATCGCCTGATTATTTTAATCGCCTAAAAATATAATGATTTTCAGTGAGATCCGACCAAGAGAAGGCTTTTTCAAACATTTATTCCTAAAACTGAAAAAACACAAAATAATAATGTTACCTATACAGAAATAGAGATTTAATATTGATTTTTTTTTTCGTTTAAAAGTAAATGACATCATTTATAGGACGTACCGTCATCCAGACATTGAATTTTTTTTATCTATGTTAAAAAATTAAAAAAGTTATATATGATATTTTTTATCAATTGGGTGGATACTTTAAGTACTTTTAACCGGAAATAAACTGTGTATTTAGGATTTATCACAAACTGCTTTTGAGTATTAGAAATTTTACTTTTCTCACAGCGAGCGTAATATCTCTCAAGAGAGTTAAACGATTTCCATGTGATTAGGTATATTTATTTTAATCAGTGTCCATCACCCAATTTGTGTCATAAGGAAGTTCTAATTTTTTATTGCTTATGGATATCAAAATATATTCATTTTCTGGTAAAGTTTTGTGTTAGATACATCAGATATTTTAGTTATTGGGTCTGTGGATAATTTTTTCGTTCTCTGAGAAGTAAATAAAACAATTAAAATTTACAGAAAAGTTGTAATTTCTTCCAAGTTATCAAATAACTCATAATAGTTGTAGAAATTTTTACAACTAATGTACTGTTGAACGCAAAATTAAAAATAGTTAAGGGATATAGGTCTCAGATACCTGTCATACTACAAAATTAATCATATTAGGAGATCATAGGATGCAAATAGGACTTTTATCTTCTCCGGTTGGACATTTACATACTACTAGAACAAATCAACTCATTGTTGCCCGGGTCCTAAATAAGCTTCCGCTACTTAAATAATATATTTACAGATAAAACCACTCAATTTCCATATCGCTTTCAAACCGCCTCAATTTTCAACTCACTTCTTCCTTTCGTTTCGCAACTGTGGAAAGCAGGAAAATAGAATAAAAATAGTATCCGTAGATTTACTTGGTTAATAGGCATGTTGAGAATTAGACAGCGGCATTGAGGCCAAAATTGCTTCCCTAATATACCTATCAATAAGCTTTTCAATAGTCTTTAGAAGAAAAGACGTAAGGCTAATAGGCCTGAAGGACTTGGCCTCATAATAATTATCTTTGCCAATCTTTGAGATAAAGATTACCTTAGTATGCCTCCAGGCAGATGGCACGTGCCCAAAGGCAATACGGGCTCTGTATATTCTACAGAGAATGGGAGCAAGCACCTCAATTCCCTCCTGGAGAAGAATCTGAATGATGCCATCAATCCTCGGGGTTTTATAGGGTTTAAATAAAAGAATTAATTGCCCAATTAACCCTATCCAAAGTAACCACCCTCCTAGCAATACCCCACTTACTACTATCACAGGTAGAGTGGAGCGAGCAGCAAGAATAGTGTTATGGTTATTGAACTCTGAAACTGGAAAATGAACCCTGAACAGGTCAGCAAGGGTCTCTTCCCCAGTCCCAGAATAACCACCATTAGGCAACCTAATTGTATGTAGGCTACAGTTTCTGTCTTTAGACATAATCTTTATTAACTTTGCACTGGCAGAAATGTCCTTAATGCTATCATAGTAGTTTCTCCAGGAATTTCTCTTGGAGTTTCTTACTGCCTTGTTATAGGAAGTGAGGGCAATTTTATAGATCTGCCATTTACCATTTTTTCATTCTGTTTAGCTGTATTGAAGAGCTTTCTACGCTTACTACGAAGGTAACTCAGTTCTTTTGACCACCAAGGAACCAACCTTTAGGATTCAACCTTGGTGGTCTTACAATTATTATGATAGGAGAGGATAATGGCCTGTTGCACCTGGTCAACAGCAAAATCCAACTCGGCTGTTGAAGAATACTTACTGGATTGACTAGCAAATCTGGCATGCAGATCTTCTTTGTTGGAAACACAATTAGTTCTTCTTGGGTTCCTACCTTCTGTTCTTAGTCTTGAGGGACCTTTAACAGAAAAAGTAATTATGCAATGATGAGACAAGGTTATATCATCTGAAACATTTCAATTAATTACATTATCATATGCAATATTATTGCATATGGTTAAGTCTATGACTTCTCTACGATTTATAGTAACAAATGTAGGCTTCTTGTCTTTGTTAAGAATAAAAAGATTCGAACTAGTAATGTGCTCTAAAAGATCATCACCACGTCGGTTGCAGTCACTGCTGCCCCACACAGTGTGGTGAGCATTGGCATCACAACCAATGATGAGTCTTTTTACCACACTACAGTGCTCAATAAGACTAGTAGTCACTTTGGTGAAAGTTTCCCTTTCTTCATAAGGAAGATAAGCAGATGCAAAAATATACTCATCCTTATGCTCATTGGATTTGAAATTGACACTGATGGCAACATTATCACCATTCAGGAATTCCACTAAGTGTAGGGCATTTAGCTTGTTGCTAACAGCAATACAGGCTCTTGGTCTGATACAAGATGTATCATAAAAGACATTATAGCCCTTGATCCCTAGACCCAGAATTTTATTATTTCGGATCCGGGATTCCTGAATTATAACAATATCAGCCCTACCACTCATCAACCTCTTGCCAAGGATAGGAGAGGCAGAACAACTATGGTGCAGGTTAATTTGCACAACATTAATACTGTCCATAAACAACTAACAAAGAAAGGACTATGGAAACTAGGAAGAAGTAGCCTTCCTAGTAACATGAGAATGGTCAGTGTCAGGCACAACACCATTCTCGAATTCCTGCATACGTCTTTCCAGCTCATCCTCAGATAGTGGCAAGATAGAATGCAGTGTACTTTCAGAGCTGGAAACAATTTGCAATTCGTCAAGCTTGGGTAAAACAGTATCAACATTTGTGATACTTACCTGAGAGGAGGTTGCCTGAACTTCTGGCTGAGCCTCCTTCTCCATCTTCCCTTTGGGCTTTTCGTTTGGATCCCGAAGAATCTTGAAGACTCCTCGATCCAAACCTGTGTATGCACCAAAGTTAGCCTTGCGTATAGCTTCCGAAGCCTCCAAATCCACCTTGATGATCCATCTTACAGAGAGGGGGTTCCACAAAATTTTGCAGAATATGCCCCTCCTCCGACTTCAACTCCGGGTTGAAACAGTTAAGCCATTTCAGCAAAACGCTTGGCTCTTTGGTGTAGACATCCTTGGTCTTGAAGGCCACCTTGACTGGTTTAGGTAGATCATTGGCACTCATGACTTTGCCTCACTTAAAACCTCTCTGTTATTGTGGAAGGTCTTCGTAACCCATTCCACAGTTGTAGCATCATTGCACTGAAGAACCAAGGCTCCCGCATTTAAGCCGGAACCATGGATCTTAAGAAGTTGCTCACCAGTGGGGATCTCATCTATTTTATTGAGAATCACCATCTGGATGAGGTCAACTTCTTTCTTGCTCAGCTTACCAGATGGGAATCCTTTATGACAGCCATCTTAATAACCTGGACTGCATGAGCAAATGATCCAGGTTGGATGTCTGTCCTTGTGTGTGGCCTCTTTTCCGTGACCAGGCTTCTTGGAGATGGTGTGGTACCATCCGACCTAAGTCGTTTGGTACCTCCGACCTTCTCTTCAACAGCTCCAGCTTTTATTAGCTGCTGGTCTTACTGCTTGTGAGTGCACCACCTCTTGCGCCTCTGTGACTTAGAGAGTACTTCCTGCATCCCGACCATGGTTTCAATGTGTTGCTCACCAAGGCTTGCAACACCACCTCCTTCCACATCAAGGTTGCTGGTTTCCCCCTTTTACCATGATCTAACCCCAAGGCGGTTGTTTAAATGGCTGATGGGTTTCACCCGAAGGTGTACACAATGCTTTTGTAGCAGTATCTCTATAGAGGTATGAAGAGCTAGGAAATGGCACATCTGAGCTCTCCATGTTGTATCGACTGAATGAGAAAGACATGGATTACTTCCAGTTCGATCGGAGCCCCCGCTAGGCTCCGTCTCCCTACACTTTTCTAACATGAAAAGTGTAACCGCCGGAGTTATTCGCAAAGCTAGATTATGTAGAGCGGGCAATAACGTGCACCTGGTGCACAGGGCCCAAGGATCCAAGGAGGATTTCTCGATATGAAACACTCTCCACCATCCATCCAACGCAACCAAGGGACTCAGCCTCTGGAACCGTTTACTACAAACGTTTCTTAAAAGCAATACTACAGATGCACACCGCTCTGCCATTTTCGCATCACAACCGCATGAACCCATTCCCGAGCCCGAAACGGTATACCTTACGGCAGAGGCCGAAGGATGGTACTAGAGGCCATAGAGCAGAAGTGATGTTTGCTAAGGGTTCGGCATTGATGCCACTTGCAGCTGAGAAGAAAATATAGCACAGGTTCCTCTAGATTGTAACACCTGTATCCACTGAAGAAGTGAACCCCTGAGGATTTTACAGGGTGAGGCAATATGCCTCACTCCCAACCCCCCAAACTGGAGGACCAGGATGTCTCATTCTGTCTGGAACTTCACCTTTGACCTGTCTAGCATGGGGGACCCTACCAGTAGCAAAAACTATTGCCGGCATAGCTCTTAGGATCATTGGAACACACAAGCTCCACCACCACTTCAAGGCACAGACATCATTCAGTGGAGTACAATCCATGAATACTGGAAGCCTATTGTTTTTAAACGCAATCGAATGTTAAGAACCCCACTAAATTTTCGAGTGAAATTTTGAAAAAATCATTGAAAATTAAAAACATTTCATAAAGTTATGCAAATAGTCATTTGTTATGTAATTTTTTATTGGAAAACAATTGACACAAACTTTAGAACACTAGCATAAACCGTTCTCAAGATATTGCACATTTTAAAGATAAATTTATCAAAAATTCACATAAAATAAAAAAAAATTATTAGCTATTGTGAAATGTGTTCACTTTTCATATGTAATATCAGGCGATAAATTTGGTGACATCATTCTCGTGGATCTAGCTCGTTCCATGCATGGGAAAAGATACTTTGGGTAATACTTTTGTAGTTGAATGCCAATAGTCCTTTATCTGCTTTAAGAATAACTTATTTCTCCGTCCATAATGTTTGGTGATGTATTTGGCCAAATGTCACCAACTTGGTGACTTTATAAAATATTGCCAAATTAACAAATATGTCGCCAAATTGATAAAAATTATTCTAAATAAATAAAAATGGCAACTAATTGATGAAAATTCACTATCTTAGAAAGAATATAAGAATCTACAAGTACTATAAGAATAACCAACTTCTTTTGTCTAACTTTTCGATAAAATTTTGATGACAAATTTTTCTGAATATCGCCAACTTGGTGACATTTTAAATATTGCCAAATTGATGAAAATGTCACCCAATTGATAAAAATTCACTGAATTTATTAAGCTGATGCTGAATCAATGAAATGATGAGTAATTGATGAAAGTTGCTTATCTTGAAAAGAACATGAGAATAGACTATAAGAATAACCCATTTTTCCATCCATTCATCCGTAACACTTGGTGAGAAATTTAGCAGGACGTCTTCAACTTGGCGACTAGTTTAAATCTTGTCAAAGTAACAAAAATGTTGCGAAATTGATAAAAATGAAGCCAAATAAAAAGTAATGTTTTGCAATTTCTGATTTCCATCATGTGACAGGCACACATTTTAGTATATAAGACATGCTCTTCTCTCCATTTGTCTGTAACACTTGGTGATGTATTTGGCAAATTTGGTGAATAATTTACCAAAGTATCGCCAACTTGGTGATATTTTGCCCCAGATTGATGAAAATTTTGTCAAAATTGTAAAAATTTCGCTAAATTAATGAAAATAACATCTAATTGATGAATTAATTATTAAAATATTTTTATATATGGACTATATCCCTTATTGAAGATGCTATCAGTATTGATAATTGTTTATTTAGTGTTGCTTGAAATATAAGTTTATTGAAAATAGTTTTATATGTTGTTATTTGGAAAATCACCAAATGTACAATTCAATGTTTAAAATACAGTACCTTGGATCTTATACATTATTTTTTTACTGTAAAAGGAGTAAATTTATTGCACTATATAAGGAAAGTCATGTGTTGTCCACATGAGACTTTTTGTAGCAGGAATTAGGCCATAATTTAATAAATCGCAACGAATGTTAGAAATTTTTTTTCCAGAACGTGGGGGATTGCAATGCCCTGCCCTCTAAATGATGTCCCTGCTGTAGATATGTACTGGAAATCTGGCAATAAATTAGATCTATTTATTTACTGCATTTTATTATTTTTGTTGACCTATAGTTAAACGTTTTCTTTTCTTGTGTCCCTTTCAATGGTAGCATAAATATGCATTTATGTAAGGAGATATTGTGAATAAAATAGATATTTTAGGGTCCTGTAAAGCTTAGGATCCTTTTAAAAAATGTCCATGTCCAGAGTTCTACAGCTATATGGGAGTCTTACATTAATTGGCAAATATCATATAGGGGGGGGGGGGGAGCCTCATGCTAAATTTAAAATATAGCGTCAGGGACCTCATATCGAGAAGGAAAATATTGCATATGGGGCCGATTAAATATGTTGGTTCTGGACCATAAAATTCAAACTATGCCACTGTTTTATAAATTTTGCTAATTGATCTTCTATTACTAGAAGGACTATATTTAAAGTTTAGGCAGGGCAAAGAAGGAATTCAGATTAAGCACAAACTGCTAGACTGAGGCTTAATAGGCTTTATGCAGCCTCTCTCTCTCTCTGCAGCCACAAAATACACAAAAGTGAATAGACTAAAACTAATAGAAGATGCTACTGATTGTCTTGTCAGCTTTAAACCTTATTCAGATTGCAACTACTGAAATCTGAATGATGAAGTACATTTCAGAATAACGCAAAATAATAAAGGAAAATGTAAGAGGAGTTAATTAGTGCTACAGTGAAATAATTAGCTCCAAACGAAGGTTAAGAATGGCTTAAGATAAGAAAAAATTATCCTTTTCAATTTTTGAGGCACTCTCTAAACATGAGGCCCTAAAAAGTACGCGGGTTACTTGACCCTTGGGACGCCCCTGCCAACGCCTGGTATATTCTTGACTTTGTAGAATCCATGCCTAACCACATACGTACTGTAATTCAGACTAAAAGCAATCCAATAAAATATAAGGCTTTTTAATTCACTATTCTGTGTGTATACCTTGCTGCAAAAATATATATGTACTCATAAGAAATTGATCTACAGCTGTTAACTCCACATGTATATATCATTTGAGAGATATGCAAATGCCTGGAAATTGGGAGCAAAAACAAACATTTTATTAAGAAAAGGTGGCAACAAGAACATAACATTTTAGTAAGTGGTAAATTTCCCCTGACAGCCATACATGCTGATATTCAGTGTGACATATGCGATAGTTAAGTTGTTTATGATCCTCTGAGGAGGATTTTGCCAGAAATATTGAATCTAATCAGTTAATCCATTGGTATTCTGAGAAGGCTGCAATTGCCATCGCAGCATGTCCCAGACATGTTCTATTGGTGATAGGTCTGGGGACTAAATGGCAGGGTTGCTACTCAGTTTGTAAACCAGGAACACCCATGGAAAACGGGGAAGTCATGGAATTTCACAAAAAACCTGGAATTTTTTAGATAACGCAAGTAAAATGTATGATGTTTGTCAAGTGGGTGATATTCACCAATGTTGGATGCTTTTTTATGCAGAGGTTGATACATTTACAACCCTACAGAGATGGAAGGTACCTTTTTATTTTTAATTTGTTGCGTTGTAGTCAGGGTTCTTGCTTCCAATTGCCATTGCGCAAAATTATGATAAAATATTTCATATGATGCAACAAGCGATAAGTAAACAAGCGATCGTATTCGCTAAATTGTGAGTGGCCAGCCTAATTATGGATAATATTTTTTTCAATCCCCCCTCTAAGTGTGTTTGCTATTGTTTATTTAAATGCCTGAAATAACCTAATAGAAATAGCTTTCAGTCATGATTCTGGGAAATATAGTCAAAATATTATTGACTGTAAATGTTTTTGTTTCTTTTCTTTCAAAATTGGCAGTTCATTAGCAAAATCAAAAATAAAAACGAAAGAAGTGAAACATTCCCCTTAATCTCTCCTGAAAGAAAAATTGACAGAGAAACTGGTAGTAGATTGTTGAATAATACTATTCTTCTTTGTCCTAGTGCTAGGTTTCTTTTTCTTTCCAAAGTTCAAACTTTTCTTAATTATTCTTTGTATCTATTTGGGGTAAAGATTTCTGTTTGAACTTTTTAAGAATTTTTTCTCTAAACCCAATATTTACACAAAGAAGGTATTTGGATTAGAGTTGCATTATGTTCCTCATACGTGTGAATGATGTTTTCATCTATAAGATTGTCTTCATCGGTTGCAGGACATTCCTTGGTTTCCAAACCACAAGTGACACACAACACTATATCATCGTCACTCAAATCTTCGTAACATTCCAATCTTGAATCTTCATTTATCCATCCTTGCACTGCTGCTTCGTCGATATTTTCAGAACAGTCTTAACTCTCTCAAATTGTCTAAGATTTTTCTCTGCAAATCAGTACTATCATCGTCTTCTGTAGCAATGTCATTTTCTTGCCCTCTATGATTTAATTTATTAATAATTAAATTGACTAAACTAACTTATTTTTACATTTTGATTAATTATTAAGGTAAATTTTTTAATTTAATTATTTTTACATAAATAGTGTGATTGCACAATGCAATTTGCCCATAGAAATTTAACAGTTTATCTAGAAGAATTTAATATTATCTGGAGATGAAAGCAATATTATTTGTTCCTCATAATAATCATGTACCAGAATGTATATTTTGTATTGTTAGGAAATATTAAGTCCTCAAAAACATTGTTTTGAAAGTTGTGCAGTATGTGGTCGAGCATTGTCTTGTTGGTGAATGGAAATTGGGTGGCTTGACAACATAGGCAGAACAATTGGGTGTAGAATATCACCAATGTACAAGCAAGCCATCAGATTGGCTTGCAGCACAACTACGTTCCATAACGTTCCTCATTAGTGGTAATAAGTATTTCCGTTGAGTAAGTGAAGTCAAAACAGAGAAGGGTGTCCAGTGGGAGTTATGTCTTTAGCTAGTGATATCGACTTAGAATTAATGGGATTAAAGGGGTCGAGCATCTTAATGAGATTGAAATATATAAATATTTTTGATTGTAATGTTTATTTGTAAGCATTTGCGAGACATTGCTTAAATTTTAAAATATAACATTTACTTATTATCTCTTTTCATCCATTTCAGTTTTTCTCTAAGCATGTCAGAACCAATAAAAAATGGATCCAAAAACAAGTCTAACATTATTTCTTTCACAAAAACTCTGATGTGGGCAACTCATGACTTTCTCTCCAAGCACAAATATTCTCGCCTTCAGGGCTCTTGCATATGTGCACTATAGGCATAAATTATCCTAATATTTTAAAGTGACACATTTCAAATATTATCAGGTGCATCAGTATAAATGAATAAATACTTTACTACACAAAATAATTTTTTAAATAAATGGTAGGATTGTGCAATTCATTTTGTATCATGATGCATTACTGAGAGTCCACAAGCATCTTTTTATATATATCTCCATCCTTTAATTATTGCACAATAAGCAGACTAAACTTACTTATTTTCATATTTAGGTTAATTTTAGAGAAATATTGTACATAATTAACCAAATATTTTGAGAGTTAATAATATTGGAAGTAAGGTGATTCTTATAGTTCATTCTCATACAATGCTTCGAATCTTGATTTTTTTTTTTTTTTTTTTTACTATTTCTGGTTTTCAAATGATTATTATGCTGAATATATTTTAAAGCTAGCCATTTTACATGTGCTTTGCCCATTCTTAATGGCTGGTGGCTACTAAATGTGACCTACATAATATAAATTCAGAATTTCGAAAACTGTTTCAATTAAAAAAAAAATGAATTTGCGCACATTTTGAGAGCCGAAATGATGCAAGTTTTTTAAAAAATCCCTTTGTCTCCTCACACCTAATTGGAATTTTTGATGTTTTCATTGATCTGGAAGCTGAGACAGATTGAATGAGACCAAAATCAAGATTCTCGCTCGAGTGAAAGTACTTAATCATTTTGAAAAGTTGTTTAGAATTGTATAATTATTCCTTTGTGTCGTCACCCTTAATTCAGATTTTTTGAAGCATTAGACTTTTCTATTAACCTAGAAGATGAGACCAAAACTAAGATTCTAACTAGAGTGGTAGCTCGCGATAATTAGGCAACAAGGTTTTGAGTTTTTCTATTATTCCTTTGCACTACTACCCCTAATTTGAAATTTTAGATTTATCCCTTAGTCTTAAAGCTGAGATGGATTTAAATGGCATCAAAACCAATATTTTAGCTATAGTGGAAGTGCTTGATAATTTTGATGCATCATCTACTCAGTCCAGTGAATGTTATACAGATAGGGTCTGTGGGGGTAAAGTGGGTAATAAAATAGCCATTTTTAACTTTGCAAGGAAATAAATATAAGAGCTTTACTAAAAAGTCCAAATATTTTGTTTTACATTTGACATTGCACTTCTTAAGAATACACTGAAATACTTTTTTGAAGCATTTTTTAAAAATAAGACATTTTGGTAGCCTCTTTTTTTAGGTATGTTTCCTACCCACTTTACCCCATGCTGTGGGGTAAAGTGGGTATACACACTTTTATTATATAACATGCAACAATTATTATTATAACATGCTAAAAATAAATAAAATCAGATTAGATGATTCACAGCTTTTATTTATTTACAAAGTGATGAATGAATAATGCCCTCGATTATCCAAAGTTGGTTCTTCGAGAACCCTAACAATGCTGTCGATATTAATTAGATCAATATCAACAATGTTCGGAAAACTATATTTTTGGCCACTTTTGGTCAAAAATTTCACTTCGTACATGTCTTCTACTTCCTCTATAACTTGTCCAATGAATTGCAATGTGGATTTTTTACCTGCATATTCCACGACGACCCATGTACCTGGCTTGACATCTGCTGTGTGAACATCTTCTGCTTGGACTTCTGTTGGTTTATTGACCTTTTTCACATCCTGTTTGTTTGATGTAATGTTAAGGATAGATTTTTGAGAGATTTTTCTTTTCTTTTTCTGTCGCTCTTGTTCTTCCCATAGCAACCGCTGTGCAACTGTTTCTTCTGTCAGCACTTCGCCTACTTTACTCTGAACTCTTTTTCGATTTCTCTTTGAATTTTGAAGGGCTAGCGTGGTGAGAGAAGATTGTGGTGGTGACAGTGTACTCAGAATGGCTACTTTCAAGTCCTTGAAAGGGGAAGTTACTAGATCTAAAGAAGAAAATTTGTCTGCTGGACGAGCATCATTTTGTGATGTGGCTGAATTAGCACTGTCTTGCGATGTAGCAGGATCTTCATGGATTTGTGAAGTGCTTAAATCAGTGTGGCCTTGTGATGTGCTTGGACCTGTCTGTCCCAATAATGCACTTGGATGGTTTGGCTCCAATGATGTGCTTGGACCATCTTGCTCCAATGATGTGCTTGCAGCTTGTGTCATATTATCAGATGCGCCTTTTTCTGTCAACAATATCCTGTGTTTAACTTTCTCCTTGTTGACAGGGAAAAGCCCGCAACCTACAAA
This sequence comes from Amaurobius ferox, assembly GCA_951213105.1. Taxonomy (NCBI): domain Eukaryota; kingdom Metazoa; phylum Arthropoda; class Arachnida; order Araneae; family Amaurobiidae; genus Amaurobius; species Amaurobius ferox. Next base: position 99,159,452 of record OX578142.1, on the reverse strand, counting down.
TCCTTTCACTGCATTGATGGGTTTGAGGAAATTGAAAAGCCTATTTAGCAAAAACGGAAATGTAGCTTTCGAGACATTTCGCTGGCGGCTTTCCCTGTACCATATTTTTAGTACATCCTTCCATATTTTTTTCAATGGTGCGAAAACACCAACATCTAGTGGCTGCAATGCATGGCTGGTGTTGGGTGGCAAGCATAATAAAATTATGCCATTGTCCATGGCTTGTCTCACGGTATAGTAAGTTAAATGGCTCCCATGCCCATCATAAATCAATAACACAGGCTTTTGAATCTCCTTCACGTGTTCTATGAAATACTGCATCCAAGACTCGAACACGCTGTCCATCATCCAGCCAGATTCGGTGCATCCATATAGGGTACCTTGTGGCCCCCCCACTGTCCATGTGTGATATAAATGGAGACCTTTGTAAATGACGAATGGGGGCATGTACACACCAGATGCTGACACACAAAAAAGGACAGAGTACATTGCTTTGCCAGCGTCTGGTGATTTCAAATATGCTATCCTGCTGGATTTCCCAATGAACACTTTGGCTGATCTTGGGTCTGTTCCAAGACCAATTTCATCTAGATTGAAGATTCGTCCTGGACTGTTCTCTAATTTATTATCTTTTAATAACTTCACATACATTTCAAAAAAGTTGTTCACAGTTACTAACGACAAATCTTTTGCTCGAGCTGCAGTCAACAGTTCTGGTTTCCTTCTTCCAAGCTCCTTCGACCATCTCTTTTCAAATGCCCTCATGAAATCTATTCCCGGACATCCATTTGGGAAAGGATTTTTCATTTCAGAATTCTTGAAGTAAGTATCTATCAGGTGTTGTACATCCTTTCTATCAAACGGAAAACCACACTTTGCCAAAAACTTCAGTCCTTCTACAATGCAACGTTCTTCATCGAATGAAAGGTACGTATTTCTTCCTGGTCCTCTGTGACTTGGTCTATTGGTGACCCATCTTCTTAAAGTTTCATAGGGGATTTTATGCTCCTTAGCAGCTGAGTGTATGGATTTCTCCTTTTCCACCTCTAATAGTGCCAACTGTAACGTAGCATCCGAATACTTTGAAATAGTCTTCTTCTCATATGTCCTTGGCATTTCTATTAAAATTAATACATCATGTCATTACATATTATAGTGAGAGTAAAATAAAAGCAGTTTACTTAACCCCTCCCTCTTTTTAATAAAGTGCCAAAATAGGGTTAATTTTTTTAAGAAATAGAGCAAGCACAAGAAGATCATTTAACATTCATTTACTATGCCTAGCACTATATTCACTTTACCCTACTCTACAAAGCAAAACACAATAGGCTTAATTAAATAAAATGTAGATACATTTCTTACTTGCTTATTGGAATTTGTTGGTTGATTTTTTTTTTTTTTTTTTTTTGTATTAGAAAAAAAAAAAAAAAAAAGTCTCTTCTTTCAAAAAGTGGTTTGAAAACCAGTAAAAAACCATGTGTTGTATTCACATCAGATGAAGTAAACTGGTTTTATGAATTTAAAAGTGTTGCCACACAATTTTTTGATTTCTTAAAATAATTCCCATAACTAAAAGGTGATTTCTACCTTTTTTAATAAATTACCAGAATAGATATAAATGGTTTTTAAGGCACAGAGCAAGCACAAGAAAATCACTTAACATCCATTTGCTAAGCCTAAAACTATACCCACTTTACCCCACTCTACAAAAAACACAATAATTAGATAAATTGTGAATAAATTTCTTACCTGTTTATTGGAATTTGCTTGCAGATTCCTTTGGCATCAAAGATGAAAAAAAACTGTTCTCCTTTTTCAAAAAATGGCTTGAAACAGGAAAGTTTTACAACCAGTAAAAAACTAAGTGTTGACATCAGATGAAGTAAACTGGTTGTATAAATTTAAAGTTGTTACCACACAATTTTTTGGTTTCTTAAAATAATCTTCATAACTAAAAGATAATTTGAGTAAAGAAACAACAACTATTAAATGATTTTTAAAATTGTGAGAACATTTATATCTGCATTACCCACTTTACCCCACCTACCCACTTTACCCCCACAGACCCTATATATTTTTTTAATTGATAACATGTTAAACAATAAATAAATTAAAAAGTAATTTATAAAAATTTTGTGAGCATTTGTTTAGTCTTGTTCAGAATTGTTATATATATTAATTTGTGATAAAAAGATTTTGAATGCATTCCCACTGCTACAAATCATTTGAATTGGCCATTAGTCTGCTGATACTAAACTTAGATTTATCTGCTATAAAACGGCTACAAATCTTAGTTTTACCTGATACTTATGTTATTAATTATAGCATTTGATTGTACTCACAAGTACCAAAATTCATGGAATAGCAGTATGCAAATGTGCAAGTGGTACCCATATCGAGTTAAAAGGGTATGACAAGTCAGATGGTTGTCAGTGTTGTCTGTTGGACTCTTGAATGTCTTGTGAAACATTAAATAACGCGATAATGGCTACCCGATGGAAATTAGCCAAATTTGAATATGGAATAAAAGTTGGAGCTTGACGCATGGGGCATAGCATTTTGGAAGTTGTTGAGACATCAGCTCGACAGTGTCAAGAGTACCTCATGGAAGGCATTACCTCCCACAAAAGATAGTGCAGTGGGCGGCCACATCTGTTGAATGAATGAGACTAGCAACGTTTGAGCAGAAGCACTAGAAGCGTATCTGTGAGGTTTGTACAGCGAAATTTGGCATTGATGGGATATGGCAGCAGAAGACTGACTCGAGTGTGTTTACTTACAGCACATCACCTGGGCTCGCTAGCACATGCAATGGAACCTAGATGACTGGAAAAAGGTAACATGGTCTGATAAGTCACGTTTCCAGTTGGTTCGAGCTGAGGTTAGCATTCAGGTGTGGTGGAAACCCTATGAAGCTATGGATCCAACTTGTCAACAAGGCACTGTCAAACTGGTGGTGATACCATAATGGTGTGGGGAGTATTTACTTGGCATGGATTGGGTCCTCTGGTCAAATTGAACTGGTTATTGACAAGAAATTGCTATATTCAGCTGTTTGGTGACCATTCGCAGCCGTTTATGGATTTCAAGTACCCCAATAATGATGGGATGTTCCAGGATGATAATGCTCAGAGTCACTAAGCCCATATTGCTTGTGATTCGTTTGAGGAGCATTCTGGACAATTCCAGCACATGATTTGGCCATCTAGATCACCAGACATGAACCCTGTTGCATGGATCTTTGCTACATGTCCAGTCAGGACGCATAAGTCATTGTTAAAATTCATTTTCCCCAATCGTTAATTAATTTCAACATTGGCCATATCGTATAATACAACATAGAAAATACTCTAAATGAGAGGACAATGAAGACACCAAGTTAAATATAAAAATAATAACAAATTTATTTACAATGATTAAAATAATAAAAAAGAATCAATTAGCATCCTAACTTAAAATGAAATACATAATATCATGTAACATAACTAATTTTCTTAAAACAGTATTAACTTTCACATCTAATTTCATTAAAAACAATATTATCTCCCATTATTCGACATTAACTCTCACAGCTATACATCATTAAACACATAACTAACATTCCTCCCCCTAAATCTAATTAAAATTATCAACTTAATTTAAGTCTTAGCTTATTTCTTCAAAATACTTTTTCTGTTATCCGTATACAATAATTTACATAGTTGGTATTAATTCATCTACTATGAATTCTCCGAATGCCTAGAGAGAGTATTTGATACCAAAAATGTGTGTAAGTAACATGCATATGCGTATCTCAGGTCTCTCACGGAGGTTCCGGCGACCGGGCGGATGCCCTGGGTTCTTGACATCACAGCAGTTCTTTGGAACCTTTTCACTCTCAAAATTCGAAATCAAGTGTCGATACTTTTTTAAAATCCTAACTCTCTTTCGAACATCCCAATATTGTCACTTCCTACACTTTGGTGCCCCTGCTTCCAATTAGTTTCACAATGTAGCCCCCTCTATGCATTTGGTCAGTATAGGGTTACACCTATGTCTCATTGGATCTTGTCATCTTAGAAATTTGATGAGAGGTGCTGAAATTAATGTTTTAGCTGACCCAGCTTCCCACATTCTCAAGGCATACATGCACTCAGGGCAGTCAAGAGGTCAACTTTATTGTTCGCCCACATTTCGGAGTCGAGTTGCTGCATTTCACCAAGTTAAAGGAGGCCCAGTACGATATTAGAGAGGTATCCCATGACTTTTGGCACTTGAGTGTATATTGGAATTATTTAAAGAAATTTGCAATTTAAGCAGCTGCACAGGTGTTAAATATTTTTCTTTGTAAAATAATTCTTATATAAAGTAGAGGGTTTGATCATGTAATCTATAAACTCTTTAAAAATGTTTGATATGCTATTAAAAACTCCTTAAGTTTTGTTTTCAAAATTGAGTACAAACCCTGGAGAAATGTCAACCTGTGCTGGATTGAGTATTTTAGAGCCCCTGAGCTAATTATATTTTGGTGCCCAATTAGATTCAGCAGTTTAAATTAACAGATTTATAGGCTTGCATCTTTGGAAAAATATCTATAAAGTAAAATCATCGATAAAGAAGGCAATTTTTAAAAATTATTTTAGGACTTCTCTGAAAATTAATTCTCATATTCAATTAGGTAAAATATTTCTTTAAAATTAACCAAAGTATGAAAATAAGCTAGTTTAGTCTTTCTATTCTGTAATAATTGACCCCTTGCCTGTGCCACCCGAATCCAGTTCAGGCAACCCTTCTGCGCCAAATTTGGAATGTCCGAACTGTCTTTGGGCAAGCGAAAAATCAGTGTTTCTATTCCGTTGATCCCGAATTGAGTCCATTTTGCCTTACCAAATACTTTACAATATAGTTCATTGTTTTTCCAACAGATGGCGATACTTGTCCACATTTTTTTTTTTTTGAAGTAGGCGGGATCAGCTAGCTTGATTAGGCGGGATATAAACCAAGTTTATTGTAAAGAGTGTGATATCGGCTTGTGTGCCGGGTCATATTTGTTGTATATATCATACTATAAAAAATTTGTGAAATTCTGAAAAATGATTCTGTGAAATGATTTGTGAAATTCAAAAGATTATTTGATTTATTTTGCTATAATTAAACAATTTTGAGTAAAATATGAATATAATCCATTAATTTTCCACATGTATGTCAAAATATTAAATATAGTAGTTATTTCATATAAAAATTTGTATTTTTAGGAAATAAAATTTTTCTAACCTTTTTTAATGTTATAATAGACAAAACTGAAGCATAAAAAATTTTTTCTATTTTTGACCCACTTTCCTGAAATATACTCCACAGGCAAGGGGTTAAAGGATAGAAATTGATAGAAAAGATGCTTGTAGACTCTCATCAATGCATGGAATACAAAATAAATTGTACAATTGATTTATGCAAAAATGATTTTATAAAAAAAATATTTATTAATTTATGGTGCTATAAAAATAAGTGTTTTATCGGTTTGATGAATAAGATGGAAATGCATGCAAAAGGATACTTAGGGACTCTGGATAAAGCACTGCTAATATGAATGGAATTCTGATTGAGTATTCAAGATACCCAATAAAATATAAACACTTATTATGAAATACATAGTTTATTCTGCGGGTTTATATATTTTTTGTGAAAACCATAAAAGAATGAAGTGCATATGTGCATGCACCAACATTTTGATGACTTCCCTGTATTATTATACACAGTGCACATAGTCCACTACCTCTGACTGTGGCAGAATCAATTTCTGAATAAATATCTGAAAATCCAAGAAGCTCATTCTGATTCAGCCAACCTTAAATATGAGGGAAATTAAGGAAGTAACATTAGCAGAATTTAAATGAACAATCAATCCTGAAACAGCTTAACCCCCTCCCCCTTCCTTGAAAAAAAGAAAGATGTCAGGTATGCATTTTGGTAAACATGAGCCTTGGTATTTGTCAATTTTCTTACACAGATGGTAAATTAGAATTCTAACAGATTTTTTTTAGCAAAGTTTAATATTGATTTGTAATTAAAACATTCTTTAAAAAGCTAAATTAAATTGCTGTGGTACTTTTAAGTTATTTTATATATTTACAATATTTAGATGAAAACATAATACAGATTATTAATGTATTCTAAATTTGTATCTTTGTGAATTAAAAATATATTCTCCAGATTGGTAGATCTGCAATTAGGATATGTGAGTAATCCAAAAATTAGTAGTTTTCTTCTACCTCTTAAAATTTATTAAAATAATATTTTTTAATATAATTTGCTGTTGTTGAGACCCAGACCGTCCGACCTACCAGAAAGGTGTAAGGTAACTGTATGGACGGTAATATAATTTGCTGTAAAATTTAGCAAATAATATGAAACATCATTTGATAAATAGGTAAAAACTATTTTATGATATATTAATATTATATTGAACATTAGTTTTTGTCAAGATTTTAATTGCAAGTATTTTTAGGGCTTTTCAATTTACGGGGGAGTGACTTGGACTATAATCCTGTTTTTCTTGCATTTGGTGTGGTTACTCTTGAAACAGTTTAGTAAGTCAGTTTACATATTTCTATGTTGTATAAAATTCTTATGTGTGGTTTAATTTTCTTTTATATTTATTAATGTCAGTTGTGTAATCTGGTCTTACAATAGTCACATTTGAAGATGATATGAACAATGGGCTTCACTAGGTTGCATTTGTAATGAGTTTTTTTTTCATGTATTTAAATGCATGTTATATAAAAAGAAAATTCAAATTTATTTTCTGTTCTCTTAAATTGTTATAAATTATTTACAGTTTATATTTATTTCTAAACTACCAACAAAGTAGGTAATTGCTGACAGTTATAAACCTGTTTAATTCTATGCATTGATCAAATCCATTTGTTTTTAAAATTGTAAATCTCATATATTTTTCACTTTTTTTTGGAATAGCTTATTTTAAACATATATTCAAGTACAAAACATATTTGCTAATTTTAGTATACTATTTTGTGACTATTTAATGATAGAGATATAATCTAATAATGGTAGACATTTTTTGTCCAAAAATGAAAGGCATGAGTTAAAGAAGAAGATTACTCATAATCGGTATGACTGAAAACGAAAAAAGTAATAAAATCAATTTGTAGCACATAAGCAATACATTATGTGTATCTAGTACATGAAAATAAATAGCTTATTTAAATAATACATTTTGTATTTAGTCCAATTTTGCATATTATATAAAAAAGTTATTACATGAAATTGCACATCCTTTTACCAAAAATTTCATATGACAATATAAAAGAGCTAAAAATGACAATATAAAGGAGTAACAGTAGTATACTATTTTGTGACTATGTACTTCAAAACCTTCATTATATAGCTGCTTTGCTATAGATGATTGGCACACAATATAAAATTTCCTATGCTGGATACAATATAAGTTAAAGTAAGTGTACTTTGAGAGAAGTTTTATTATCATATAATATAATTTTCAATGTGAGTAACAAAGAAATCTGCATATCAGTGGGATTTGTCCCCTTCCAGTGCAGACTAATCTCCCTTCTCTGGGGACTAATCCTGTGGATCATTAGGATTAGAAAGGAATGCTTTATGAGATAACTTCAATGACCCCTATGTTTGTAAATATTCTTGGACCACACTTCAAAACCTTCCTCATATAGTGACTCCTGTATATACCTTGGGATACAGCAAATAAAAGATTTTCCATGATTTCCATAGGCACACACTAGATTTACAAAAAATACAGCACAAATACACATACCTATGTTGTAATATGCATTTTAAAGAGAACTTATACATTAAGATTAAAAGTAACTGATTTTTATACATAATTTGTCATTGCATACTTGCTAAAATACATTTTGTCTAGCTAAACATTGTGTAAAGTCATATATAGCACAAAGATTTGTCAAATAGTTTTGCAAATCTTAGTGCTATTGACATAAAGTTAAATGTGAAGTGGGATGCACATTGAAGAGTAAAATATTTTATTATTTTACATTAAAATGCGATACAAATACTTCATACTATAATACCTACTGTAATAATACACATTTTTAAAAAGAAAACTTTAAATTCTTTTAATTAAGATAATTGGCAACTGATTTTTGTACAAAATTTGTTATAATGTACCAGCTAAATTAACATGCTTGTCTATTTAAATGTTGTTTTAAGTCATAATATTTATATTTGCAAATATAGTAAACCCTGGGCATCCTTTGATAAAATAAATTTTATTTCAGCTGAAGCTGTTGAATTTTTTGTTTTCTTCATTAGACTAAGTTTACTGAGGACCACTGTTGTGCCCTTCTAGACACACATAGATTAAATCTTAATTTACTCAACTAAAATCTAGAGAAGTACGATCGTATAGTGTTAATTGCTTAGAAATTTAAATATGAACTTAAAAGATAAGACTTAAATTAAAAGTAGTAGTTTCCCGGTTCTCAGTCTCTGTGATCTTTATGAAAATTGAAAGAAATTGTGAGACTAAGGGGACTAAAATAACCATAACATAATTAGGGGGAAAACAAAACTTTAAATTTATTGGCACATTATAGGCAGTTACATAATTGGCAATTCTAACCAAATAAAAAAATTTTACTATCCATATATAACATTGGTGGTCTGTGTGACTAAAGCTACTCAGGGAACTTAAATATTTAACTTTAAATTTAAAACAAATACCTTATCTGAGGTCTACCACTAATTTGAGCCCATCTTAAAGGGCTAGATAAAAATGTATGGATCAATATGCTGACGGGGGAAAACCCCAAAGGTTCAGTAAATCTCCTATGACAGCGATACATGATATTACAGGAAAAATCTTTAAGGAGTTTTCATTTAGGAAGAACTCGCTGCTCTTCGGTCGCAAAGGGCCTACACATCATCTCTTCATGTGAGACTGGCTGGTGGAGATGATGGCTCCTCGTCCCCAGGGTAGCGATGTTGGCATGGTCTTCAGCATGGTTGACAGTTTCTACTGGGTATCCAGGGAGTTAGTGAAAGTGCAGTCCATCCCAGATGCACCTAGTGCATTTTGTCAGAGGACCACCGGTGAGAGCCATCAACAATGATGGTACGCCACAGCAGATATTATCGCCATTTCACCATCCTCAGCTCCTTCGGTCGAAAGAGAGCAGAGAGAGTGCAATCGGCAGGAGATCTCAGGGCATCAACCCCAGCAGGGTGGTCCAGGAGAAAAGCGAGAGCCGTCAAAGGCTGTCTCTGCGAGAAATGTCAACAAGAATGTGTCGAACCTCAATTTTTGTGCGTAGGACCCTAGTAAGAAGGTTGCTATACAGATGATATATTTGAGATTCCTGTATCCCTTCACTGCAATATCGCAAATCACATCTCCCAGTTCGAAGAAGCCATAAATGTCATAGACTGATTAAGGGTCCTTGCATCATGACACTAAGATAATGTCTTGAAAATTGTAAAAACGATGCCATCTTGGCCTGGTGTGATAGTTATCATTCAAAGTGGGTTTTGATCCAAAAAATAAAGATTCTAAATTAATTTATATTACAGGGACGTGGGAAAATACATCATTCTGAGGTATGACACTAAAAACATTTCAATTTCTCAAATTATTATTCTTCGGGCAGTGGTGGTCACTTACAAAGACTGGTTTCAACACTTTAACACATCAGTTGTCATTTACAAAATTGTTTTTTGCCAATTAATTCTAGTTATAATCTTTACACAGCAGTACGGCAATTATGCACATATTCTGGTAACTTGCACCATTCAAGGTTCCTTAATTACACTGGCACTTATCTCAGTATTACTGAATTAAATATATTTCTCTTAATTGCTATATCCTTACTAAATCCTTCTCACATTTAACATTCTTAACTCATTTTCTAAATAATAAAAGTTTAGCTTTAACATAAGTAAGTTACTTTCCTATAATTAGTATTATTGGTCTTTATGAAATTATATCTATTTTAAATAAGTTACTGCATCTTTCTATTTTATATAAGTTGCTGCATCTTTGAAGTTATTCCTTAGCTTCTTTTAATGTGGTTTTTGTCATACTTAAAAATAATGCTGATGAACAAGAAGCTGGAGAGAGCATGGTATAAGCTAATTCAAGCTTCTAAAAATGCAGTAGTTGTTGATAAGGAGAATGCAGTTTAGTAGAAAATAATGTTGATGAAGAAGTTGGAGAGAGCATGGTACAAACTAATTGAAGTGTCTAAAATATAATAGTTGTTGATAAGGAAAATTCAGTTTAATAGACATTAAGTTAAACCCCTGTATATTCAAGTATAGCCATGTATTTTTAACATTAAGTGTTTATGATGTCTCTTTGCACCACAACTTTGAAATAATTATGACTCTTTAATTATAAGCAAATAAAGTTAGTTTTCAAATTTGAAATTATATCCCTATAAACAAAATAAAAGCATTAAGAAATGAAAATTCTAAACTATCAGAAGTTCGACACCACTGATGGGGGGGCGTGGTAGCCCAGTGGTTAGTGCACTGGAGTTGCACTCGGTAGGCCCGGGTTCGATTCCCGCCACTGCCAAAACAGCCACCGTGCTCACACGGAGTACGATCATGTTAAACATGTGGGTTCGTAAGTCCTTCCGAGAGGTTGGTGGTAGGGGAAGGAGGGTACGGTCCCTGTGGATGCCTCCCCCTCTGGGTTGCAGTCTAAATTGGGTGGCACTTCCCAGCCGCCCAAACAGTTACCTTACACCTTTTTGGTAGGTCGGACGGTCTGGGTCTCAACAACAACTGCACCACTGCTGGCAGCTACAATTTCTTCAATTAATTTTGAAAAAAGTTTTTTTCTAATTTCAATTATGGCTAGTGCAGAAAAGCATCATGGGCCTTATATGTCACACAAAAATTTTTTTATCAAAATAGTCGAAAATTTTTCTGACCTGTTTGAATTTTTGATTTATTTCTTAAAACTGCAATTAAAGCAAAATTTTAGTAGAAAAAAATTAAATTGATTTTAGATTCAAGTTTGTGTGGAAAGCTTTCTATTTTTAGACCTATTATAATATGAACAAAATTCATCCAGGTTGTTTAATTTTTTGTCTCACCCCACAAGGGCCAAATTTCAGGATATTTTCATCAAAATGTAATTAACCCCTTGCCTGTGGAGCATATTTCAGGAAAATGGGTCAAAAATGGAAAAAAAAATTTATGCTTTCATTTTGTGCATTATAACATTTAAAAAGGTTAGAAAAATTTTATTTTGTAAAAATATAAATTTTTATATGAAATAACTACTATATTTAATATTTTGGCATACATGTGGAAAATTAATGGATTATATTCATATTTTACTCAAAATTGTTTAATTATAGCAAAATAAATCACAATCTTTTGAATTTCACAAATTATTTCACAGAATCATTTTTTAGTAGTTCACAAATCCTTTATAGTATGATATATACGAAAACATGGCATGGCACACAAGTCTACATCACACTCTTTACAATAAACTCGTGTCTCGCACCGTATCTTTTTTCATTTTTCAGTTTTACGGCAGCATACAAAACACTGTCTCGTTGGAGTAGCCTTTTTTTTGGTTGGTGGAATATGCTCAGGAAAATGACGACCTGTAAGCCGCGGTAAGTTTATGATCGGACGCCCTGGTACTGTTGGCTGAATGTATAGCTTATTATTTTCAATAATTTGTTCTACAATTGAAATTCTGTAATTCATATTATTTTATCCACCTCCTGCCGATTTATACATGATAAAGGAATTCCATAGTGCCTGATCTAGAAGATGGAAAAATATCTTTACATAGTATTTCTTACCCCGTTTCCTTGTAATGGGATAGTCTCTAAGATGTTGGTCAACTTTGTCAACACCTCCCATAGTGTTGTTGTAGTCGTCAACTATTTTAGGTTTTTTTTTTCTTTTGTTTCTTCCAATCTTCAATCTCAATCATCTCTGCAGTATGGATTGAAGAAAGAAGATAAATTTCTTTCTTATCATGCCATTTTATGGCAGTTACTTTTCCACGTTGAAAAGCAAGAACGTCACCTTTCTTTATTTTTTTTTAAAATCAGGTGGCAACTCCTTCCTAACTGCACGTATTGCGCCATATATATCAGTAGAATACTGCTTCACAAGTACATCAGCCAACTGTGGAGAAGTATAATAATTATCAGTTGCTAAACAATAGCCCTTGTCTAGTAGCGGCTTCATCAATGACATAACTACCTGACCAGACATACCTAGATGTTTATAGTCACTATCAAGTTTTGTGCCCTTTCTTGTGTAGATAATACTAGAAAAAATATTTCCAGTCTTACTCTCACATAACATAAATGTTTTTATGCCAAAACGCGATCTTTTTAGTGGCAGGTACTGGATCCATCCCAATCGACCCTTATATAACATCAAACTTTCATCTATGGCGACATCACGATCTGGGATGTACAAGGAAGAAAATTTTTCACTGAGAAGTTGAAAAATTGGCCAAATTTTATTGAGTTTTGCATTTGGATGTGTTGCTAGATCAACTTCTTCGTTGTTTACAAAATGTAAATATCTCTTTAGGATTTGAAATCTGTCATATGCCATAACGTTGTGGAAGAATGGAGTTTCGAGGCATGTCTTTTTAGACTAAAACATCTCTACATCAGGTTTCTGAACAATACCTTGCAAAATATGAAGTGCAAAAAATATTTTGATTTCATCGTCACTTGTTGGAACCCACCTTTTTGATCGGCTTTTTGGTTTTAGCGTATTGCTTTGAATAGATTGTTGGGCATACCGATTAGTTTCTGTGCTAATCGTGTGTATCAAGTCATCATCAAAAAATAGTTCAAAATACTGATTTTCTTGTGAGAAATTGGATGTATCAATTGTTGCACCTACTTGTGTTTGTCGAAACGGAAACCTTGGAGGGGCAGGAGGAAGATTATCTAAACACAATGGCGTCCAAATTCTATATGAAAGAGAGTCACTTTCGTCATCACTGGCGGAATATTCATATTCTTCGGTAGAAATGTCGCTATCTGAGCCTGAAGAACCTAAAAGGTATTCTTTATTGTCGTCTGAATCAGACATTGCAAAAAAAAAAAAACCTTTTTCGTATAAAATTTGCAAAAAATTACAATAGAAAACTAAAAATCTGACTATCTGAATGAAAATATCACTGCCAATGAGCGTCTTCATATCCCGCTAGCTAATCCCGCCTACTTCCAAAAAAAATGTGAACAAGTATCGCCATCTATTGAAAAAACAGTGAATTACATTGTAAAGCATTTCTTAAATGAAAACAAACTCAATTCGGGATCAAGGGAATAGAAACACGGATTTTTCTTTTGCCCGAAGTCAGTTCGGGCATTCCAAATTTGGCACGGATGGGTTGCCCGAACTGGATTCGGGCGGCACAGGCAAGGGGTTAAAGTGATAAATTGCAAAAATACGTTGATAATATTACAAGCTAAAGTTAAAAGAAGCTGGCATTTAAATAAGGAAATGTTACAAATGATCACTTATATGTTGGGGAATTTCACTGAATTGTGTGTAAATACAGTACAACCTCAAAAATCCGGACTTTGCCGATTCCGGATTTTCGATTTTTCCGGATTATAGAATTTGAATAAAATTCAGATTTGATATTAACTAAATACATTATAAAACACTATTTTTAGTAAAAATAATGGCAAAAGTTAAGTTAATCAATTAAAACATATTATTTAATCTAAAAAATAGGGCAAAAGAAATTTCTAAGAAAAAATATACACATTAATAATTTAGAATGTGTGAACGAAACGAAATGATAAAATTCCATTTTATCATTTCGTTTAAATATTTGAATTAACATTTGTTATTTCATTAATTTTGGTTTATGGGAAAACCGTTTTCTTTCTCCTGTAGATGGACATTATTTCTGCTCGGTTATAATGCTTCTTTGTTCAAGACCTTTAATTGCATGATCGATTTTTTGCATAAGATTATCAATGGGTATTTTTTCTTTTCCACATTTATCGTCACTACTTCGATCTTTTTTATTTAATATCATATCGCGAATTTCACCATCATTCAATTTATTTACGATTGGCGCATCATCATCAAAGTGCAGAACTTCCGTTATATCGGCTTTGTCGAGATTTAATGAAGCGCCGGAAGATTTAATGCAGTGCCGGTATTTAATAAAGATCGAGGATTAGCACTTATTTTGACCTTATTTGGATTAGCACTTATTTTGCACTTATTTTATATTTAAAGGTGTAAATGTGTATAAACCGTTTTCGCTATTAACGAACGAAAAACAAAAAATAAGAACTTAAAAGTTTTATTTATTATCTAGCATCTATATAATGTCATGTATATAAACGAATATATAATGTCATGTATATAAACGAAAATTTGGAAAACGTCCGGATTTTGGAGGTTTCCGGATTTTGGATGTCCGGATTTTCGAGGTTGTACTGTATATGATTAAAATATTTCACTGAAGAATGAATGTCAAAGTCATACAGAAATAGCTCATATTGAATTAAAGATATCCATTACTTTTGTGGGGTACATGTTTGCAGTAGTATTTGATAAACTAGAATGAGACTTTTATTGAGTACCAGATAGATTTCCCAAAGATATGAGGATGAATTAAGTGTGGAAATTGGAATGCTAAAATATCTAAACAAACCTCTGAAAATAATTTTGTAACAGAACCCACCTATAAATAAGGTAGGGACGTTTTTAAAATTAGGCTTGCTCCCATTGCATTTAAAGTATCATATAAAGAGTGTTAACCCTTTCACGACGGTTGGCACGCCCGCATGCCGGCAGCGAACTTGCATTCAAGCGAACTTGCATTCAGCGAACTTGCGGCATGCACTCGTGCCGGAGAGAACTTTACCCTAAACGGCGAGTGGCACTATCGGTGTTTCTACGTGAAACGTTTTCATTTGAATTTATTTGTCTACTAGATGGCGTTAAATGCCCGTGGAAGCAACTTAAATGTATTTTGTAGATGTTTGACCTTGGCACAAGGAGAATCCAATGAATTAGTTCTCCATTTGGAGCAGTGAAACATGGTTCTGTAAAGTAAACAGACAGAGCACTTCTCGCAGCATCAACAATTTTATAATTGAGTTCCGGGTCTCCTTTTGATTTTAGCTTATAATGAGTTCGTTGGTGAATTACAGGAATAAAAGAGAGTATTTTTTGGAGGAGGGGGGTTAAAGGAATGTGCGACAGTGAAATGATTAGGCTATTTCGGATAAAAGTATGGCTGGTATGAGACTTTTTCTTTCTGTGAAAGAATATACGCGTATGGTAAATGAACCAGACAGTAATGAAAGCAAAGCAGATAGTGAAGATTTGTGGAACAGTGTTATTTCTGATGATGAATCTGAAAATGCAATTGATTCTTCAGATTCTGAGCGTACTATTATTACAACGCCGCCAGCTTCAGTTGCTGTTTTTTCGAATGATGTTTGAACATGTGATTTGAAAGATCTGAATTCTTTGGAGTTTTTGAACATACCTGGAATAAATCACAATATCATGCCGCCTAATTTAGATAAGGAACTTGATTTTTTTAGCATATTTTTTGATGATGAACTAGTAGAATTTATCATAAAAGCAACTAATGAGTTTGCAAAGAAAAATTGGGAGAAAAATCTCCTCTCTCCTTCCACATCGAAGACTCCACCTGTTTCAAATGTATTTACACTTGTGACAGGAAACGAATTTCGTGTGTTTCTCGCACTAGTAATTTTGACAAGCATTGTCAGAAAACCAAATCTTAAAATGTATTTTTCTAAGAATCCAATTATCAGTACTCTTTTTTTTTTTTTAAATTCAGTTATGAGTCGCGATCGATTTATAGGAATATTACGTTACCTTCATTTTACTCTTGATAGTAATGCCCAAAAACTAGATAAATTGAAACCCATGTTAGATGCATTAGTTTCAAAATTTAAATCTATATACACTCCTAGAAGAAATGTGTTCATTGATGAATCTTTGTTCTCATGGAAAGGAAGGCTGGGATTTCGCCAATATATCCCCTCGAAAAGGTCAAGATATGGAATAAAAATATATAAATTGTCAGAATCGGAATCAGGCTATAAATGGAATTTCCTTGTGTATACTGGAAAGGACACGGAATTATCAAGCTCTGATGGTGGGTATGGAGAACGCGTTGTGAAAACATTTCTAAGTGAACTTTTAGGAAAAGGATATACTTTGTATTTGGATAAATTTTTTACCTCTCCTGTACTTGCAAATTATTTGTTGTCTAAGAATACACATATATGTGGTACAGTTTTAAAAAATCGGAGGGACATGCCAAAAAATTATCCATCTGTACCTAAAACATATATACACTAAAATTTTTAATATTTTGATAAAAGAAAATTTGTATAAAAAATATGCATCAAATAGAAAATAAGTATTTCCTTTCTTCCTGAAAAAAGTAGAATGCTGTGTTGAATGGGTGATTTTTAGTGAATTTTTTTTCGAGAGTTAGGCTTAGCGCAAAAAATTAGCCATCTTTTGGGAACAGTTCCGAAACGAAGCGCTCCGTCCTTTGGGCCACGGCAGTTTCGGAATGCCGCCGTCCCGAAAGGGTTAAAGGTTTGATCAAGCATTATTTTGATTTATTAAAAATTCACCCAGACTTCTGTCTTAAATAGTCTGAAAAATAAAATACTTTGTTAGTAACAGCATATGACAGTTCCGTAAATAAATGTACAACTGGCTTTGAAGGTAAGAAATAGCCTCCTTTATTAGGATAATTTAAACAGCCACCAGAACAGCAAATGCTGAAAAATTTCTGTCAACAGAAATGAATTCAAGTATCTTGATGATGAAGCCTCTTTTATGCCTTTGATATTAGTTCATAAATATAATCAACTATCATATTCTGTAACTTATGAGCTATTTCAATTTTCAAATTATTTTGATTATCGATGTAAATGACTTTTTATTGCAAATCACATCACTTGCATCATTGCTGAAAAAATCAAAAGTTCATTGTCTAAATTATTAAGACTATTACTGAGAGCTTGGTATACGTATATTCTCACATAAAAATATAAGATATATAAGCTATGTTTCTTCATGTATATAAGCATTTTATGGTTGTATCTCTAGCCTCTTTGTTGATGAGTCGAAAATAACAGCTCAAGTCAAACGTCATTTTCAAGAAGATTGTTTTGATAAAATAAGAGTGGAAATTCGACCGTACCAACTAATAAAGGAATTTTTAACTTGGCTTGTTAATCAGCAGCATGATAAAATTTGGGTAAGATTGTCTACTGTTTATCATTCAATTTAAAAATTTATAGTATGATTTGTATTTATAATATTTTTCAAATGCATAGTATCCATAGTAATGTATAATGCATAATGTATAATAGTAATAAAATGCATAGTAAAGTAATACATTTATTTACTTTATTGTTTGTCTTCACAATTTGTGAAATAAAAATATTTTATTATATTTCAGATAAGTAGAAAATCAAGTTATGCTTTATTAAGGCTTATTCCTGAAGTAAGAGTTTTTATCCAATACTTTCTTTTATATATGAAATTATTTGTATTAACGAATGTGTAATATTATACATATGTGTAATATAATACATATATATGTAGATGTAGGTATTATTCTAACATTTTTTTTCAACTGCATACTGCAGTTTAAAAGATTTATCACTGCTTTTAATACAAAGACAGAAATATCTGTGTTGATCAATTTGAATCTACCTTTTTACTATTATAGGCTAAAATATATTGGTATCTAAACTTATTTTTACATACATAAAAATAGGTGACATGGGCACTGTGCATGAGTGTGTGTTTCCCTACGAACTTCTGCAATTCATCATTTCATTTTGTGTTTATTGACTGAAAACAGTTTTTATGGCTGTGAAGTATTATTTGGAAAGAATCTTTGAGGAGGTGAGGAGGCAAGCTGTCTGCCATTTAGAGGCAGGACAGACATTGGTCGAAGTGGCAAATTATTTCATAATTAGTTTTGTATTGTATGCACTCATATTCAATTTTTCAGTTTGTATTTATGTGTTATGATTAGGGCAGTAATTATTTTATTCTTCTAATTTCAACAAACTTTAGGTGGTTTTCTAAAATTTTGTGATTTAAGATTTTTTTTTTTATTAACACTTTACAACAAAGTTGAAAAGTGTTTATGACTTTGTTTATTCTGTCTGTCTGTCCGTTAGCACGATAACTGCCGTAAAAATGACTTAATCAAAATGAAATTTTAGTATGTTGTTCAGACAGTCTGTAGGACCTATGGGAATATAAATGAATAATATCACCCAATTAGTTTTGGATTAAACCCAGGTTGAAAAAATGAAATACATTGAGCCCTATGGGAACTAATTTTTCAAACATTTTTTAAGCAGATTTAAAATTCACAAATTGCTTCGAAAATTTTAGGTAATATTCAAATTGTTCCATAAAATATATAAAAAAAAATTCAGCGAAATATATTCAGTAGTTTTTTAAATAAAAATTAAAATAATAATTACACCTCTTATATGAAACGATCACGTGACCATGATATGAAACGATCACATGACCCACTTCAAAATGATATATGGCATCCATCTTGTTTCAAAATTGTGATTTTTTTAAGTTCTTTTTAATTCATATTGAGTGTTGTATCCGTCCTAAAACTACTTTATTTTTGCTTAAATTCTGTACATCTACATACTGAAACAACGCAATGACAATATATTTGAGTTTAAATGCTCATCTAAATTTGATTATTTCTACAACTAAGCCTATTTTTCACCTATGTAAAATGTAAACAGCAAAATATGTAGAATGAGTTGTATTAGAATTCCTGTATTTTTTTAACACAAAATAGTCCATGGAGTCTGCATGGCTGATATGAATGAAATATTAATTGATTTTATAAAGAGAAGGACGATTTTTTTCGATGAAGTTTTAAGCATAGAGTTTAATTATTTGTAGCTCCATGGTCTTAAATAAAATGTTTAAATAAATTAAATCATTATAGTATTGTGATGAATGAAATGAATGGGAGAAAGTTATGAATGAAATCCTGTTTCTATAGAGAGATCCAGGCGTGTTATTTTTTCTATGACGTCATTTGAATTAATTTCAGTTGTTTTCGATGAAGTTTTCAAATATAATAAATTATCGTAGTATTATGATAATTCTAAAGCTATTACCGAGGAATGTATAACATTTTAGAGATCTTTAAACTAGGCAATTTATATTTCAATGCCGTCATTTGAATGAAGTTCATTTTTTTCGATGAAGGTTTAAGTTTTCAAATATAATAAATTAATTCAGTATTGTGATAAGTTTTAAAATATTACCAAGGAATGTATTGCATTTTAGACTTGTTCAAATAAAATTGCATTGAAGTTGGAAAGTGTTTCATAATCAATGCTTTAAGCATGATTGATCTTTCATGTTATTACTTAAAGCTGCCCTTCCACTCACCACGTTGCAATGATAGATGCAATAGACTGCAATGCTCGAGGTACGTGCACGTCTTTGCAGCTGCGGTAAATCCCTTCTCACTGGCCGATGACATTATTACTAATATAATTTCTTTGGGCTCTTGTGATTCAAATTTATATTTACCAGTGGCTCAGTAGTTTACAGTATTGACATGTTTCAGAAAATTTGCCTTTGTGAATTTAAACAAGGGTGTACATGAGTTTGCTTTGGCGATAGAATAAGTTCATAAGTTTCTAAAATAAGCTAACTAAACATCACAAAATGCAAAGGATCCTAATTTAAATTGTTTTTGAATATTTATTATCTTTTCTCGATTCGTTTAAAAAATCAACCTACAGAGTTTAAAAACATGAAACTTGATGTATGTTCTCGATATTTTTTTTTTTGTGTGTGTGTTCTTCTACTGTAATACTTAAACAACTTGAAAATATATTCTGTTTATGCTTTAAAATAGTACTCTAAAATAGCACTAAATGTTTTACATCATACAATTTGTTTGTTCATTTCGAATGTGAAGCTTTAGTTTGGGCGGAAGAGAGTTAACTTTGCGAATGAGTAAGCTCTGGTTCGAATCCAAGCAGATACTTAAATTTTGCAAGTGCTGCCATCTGTTGTTAAAATATTCAAATAAAATTTTTCTTTAATAATCTGCAGAATATTTTGTTTGAAATTATTTCAAGTTCTATTTACAAAATAACCTTATACATGTATCAGTAAATTATTTTTAAATTTGATTGTTTATAAAATTTTATTTCAAAGTTACTTTGAAAGAAATCTTGAAATATACTTTATACCAGCTATAGATGGAAGCTATTCTTCTTAATTAATTGAAAAAGTGCTTGCAGAAATAGTAAATATAAATATGCATGTAAAATTAGACAGAAATCATCAAACATCCTTATAATAGTTATCTGTAGATATGTAATTTTGAACATTTAAGATTAGAATAGAAACAAAAGCCAAACTACTTTGAAATTTTAAAGGGTTACATTTTAATAATTTGGCTGTAACATTTGAAGAATTTTTATTATTTTAAATGTACATAGACAATTAGAAATTTACAATACATTTGAAAATAATTTATTTTGAATAAAAAATATAAGTTTACATGTAAATATAAATCTATTTTTAAACATAATTACTTTATAAATATAAATGTAGATAAAATAATTTTTAAATTTAAAAGTTTACTTTAATAAGAAATGTTTTAAAAATTACAAATGAGCAAAAAACGTATTCGGATATTAAATGTAGGTGTTTGAAAACCTTTAAAATCAAGTATAAAATGTTAATGAACTTAAATTTATTTAAGATATGATATTTTAATAACAGCATTCTTGAATTTGAATACTTTAATTTAAATACCATCTCTGTTTATCTTCATTCCTCTTAGATGGTGAGTTCTCAGTCTAGTAATTGTTTTGGTGATTGTTCTGTTCCCAATTATTTCACAGACCTGGTGTTCCTTTTTGATCATCTTTTCTCTAATTCTGTATCTCACCACTACATTTACATCATCTAGGGTTACGAGATTTAAAGTGTTGTTGTTGAGATCCCTTGCTTCTTTAGCCAAATTGTCAGCAATCTCATTTACCTGTATGCCAACATGTGCTGGCATCCATTGCAAAATATAGGACTTGCTCATTTAGTTGATTCTGTCCAGAAGGTAGTGAATATTCTGTGTCAACCATGCTCAACCTTGTTGTATTGCCTGTAGGGTAGCTTTAGAGTTACAAGAGGGATGTCTATACCTGATACTACCTTCTGTCAATCGTCTCCAAATAGCAGGAGTCGAAAACCTGCGCCAATTGCACCAGACTGCTACAATTTTCGTCTACTGCTACCATCCTGTTACAAAAACACCTAAAATCTTAACATCTGTGTCAAACTGCACCCAAAACACTATTTTTTGACATGCCCCAAAACAAAAGTTTCGTACTTTTAAAAAGTCGCCAAGAAATTGATAAATCATCAATTACAAACTAATTATCAAGAATGCTATTGAATAGTCCATGATATGAAATTTTATTTAAAATATACTTCAAATTTGATCATCAAAACCTGGATGCATTTTTATCCATCAGTCATCAGAGTCATCATTCCATTCCACCTCATTTATATATTTTTTTTTCATTTTTGTTTATGGTACTCTTGATTGATGCAAAATCCTTTTCTGCTACAAATCTATCCAGCACATGTTTGATGCAGTTTCCCCTAGGCAGTTTAAGAAAGACTCTGCCACCCTCAAATGAAAACCATCCAATCCTTGTATGATTCTAAATGGATAGTAAAAAAAGTCCAAGAGTTCTTTTCCTGCCTTCATTACTAAAGTTTTCGACCTCAAATAAATAAAAAAAGATCATGACATGGATTTAGAGCAAAGAAAAAATAATCAACATCCCACACATTTTTTTTATTATTATTTTATTTTTTATTTTTAAGCTGAAAGCAGCTCTAGTAGTCACAGGACCATCACGAGGGGTTAAGCGGCAGGGCAACCTCCTTGGCCACTATCACAGAGGCACCGAAATTGAAATTTTTATTATCTCTCAATATTTCAAAAAATTTAATTGACGACGCTGCCTCTACTCTTTGAAAAATTTCTCATTTCTCTTCTTCGCACTGCAGAAACTATAGCATATAAAAACATAAAATTGGGTACACTTGTAGAAAAATGTCTGAAGAATAAGCTGAAATAAACCGTTTTCCCGAGTTAAATTTTAGTTTAAAAAATATTTAATGTCAAATTCAAAGACAAAATATTTGAGATGTGAGTTCGTGTCCTGACAAACGAAGAATAGCAAGACCATGAGTTTTTGTAGGCTTTTACCTAAATAACTGAATTTTCGTATGACAGAGCCCTTTTTTTTAGTTCCGATGTAGTTTACGAGTTATTCTATTTTTTATGCATTTCTGAAGTGAAAAATGTTCTTCCGTATTGACGCGTCCATCAAGTTTCTCTGTCTCATACCTCAAAAACTATATCATATCGAAATATGAAATTTGGTAGATTTGTAGAGAAATAATATGGAAATATGGTGAAACAAAATGTTTTCAGAGTTAAACTGTAGTTTGGCTTAAAATAGCTCATGAAGCGAGCTCTGTGAGTATCAGTGAGTAGGAGAGGAAGCCTCCCAACTCGCAAAGCGAGTTGCGGATATTCAGGTGGCTTAGCGAGCACGGGGTAACCCCCCTTGTAGTTAAAAATGCTAAAAATTGTTTTAAAACAAAGCACTGTACTTTTCTCAAAAATTAGTTTTAGTACCTGGGCGTTAAAAAAATACACAGCTTTAGTAATCAGAAAATATAAACACAGTTTTAATAATGTATCATCTTGCAGCTGAAAATGAACTCGAATTAAGCAATAAAATAATTTAAAAAAATATCTTCAGCAAATTAGAATTTGTTAGACTGCTTCCTTCCTCAATTCAAAATGACACCTAATTTGAGGTGTGGTAAATTGATAACAGCTTTAAGGAAACATATTAACTTCAGTAATACTATATCCCTTTTGCAAAGCAGAAACTCTTAAGTGAAAAGCTTACACTTCTGTCCTAGCTCAATGGTATAGAGCAGCGATTCCCAACCCGGGGTACGCGATAGGTTGTTTAGTGGTACACAAAAAAGTTATAATGGTGGAAAAAATATATGTATTACCAATTAAATGTACATACCAGTCTTAACTTTTTCTGCCGTGCTTAGCCAAATATCATGAGAGATGTGCTGCCAACAGCACTACCCCCACAGTCAGAGTGGGGACACCACGCAACGATGTGGCACAGCAACTGATACCACTTTAAAATCCCAATTTAAAGCAAAATGTCTGCTCACCTTTTGGGCAGACATTGGCAGAGAATTTAAGCTACTTTCTTATAAAGTGCTTAAGTTTCTGTTGCCATTTACAAGTACGGAGCTTATGGAAACAGCCTTCTCTTACATTTTTATCAAAAATAAGTATCGCAATAAGCTGAATGCAGTTCCAGATTTAAGATTATACCTCGCATCAGTCAAACCTGATATAAAAAAAATGTTCCAAAAAACAAGGACAAGGATCACACTGAATACCTTTTAATATGAAATAAAAGACTTTCAATTAGTTATTTATGCAGCTTGAAATGTTTAGCTTTATTATAACTGCATTTATTTTTTAAGATATGAACATAAATATATGCTCTTCATCCACATTATAAATTAGATTGTTTTTATTGTTGATTTAAAGTTACAACATGTAAAATAGACATCATGGTTACTTAATAAATTTCTTATATGAGGGGTACAATTTAGGGAAATGACCTGTAAAGGAGTACGCTAATAAGAAAAGGTTGGGAACTGCTGGTATAGAGCATCTGCTGGCAGCAAGGTTCTTTACAACATGGAAATTTGAAATACAGTAGAAATAAACTTGTAAAATACTTGCTTTGGGAATTTATCATTTTTATTAATTTCATCACAATTTTATACTAGAAGAGATTACTAACGATTAAAATGTCCATTTTGAGGGGAGGAGATGAAAGATTTCATAAGGCAAGGATAATTGAGTCCTGTTGCTAAGAGAAGGATGCCTTTTTTGAAGTAATTTATGATAAAGATTTATATGAAAGAAACTGTACTGTATTTCTTTTAATGACCAAATAAAGCTAGTACCCACAGTTTGTCAAGACTGTCTGAGCTTGGATAAAAACTGGATTTTGATTTTTTACACTATTATAATATTTGCTCATATTTTTATTTATGCATATTACCATGCATTTCTGGGGGGGGGGGGTCTTGTGGATGTGCCCCTTCACCACGGGGGAATTAGTACATACACCATGCATTTGATTTATATGAAGGAAGTAGAAATATATTTTTATTCCAATGTGAAACATTAAAATTGCATACAAATGGTGGTTGCATTTACATAATTATAAATATTTTAAATTCCTTAATCATAAACAGCTTAAAATGCATAATTATATTCTATAAGGAATATGTTCTCATTACAAATACCAGCATCCCTGGACCACTTTGACCATTTTACTTTCTTGAGTGCACTGCACATAATACCTGATGTGCAATGGCAACATGAAAACATACTATTTTCTACAAATTTGTTAATCTCTATAGAGACAAACAAATTCAGGCAGAAAATGTCATGAAAGATTGAGGTCAAACTGCACTATTTGTCTATGGCCAAAACCAAACATTAATTTTTTCAGAACCCGCCTAAAGAAGGCATTCCCTAAGCTAGGATAATGCTAGTATGGATGCTGGTATCTGCAATGTGAGCATTATTCTATCTTTTGGAATGCCCCCATTAGGTAGGTTTCTGTGAGTATTGAGTGTGATATATTTTCTGACTTAAAAATTTACTGCAATTCGAGTCACTTATTTAAGTTATAAAATTAATGAATTGTTAACTTAATCAGACTTCCAAAGTTCAATTTTTGCAATATATACCTTGCAATGATAAGTTAAACACAATGTTTTTAAATTCTTATAATGGTAGAATACACTACATATGTTTAGACTATTTTTTTTTTGCCAATTTTTCTCATCAAGAAATGAAACTCGTTTTTTTTCTCATCAATTTAATATATAACATCCCCCCCCAAAAAAAAATCACAATATGAAATCAAAGCATTGCTTAGATTTTGATGTCAATAACATCTATAGTTGGCTCTGGCTGAAATTGGAGCGTTACAAAATATATGAAAACTGAGGGTGTTTATATCTGCAAACTTAATAGATAAAAATGTAAAGAGTTTTGTCAAAAATATAGTACCTTTTACGTATCTATAGTAAAAATTTCCATATTTTAGTATTTTGAACCTTTTGTTTTCGAAGAAGTAAAAGTTTTAGTCCCAGCAAGTTTTATTCTCCTTTTGCTTGCATTTAAAATATAAAACTATATACTACTTCTAATCTATAAAGGATATATATAAACAGGAAGTGACACAAATGTTCTTAGTAGAAAATCCAAGTTCTAGATTAATAATTTGTTTTTACAATTATAATTTTCGAGGAATCGTCGTATCAGGTTAAGAAGATTGAAAATTTTCCATTTTTCCAAGTTTATAATGCTTATATTTTTTAAACTAAAGTGACTTTACTATGACCTATAATAGGTAATCTGTAGTCCTTTGAAAGTCTTATACTATGACCTATAATGGATAATCTGTAGTCCTTTGAAAGTCCTATACAGATATATAATTGGATTTTAGAGTTCTCAATTTTCAAAATGTACTGGTAATAATTTTGATATTTTACTATTTTGAACTATTTTGAAAATGTGGTTCTAATTTCAATATTTTAGTATTTTGAACAATTTTGAAAGGGTGATTCTAATTTCGATAATATAATATTTTCAGTTGTTTTGAAAATGTCAAAAATTATGCTATTTACATAAAAGCATTTCGGCTTCATAGACTGGAGCCCACTGTCGATTTTTTATTTTTTTTTGTATAATTCAGTGTTTCATTCAAATTTGCGATTTTATTTTTTCCCTAAAAAATTATTTGAATTTGTTATGAATTAATAAAAGATACCTTTAAAATGTCTGTGAATTTTATAACGGAGTTAACCCTTTCGCGACGGTTGCCACGCCCGCGCGTCGGCTGTGAACTTGCATTCAAGGATGGCCGCCACGCATTCATGGCGGAGAAAACTGTACCCTAAAAGACCACGTATGCTCGTTTTTATTTGTCTACTAGATGGCGTTAAATGTCCGTGCAAACAACTCCAATGTATTTTGCAGATACTTGACCATGGCATAGGAAGGATCCAATTAATCATTTCTCCATTTGGAGTGGTGAAACATGGTTTTGTAATATAAACAATTAGAGCTCTTCTCGTAGCTAGGCTTGGGCGATGTTGGAATTTCAACATCGTGATATATCGGCAGTCTAACATCGCGATATTGCGATATATCGTGATGTTAATCATGTGATCAACTCACGTGACTAAAAACTAAACGCGCTGCGACGCAAGTGAACAAACGTACTATTTATGCGAGAAATAATTTGGTTTAGTAAAATATTTGCTTATTTTTAGTCGCACTATAAAAATAAAGATATATTGCTCTGATATGGGATATTTATTTAGAAAATGAAAATAGATGCAAACTCTATACAATTTACTGCATATACAGTAGTACAACCTCAAAAATCTTGACTTTGCCAATTATGGATTATAGAATTTTTTGGATTATAGAGTTTGGATAAAATTCAAACTTAAGCACTATAAAACTAAATACACTCTTCAAACTAAATACACTATAAAATATTGTTTTTAGAAAAATAATGACAAGAGGTTAAGCTAACTCATTAAAAATATAATTTAATACAAAAAAAAAATAATGGAACAGAAGAAATTAAAAAAAAATATATACACATATACAAGAAATAAAAAGAAAAAGTTTACATGTTATCATTTTGTTTAAACATTTGAACTAATGTTTGTTGTTTCATTAATTTTGGTTTGTAGAAAGAGCAAATTTTCTTTTATCTTTTATCCTACAGGTAGATGGGCATTATTTCTTATTTGGTTAAGAAGCTCCTTTGTTCAAGACCATTAATTACATGATCGACTGTTTGTACATGATTATAAATGGGTATTTTCTCTGTCGACCCCACCCCCCTCTCCACACACACCTCAATTCACTGGTGAAATGTCTCCATAATTTTAGTTTCTCATACTATAGAATAGAGGAAGTATTGTTTTTCCGAATATTTTCTATTTTGAACTTTTGGGGGCAATACATGTTTTAGGACCTGCTGAACACATTTTGACTATTTTAGAGTAATGTCAATATGTTATAAATTGCTAGTGCACACGATAGATGCCATAAATACTAATGGATTTTCACGAAACTTTATATATCCGGCTTTATTATCAAAAAATCAAGAACTAGATAGAATTTTTTGGAATTCGAGTGAAATTTCATATTTCCTATGGCAGCATGAAACAAAAGTTTACATAATAATGCATAAAATGGATCATTTATGACTCAATGATCACGAAACATAACAGTTTCATTATAGTGATGCTACTCAACTGATGAAGATGTCAATAGTGAGAAAAAGAAAATATCCGCAGTTTTAGTAGTCAGGTTAAGAAATTAAATATATAGGTTCATTGTTCACATAATACAAAAATGCATATACAAAAAATATTTAAGCATATATATATATATATAAATATGCATTAA
Source organism: Amaurobius ferox (assembly GCA_951213105.1). Classification (NCBI taxonomy): domain Eukaryota; kingdom Metazoa; phylum Arthropoda; class Arachnida; order Araneae; family Amaurobiidae; genus Amaurobius; species Amaurobius ferox. Next base: position 99,131,776 of record OX578142.1, on the reverse strand, counting down.
TATATATATTTATAAGTTTTTATCCAGTTAAAAACAATAAATAATTATAAAATTAACATTCAGCGATTTATGCGAAAATTAACTTTTAAGAAGTACATTTATTACTTACATGAAAAAAAAAAACTATCTTTTACATTCCACGCAGCGGTAAATCATCATAGTCACGGTGATTTGATTGGCATTACTGTGCACGCGGCCGTAAATATCCGTTATCACGCTAATTTGATTAGCATTACCGCGCACGCTGCAGTATCCCCCGTTGTCATGTTAATTTGATTGACATTAACGCCCATGCCTCCGTAAATCCCCGTTGTTACGTTGATTTGGTTGGCATTACGGTGCACGCGGCCGTAAACTTACATTGGCCTTCACAGAAGACAATTTCTCATAGGAAACTATGCAAATTCCGTAATCGCAGGTTGTTTCCCGTAGAAACTACGAAGAATCCGTAGTAATCGGCACCTCTGTGAGCAGGTCGCCAAGTTGAAAATTCCCTGATTTTTCCAGAATTTTGAACGAAAAATCGATTTTCCCTGCAATTTCCCTGACATTATAGTCCACTTTCAAATTCCCGATTTCCAGAGTGCGCACGAACCCTGTTTATTAATAACTAAAAAAATCAATATAAAACTTACGAGGGGGGGGGGAATCAGTATAAAGCTTACGGAATAAAAAATCTAGATACGACAAGATATTTCCCACGTAGCCACCGTAATCTTATGTTTACGTCATTACGCATTCAGAAACTATGTTCCATTCCCTGGTCCACCGCCTCACTCCTTTTCCTATAAACAATCATTAAAGTTAACTAATGTCATTACCGCGCAGAGAGATCTGCGGCATCTATTAAAAACATTCTAGTCAATAATTTACATCCTTTCGCAATTAAAATAAAAGTAAAACATGAAAGAGCTTGGAATGCAGACTATTAAAGTTGATTAAAAGTTTCTTGGGTAATCAAGACGAACTTGATTGTTGCAGTTTGTGAATAAATTGTAAAAATAGAACATTAAGTTATTTTTACATTAAAACATAGCGAATGCGATAAAAATCGTTAGATGATTCGCACTTCCTTAATTACATAATTTCAAAAGATAATCCACAGATTATATATATTATCCATATCCCGAGAAAATATCAATGTGAAAATCAACAGGCGACGTATCTTAAAAGATTCAATGATTATTAATTAGTATAAGACTCTTTGGTGCCACGGCATTGAAAAGCAAAGTCAGTGCTGTAATATACCGGGAAATCACGATATACTGGTGGTAACAACGCCGGGAATTTGTGCGTGTGTGCGGTGAAAAATCACGCAAAAACATCAGAATCGTAAAACTCGGCGATGGCGGTTTTCACCGGGATATCGCGCATGCGCTATGAAAATCCCCAAACCGGAATTATTGTTCTCAAGATCGGCGCTGGCGATGTTTGTTGGTTTTGTTGGAAATAATCAATACATCGCGATTCACGTTCCCGTGAACGGGCGTTTATGCAAATTTAATATGAACGACTCTTCCCGTTCACCGGCGTGAACCGTGACGTTTTTCAACATGAGGTTTCATGCAAATCAGTTCTCAATGCGTACGCATCTGATTTGCATATCCGGGGGCGTTTCCGGAACTGTCCATTCTCGGATATATAGGGCAGAGGTTTCTTGAAGCAAAGGAGGTCGGTCGAAAGGTTCGATCGAGATCAGACGTCTGAAGAAGTCAGACGAGATAGACACTGATGGTCTGATGCAGGCAGACAGAAATGTTTTTGACTGAAGTACTGCGGAATATCGTTTGACGACGGTGAATAGTCGAAACGGATGCAGATGTGGTCAGTTTGGACCAGCATGTATTGAACGTTAAATTTACTTACAAACGTTCGAAAGCCGCTTTAAATATTTACCTGATGTTCTATCCTTTGGTTTCCCTTTGCCAAGTGATGGTGGCTGAAATACACGCAAGTGATAGAGGTAGTATAGTAACTTACTACCAAATGCTTCAAGGAATCTCTGTCTAGTCATTTACAACTAAAAATCTTTTGTACATAGTATATTTTTGATGTTTTACGGCATGGAAAATTACCAGGTACGTGTAATATGCCGAGTTGTGTTTTTCACCAAATAAAGTGAACAAAGTTTTTCTTTAAAACTGGACTTGTGTACTTTCATAACCCAGCCAACACTTATTGACTCTGACAGTGCGTGCTTTGCTATCTTCAAATTTTAAATTTTCCAAGAGAAACGGTTACGGGGCCAGTTCAACGCCCAATAGAGTCATAAGTGCAAGTATCTTTAAAGAAATCGTTCCAGTGTTCAGATGGGGGCCGCACCTGGCACCATTTTGAAGTTCGTGTGAACAACGAAACGCAACAGTGTAAACGTAAACAGTGTACAAGAACTTTTACTTCTGCTTCTTCAAAACTACGAGTGGCCGTGGAGGCAAGTAGAACGGAGTTGCTGACGCGGGACAACTACGTCACCTGGTGTACCGACATCTCATTCGTCCTCAAGGGAGAAGGATGTTTCGGACACGTAGATGGAAGTGCTAAGCCTATCGAGGAAGATGCAAGTCGCCGCGACTACGATGATTTTTATCGCCGGAAAGACCGAGCATTAGCCATCATTTATCAAAGTTTATCCTCGGAATACAAGGAGTTGATAAACGTCACCGACGAACCTAGTCAAGTATGGAATACCTTGAAAGAACATTTTCAAGCGCCTTCCCGAGCCAACCTGGTTAGATTACTAGATGAGTTCTTCGACGTTCGGCCGGAGCCAGATGAGCCTGTTGACATTTTTTGCTCAAGACTGCGGAAGGCCGTGACGAGGCTTAAAGACGCGAAACACCCCATTGAAGACCTATATGTAGCATTCCAGTCGATTCGGTACCTTCCGGAAGAATTCCGAGGTATCGTTCAAATTATATATCGATGGAATGACTCGGACTTCAAGCTCAGCAAAATACAAGCAGAGCTAGCAGCGGAGGAGAGCCGGCTGAGGCAGCAAGCAAGTGACTTTTCCAAAACTGTGAGTTCAAATTCAGCATATTTTACTTCTAAGAAATTTGTAAATAGAGTAAAAGTGTCTAAACTTAAATTTCCAAATGTATCTCATAATGTGTCTAATGTAAATACTTCTAGTCATAATGTAAATATTTCTAAAAGTAAAATTAAGTGTTTTAAGTGTAACAAACTAGGTCATACTAAATCTAATTGCAGTAGAAATAATGGATCTAGTATTGTGGAATTTCTTGGGTCTCCACAGATTGAGGCTAATACTGTAATCGATCCTAGCGATAGACTCAGCTGGGTAGTAGACACTGCTGCTACGCGACATTTCTGTAATAACATTAAGTTATTTTCAAAATTTAATGAGTGCAAAGGCACTTCAATGTCGCTAGCAGTAGGGGATGTCGAAAGTCCAGTTGAGGCTATCGGGACGGTGGAAATGTATGTCCAATTTAAGGAAAAGCAAAGTATTATCAAATTGGAAAATGTTATGTATTCTCCTAAACTTAGGAGAAATTTATTAGCTGCATCTGTTCTTGAGGAACAAAATTTTAGTTTTAATGGAGCTAATGGGGTTCTATGGTTTTTTACACCTAAAGGGGAGAAATTCTTTTATGCAAAAAGAAAGAATGGGTTATATTTTTTAAAACCTAAGTATAGTACCCAGGAACAACATAACGTAGAAAACCGTCAATCTAAAGATAGGGATCGACATGGAGACAAGAAACACAAAAAGGATAAGAAATCCAAGGATAGGGATCCTAGTGCTTCCAGAAAAATAGCACCTAATCTTAAAGAAACTAAATTTAAATCTGACAAAACAAAAACTAAGCAGAATAAAAATGTGAATAGTTCAATATCTAAGCCTAGCAGTTCAGTAACTGAACTTAATAGTACAAACTGTCTTTGGCATAAACGATATTGCCACATAAACGCTGAATATCTTCTCCAAACCAGCAAAGTTTCTGCCGTAAACGGACTTCCTAGGCTTAAATACAAAAAGTTAAATTGTAAATCGTGTAAATTGGCTAAGTCTAGGAGAGTATCATATAAACCCACCGGTAGGATAAGGTCCACTAAACCATTGCAATTGTTACACATGGATGTGTGTGGTCCCTTACCCACAGCCTCATATGGTGGGAACAAGTATGTCTTAACTATAACAGATGATTATAGTAGAAAAGTTTTTGTTTACCTCATGAAACAGAAGTCAGAAGTATTTTCACATTTTAAAGAGTTTCAGGCCAGAGAAGAAAGGCAGTTAGGTACTAAAATTCTATGTATCCGGACGGATAATGGGATGGAATTCTGCCATGATAAGTTCAAAAATTACCTGAAGGATATCGGTATTAAGGCTGAGAGGACTAACACATATACCCCACAGCAAAATGGAGTATCAGAGCGATTCAACTTAACCGCATTTGACTGTGTTAGAGCCATGTTGAACGACAGCAAATTACATGACAGATTCTGGGCGGAAGCAATATTGTGTTTTGCATACACTAAAAATCGAATATGTCACAAATTTAAGACAAAAACACCACATGAACTCTACAGTGGTAGAAAACCTTCAGTCAAACATCTTAGAACCTTTGGTTGTAGAGCATATGTAGGCAAACCCAGTCAACTCAGAAAGAAGTTAGACATGAAAGCTACAGAAGGGGTGATGGTAGGCTATGCTACTAAAACTAAGGGCTATAGGATATTTTTGTCAGGAGAGAAACGAACAATTGAGACCTGCAATGTGAGGTTTGATGAGGGTGATGATGTAGTGGAAGGCATCCTGGACCCAATTTGTCCCAGAAATATCTCCTCAGGGATATCAAGAGATAACCTTTCAGAATACTCCGACGGGGAATATCCGAGAGAGCAGTCTGATGGGGGGGCAGGAGAGAGTGAAGACACTGGTGACGATCCATCTGAATCCAGTGAGGAAACGGACTCTCCTGCTGACTCCAGTATGACTCCTTGCTCGGATATTGCTTGGCAGCGAAAGACGGTTCCAAGACCCGATGGGAGTAGAACCGATGTGTATTATTACGCTCAAGGAGATAATAAAAGGCTGAGGTCACACAATGATGTTAAGAAATATTGTGATAAAAGGAATATACAATTTGATCAGCAACTGTTTAATTTTCGGGAAAATAAAGGTCTTAAAAGGGTCAGAGGCAGACCAGAAGCAAGCAATATTGAAATAAATATACCAAAAGGGTACAACGCTGCTATTAAATCTTCCCAGTCCGAAAAATGGTGTAATGCTATGGATGAAGAAATGGCCGTAATGCAAGAGAGGGGTGTCTGGGAACTAGTTCCTGCATCCACCTCACAAAAGCATATAGGCAGTAGATGGGTCTACACCATTAAGAAAGACGAGAATGGGAAAATCAAGAGGTTTAAAGCTCGTTTGGTAGCCCAGGGGTACGGTCAGAAAAAGGGAGAATCATACGATGAAGTTTTTAGCCCTGTTGTTAACTTCAATTTAATTAGAGCATTCTTCTCAATTTTCGTATGCATGCTTGGCTGGATGCATTTCCAATTAGATATCAAATCTGCCTATCTCTATGCTAAATTGAGTCAAAAGGTATATATGAAACAGCCTCAAGGTTATGTCAATCAGGAACAGCCTGATTATGTTTGTTTGTTGAAGAAAGCCATTTACGGTCTTCATCAAAGTGGAAGAGAATGGTTTAATGAACTTGACACCAAATTAAAAGAATTAAATTTTTTAAAACTTCAATGGTGTAATTGTGCATATATTTACAATAGCAAAGTTCTTATGCTAGTCTATGTGGATGACATAATTCTCTTCTCAAAGTATCAAAGGGACATAGACCACATTGTTTCATTACTTAGCATAGAATTTGATATCAAGGTATTAGGAAAAATTAGAAAACTTTTAGGCGTGGAATTTAAAGAGTGTGACAATAAATTTTTTATACATCAAAGTCAGTATATCGATAAAGTATGTCAAATGTTTCAACAGTATAAATATCCAGTTACTTCACTTCCCATTTCTAAAGGGAATATTCTAAGTAAAATAGATTGTCCAAAGACAAGTGAAGAAATAAAGCAAATGCAAAGTTTTCCTTACAGGAGCTTAATTGGGTGTTTGGCTTTTATATCTAGTAGGACTGGACCTGATATTTGTTACGCCATCAATATATTATCTCAATTTCAAGAAAACCCTGGAATTAAGCATTGGGATGCATTGTTAAGACTTTTAGGATATGTTGAAAAGACTAAAAACTATACGTTGAATTTATCTAACATTCAGGAGTTAAAATTGAATTGTTATTCAGATTCTGACTTTGCTGCAAACAGAGATGACCGTGTTTCACTTGGAGGCATGATACTCTTTATTGACAATGTACCTATTTCTTGGCGTACCTTTAAACATAAGTGTGTCAGCTTATCAACCATGGAAGCTGAATACGTATCACTAACTGAAGCCGCTAAGGAAATGGTATGGGTACAAAACATAATTGAAGAATGTCATTTACTTGGGTTAAACTTTAATAAAAGTAACAGTGTTATTTTTAGCGACAACCAAGCAGCCATTAATTTTTCTAACTCTCCAATTGAAAACAATAGAACTAAGCATATTGATGTTAGATATCATTTCCTAAGAAATTTAATAGTCAATGAATCTTTTAATGTTAAATTTGTAAATAGTAAAGATAACTTAGCAGATCACTTTACTAAACCAATGACTAAGGAAATAATACTTAAATTTTGTAATAAAATTTTTAAAAACTAAATCAAAACTTTTTGAGATTAAATGTTTAGTCTAAAGAAAATTTTAAATACTAAATTGAATTTACAACTTGGGAATTTTTTAAAGATGTCATATATATACATTATTGTTTATCTTAAACCTCATTGATATAAGATAGTATATCTTGAGTATAAATTTTTGTGATATTGAATCTTTTTCACTTTACACCTTTGTATATACATCCATTTTCCATGACCCGCATGATGCTAAATAATAGCTTATGTGTATAAAATTTTGTATTTTTCAACTTGGTAAAAAGTATGTGTTGAAAGTTTTGATAAAGGAATTTTATTATCTAATTACTTGCATCATGTATTTTTAAATATTTGGTATATCAATGCAGTCTAATAGTATTAATTATGTATACTTATATTGTGTTAATAGACTAAATTTTTTTTAAGCTTTTTGAATTATAGTGTTTATACTCAAATTTAAAGTAAACTTAAATTCTATGCTTATACAAAATCTTAATCTTTTAAAGTTGACTTGTTTAATATGATAATGTGCTTATACTTAAATTTTGGATACTTATAATTAAATTTAAACTAAAATTTCAATTTTTGAATGCTGATACTTAAGCATTGAAGTTGTGTTGTATATAAATTTCTACTTGATGTGAAATGTTGTTGTTACAATATTGTCGACAATACTTAACTATTTTTCAGATGCTATAAGTACTTATGCATTTTATTTTAAATTTAATAATGATATAATACTTTAAATTTTCTCCTTCATTATATGTTTGATAGGATACTGGGGGCCTTGGTGTTTATTGATATACCTTGGTTTCTCAGAGTAAGTTTTCTTTTGCATATGCATTGAGACTTAAGGATTTGCATGAGGGGGCCGATTGTTGGAAATAATCAATACATCGCGATTCACGTTCCCGTGAACGGGCGTTTATGCAAATTTAATATGAACGACTCTTCCCGTTCACCGGCGTGAACCGTGACGTTTTTCAACATGAGGTTTCATGCAAATCAGTTCTCAATGCGTACGCATCTGATTTGCATATCCGGGGGCGTTTCCGGAACTGTCCATTCTCGGATATATAGGGCAGAGGTTTCTTGAAGCAAAGGAGGTCGGTCGAAAGGTTCGATCGAGATCAGACGTCTGAAGAAGTCAGACGAGATAGACACTGATGGTCTGATGCAGGCAGACAGAAATGTTTTTGACTGAAGTACTGCGGAATATCGTTTGACGACGGTGAATAGTCGAAACGGATGCAGATGTGGTCAGTTTGGACCAGCATGTATTGAACGTTAAATTTACTTACAAACGTTCGGAAGCCACTTTAAATATTTACCTGATGTTCTATCCTTTGGTTTCCCTTTGCCAAGTGATGGTGGCTGAAATACACGCAAGTGATAGAGGTAGTATAGTAACTTACTACCAAATGCTTCAAGGAATCTCTGTCTAGTCATTTACAACTAAAAATCTTTTGTACATAGTATATTTTTTATGTTTTACGGCATGGAAAATTACCAGGTACGTGTAATATGCCGAGTTGTGTTTTTCACCAAATAAAGTGAACGAAGTTTTTCTTTAAAACTGGACTTGTGTACTTTCATAACCCAGCCAACACTTATTGACTCTGACAGTGCGTGCTTTGCTATCTTCAAATTTTAAATTTTCCAAGAGGTTTGTTATCGAGAAATCGCGCATGCGCTATGAAAATCCCAAAACCGGAATCGTCGGTCCTAAGATCGGCGATAGCGATGTCTGGGATATCGGAATATCTCACGATTTACAGGCGATGACAACGCTGCGAATTTGCGCATGCGCTGAGAAAATCCCAAAACCGGTATCGTCGATTCCATAATCGGCGGTTAGCGCTGGTTATGAATATCGGGAAACCGCGGCATCGGGAAATCGTGATATCACGATATAGAGAGCGATATCGCGGTATATCGTCGACTTGTAATTTACGAAACCGGTATGGCGATGTTGACTTCATACCGGTATTTCACGATGTATCGATACATCGCCCAGGCCTACTCGTAGCATCAGCTATTTTATAATTTTGTTCTGGTTCTCGTTTTGATTTCAGCTTAATGATTTAGTTGGTGAATTATAGGAATATAAGAGGGTATTTTTTTTTTTTTTTTGTGTTTTAGAGGCAGTGAAATTATTCGTGTATTTCGGATAAAAGAATGGGAGCAACTAATGAGTATTTTGTATTCAGATTTGTATGAAAAATATATATCAAATAGAAAATAAATATTTCTTTTATTCCTGAAAAAAGTAGATTTCTATGTTGAATAGGTGATTTTTAATGAATTTTTTTCGAGAGTTAGGCTTAGTGCAAAAAATTTGCCGTCCTTTGGGAACAGTTCAGAAGCGAAGCGCTCCGTCCTTTAGGCCGCGGCAGTTCCGGAATGTCGCCGTCGCGAAAGGGTTAAACAAAGCAATAAAAATAAATATGAGAAACATATATAAATGTTTCTTATGCTTGCCTGTAATTTAAAAATACTATCTTATATCATATTGAAAACATCAACATTGATTACATATTTTCATATTAAACAATTTTATTTTATGAAATACATGTATTTAATAACCTGCACTAAAAGAAACGTATACTAAAATGCACAAATTACAAGAGTGGCCGGCTCTCTTGACCAATCTTGGCTGAATGAGATTGCATGCTTTTGTACTTTCTACAGAAAAGGGTGACCATCCTTCTTTTTCCTGAGAATTATAAATCACTTGCTTAATAAAAGACACTTCCCTGGACTTCAAATGTGTTTCAGTATTTTTGTAACTTCCGATTGAATTGTGAAGAAAAGCAGTTTTGACAGGAAAATTTATACTGTAAATGATCTGTACCTTCCGGATGCAAGATCCCTATCGCCTAATTTCCTCAATAAAAAAAGCCAACAATGTATGGGGACTTGCTTGACCCCAGGCTATAGATATCTCTCTGCTGCCCCCCCCCCCTTCCCATAGATTATACTTGTTAGCATTGCCTCTCCTTGGTGGCTCATTTATGCTTGAATGGAATTTCATTGGAAAGAAACCATTGTCCCCGTTTATAAATGATTTTGCATGTATTTCAAGGATTTTGTTTTACCAAAAAGAATTATTTCCTAGTGGACATTTATAGAAAATTAAAAGAAAAAATATTTTTTAAGTGGAATTTATAATGAAAAAAACCCACTCCAATTTGGAATATTCCCGAGTGATTATCAACTTTTGTAACTTTTTTGAATCAGGGTGTATGTGACCCCCTGCCTCTGGTTCTTACATCCCTGGGCCCAGTATAAAAGTTTGTAGAGAGAGCTCATGATAAAAGTTTGTAGAGGGAGCCTATGATAAAAGTTTGTATAGGGAACCCATGATAAAAGTGTGTAAAGGGGACCCATGATAAAGGTTTGTAGAGGATGCCTATGATAATATTGTAAAGGGGGCCCATCATAAAAGTTTTAGAGGGTCTCAAAGTTTGTATGAGTGGTCCTACTCCTTGGAGGAGCTCCCATTCCCCTGCATGTGCCACAGTTGTTCAGTACGGAGTTGTATAACTAATTTTCATCATTTACTCATTATCTAAGTTTTGGATATTATTAAGTAGGCAAAGATCTTGAATGATATGATATGGAAAATTGAAAGGGTAGAACACATTCGAACATCAAAGAGTTAAGATATATTATGAAAATGAGAATTTTTCCCTAGCTTAATTAAAATTTGCTTAGCCATAGATAACATCATGATTGTCATCAATTAATTTTTACATTTCATTTCAAACACTTGATTAAAGTTCTAAAAATAATCAAAAGTTAATATCCATACATCATTTCAAATAATGGTGCCTAATAAGTGACCATTTCTTTCAGTCTCTTCCAAACCCTCCCCCCCCCCCCCCTCCAAACTTGGTAAATTCAAATTTAGCTTTTAGACTCCCATGGAGTTGAGATCCAACGAAAGATAAATCAACTTTGGGTGTAATCAATTATTTCCAAACATGTGGTCAGCATACCCCTTACGGGAAAAGAGCATATAATGAAACGTCCTGGTCATAAAAAGAAAACGGGCAAATTGTTCACACCCTCAGGCAAGGGCGCGGTAGCCCATTGGTTAGCGCGCTGGAGTTGCACTCGGTAGGCCCGGGTTCGATTCCAGCCACTGCCAAAACTGCCGCCGTGTTCATGCGGAGTACGATCACGTTAAACATGTGGGTCCGAAAGTCCTTCCGAGAGGTTGGTGGTAGGGGAAGGAGGGTACGGTCCCTGTGGATGCCTCCCCCCACTGGGTTCCGGTCTAAATTGGGTGGCACTTCCCGACCGTCTAAACAGTTACCTTACACCTTTCTGGTAGGTCGGACTGTCTGGGTTTCAACAACAACAACACCCTCAGGCAATTGCTATATGAGTCCCTGCAGTGTAAGCTGTTTCTTTGGAGATTCTTCCAGAAAAATAAATTGTGCATTGCACAATGAGAAACTCTCAGTAGCTGCCACAAATACAGATTTGTGTAAAAACAAAATGTGGCCTTTAGAATATTGGAGGGGGGGGGGGGCTCAGCCCACATTGGAAAATTATTGGGGGCTCGAGTTCCATGGGCCCATACAACTCTATGCCTATGGACAGCACAGATTGTTGATATATTGAAATCAGTAATTGGAATTTATTTCACAATGCAATGCACCACTACAGCTTACAAAACCCTGGGAATTGCTGTCAAATACCCATTCATGCCCTATATTCTGCATCTTAAGATGACAAAAGAATAAAGAAGATACCTGCCATAAGAATGGTTTCATATTCCTGATCATTTTGCAACTGGGCTCCCTTTTACACCCATTCCAAGAGCCCTGGAGTGGGATCATTGATCTCTATGCTGTCAGTGTGTGAGGTGGAGATCAATGGACGGCTACATTTCTGAAAAAATATAGAATCGGTGTAGCCTCGAAAAATCGAGTTATGGGAGAGAAAAGAATTGGCTAGAATTATGCGAGTCATATTTGACTCCCAGTTTTCAAACAGCAAGTCAGTCTGGTCAAAAAGGTGCAGATTAACATGGCAATTGCGAGTAAGCTTGAGCTCTATAGAGAATGACATTGCATTTTGCTGTTTTTCAAAGTTTTTGTGATTAGCTGTAAGCTTAATTTTGTGTTCAACTTACATTTTTATTCTTTATAATAAACATGCTTATAAAAAGTAGGCAAAATTATAAATTAATAAATTAATTTTGATTATGCACTTTTATAAACCTTCCACTCAAAGGTACTTAACTGAAAAGTTACCACTAAATCTCCATTTTGTGATCCACATGTCTCAATTCTAAGCTGAAAAGTATTCCTTTTAAGTAATTTTAAGCTTTGTACTTTTATCCATCGTATATTAAGAACAATTGTGACAACCCATTGCTTTGATCAAAAATTAGTATAATAATTCTGGCTGTATATTATTTGCAAATTATGTCTTTGTCATTCACATGTTCTTAAATGTATGTCATTGGACTCCAAAAAAATTTAAATACAAAAATGTAAGAAAATACAAACATTGAAGCTCTGCTGATGTCTTATTATAATTAAGTAACTCTTTGTATATTTTAGTGAATTTTTTCAGATTTTTAAAACAAATTTTGAATTTTTTATATTTCAAATATTCCTATATTTGTAAAATCACCCATATGTCATTTATGTTTAACTTTAAGGATTTATTGTTACTAAAAATTTTCTTTAATATTTGTTTGCAAATCTGCATTTAAACTATCATATCATTACAGTATTTTCTTTTATTTTTGTTTAAATTATTTTTAACCAATTAAAAGGTTTTTGATATATGGTAACAATATTTTAGTAGAACAAATATGTATTGTGGAATTAGTGGGTTTTCTTTTGCATTCCGAGAAAAAAATTGTGTGAATTACTTATTATAGCCAGGGCTTTACTCATGCTCGGGTCACTGGAACCTTGGCTCTAACTCCTGTTCAAATTTTGGAGACTGACAAATTTTAGTAAGCATATCAGAAAATTTTAAGAAAGTATTGAAATAGCTTTGTATGAAATAGCTTTTAAATATCAGCAGAATTATTCGTTTTAAATATTTTCACTGTGATATTAAGTTAAATTTATACTGCTAGGATTATCTACATCTGGAGTGCTGTTTTATAACATTTATTATTTATGTCTTCTGTACTATAGTTTTTTATAGAGTTATACACACTTTTTAGTTCCATAATATAATTGTTATTATGATAAATAATTAATTCTTTTTTATGTATTTAAATAATCAAAGTTTGTTACTAAGAATTTTAAGAAATGTTAAATTCATATTTTTTTTTAAACCTAGGATTGTCGAATTGAAAATCCTAACCCAGTTTTGCTTATGAAAGCTGTAAAACATGATGTTGAAATTGAGTGCATGCGCAGAGCACATGTAAGTATCATTGTTATATTAAAATGTAGTGGAACTTGTATATAATGATGTTCCTAGATACTGGAAAATTGATTCACTTTACACAATATTCGCAGAAGCTGAATAGACGTTAAAGTTTTATATAAATAATAAAATTTATTTGACACAATAAAGCCTTGAATATAGCTTATTTTTTATAAAAATTAAAAATGTCTTACTTTTTTTAACTTTTTAAATTTACAAAGCATGTACTTTAGGTGTCGTCCTACATGTTTATTCTATTGATATATAAATGACAATCTCTAGAAAGCAAAAGTCTCTTTCAGAGCAAGAAAAATTATGAAACTTAAAAGACATTAACAGTAATCATTATTTAATCAAAGTTCATCTCGCCAAATATTTGAATTCACCTGTATCCACTATTTCAACAATTGTTTACAAAATGAACATGTTTATAAGTTAAATTTTATTTTAAGAATTCTATAAAATAATTTGTGACATGTTTACTACTACAATATGTCTGATGTGCTTCTAAACATTATTTTATTGAAATTTATTTTTACATATTTCATTTATACATTTTTATCAGTTATACATTTTTGTATTTGGTCCCTTCAAGAACATATAAATGATGTTTGGCTGTATAATGTTTTATCTTATTTTAAGTGAAAATTCTATTGTGTTTGTGTTATTAATGTTTTTGTTTTCTGCAAGTATTTTTATAATTAGGGTTCACACCAGAGAATGAAATTTTGTAGTGCAAAAAGACCATCTAGGTCAGCATTGGTGGTCCAAAATGTAGACATGGTAGACAAAAGTTAAAATTACTGCATATTCATATCTGCTTTTCTACTACATATTTTTACTACATATGTATCTATGCCTTCATTCAAAAACAGTACAAAACACATTCTAAGTTATTCGCATTTAAAATTTCCCGATGTTGAACACAGTATATGGCTGAATTTCTGATAATTCTCAATTTTTAGGTTCCAAAAGAAAAATATTTTTTTTATTTCCATAGTTTCTAGAAACTTTTGCTTGGAATAAGTTCTTGGCAATGTTTTTTAAGAATTCTAATAGATGACTGAGCTGTTTAGCATGATTTAATGGAATTTTTATGCATATTTTGAATGTAAACTTGATAAAAACATCATTTCGGTGACACATGTTTATTCGTGTCAAAAATGTGCAAAATATAAAAAACTGGATTTTTTTAACACCAGCTCAAATAAACAATGCAAACATATAATTTCTAATGTATCATGCGTAAATATTGGGTAATTATTTAAAAAAAATATGATTTTTTTTAATGAAATTCCTTTTTAGATGTAAATTTTTAGAGATAACTTTATTATAACTTTTCTGTAAACAGATTTTACTGGCCTCATTTTTGCAAATAGATAACATCATTCAAGGTTAATCTTTTCAGAGTTTCTTAGAACTTTATTAATTTAATATATTTTCTTTTATAAAAATAAAAACATACATGTCACCTGAATAGCATAGCATCTCTGAAATGACTGTTTATATGAAAGGGGTAATTAATCAATATTATTATAATAATGCAACATAAATTGAATTTGTTGTGATAAACATGCTGCATGGACCAATTTGAATAGAGTAAGTAAACATACTAAAATATGTAATTGCTTTAAGAGCTTAATGAATAATATTTATAAAATCAATTACTCCATTCAAATCAAATCCCTGCAACAAATTTCTTACTGATCGGATTCTCATGTCAATCCTCATAATTTAAGTTGGCCAATATTTTTATATATAAAGTACTATAGTATAGAATAAAGTATAGTGGATTTTATTTCCATGTACTGACATGAGACCCTAAACTGATAATAAAAAATTAATTCATAGAAATATACACAAAATAAAAGCAATTGGATAGTTAAAAAAATATTAACTATAAAATGTTTAATTAGAAATTTGTACTATGATGAAGTATAATATCTAAAAGGAAGATTTTCATATTAAATTCAAAATTGCTTTTAACAAATTTAATTTTTATGTAAACATCACTAAAGAAATTCTAATAGACTTGCTATACTCATTAAATATTATCATAAATGTTCCATAAAATCACCTTTTTACTATATATATATATAATCACATAGTATAATTATATATACATATATATCACAGTTTCTCTTCTTAAAATTTGTTGATTAATTATAAACATCCATATAAGAAAACGTATCCTCTTAATTTTTTTTTATAATAAAATATTTATCGACACTAGACTTATTTATCTAGTCAAAAGAAATATAATGATTGTATTCATTTTCTTATATTTTTTAATTCGCTGTTTTTTTTTTTTTTTTTTGCACCCAGGAGTTTATTACTACACTAAATTTTACAGATATGAAGCACTTATATTAAAAATATTCTTTAAAAAGAATAAGTCACAATCTCATGAATATAATATAGAACTTCTCCTGTTTTCTTATTTATGTCTAGCATGAGATCAATAGTAAAAAATGTTTGTCATGAACATCATCAGTAACTATTTGTACCTACCATTCCTCTTAAGATGAAATTTTTAATTCAACATCAGTAAGTTTTAGAAAAACACTTCTCATTATAAGACAATAATCTTTGAAAGGAAACAGAGAAGATTCTGTCTCCCTACTCAAAACACACACACTGTGTAGCATGGCAATTTTTACGATGACAGCCATATTATATATTGTCGTTGACTCTCTGTACAACTGTTAACTTAAACATTTTTCTGGAACTCTTCACAGCAACTTTTTAAAATTAGAACTGAATAATATATTTTTGTAGAAAATTACATTACTATAAAGAATGCTTCCCCCTTCCTCTGGGAAGGGGGAAGCCACTTCAAACATCTAAAATCCAAAATTACATTACAAGCTTCATGCAACTAACTAAAAAAAAAAAAAATTATCACTTTATGCTAGGAATGCTGGGAGAAGGGCATACCAATACTTGCAATTGGTTCTAGATAAAATTATGTCATCTTGATCAGACTTATAGTAAATGAGAGGCGAAAGGTTTTACTCCACTGCCCCAAAGTGCCCACTTGAAGTTATTTGAATAAAGAAAATCCTATAAAATGACCCTCTAAAGTGGTAAAAAATAGATCAACGAATTGCCCATCACATAAATCCCATTGATATGTCTTAATCAGGGAGTCTTGACACTGAATAACCTTGCAAGCATTAAGGATTCCCTGGTTGTACAAAAACATGGATAGTCTCACTTTCATTTCCAGATGCCTTTTATTCAAAGAGCCATAAAATCAAGATAAAAAGGTTTGAAGGAGTGGTGACTGAAATGTTTATGACTGTTTACTGCATTGCTTCTGCTAAATCCTGTGAAAAATACTTTCTCATTGACCCATGCAAGTTGAGGGAAAATCTCCTTATTGCAAGAAAGTAGATTTCTGTATGTTATTTAATGAAAGTGTTATAGTGAGTTTAAATTTCTAAACTCATCACAACAGATTCATTGAAAAATAACTTTTATTTTGTTAGACCACAAATTAATTAAAATATTTTACAAGAAATGATAAAAATTCTTTAATACATACCATTACAGCCTAAACACTGGAACATTCCCAATATTACTTCTATAGTTTCACCCAGGTAGGACTGGAAAGAGGGTGGGGATATGGACACCACTCAAGTTCACTTTTGCTCTGTACAGAAATCAAAACTAACACTGGAAAACAAAATATATACTATGCAGAACATGATTTTCTGTGCTAACAAAAGACATCTTACTTTTTAATTTTCATTCATATTGACAATAATTCTATACATGACAGGAATGACGGGTAATAAATATACACATCAAAAATGAATAATAAAATTGTGTTTTCCCCTTACCTATTAATCACATTGTTCTAAAACTTCAAATAGACTTGGAATAAAATTAAAAATAATGTTCTTAGCGTAATTTAAAATCATTGCTGTCACGATCGAGTCGATTAAAAAGATTATTTTTCAGACATTATTGTAGTATCGCAGATTCTTAAGAACAAGTATGTAAAAGCACTTTCATAAAAAAAATATCTTTAGAATTTTTACAAGAAAGTTTTTTTTTATAATTTAGAATCGTAATCTCTTGAATTTTACTCATTTATTTGACTATTAACCTTTTAAAATCTCAATAATTTTCTTTTTTATAAATACGATGAATTATAGTTATTGCTTACTCAATATAACACCTTATCACATTAGGTTAAGGATGCTGTTGCAATGTGCGAATTTTTTGCTTGGTTGGAAGATGAAGTCTGTTCTGGAGAAGTAACAGAATACTCAGCAGCTCTAAAAATAGAGGAATTTAGGAGGTATGTACCATTAATATAGCCATTATATAAGTTCTACACACACACACGCACACATATATATATATATGCGCCAAACTATGCCATTCTGATACGAAAAGCAAAATTTAACTGATTTTGCACCAACACTGTGCCATTTCATGAAATTACCAGAAAATGTATTTTGGGTTTAGGGGAATGGAAAGGAATGTTGGGGAAGGAAGGATATTGAATCAAAAATTTCTTAGGCAAGTTCAATATACTGGCGAAATCAGAGGGCTAGACTTTTCTCTTTTCAGACGGCTCTAAATGTTATCAGCAGTGGGGTTGTTTAGTTTAAACAAAGGAACTCCCTAACAGCCAGTTCTCCCTAAAGAAACGAAATTATTCAGTGAATACTTGACCAGGATAGATATATATATATATATAGGAACCACTATAATGAATAAGGAACGAAAACAAAAAATCCCCACCACCTAACTGTTTTGAAAGATCTATGTCCTATGATCTACTGTAACGTGATCAAGTGTGGTAGACACAGTGGAGTCAAACATATATGCACAGGAATCGTGCCCTCAAAGGTTCATGTGTACTCTGGAAATCGAGAGTGGAAAAGTGGACTAAAATGTCAGGAAGAATCGTTTTTTTATTCTAAATTTTGGAAATATCAGGGAATTTTTGACTTTTTGATCTCTCTAACTAAAATGAGTAAACCGAAAAATAAATAGAAAGTACAAAAGTAGGTTACGTAAAACTTCCAAGCTAAAACCAATTTTGATAATGTAAAGGTGCATATAGAAATTAGCAGAGCATTTCATATCATTTGATTCAGGAAAGATGAAAGCATTGTCTGTGATTGTTTTGGCTTTGTATTTTCTAATGATGCAATTGAGAAGCACCTCGTTAAAGCAGAGTGATCTGAGGGGCAAGCGACAGTGCATTTGTACTTGGTACGAGAAGCAGATATTTGACATATTTAAAAATAAATAAATATATATATATATATATATATATATACATATATATATATATATATATATATTAGCTGATGATTTTGTACACACTAGTGAAAGTTTTGTACACACTTTCAACTTGAAATTGGGTGCTTATTTTGCTTTTTTGTTTGGAAAGCTATATTTACTATAAATAACAAATAACTAAACAAAATCGTATTTCAAAACATGCAACAAGTCCATTAACACACTGATCTCTCAAAGGGGTCAACATCAGAAGCATTCGTAATGGCTCATTGTATTTTAGAAAAATCTTTGAGGCGTGGTATTTTTCTTTATAAGAAAGGTTATTTATTTTATCTAGTGCTCTATTTTTTACATATTTGACTATTCCTAATAAGATTTTTCCTTTTTCAGCAGCATCAGTTCTTTTTTTAATAAATATAACGATGTTGTATAGATGCTAGAAAATAAATAAAACTCATGAGATTTTGTTTCTCTTTCTCAAACGTAGTATATTGAGAGAGTATTTTTTTTATGAAAATTTTCAAATTCGAGATTTTGGTGCCAATATGTTTTGAGACCCCCTGAACACTTTTTGACTATTTTTAGAGTGATGTTAATCTGTGACCGATTTCCTGTGTACATGATCGCTGCTTCTACAAACATTAATGAATTTTCAAGAAATTTTATATTTGACTTTGTTAACAAAAATTATAGAACTACATAGAATTTTTTTTAATTCTAGCAAAAACTTCGAAATTTTATATTTCTTTAACTTGGCAGCATAGAACAAAATTTGATGATCAAAAGGCTCAGTGAGTGTGAAATTTAATAGTTTCTACAACTTTTGTATTCATGATGTTATTAGCCACCTTGGAGGGGGAGAGCCCGCTCCCCCTTTGGTCTTTTACTTTATATTTTGGTGATTTTTGCAGGCTATTTCACACACAGAAAAAAAAGGCATGTTCTTTTTTTCCCGAATCTTGCCAAAATCTGTTCAGCACCAGAGTAACCCACAAGTGATTTATCTACCAAATTTTGGGAAATTTGATTTATTAGTTTTTCAGCTAGTGTGAATACAGGAAATTTGTGATTTTCGACATGATTCCAATACTTTATGCATTACCATGTATTGCAGGGAAAGTAATATGGAGATCTTTTTGTCTACGAATTGAGGGGGACGGGAGAGAAGTTAACAGGTCGACTTATACTCAACAAAAAATACTTATTGATAATCTTGTACAAACAGTCGATCATGTATATTAAAGGTCTTGAACACACTTTTGTAATCAATCAGGAAATGTCTATCTACAAGATTAAAAAAACTGTTTAGATTTTTCCCTTAAATTATTTTAGATTTTTTTCAAACATTTTTTATTGTAAGTTTAACTTTGTAGATCTTTCTTAAAATTATTTATTACAATTTTTTTGATTTTTTAAAATATTATTTATTTGAAAGATTTAGATTTTTTTTAAAATTATTTATTGCATTTTATTAGATCCTTAAAAATGTTAATGCAATAAAATTTTTAGATCTTTGATTATTTTATTTTTCAATATTTAATGTAATAAAATTTATTTAAATCTTTAAATTTTTTTATAGATCTTTACTAAAATTATTTATTGCGGCTTTATTTTTATATTAAAGAATATGTATTGAGAAAAAGAGTTTTTTTATAAAAAATAAGCATTTTTTATTAATGTAATTTATATATACTATTTTAGCTTATTAAAATGAAATTGACAAGTCTAAATTTTTGTACTTAAATTTTGTTAATTAGATTTTAAAACCATTGTTTTGGCTTATGTATACCAGTTGCATATATGACAAACTGCTGAAATAAAAATGTGCCTTGCTTCTATCTCTTACAGTATAAAAAAATAATTTGCTATGAACTGTTACAATTTCGAAAAAATGCCTGCTACAAACTGCTACAATTTCGGGAAATTGCCTGCTACAAACTGCTACAATTTTAAAAATTTGCTGCTTCAAAAATTGCTCTAAAAGTGTTGTTTTTTTTTAATCATATCACTGTGTCATCAGTAGTAGAAAATCTAAGTGTTCATAGGTACTTCCACACCCAGGAAGGTGCACCTCAGCATTATTTTTTAAATTCGAATTACCATATATATTTGCGTATAAGTCAACTTCGTGTGTAAGTCAACCCCCCCCCCCCCCCTACTTTCAGAAAAGAGAAATTGGAAAAAATCCAAACCTTGTGTAAGTTGATTCCAAAAAGAGAAGAAAAATGTCCATAAATTATTCAAAAACACTTGTAAATGAAAAAAGAAATATATATAACAAAAAAATTTCATCATTATCATGGTGCTACAGCCCTTGTAGGGCCTTGACCTCCTTTAAGATTTTTGACCATTCCTTTCTGTTGGCCGCTTTCCTCTTATAATTGCTAATACCAAGCAATTTCAAATCCTCCTCTACTGCTCCTTCCATCTGACCCTAGGTCTTCCTCGGGATGACTCACAGGAGAGTTTTGAATTGCAGAGAAATTAGGAGTGCATGATTGCGTAATTACTACTGCATCATTTTAGGATGGATTGTCTCACGGGAAAAAAGAACTTTTAGACTTACGATTTTTTTATAGACTCCTCATATAAGTTGACAAACCCCCCCCCCCCCCCCCCCCCCACGTACACTTTGAAGCATTTTTTTTTTCCACAAATCTCTTGACTTATATGCGAGTATATATGGTACTTTTTAAGTTATTTTTTTGTTTATGATCAATTTTCACACAAGTTGGTTTCTTAGGGTCTGAAATTATTATCACAGAGTGTCCATCTTGACACCATTGGAAGGATCAAAGAATTATCTTTAAAACTAACTATATCCATAGTATCAATGGACGAATTTTCATAAATTTAAAAAATATATATATATAATATATTTCATGATTTAAAGACATTCTGATTTTAAAATTGCAATATGGAAAAATTGACTGACAATCCCATCTTTTTAAATTAGCCAGATGTTTGATTATTATACACGGCTCCAATAAAAAAAATTATGTTTCTGCAGTATTTTGTTTTTTAATTATGAATTTTTATGTGAAACCTCGTAAATTTCCAAAACCATTCTGACAGTGTATGGGATATGACTGATAAAACAGGTTTCCCCTTGGGCATGGCTTTGAAATGCTGTTGGAAGGAAGGTATTTTGACCCAATGTCATCAGCCTCTCTCTAAATCTGCTTAAGAATTTATTTGGGTTCCAATCTGGTACTAAAAATATTATCAGAGTTTACAAGAAGTAAATATTAAGAAATGTGTATATAGAAAATTTGCTGTGGATTTTAATCGAAGGAGCTTATATAGGGTGTATCAAGAGTGTATATAAAGTGTATTTATTACGCCCACACAGAGGGTGAAAGGTATATTTAGAACATATCAAAGGAGCTTATGACGTATGAAAAAGGCTTATTTAGGGCATATCAAAAGACTTATACACCCATGGAGAAGGTGAAAAGCATATTTAGGATATAATATGCAGCCATGTTTGAGTGTTGCATTTAATTTGCCCAGTGCTGGGATCAATGTGTATTATGTACCTGAGAAGTAAGTGATCTAGGGTGTGATTAGCTGCTTATATAAATGATCTGCTTGCATGTGTCTTGTATTTAAGCATGTGTTTGCACAGCAGGTAACCAATCTTTTTGGAAATATTTAATGAATGAATTCAATTAAATGCTGGGTACAGTTTCTAGTATACATGCTGTTCAGTGCTATCAGTGCCCAATGGCTATTTCCTCAACCGTTAGTCACAGATATACACTTCCAATTGCAAAAATGTTTTAAGTTTTAAAATCTATTATGTTAGAAACAGTTTAAATCAATAAATGCATTTCTGAAAGAAATCAAAATATAAATTTTTATACAGTCACCTGGTCCTACCAATTATATTTAGGAAAATCATCCTGATACAATTTTATGCAAAATAAAAAAAAAATCAACCAAAATTGACAGACTTATAGCTGTTTAAAGTTGGACCCCTTTTTTGCTGAGAAATAAATGGTCAATACAGTCCCTGATTGGTTAGTTGCCTGAAACGGAACATTTTTATGCATGGAAAGGTGACTTAAGTCATAAAGTTTAATGCTTCATAACTCTGTGAATTTTAGTCGTAAAAGGAAGTTTTTTTTTTTTTTTTTTTTTTTTTTTTAACCATAAAATTGTATGAGGATGATTTTTCTAGATATAATTGGTAGGATTGGGGGACCGTATAAAAATTTATATTTCATATTTCTTTCAGAAATATATTTATGGATTTAAACTGTTTCTTAGATAATAGGTTTTAAAATTTAAAACATTTTTGCGATTGGAAGTATATCTATGTGACTAACAGTTGAGGAAATAGCCATTGGGTACCAATAGCACTGGACACCCTGTATACATTTATATATATATAAAGCATTTGTAATTCAGAATTGTGAAAGCAATGGAATGTATGTCATTAAGATAAAAAAATGTTTAGAAGAATCTAAGTATCAAACCAGAAGTAATAAAAAACTTAAGAGAATAAAAGAATGAATAATAATGAATAAAAAGTTAAAAATCTTCAAAATCATCAAGAGGCATACACACTGTTAACCATTTAAAAGTTCTCAGTAATATATATATATATATATATATATATATATATATATATATATATATATATATATATATATATATATATATATATATTTGTGATAATGTATACACAAATGGTTCGGATTGGTGTTGTTAGCAGTCCAAAGATCAGGCATAAATCCCCTCATAGTTCTTTATTAAAACTTTTCCATCACTTCAAACCTCTTACAAAACTTAACTCTACATCAGAGCTATTCAGATACCTTAACATTACTTTTCACAATCATTACAAGATTACAGAGCTCAGTGCAACGTGAATAAGTGGTGCAAGAGCAGGCAAGTAAGTAAGCGTGCGAGAGAAGTACGAGAGAATGCGTCCAAAATGCTCTGCACGGACTTATGTAGTACACTTTAAAGATACTTCAGAGTACTTCAGAAGGGCCTTTATCGGTCATCCCGAGACTTGGTTCTTGAGTGGTTTATATCATAGTCAATTACTTGCTATCTGGACTCCTTAGTCTGTCAACCTTCTCGTTAGCAAGGCACTTATTCCTATCTTCAATCTTACATTTCCCTCAATTCCTGACCATATATGGTATGAACCATATCATCTGAAGAGTTCCTCAAGTATTAACCTCTTATCACTACTTAAGTTCAGTGCTCTCCACTTTTTAATAAGGTATATAATAAAATTTTATGGCTACTCTCGAGATAAGTATTCCTATTAGTGTTAAGAGCGAAGAATTTCGAATAGTTCCACGAAACTAAAAGATTCTTTTTATATAGAAAGTTAAAACCTAAAAATATATGTATCATATTCCCCCCCCCCCCCCTCCAAGTCCAAGTCTCGGTACCACCTAGACATTACATACACCAAAATCACATACAATATTCTAAGTATATTTCAAAAAATCACACTACAAAAATAATATAGAGATAAAACTGTTACAGAACCTGTTACATCAATTTTCTTGAAGTACCTTTATTTCATATAATTTTCACTACTGTAGGACAATCGCCATAAATACTTATCCTAACAATTAATTTGTCACAAAATACCTTACTTTGTTTCTATGTAAATATGATATGTGTTATAAATGTAGAATTCCTTGATCAGGGCAACTCTCATGCACCATTCATTCTTTTCACAGTGTTTATGTTTATGTTGTTATGCCTAAAGTTCCTAATCTCTAATATGAAAATAAGATACCCAATATAAAAGATAAGAGCTCTTAAAAATTCTTTTTTTTTTCTGTGACTATACTTGTTATTCTTAATTAGATTTAAGTTAATATCTCTACCCTACTCATCCATATATATGAATACATACAATTCAAACATTCAACACAAAATAGTAATTCTAAAATTATATAAGATTACATATGATTTTTCTTGATACATCAATATATAAAATACCTTGACTTTTACATTCACAAAGTATAAAGCTTTATCTCCTTAATTCTAACTTCAAATATGTACATGGTACCTTTTTCTTTATTCTCACTCACATCTCATAAGGCCTTTCTAACTCCTTTTTCTAAATCCCTTTACTCCTTCTCTTTTCCCCTATACTCTACATTATCATCTATCTTAATTCTTTATCTCTTCTCCTCCACTCTTATACTTTAAATCCAATAACACTGGCAGTTAAAAAAAAAGCTTATCCTCACTTGGGATTGATATATCCTTCTCCCAGTATCAATGCCAAGGGGTAAGTAAACATTTATATAAAAGAAAAAGCTTACAGTCAACATCCTATCTGTTACTTTTTATTTATATGCTTAAACTCTCTGCCAGGTTCACGGATCTCTTATCTTAATTCTCCCTATCTTTATCTAAATAATCTAACCTCTATTTCCTTTTCAATCTATTTCGTTTCAACTTATACATCAAACCATCATCAATACAACATCATTATTAATACAATAATCTTTCTTACTACAATACACATTATTACAATACATTCAATCTCTACATACAATAATCCCTTCAATTTTGCATGTAACAGTTTCTTCAAACTTTATTTATTTTTCATAAAGTGGAAGAAGCAAAAAAAACTTCTCACAAAATTTCTGATCACTCGGCAGAATTCCGGCATTCTTCTGTCCCAGTATCAAAATAAAATTCTTCTTTAGTACTATACTAAAGTATTTTGAAAAATGTTGGTATGTATCTCTGTGTATCCTTTCAATAATAGGAAAGAATCCACAAAGTGACACTCCATTCTATAAACTTCACTTATTCTCCTCAAATAATTCCTTACTTCTCTTAATTTTTCCCCGAATTACTGCTAGTCATTTTGTAAATAATACTTAAAAACAAAACTTTCCTGGAAATCAAGGAATTTCTTCTTCCTGATATCCACCCTAATTAATCAATTATGTATCTAAATTAATTATAACTATCTTATAAATATCTTCAAGACAATAAGAGAGAGCTTCCTCTGTTTACTATTCCGATCACAGATATATAAAATAATACTAGATGCCACATAATACAACATAGTATCCATTGGAGATCCTTTTAATCCTAACAATTATATTCTCTCTTTAATTAATAAGTGTATCTAATCTTCAATTGATATATGTCTCATTTACTAACAAAGAAATCTTAATTAATATTTTTCAAGTATCTATCTTTTTTAATTTTTGTAACTCAAATGTTTCTGCAGGATAAAAATGTCTCAATCTCGTAGAATGTACAATTTCTGTGTTTTGTTTACTTAAAATGTTTGGTCTATCTATTTCAAAATTTACACTTGAAATCTTCTTTAATATGGTATACGGACCTGCATAAGGTGAAGTTAATTTTCTCGTATTGGGATTTTTAAATTCTTCCAGCATAACTAAATCACCTGGTTTAAAATCAGCTTCCTGAAAATGTATATCATACCTAATTTTATTTTTTAAATGATATTTTTCTGTTCTTTCTTTTGCATTTTTTCGGGCTTCCTCTATGGATGGATATATTTCATAATTATCAAGGGGAGAAGTATATGGTAACTTCCCATACATTAAATAAGCTGGGGTATACTTAGTTACTGAATGTGGAGTATTATTATACTCTGCTGTTACTTGTTCTAATAATTTTGTCCATGCAATTTTGCCTGGGAATGAATTAATTTTACAAATCAATCTAGTAATAATTGTCTGATTTACTCTTTCATTTTTTCCATTAGACTGTGGCCTATGGGCTGACGTTAACAACTGAGTTATATTATAACTTTTGAGAAAACATTTAAATTTAGATGCGGTAAAGGCTGCATTTCTATCAGTTAATATTTTCCTTGGCGCTTGAATTTGGAATATTTGTCTTAAACAATTTATATATGTATCTGTGGTGACACTTTTTGATGGAAATGTCCACACATACCTGGTAGCATGATCAATGACAACATGTAAATATTTCTTTGCAGAGTTGTAGTAGCTTAACCCTCCTACAGTATCAATAGAAATTATATCAAAAGGCTCTATAGCTGGAGGTAAACATCCTAGCAATCCAAATTTTTTCTGTTTTGATTTTTTATTTAATTGACATATTTCACAATGTTTCACATAATTCCTCGTATCCTCAATAATTTCGGGCCAATAATAGTTAGGCGAAATTAAATTTAGCATGGAGTTTACTCCAGGATGACCAAACTCTGTATGAGTTTTCTCTAATAATTTAGCTCTCAAGGAATATGGCACCACAATTTTAATAAATCCTTTCTTTTTTACAGTTAATACATTATTAATTTTTTGAAATTTTGCATTATTAAGGTTATCCTTTGCTTGATGTTCTTCAATTTCTCCTAAATTCAATAAATGTGTGCACAACCTAATTTGATGCGCTATGGGATTTCTAGTTAGCATATCTGCTTCATAATTAGTAGACCCTTTTTTATATTTAATTTCAAAATCATACATGGACAGTTTAAGTGACCATCTAAATAACCTTCCTCTCGGGTGTTTAATTTTTCTTAACCAAACTAATGCAGCATGATCGGTATGAACAGTGAAATGGGTTCCATGCAAATAACAGTAGTACTTGTCAATAGAATCTACAATGGCAAAACACTCTAATTCCGTTATGGCATAATTTTTCTCATACAATCTTAACTGTCTAGAATGATAAGCAATAGGGTGTAATGAACCATCTGGATGCTCTTGTTTGATTATACTAGCAATACTCTCCGATGATGCATCACAGAAAATATGACAAGGATAATTTGGATTAAATAATGTGAGATCAGGTTTAGAAATTAGAATATCTTTAAGATGTTGGAATGCTTTTTGGCACTCTGGGGTCCAATTCCATAACTCATTTTTTCTGAGTAATTTATTTAAAGGATTTCTAATCTTAGCATAGTTATGGATAAATTTATTATAAACATTTACACTTCCAAAAAACCTTTGCAACTCTTTAACATTTCTGGGGGGTTGTAATTTCTTGATAACCTCAATATTGACATTAGTAGGTTGGTATTTTCCATTTTCAATTTCATACCCTAGGAAATTAATTTTTTTCTGTGCGAATTGACATTTTGTATATTTTAATTTAATATTTTCTTTTTCACAAATGGAAAAAATAGTTTTTAAGTGTTCCAAATGTTCATTAAAAACTTGGGAAAACACTATATCATCATCAAAATAATTGAGGGCAAATCTTATTTAATATTTATCTAGAATTTGTCTTAGTGTTCTTTGAAATATTGCAGGGGAATTTTTCCAACCAAATGGAAGTCTAGTCCATTTATATAATCCATAATTTGTAGTGAAAGCCAGTTTTTCTGAATCCTTTTCATTAAGCTTAATGTGCCAATATCCTGACGTTAAATCTAGGGTAGAAAAAATTTTAGCATTAGCCAACTGATCAAGTACTGAATCAATTCTAGGAATAGGTTCCTTATCCGTCTTACTGATTTCATTTATTTTTCTATAGTCACAACAAAATCTCGTTTTAAAATTTTCGTCCCTTTTATACGCTAATGTTACCGGGGATGAATATGCACTATAGGACGGGGTAATAAATCCTGCTTTTAATAACTCGTCGAGTTGTTTCTTAATTTCGTTATTATCTTTGGGTGAGGCACGATAAGGTTGCATTGACACCGGCAATTCAGAAGTCAGGTTAATCTTCTAAGGCTCTAATCTTATGCATCCTACATCATATTTGTCTTTCGAAAAAATATCAGTGACATTATTTAACAATTTTGTTAATATTTCACTTTCCTCCTGATTTACCCCTATCTCATTATTTACAAATTTAATAGCACTACTATTGTAACTATCAATATGGTAAGAAGATTCACATTCAGGGAACGAACCTCGGTAGGAGATGTCCCTATAAAATTGATATACTCTAAAATTATTAAAATTTAAATATAATTTAAAAAGTTTACAGTGAATTCCTGACAATAAAACATATGGAATATTAGTATCTATTACATAGAATTTTAATGGATATGTTATTTCTCCTATAGTAGTAGAAATTTCTACAATTTTTTTAACACTAACCTGTCCTCTTGTTTGCTGTAACTTTACTTCAGGTGCTTCTTCAATAACGTTATAGTTTAGATTCTTTAATTGATTGGTAGGCATAATGGAAATGTTACTCCCAGTGTCCACAAGTCCTATATATGGTTTCTTAGTCCCTAACCTCACAGTAACTCGTAAGAATGATCATTGATTGGTTGGTTCACTTTGTCTCTGGATTCTCGGTATTGTTGCCTTTGGTGTAGTATTCCATCTGGGTTGTGATCGGAAGACTCTTAGATAACCCGAAGTTGGTTGTTCTGGATATTCTCGCCACTGGTTTTGACGCCCTTGTCTTTGCCTCCACTCCATATCAGGCTGTGGCCTCCAGGGTCTCCTTGGTAGTATCTCCGGAACTGATCGTCTAGGTGCCTGTTGCGGTCTTTCTTGATCCATCGTCTGTCTCCTCAGCTTATTGGCTAATTTTTTCCATTCCTGTGGTGTTTCAGTATTGGTGGCACAGAACAACGGTTGCCATTCTGCCCGTAGCCCTGTTATTAAGGCTTCTGTAATTATCTTTTCTGTTAGTCCTAGACTCCTGCCCACATCTATTTTATCTTTGTAGTAATTGTCTAGCTCTTCGGCTTTCTCCAACTTCATTTGTATAAATTGCTCAAAGGAGGCACTAGCTCCCTTTTCAAAGTGTTCGACAAATATCGACTCTAACCTCGGCCACTCCGTAACATCGGAAGCATACTTAATGTAGAAGGTAAGAGCTTCTCCCTCTAAGAATTCCGGAAAACAGTCTATCTTTTCCTCATCTGACAATCGTTGTTTTCTACACTGTATATTGAAGAACTAGATCCAGGTTTGGATATCCATTTTGTTTTCACTTTGATATTTTGGGCATATCATACGAACTTTCCTCGAAGGCGGTTTCTCTTCAAAGCACTCCGCTATAGTCGGCTCCGGTGTATCTCCTTCCTTAGCGATATTCCCCACTTCATCTAGAAGAGGCATTTCCCTTTCCGTCTCCATCTCTCGTTCCAGCACTCGAAATCAAAACTAGTCGAAAACAAAACTAGGTCAGCAGCTTCTTTTTTCTTGTTGCGTTTATTGGCGGGGAGAATCGGCCGTTCCGCTCCGTTCGTCTGTCATCGCTCCGTTCATATCTCTCTGGTTTCCTCGTTGCTTATGGACTCGAAATCCATTGGGAAAGGGTTCCATCAGCACGGTAAAGATCCTGTCGGCTTATTTGTGATAATGTATACACAAATGGTTCGGATTGGTGTTGTTAGCAGTCCAAAGATCAGGCATAAATCCCCTCATAGTTCTTTATTAAAACTTTTCCATCACTTCAAACCTCTTACAAAACTTAACTCTACATCAGAGCTATTCAGATACCTTAACGTTACTTTTCACAATCATTACAAGATTACAGAGCTCAGTGCAACGTGAATAAGTGGTGCAAGAGCAAGCAAGTAGGTAAGCGTGCGAGAGAAGTACGAGAGAATGCATCCAAAATGCTCTGCACGTACTT
Organism: Amaurobius ferox; assembly: GCA_951213105.1. Classification (NCBI taxonomy): domain Eukaryota; kingdom Metazoa; phylum Arthropoda; class Arachnida; order Araneae; family Amaurobiidae; genus Amaurobius; species Amaurobius ferox. The sequence continues at coordinate 99,101,797 of OX578142.1, read as the reverse complement.
ATATAGTACACTTTAAAGATACTTCAGAGTACTTCAGAGGGGCCTTTATCGGTCATCCCGAGACTTGGTTCTTGAGTGGTTTATATCATAGTCAATTACTTGCTATCTGGACTCCTTAGTCTGTCAACCTTCTCGTTAGCAAGGCACTTATTCCTATCTTCAATCTTACATTTCCCTCGATTCCTGACCATATATGGTATGAACCATATCATCTGAAGAGTTCCTCGAGTATTAACCTCTTATCACTACTTAAGTTCAGTGCTCTCCACTTTTTAATAAGGTATATAATAAAATTTTATGGCTACTCTCGAGATAAGTATTCCCATTAGTGTTAAGAGCGAAGAATTTCGAATAGTTCCAGGAAACTAAAAGATTCTTTTTATATAGAAAGTTAAAACCTAAAAATATATGTATCATATATATATGTTCATTTCGAAGGGATATATGGACTTGAAGAGAATTTTTTCGAAATGAACTTAGCTTAAGCCTAAAGCTCTTCCATGTGCAAGCTTTTTTGCTTGATTTTTTTGTTTTCCTATTTTCATTCCTCATCTTTGAAATTTGATGATTGTCTTTGTCTTTATGACCTGCATTACGTTTTATTATTTCCTCTTTATGTCTTAATTTCTTTTATTTCTTTGTATTTTGTAGAAAATTTTGGAATAGTGTATTATGAGTTACTACTTACATTCTAACATTGGATTTACTAATTTATATATATATATATATATATATATATAGATACTATAGCTTACTAAAATATGAAGCAATTTATATAAATATCCCTCTTATTTAGTAAATAGTATTGTTAAAAAATTTAAAATAGCTGGATTTTTATAATTCTTTTCATAGTATCATATAATTCTATTCATAGTATCTTATATTAGCCAGACATCTCCATTCCCTTGTATTTTTAATATTTTTTTACATTCTCTTCCACTTCAGCATTACTATTATGAGCCCCTCCTTTTAGTAGCTCTTTTTGTATATTATTACTTTTTCTTAACATTTTGCTTAACTGTTTTGCAATTCTTATGAATGGCAACAGTAGTTTGTTTTTTATTTTTTCTTTACGAATGGCAACACTGGTCTCTTCTATCAGAGTTCCCGGTTTCGACTCGTTTGTACATATGCTGTGCATTTTCCAGGTATTCTTTTTTTCTTTTTTATTCCTTCTTTATGTATGTCGTCCAAGTAGAAATAGTTTATAGATATAATCTATCTATTTCTTCAGAAACATACATGTTTTTTGTCTGCTTCGTAAAATACCTGGACTTGAGAACGAATTTTACGAAGTGAACATTTCCATTTGTTTAGGCTTAGCCCTTTTTCCACGTGTATAGTGATATAGCTTGTTTTTCTTTTTTTCGTTTCCATACCTTTGAATTTTGTTGATTTTCTGTAACTTGATAGCTTGCATTTTGTATATTTTATTTGATTGATGATTTGCTGTATTATATTTTATTCTGTGGGTGTTTTAGAAAGTTAGGTTTATCGTGTTACGTCTTCTTACTTTTCGTTCATTGGATTTTCAAACTACTATTATATATATATATATATATATATATATATATATATATATATATATATATATATATACACATGCATATATATATATATACACATGCATATATATATATATATATATATATATATATATATACACCGGGCAGTCAGAATTACAATACCCCTACTCTGAGCTCTATATATATCGAACTACTCAGTGTAAAGGCTCCAAAATGGTTGAACCTACTATTCAAGACATGGGAAAAGGGATTACGTGAAAAAACAAATTAGTTCCAGGAACACCGATAGGTGGTGCAGTACAGCAGAAAATATGCTGAAAAGGCACAAAATAATCACACACAAAAAAAACACATGTGATATGGAATTTTTCCTTTTTAATTTCTTTTGCTGATATGAAAAAAAAAGATAAAAAAGTAAGGAAACTTAAACTGTCATTGTAACTGCAATTTTGCACTGTAAGCACAAAAATTTGCATAAACCCTTGGTTTGCAGCTACTATGTTCTGGGCATAAAAGGGGATAAAACTGGGAAATTTTCATTTTTATCAGCGATGGCTGTCACACTGCCAGAATGTGCTTTTCTTGTGAAGCTGTTTTATGAAAACAAAGGACATGCTGCAGCTGCACTTCGAGAGTTTCGTCAACTTAAGAATTTGCGCAAAGGACCATTACTTCCACAAGCTCTCAGGAGAATGATCCCTCGATTCGAGAAAACTGGACATCTTGGAGTTCAGCTGGGTCGAGGACGCAAATCGACTCGTTCAGATGTCGTTGATGATGTTGCCACCGCTATTGTTGAACAATCAATGGATAACGTTATAGGCTGTAATAGTGCACGTGGAGTGTCACGACACTTGGGTGTTCCCTACAGCACAGTGCGGAACGTACTGAGAAACATAGTGCATTTTTCCTGTACAAAATTAGTCACAATCACCACTTGCTGACCATCGACAGGGAGAATCGACTGACCTTTGTATTGACATTTCTGGCTAGAGTTGAAGTGGATGCATCGTGGCCATGGCAGATTCTATGGAGTGATGAAGCGCATTTCCATCTAAGTGGAACAGTCAACACCCATAACTGTCGCATTTGGGACACGGAAAACCCTCGTACCTTCCAAGAGATTCCACTTCACTCACCGAAAGTTACAGTCTGGTGTGGATTCACAGCCACATTCATTCTTGGACCTTTCTTTTTCGAAGAGGCTACTCCCAATGGTCCTGTGACATGCACCGTGACGACCAGGAGGTACAAAAACATTCTCGAAAATTTTGTTGTACCCCAACTGCAATAGCACCAATGTCTTGATTCAATTACCTTTATGCAAGATGGAATGCCTCCACACATTGGACTCTGTGTACAGCAGTTTCTTCGGCAACATTTTACTAATGGTAGAGTAATTTGTCATGCGTTTCCGACAACCTGGCCATCTCATTCTCCAGATCTTAATCCCTGTGATTTTTGGCTGTGGGGATACTTAAAAGGTCTTGTTTATCGAGGACGTCTGGTAACCTTGGCAGATTTGAAAGTTAGTATCACTCTGCATGTGAGAAGCATCTCAATTGACCATTTACAATCCGCAGTTGAACAAGCTGTCCACAGACTGCAGATTTTACATCTTGAAGAAGGGAACCATATTGAGCAGCATTCCTTGCATCAATAAGGTCCTTGTGATATGAATGTTTGGTATGTTCGAATAAAATGTGTTACAAATGTGTATTTTGTGCCTTTTCAGCATATTTTCTGTTGTACAGCACCACCTATTGGTGTTTCTGGAACTAATTTTTTTTTCGCGTAATCCCTTTCCCCATGTCTTGAATACTAGGTTCAACAATTTTGGAGCCTTTACACTGAGTAGGTCGATCTATAGAGAGCTCAGAGTAGGGGTGTTTTAATTCTAACCACCCGGTATTGTCATAGCTGTCAAATCTTCTGATTTACCCGGAAAGTTTCCGATTTTCAAGCATCTTTCTGATCTTCCGATGTTGTGTGAATCTTTGCCACATATCAGGCCAGGATATATAAATCATTGCTAATATCCATTTCACTTAACCTCGACACTGACCGTATCGTATTATACAACCTCGACACTGGCCGTATCATATTATACAACATAAAAATTAATTACACTAAATGACAGGACAATGAGGACACAGAGTTAAATATAAAAATAATAACAAATTTATTTACAGTGATTAAAATTATAAAAAAAAAACAATTAACATTCTAGCTTAAAATAAAATCTCACATAATTAAGTACTTCAATCAGTATTAGCTTTCACATCTAATTTCATTAAAACAATATTATCTCCTATTATACAATATTAACTCACAGTTATGCATCATTATACACATAACTACATTCCCCCTCCAAAATGTAATTAAAATTATCTGTTTAAATTTAAGCATTAACGTTGCCCTAAATGTTGAGAGAGAGAGATTTTGATACCAAAAATATACGTAAGTATCATGCATATGCCTACCTTGGGTCTTCCACGGAGGTTCCGGTGACCGGCCGGGTGCCCCAGGTTCTCGACATCACAGCAGTTCTTTGGAGCCTGTTCACTCTCAAAATTGGAAAAATCAAGTGTCTATCCATTTTCAAAATTCTAATTCTCTCTGAAACATTCCAAAATTGTCACCTCCTACATTTTGGCGACCGTGCTTCCAATTGGATTCATAATGTAGCCCCCTCTATGCAATTGGTCAACATAGGGTTACACCTGTCTTGTTGGATTATATCATCTTAGGGATTTGATAAGAGGCTCTGAAATTATATCTTGGCTGGTCCAGTTTCCCACGATCTGAAGGTGCACGTGCACTCAGGGACGGTCAAGAGATCAACTTTATTGTTGGCCCACATTTTGGCACGCTCTGTAATTTTAGCACATCTGTTCACGGAACGAAAGGGGCGCTGATCTATTTCCGCTGCAGGTAGCTGGCTAGGGAGACTCGAATAAATTGCAGCAAACACACAGGGACACCATCTCCATAAATGGTGATCTCCTACTTTTTCAATGTTACATTTGGTTTGACATAACAATGTAACATCCAATCAGAAACTAATTTTTCTTCAATTTTTCATCCAGAAATCAAAAGTCCCTACTTTTCTGGGTTCTGCTACAAAAAATCTAATATTTTAACAGGATATCTACAGATTCGGAAAATCATAAATTGCAAGCGTGTCAGGAGAGAAATGACCAATGATTATTTTTGTCTCACTTTTACAATTTGTTTACATCGACTAAAATTGTAATTTTGTGCTATATACAAAAAAAAACTATTTTTTGTGTGTTATTAATGAAATGAAGAGCTATTTTGCAGCAGTATTGCAAGAAACTGCATTTGTACGCAATCAATCCTCCGTGTATTTCGTTTAAATGTGAAAATATTTTCCACTTAACTATCTCAGAGATGCCAGCCATTACGGATTTCTGGATAAAATTACGGACCATGGAAAAAACCTTAAAATTACTGAAAATGCCTATTTTTTCCCATATTTCTGTCTTTTCCATCCATCTCTATCCTGTAATTATTGCACATTAAATTGAAGAAACTTGCTTATTTTCATTTTTGGTTTATTATTCATGTTAATTTTGTAATTATTTTGATACATTTAGTACTATTGAGCACTTTAGGGAATCTTGCGAGTCCTGAGAGTCCACAAGTATCCTTTTCCTTCCATCTGTACCCTCTAAATATTAGTCATTAGATGGATTAAACTAGTATATTTTCATATTTTGGTTAATTATTAAGGTTGATTGTTTTTAATTAGTTTTCATAAATTGTGTAATTCAGGTGATATTTCATACATAGCCTAGCATTGATTAGTATCTTTTTCCATCCGTCTCCATCCTGTAATCATTGCATATTAAATTGACTAAACTAGCATATTTTTCTATTTTGGTTAATTATGTAATTATTTTCGTATACACAGTGTGATTACACATTTCAGTTTGTAATCCCAAGAGTTTACAAATATCTTTTTCTATGTTAATGTCTTAAATGTTTTGTATAATTTACCAACTAGTATAAACGTTTACTCTTTTAGCAATAAGATTATTCTTATATTTAACAATTTACATACCATTGCTCTATTTCTGCTATAATTCTAAACGCAGTTTTCTGTTTTAAAAAAATCTGGTTTTGAAATTATAAATTTGTTTTTATTGTATTAAAATTTATTCTAAAATATATTTTATTTATAATGCATGAAACAATAAATGAAATAGTAATATTAAATTAATAAACACTTTTCATGTCTTAAACCTTATTTATTTTTGCACAAAAAATTAAATTATACTTAAAAAAAATTAAATTAATCACTGTTAGGGATAAAGTTCTGTATTTATTTGAACTTCAACATAGGAATTTTGCTGAACGCAAACAGGAAAATCACTGACAATTTCATTCTGAAATATGGATACAAAGTCTGCAAATGTTTTGAAACTGTTTTTGATAATAAAAAAAGAAAAAAAAAACTTGTAAAAGCAAAATCTTGTGCATTTGTAAAAAAGAGTAAAGAATAATAATAATTCATAAAGTAGAATTTGAAATTACTTTGGATACAAAGTTCCTTTTTCCTTATTCTAGCTTATTTTTCGTTTTTTCCCTACTTTAGCTTCTTTTTCCCCCCTTTTTTTAATATGGTGTGAATCCACTTTACAATAATTGTTCAGAATATCATTTAATTTTTTCTGCAAGTAAAAATCTTTAGGTTATCAGCCATTCAAAGTTGTCAGCTATGATATATATATATATATATATATATATATATATACAACATATATTTTTAGTTATTAAACAACCCTTTGATTTATTCCAATTAAATATTCTTACTAAATATGACTCGACTATGTTTAACAATTTATTACATTTTGTTCTTTTTCACAACTATCTTGTACATGGTAATGTTATATACGTTGAAACAGTTGGAGTTCCACAGGGATCCACTAGTAGCTTGCCAATATGTATCTTTACTTTTACGAAAACAATACACTCTGATTACACATTACATTTCTATTTTTCGCTACATTGATGATGTTTGTCTCTCCACATGATTCTCTACTCTCACTTAATAGCTATCTATCTAATCTTGAGCTGATACCTAATAAATCCCACCCTTCCAAAAATTTGTAAATTATCTTGATATTACAATTTTTATACAAAATAACTCATTCAATACTACTATTTATGGTAAGAGACATCAATTTAAATTTAATATAAAATTCTTCCCACATTATTCTTCTTGTCTTAGTAACCAAGTATTTAAAAACCTAATTATTAACTATTTGCTCTGAATCAAATGCCTGGATAGTAATAAGTGTATACAGTCACATATTAGTCATCTATAAAGTCTATGCTTTATGTACAATTTTCCTACCTTATTTGTAGATCGCAGTATGATACTCAGAAGTAGTGGAAACACCATAAAATAAACACTGCTCTGGCGTGTAAAAATAAAAATGTGCAAATACTAGAAAAACAATAAATTCGGTTACACAAAAAATGTACAAACTATTTTTTAAAAAATCACTTCAGCGGGAAAAGAAAAAAAAGAAAAATACTAGTAAAATCATTAAGGCGAATATCTAAAAAGCAAATAAAATAAAAACAGGCTATGACTCCGAAAAACAGTGTTATCCCTATTTTAAATGTTTTCAATCATAGTGGTAACTTTATGGTTAGTTTCTGAAATCTTGGGTTTAACCTCTCACCGTTCACCATCTACTTCTACTTCCACTCCCTTTCAACTGGTCCATTCCATTGTGCTTTTTCGCGTAGTGAGAATTCAAGCTATTTTGTGTGGTGAAAATTCAAGCTGGCAATCGCTTCAAAATTTGTGAGTTGCCTTTTTTGCATGTTTGTGCATTTGTATGTTGTATTTTTCATAATTATGTGTTATTTTATGGTATTTTAGTTGAATTTTGTCCTCTTGTGTCATTTTTCTGTGGATCTTGTTTATTCCTTTGTTGAGCATAGATTGCATACATTTTTAACCACATATTTTTACACAATCACAGAAACAACAGATTTTAATATATCTGTCTAGAATGTGCCCTCTGAAGACGTTTCTGGCAAATATACTATTAATTGATATTTTTCTTTTTCCTGGTCATTCAATGATCTTATTTTCCAGCCTTTCTTCTTTACTTTTCGCTTTTAATGTAAATTAATTATGCGTTATTTTACTACTTGTGGTTTGATGCTGTGTTTACATATATGCACTCCTATACATTTTCTTTTTATCATATTAATATATATATATATATATTAGAAAGATATAATAATAACCAATTCTAAGTAATTATGAAATATTAAAATAATAAAATCACCAAAGCAGTTAAACTATGGCTACCATGCCGAAAAAGGAAGTGAACAGCTTTAGTTTCATTTGGAGGTTCGGTTCATTAGACAAGATTCATCATCAGGTCTGAGCATCTAACTCTAATTAACCCAAACACATGCTTGTTTCAGATATGGCAATAATAAGTTACTATAAATATCATAACTCAAACTACAAGCATTAAAAGTGGGAAAATTGAAATTTTTTTAAGAAATCAAGTATTACCATGACCAATGAGGCAGGAACCTTGTATACACATGCAGGAATGTTGAGCAATTGTAACTGAATGAAAAATGTTGAGATTCATCCAGAATAAGAAGGAGAATATAAACCATGGAATTAGAGGTGGAACAAATAGTTGAAATGACCTCCACTGAAACCCGTCCAGGGAGTTAGAGTAGGAGACAGGACAACCATTAATAAAAATTCAGCAGGATGAACAGGAATCATAGATGCAAATTTTACTATAAAAGTGATTCATAGAAGAAATGAATAAACGAGTATGCCATTAACACCATTAAAAGGGGGGAGGGCTCAAATCGTAGTATCTACTGGCTAAAGTTACATATTTTTGGCAAAAATAATTTTCAAAATATTAAATATTTACGTATGTATCTTATTTTCAAACTTTGTTTTTCAAATTTTTTTAGTTTATTTTATTATTTTTCATTTTTAAATATATTTGCTGCCATAATTGAAAATGTTACCTTTGATGGTATCGAGTGGTAGTTGATGCATTAAGTTGATAATATTAATTACGAAATTGGGAGGATATGCAACCGGATACACAATAGATTTAGGCTTCTTCTTCTTAAGCACTACAGCCAATTGCCAGCCAAGGCTGTCTCAATCAGTTTCCACCATCTCTATCTATCCGATGCCACTGTCCTCCATCTATTGACGCCAACGCTCCTCAGCCATTTTCCACATTATCCAACCACCTTGTACACGGCCTTCCTCTCTTTCGCTTTCGTTCTGGCCCCTGGAAAGTTATTTTCTTGACTAAGTTATCCTCTCCATATCTATATATATGGCCGAGCCATCTTAGTTGAGCCACTTTAATTTAATTACTTTTACTATGTTTGGTTCTCTAAATTTATATTGTAATTCTTGATTATATCTTATTCTCCACACTCCATTTTCCTTTACCGCTCCAAATATTCTCCTCAGGATTTTTCGTTCAAAAATCATAAACTTATTTTCATCAGTTTTATTCATAGTCCAGCATTCATTTCCATATAAAACTATTGGTGTTACTAATGGCTTGTATAGCCCTATCTACGTATATATTTTGATTTAATCTGATTATGTAAGCCATAGTAGCATCTGTTAGCCATACCTATATGATTCGTAATTTCACTTTTGATATTGTTATTACAATTTACCATTGTGCCCAGGTATTTAAACTGGTCAGTCTTCTCAAAAACGTAATCATTTATTTCCAGTTTTAACTGACCCTGGTCTCTACTTGTCACTGCCATGAACTTGGTTTTCTCCACATGGACTGTCTAGCTAATATTTTTCGCTGCTGCCTCAAGAGCACAAAAAGCTTCCACTATTGCTGCCTTCGTTCTTCGAACAATGTAAATATCATCCGTAAAGGCCAACAACTGTATTGATTTATGGAAAATTGTTTTTTTGTGTTTGTATGCCAGAGTCTCTTACTGCTTTTTCCAAGGCGATGTTAAACAACTGGCATGAAAAAGAATCTCCCTGTTTTAGTCCCTTTTCCGTATAAAAGGCGTCGGATAAATCCGTTCCTATCTTTACTCTACATTTTACTCTACCAAACGCCATTTTTATCAAGTTTGTCAATTTCACAGGTATTCCCAACTCTAGCATCGCTTGACATAATTTCTCTCTATCGATGCTATCATATGCAGTTTTAAAATCAACAAAAAAATGGGGTATGTATCTCTACCATACTCCCTTGTCTTTTCCAGAATTTGCCTAATACTATGAATTTGGTCTGCCTTTGACCTCCCCTTTTGGAAGCCACACTGATAGGATCCAATGATATTGCCTGAAAAGGCTATTAGCCGTTCTGCTAGGATATTCGAAAAGATCTTATAGGAAGTGTTGTTCAACAGAGTAATTCCTCTGTAGTTGTTACATTCCAATTTATCTCTTTTTTTATATATCGGGCAAATGGATCCCTCTTCCCATTCAATAGGCATTTTTTCCGAATCCCAAACCTTGGAGATAATAGCAAGTATTTCTCTGGTAAGTTTAGGCTCTTTTATATTCATGAGCTTTGCCTTAATTTCATCCGGTCCAGCCGCACTGTTATTATTTAGTTTCTTTAATGATCTCCCCACCTCCTCCAGGGAAGGTGGTTCAAGTTCTTCATTTTGTTGACTGGTCTATGTCGTCTGGTGTTCCCCCCATTCTATTCGCTTCGTCTTTTCCATTTAGAGTACTTTCAAAATATTCTCTCCCTTTTTAATATCTCTGTTTTGTCATTAACCAGTTCACCGTTTATATCACGGCATGTGTTCGTTTTAGCCCAAAAATCTTTTTCAGCTCTGTTTACTGACTGGGAAAACTTTCTTGCCTCTCTCTGTTTTTTGAGATATTCAATTTCCTTATATTTTTCCTCCCAATAAGTTCTTTTCTTTCATTTGAAAACTCTCTTTTCCTGTCTCCTCGTTTCCTTATACTCTTCCTCTGCATTCCTTGTATAGTGTTTTTGGACCATCAATCTGTATGCACTACTTTTCCTTTCGTTTATTATTTCATATTAAGCATCATATCAGTCTTTTGCTTTCTTTTTTTTCAGAACTGGAAGTGTTTCCTTGGCCGCCTCTATTATTATAGGTTTAAGTTTTTCCCAATTGTGATCTTCTTCATTCTCATCCTCCATCATTACAAGTTTGTCTTTGATTTTATTCCTATAATATGTCATCACTGAGGATCCCAAAGCATCTGTGTCCAAAATTTCTTCCCTTCTCTCTCTCCTCTGATAGAAATGTTTTGAAATTTTTCCTCTTACTTTTGATATGACCAAATAATGGTTAGAGTCTATGTTAGCACTTCGATAGCTTCTAACATCAAGAAGACTACTTCTGTGTCTCATGTCAATTAATACATGATCGATCTGATTTTGTGTATTCCCATCAGGTGAACGCCATGTAGCTTTATGTATATCTCTATGCGCAAATCTTGTGCTTCCCACAACCATTTCCGCACCAATCGCAAAATCCAATAGCCTTGATCCATTATCATTGAAGTCATTGTGTAGGCTGTGTCTTTCTGAATATCTCTGTACATTCTCATCCCTACCAATTTTTGCATTAAAATCTCCAATCACTATCTTTATTTTTTTTCCTGAGCATCTGTTATATATCTCCCCAATACTATCATAGAACATTTCCTTTTCAGTATCATCCTTCTCCTCGGTCGGTGCATGCACGCAAATGATACTCGCGTTCTGAGTTCTTGCCTTTATACGTATTTTTCAAATTCTTTCATTTACAGGCTCAAAATCTATAGTCCTATCTCTTATTCGTTTACTTACAATGAAACCTGTTCCAAAATGGTGATGTTTCTCTTGGCAGCTATAATATAAGCTACAACTTCTCTTATCCAGTGTTCCCTTTCGTAACCATCTTATTTCTTGTACTGCCAATATATCAATTCTGTATCTATCAACTTCATCTGTAAGATTTTTCAGTGCTCCACTCTTAAAAAGCATACGCACATTCCATGTTCCAATATTCAACTCCATTTTCATTCGAAATCGTCTGGATAGTATCGGTCCAGTTTTTATTACTTGAGGTTTCTTAACGGGAGGTTTTTTTCCGGGGTGGGGTTGTTAACCCCATGCCCAATCCCCAACCTGGAGGGCCAGTCCCCTGATATAATCCCCAGGGGCAGGGTGTCCGGTTATACCCCCAGACACTGGGTACCTATTTTAGTCGCCTCTTATGACACGCATAGGCTATATTGGAACTATTCTTTAACACCCGGTCATCACACAGGTGAGATTTAGGCTTAAACATGAAATATAACAGAATGGAAGAGAGTTAATATTTGGAAATAACTATTTGTCCTGAGCCTTTTTAAAGCCCAATCTCAGTGCTAATAGTCCCAGGTAATTTTTAGAGCTGACCAATATATAGTAATATGAATGAATATAAATTATTGGCCAATTATTGAGCGATTATCTGCTAAGTCAATTTTTACATTCAATGGACTCAAAAATTAATAAACCCTGCATATATCGACTAACAATGGAATATACCTTGATTCACCATCGATACAAAAAGGATATTATATACACCACATATAAAGTTATGTTAATTCTCACTGACACATCAAAGATGCTGATAATCGAGATAATCAATTTGACATGTAATTCCTAAAATAAAAACTTGAAAATGAAAGTTCCTCCAATAATGACAGTTTTCAAATTTACCAATGGAAATCTAATTAGTACATAATCTCTATCCTACTTTGTAAGATTAATATATGTGCAATGTATGTATCAATTGTATCAATTTTACAATTATAGATTTTAATTTTAGACAACAGGAAGATTATGTAGGACCAAGTTTCGAAATAATATCTGCATCTGGACCTAATGCTGCTCTTATTCACTATCATCCTTGTGAAGAAACAACTCGAATCATATCAGTTGAGGAATTTTACCTCTGTGACTCTGGTGGTCAATACATGTTAGTATATTATTAAAGCAATAATTATAATGTTATTTTTAATTTATTCTAAGCATTTAATTTAAATATTTTTATTTTGCAGAGATGGAACAACTGATGTTTCACGAACCTATTTCTTTGGCACTCCCTCTCAGTATGAAAAGGTAATAATTATTTCTGTAACTTGCATAAATTGTATTCTGCATGTATATTTCATTAAAATTTCAAAAGAATTATTATCTATACTATATACTAGTTATTTTTGCAATATACTTCCAGCAGAATTAGGAAACATTGTAAGTTAATATTTAGAAAATTGACAATATACAGTGGCAATGCTACACATTTCCATTTTTTGAGGGCTAGGGGATCTAAGTATGATAGACATATATTTCAAGAGTCCAGTGGCGTCCCTGTTTTTAACACTTTATAACAAAGTTGAAAGTGTTTATGACTTTGTTCATTCTGTCTGTCTGTCTGTCTGTCCGTTCGCACGATAACTGCCATAAAAATGACTATCAAAATGAAATTTTAGTATCTTGTTGAGACGGTCTGTGGGACATATGGGAATATAAATGAAAAAAATCACCCAATTAGTTTTGGATTGAACCAGGGGGGTTGAGAAAATGAAATACATTGAACCCTATGGGATCTAATTTTTCAAACATTTTTTAAGCAAATTTAAAATTCACAAATTGTTTCGCAAATTTTAGGAAATATTCAAATTATCCCATAAAATATATAAAAAAAATTTTAGCAAAATATGTTCAGTAGTTTTTTAAATAAAAATTAAAATAATTGCACCCATATTATATGAAGAGATCACGTGACCCACTTCAAAATAAAATATGGCATCCATCTTGTGTCAAAGTTGTGATTTTTAAAGTTCTTTTCAATTTATATTTAATGTTGCATCCATCCTGAAACCGTTTTATTTATTTATTTATTTTTTCAGTTCATATATATACTGTGCCAACACAATTACAATATTTTTTAGTTTAAGTAATCATCAAACTTTGATTATTTCTACAACAGAGCCTAATTTTCTCATATGGAGAATGTAAACACATCAAGCTGTAAGATGAGTTGTATAAGAATTGCTGAATTTCTTTAATGCAAAATTATTGAGCTCTGGAGTCTGCAATATAGCGGATTGGAATGAAACATTCATTGATTTTATGTAGAAACGCAGATGATTCTATATAGTACTACTTTTGTCGATGAAGTTTTAAACATGGAGCTAGAAAGTACTTTCCCTCCATGGTTTTAAGTTTTTAAGTAAAATAAATTATTGTAATATTGTGATAATTTTAAATATATTGCCACTGAATGAAAGGAATGTGGAAAAGTTTATTAATGAAATATTCACTGCTTTTATAGAGACAGCCAGATGATTTATATTTCAATGGCGTTATTTGAATGAAGTTCATTTGTTTTCGATGAAGCTTTCAAATATAATAAATTATTATAGTATTGTGCAGGATTCAAAAAATCTATTGCCCGACATGCCCGGGGCATATAAAAATTCCAACCGAACATGTATTAATTTTTATTACATGCCCGGAATTTATTCAACATTAACCTGATTAGGTCAATCGGTGACCGAAATCGAGTAACCACTCCACTGCAAATATTTTATGCTCAACATTTAAAGCCATATAAGAGAAGAGGATGAAAAAGAAAAGTCTTAATTACTCAGCGATGAATTATGAATGGCTTTCGCAGCGCGATAGTTGATAACTGTGGGGAGAAAACAAAGTTTCACAGTAATTCATTTGTTCTTGATTCCTGGTGTAGCTTTGGTAGATTTGTGAATGTGCACATGTGTTGATAAGCAGAGATGCCGATTACTATGGAATCTCCGTAGTTTATACGGAAAACATCTTCATACTACGTACAAAATTTGCATAATTTCCTACAAAAAATTTCCTTCTGTCTAGGCCAATGTAAACGTACAGCCACAGGCACGGTAATGTCAATCATGACGATGGGGATTTACTGCCGCATGTAATGTAAATTAAAATCGCGATCGCTTTTTTATGGAAGTAATAAATATGCTTCTTCAAAAGTTGTCTAGTCTAATTCGGCATAAATCGCTGAACAGTTATTTTAAAAATTATTTTAGCATAAATAGCATTCAATTCCGATTTTTGATATATATACTTCATTAAAAGTAACTAATTTTTTAATTTTGATATTTAATTATAGGCTATGTATATAATGATATTTAATATATTTATTTTCATGAGCGTCAGAGCTATCAGCAATGAAATATGTTTAGTATGTAACATTTTATCTTGGACATTTATTTATTTGGACAACATGCCCGAAGGGCGTGTAGAAATTTTTTTATTTTTCTAACCCTAGTATTGTAATAATTTAAAAAATATTACCACTGAATGTATCACATTTTAGAGATGTTTAAATAAAATTGCATTGCAGTTAGAAAGTGTTTCATAATCGGTGCTTTTATTCAGGATTGACTTTTTTTGCTTTTTACAATTGCACCATGATTTCAATTTATTTTCATATCATCATCATCATCACAACAATGTAATTAGACATGGCATGTTGAAGTATTATACAGAAAAACATTTATTATATATATATATATTTGAGAAAAATAGAAGTGAAAAAAACTGGATTTTTAATACATGTGACAAATATTAAGAAATCCATTTCATTAAGGAGTGCTCTGGCTTCTATAGCATGTTGTATGTACTTTAGATCTGATTTTTCCACAGCTATCAATTAATGTTCCATTGTTTTATTTTGTGTACAGAATTTTGTCATTTAAAAGATATTTTTACTTCTGATTCATTTCCTGGCAAATTGAATTTTTTGAGTTGTGTCACTTCTAAAGTGGAGGTGTAGTATTACAATTTTAATTATAGTTTTAAAAGGTTTTAGGTAGTGCAAATACACAGTTTCATCTTTTTTTTTTTAAACTGATATTCAATTGTTATTTTTAACTTGAGAATATTTTCTGTATTTGAGAATATTTTCTGGAAAGTGATTTAAGTTCGTTTCTATCAGGAATGTTTCACAAGAGTTATGAAAGGACATATTGCCATATCATCTGCTGTTTTTCCAAGGCATATCAAAGGTAATGCTTATTACCTAAAATATTTGTTTCTTGTATGTTCACTCATATATTTAATATGGTTGTAAAATTGATGTTTTATACTTTAAACTCGAGAAATGTTGCTCTTGTATTTATTTGTTTCAAATTTAGGTCAAATGCTTGATACTTTAGCAAGAAAATCCCTTTGGGAAGTCGGGCTAAACTA
Organism: Amaurobius ferox; assembly: GCA_951213105.1. Taxonomy (NCBI): domain Eukaryota; kingdom Metazoa; phylum Arthropoda; class Arachnida; order Araneae; family Amaurobiidae; genus Amaurobius; species Amaurobius ferox. Next base: position 99,085,980 of record OX578142.1, on the reverse strand, counting down.
CATGCACAAGACTGGTCATGGTGTTGGAGCTTATTTAACTGTACATGAAGGTATTTTTTCTAATTTCAAAATCATTTAGGAATCAATTATCTTTTACATAAAATATATCTATTAAATGTGTTGAGACTGGGGAAAATTCACATTATTTAAAAAAATTAAAATTATTACATGTGCTTCTAAAATAACAAGCAGACAGCAAGACATAATTAATTGGGTTCTAATAGTGTTGTAGACACATTTTATAATAAAAACATACATTATTAGTTTTCAATGTTTAAAACAATTGGTGAAATTCCCAATTTTTTAAATTTAGTTTGAATAAAGCATTTTCAGTTGTAGAAACGCTTTGCAAATGTTTTCTTGAAAATTGTTCTCTAAAGTTCTATTGTCAAAACGGGAGATACTATGAGATGAAAATTTTTTTCCACACATGATGAAGAAACAATGTATAGATTTAGTGGATGGTGGCAAAATGAGAATTAAATCTTATTTTAAAACATCGAATCAGTTTTATGATATGGTTTTATCTTATTTTTAAGCTTAAAACATAAGCAATGAAGATTTATGAAATTGAAGTTGCTTTTTTCTGAATCAAGTTCCAGTGACAGAAAATTTTAATATATGAAACTATTTTCAGAACGTTAATGACATTATTCAAGTTTCAAAACTAAGATTTTTTTAGTAAATTAATTTTATTCAAAGAAGTTTTTTATCCTTTTTAAGTAGCTTTTTTTTTCAAATGATCAGCATTTTGAGCACATTAAAAAATTTTAATAATAAAGGACATTTTCAAATAAGAAAATTTTAAATACAACCGGGTGTTTAAAAGTTAAAAACAATGATTTGACAAGGAAGGTTAACATTTTGTGAAGTTATTACCAGAAAACTACATCATATATTTTCACATTTCAAGTGACTGGTACCAGTCAGTATCCTTTATTTTGAGATATTCACTATTTAAGTATCTCCTAATATAAGCCGTACTTATGTTAAGCGATTGGATATTTCTGAAAACAGCAATTTATGATACCCTGACACTTCACTCCAGTCCCAGTTTTTTCACCAGATACGCAGCCAAAAATAAGATCTATCAGCAAAATACTTACTAGTAGTATAAATGACAGATGACCTCTTCCTCTTTATCAGCGTTCTGAGGTCCAACCTCCTACCTAGAAAATGGGAGTCGGAATATGTCTGGGCCATTTGGCCATCTGTGGTATTCTGCGTGTAGGGCCATTTTGGTCAATTTGGAAAGCAAAGGGGATCTGAAATAACTGACAAATGGTCATATTTTTGGGGTTAGTTAGGCAACAGAGTACGAAAGCTATACTAAGCTAAACATGACAGCATTACAGTAAAAATATGAATGAAACATTCATTGATTTTACTTAGAGAAGCAGACGATTCTATATTATTGCTTTTTTGATGAAGTTTTAAGCATGGAGTTAGAAAGTAATTTTACCTCCATGGTTTTACATTTTCAAGTAAAATAAATTGCTGTAGTATTGTGATAATTTTAAAAATATCGCCGCCAAATGTAAGGAATGGAAAAAAGTTTAAGAATATGATTCACTACTTTTATATAGAGAGCCAGGCGATTTTATATTTCGATAACGTTATTTGAATAAAGTTCATTTGTTTTCGATGAAGTTTTCAAATATAATAAATTATTGCACTATTGTGATAATTTTTAAAATATCACCGCTGAATGTATTGCAATTTAGAGATGTTTAAATAAAATTGCATTTCAGTTGGAAAGTGTTTCATAATCAATGCTTTATGCATAATTAATCTTTCTTGTTATTTCTATACTCTTACGAGTCTTACTCCGTGATTACAATCTGAAATTTTGTATTTTATACAATTTGTTTACTATTCTCTATAGAAATATATTTTCACTCTGCTCAGATATCTAATATCGGTATCGGATTATATTGGTTCTTCAATAATCCAATAGTATATGTTATTTGATATAGGATTTTTTTCGGTTTCATGACATCCCTACACTTATGAGAATGACACATTGTGTAGCATTTAAAATGACTGGTGTTCTCACTCACAGGCAATTAAAACTAGATTTTCTGCTTTGATGCTGCAAGTTGTGTACATATATGCCTTTGAGACATACTTGACAGCGCTATGAACAATTGTCAGATTTACAGAGAGGTTGCATCATAGGCCTAAGGGAAGCTGGTTGGTCCAACAGATATTAGTCTCCTTGTTTGGAGCAAAATAGTAGTTGCTCAGTGTAGGCAACAGTGAACCAGAGGATGCACATGTAACTGTCGTAGAAGCTCAGGATGCCCCAGACAACTGCTCGAGAGGATCATGCAGTCAGTAGAAGAACCAGGCCCACACCAATGGCATTGCTATCAGCCATTCGAAAGCATTTGCCATCATCCATGCATCTTGTATCAAAGGATACTATTCGGAGACGATTGCCGGAAGATGGGATTAAGTGTCAACATCCATTAAGTTGCCTTCCACTGACCTCTCAACATAAGCAGAACCGTCTGGATTAGAGCTGAGCTCAGTCGGCCTGGACAGTCTCTGATTAGAAGCATGTTGTTTTTTGAAACAAATCCCACTTCTCTCTCAATGCTGATGACTGCCACATGCATGTAGAGAACTGGCCAGCATTCCAATCCTACATTTGTTGAGTAGCACACAGCCATCACATGTAGTATGACAGTCTGAGAAGCCATTTCGTTGGACCTCCAATCTCCTCTAGTTTTGCTACAAGCTAATTTGATGGCTCGCTCATACGATGGTAATATTCTGCATCCATTGTTCTGCCTATGCTGTCAAGCCACCAGGATTCCATTTGCCAACAAGATAATGCTTGACCACATACTGCACAACTTTCTCAACAATATCTTTGAAGATTTAATACCCTCCTATCGCCATCCAGATCCCCAAACCTATCACTAATAGAACACATCTGGGACATGCTAGGACGGCAATTACAGCCTTCTCAGAATATCACTGAATTAGCTGACCAGTTACAATATTTGTTGCAGAATCTTCTGCAAAAGGACATGAGCAACTCAATTGTCTCTATGCTTCACCGAATACCGGCCGGTACAGCTGCTATTGGAGGATTTACCACTTACTAAAATGCCATCTTCTTGTTGCCACCATTTCTTAATAAAGTGTTTTTTATCCCAAATTCTAATCATTTCCATATCTCCTCAAATGATACGTACATGCTGTGTTTTGCAGCTGTGGCTAATTTCTTATCTGTGCATATATTTTTTGCAACAATGTATTTCCAAATATCAAGCCTTTATCACGTTTCAAAAGGGGCTTTTCTCCTTTATTACGAAAAGCAAACATTTTGGTGTGCGGCACCTCCTAAAGTAGAAAATATTGGTAAACTTAAATTGGACACTTTCTTCCTTCCAAACTATCTACACTTATACCAAATTTGATATATCTATCTCATTCCGAAGCATGGTTTTTATCAATTCACTTTTCGAACGTTTTACTCAGGAGCACCCCCCTTAAACAAACATTTTTGAAAAACTATATTCTTCTTGGGTGTTTTTGTCAAATGATTAGCCCAATACCAAATTTCAAGCCTCTATCAAATTTTAAAATAGCCTTTTCTCATTTATTCGGTAAATCGAACATTTTGGTGTGCGGCACCCCCTTAAGTAGAAAATATTGGAAATCTGAAATTGCTCACTTTCTTCCTTTCGAACGATTTACCCATACACCAAATTTGAAGTCTCTATCTCATCGCAAAGCATGCTTTCCTATCATTTCACTTTTTGAACGTTTTGGTGGGGAGCACCCCCTCTAGAGAACGTTTTTGAAAAATTTGATTTTTCCAGGGAGTTTTATCAAACAACCAAGCTGTGTACCAAATTGCAAGTCTCTATCTATTCAGGAAGTGCCTAAAAAAAGCATGACAGACAGACAGACACTTGGCAATTAGTATATATAGATTGTACATTCTCCTACTACTCCAATGTCAGCTAATAAGCGAGTTTGATTTAGCTTACTGGAGTGGAGCCTCCAGCTCTGCCCCCCCCCCCTAGTGTGATGAAGTTGTTATTGATCACAATTCGAGGGCTACAAGTCACAAGGTAATCAACTGATCTACCAACTTTCAGCACTGTGGGATTTAAAGGATTCCAGAGAAATTAACTACCAGGTTAATTTAAATAAAATGAAACAATTGCCAAATAACAATATTTTTAATTATTTATATATCATTAGTAATTTAAAATAAAATTGAGATAAAATATGCAGTATTTCAATACTTTCAGAATTTTCACTGTACTAATTAAAATTTTAAAATAATCATAAGCAAAGTGGTTATGTTAACTATTTAATTTACTTTTCATTAAGACATATGAACAATTAATTTATCACAAACTGATCTGTCGACTAATTTCTTCTGGGTTTTCCAGTTTATTTCACTGTCCTGGAAGAAACTATTTTCTTCCAGAAAAAACCCAACCCTGATTTTGAATAAATTTTTAGGAATGCAATAGAGAAACCATATTTTGCTTTAAAATATTTTCAAATTTTAACGTTAAATATTTGTTGATTTTTAGGACCCACTGAAATTGATTGGAAGTCCAATCCAGATGATCCGGGATTACAAGAAGGAATGATATTATCAAATGGTTTGAACCTTATATTGTTCTTTGTTAACTGATCAGGCTCATCCCCCCCTCCCTAAAAAAAAATTTTTTATTTAGATTGGTTTCAGCTTTATTTTATTAATGTATAATGTCTGTCAGTATTATAATATAAACATGATCTTCTTTATCATGATTGCATTTTTCTTATTTATTTATACTACACTTTGAAATAGCTTAATGTCTTATCCAGAAGATATCATTTACTCATTTTATTACTTCTAAGCTATTTTAGTATAACATCTGTCAGTATTATAACATAAGCATGATCTTAATCATAATTTCATTTTTATTATTTATTTATACTATATTTTCAGATAGATTAGAGACCCACACACCAATTAACACACACATACAAATATATATATATATATATATATATATATATATATATATATATATATATATATTGATAATCAGAAGACTCTTAATTTTTGTAAAGTGTTTAATTGCATCTACAAAATCACCTGTAAAATCTGTAATCTTGCTTATATAGGACAAACTATAAATAATCTACATCTCAGAATTAATTTACATCGCAGTAATATAAAAAATTATAATGGTAAACAAAATGAATGTTGTATCGAGTTTGAACATTTTCAAAAACATGGATTTGAAAACATTATTATCTCTATTCTCGACATCGTACCAAAACTTCATCATCGATTATTTTTTGAAAACAATTATATAATCAAACACAAATGTCTATACACACCACAACTATTATCAATATACAATCTCATCAAAACTTCAAACAATGTTAATCATTCTAAAAATTCCAAATGCATTAAAAGAGGTAGTAAAGCTAATAAACATACTAGCAATAATTCACACTTTCTCTACATTAAAACTAAACTCATTAGGCTTTTAAATTTCTATGAAACTTCCTTTAATATAACTGAATATACAACCTGGATTTTTGCTGTGTAAGAAAAAACTTCTTAACACTGTTTATAATATCTTTATTAATTTAAATTTGCCAAGCTCTCACTTCTCCCACTTATTCTTTGACTTAATTGTCACCAGAGTGCATTATCTCAATCGTAGCTTAATGCCTGCTAATGTTCAACCTGCTATCCCTCCCTCTAACTCTTATTGTGTAATTAACTTTTCAAACCTCATCATTGATTCCTTCAATATCACCCAACTTTTCCATCAACTATCACTTGAATTTCTAATAAAAAATATCAATATTGTTAAATCATATAAATATAATATCCCGTTTGGTAGACTTATTTTTAACTATAACCAGGTTTCAAAATCTACTGGTCCATCCTCCTCAGCTCTGATAGATAAAAATAATCTATGTAATTGTCATTCCCCTGCACTGCAACCATTTATATATACCCATTTTGGTCATGTACTAATGGGCAACTTAGATATAATCACTGGCCCTTCCTTAAACTCATTATGTCATATGGAACTAATATTGACTACCTTCTAAATTAATATACTAATCTACCTTCTAAATAATATTGACTACCTTCTAAAAATCATCCTAAATCTATCCTTAACACTCTCTCCCTTGATCTTGATAAATTCGTGTATAAAATGTCCATTATGCATTCTATACCAATGGAAGCCTTTTGTGTCTGGAAATCTAAAATTTTATTCCATGTTCAACTTAAGCTATCACAAATGCATATTCCAAAGCCTAATTTTCAATTATCAAAATTAAAACAAACCATTCCACATATGCAACAATTCTTAGTTTTTACGTATGTTGACAAAACTGTATTGAACTATGCTATTTTCTGCAAATATTTCTACATTAAAACATTATTATCCAATTTAAATCGAATAAATACCTTCAAATTGCAAAAACAACCATACATGATTTAAAACGAAAACTTATTTCCAAGTACAAACAATTTTTTGATACTCATCAAAATTTAAACGTTCCATATTTAGTAATCATACCCAAATTTCACAAGGACCCAGTATTATTTAGAACAGTTACCAGTGGACATAACTCTTACGCAAGAAAAGCTAATAAAAAACTCCTCAAGTCTTAAACAGTCTATTTCATGAAATCTCCAAAGAACCACAATGCATCATCAGAAACATCTATGAACTTACTCAAAAACTGAAATCCTTTACTACCATTGACTTAATCCAAAAATATTTTGGTAAAAAAAATGGTGAATGATTTTTTGAAAGCTGAAAATTTCGTAAATATTTTTTTGAGAAGCGTAAAAATTTCTTTAAATACTGTATATACTCACATATAAGTCGACTCCCCCCCCCCCCCCCCCCCCACTTTCACTGAAAAAAAATTGGAAAAAATCCAAAACTCGTGTATAAGTCTACCCCAAAAAAAGAAAAAAAAATTCCATAAATTATTCAAAAACACTTGAAAACGAAATATATATATATATATATAACAATAATAAAATTTAATTTCCATAATAAAAACTTCATCGGAACCCTTTAAAGTCCGATTCCAAACAAGTAGGGCTATGACATATTACCATTGTCTCCTTTTCGTTTTGGGGACACTCGTTCTTATGTGACAAGCTAGCTCCAGGCATTCTTTGACTCCCAGCACGCAGCTCCTCAAAACGGATGGCAAACAGCGCATTCCTGTCTCTCAAGCATTCTTGACCCACCGGGGCAATCAAAACAATATCTGGCTTCCGCTTATTATTTGAGCCAGTTTTTTTTCGTTAACTCTCAACACAGTTGTTATTAGATATTCTGATACTCTCCAATAAATAAAACAATAAACACTTTCAACTTAAAATCCTGCATTATAGTTTTAAACAATCTATGTTACAAAATTATGTCTGAAAATAGCCTTCTTTTGTCAAAAACAATCGGCCATAATCCAAGAAGCGAGTGATAAACATCGAACGAAAATGTATGCATATGTTTTGATGACTTGATACAATGGTAGTTCGGAGCATCTGGAGGTCAGAGAAATTTGGAGTGTGCAATTGGGTAATTGTTATGCAATTGGGTATGCATTGTTAGGATCGATTGTCTCATGGGGGGAAATTTTTTTTTTTTTATTTTTTTTTTATTATTTAACTCCTCTTATAAACCAACCCCCACCCCACCCCCCACTCATCCACACTTTGAAGCTTTTTTTTTTGTCACAAACTTCTCGACCAACTGGAAAAGGTCACTGCTGATTATTATCACTGATGCCAACTTGCGGTTTGCTGTTTTTATCGTGAGTTGAATCATAGTTTATTTTTTTGTTATGATTTTTTAAGCCCACCCGGCTTGTTTTCGTTTCTTCTTAATCATCATCTTTGTGGTTTTTATGGATTTTATGCCTGCCCTTTTTAGTCTATTTAATTTTTAAAACTATTATGTTTAAACATAAAAATTTATTCCCTAGAGAGTTTTGGTGCCTAATTTTAAAGAAATATAATGATAGTACTGCATATAAAAATATTATCAATATAGCAAGAATTGGTTTCACATGTATACAACAACCAACGTTGAAAGAGGCTTAAGTAAACAGACCATTATAAAAACTGCATTATGTTGTAACATCAGAGTAAAAAATCTCAGTGACATGATTCTTATAAATAGTGAAGGGCCAGATATGAAAGATTTTAATTTTGAGGCAGCTTTTGAAAATTGGTGTAATGGTACAAAAAATTCGACACTTGCCTGGTTATAAAATAAATTTGTCATTTTTGTAACTCATTGTGATCTTTCATTGGTAAATACAAGTTTCATTTACTAATAGTCTATTTAATGATTAAAAAAATTAAATCTACCTATCTTTATATCTTGTGCAGAATGAAATTAATATTGTTAGCTGCATTTTAAAATTGGCTTAAAAGTAAAAGTTTTTTCGCCGATGGCGATGATAACTTTGACTGATAATCATATAATTTGGCTAATGATTTTTCAATTTGGCTAATGTATTGGCTAACAGTTTGAAATTCCTAGCGCGGGCCCTGTATATATATATATATATATATATATATATTAAAAGATATAAAATATAATAGATATAAATTGTAATGCATATAAAACCATAACTTAAAAATAAGGAAAACCACCAACCAAACCAAATTGAAACAACACTTTCCAACCAATGACTACTACGGAAAAGAAAATCTGGGAAAGTAAGGACAATGACTTTCTAATATGTAAAAAATAAGGATTCAACAATTAAGGGAAGAATAAAAATAAAACATAGTTTCTAGTCATCAATCAATAGATAATCAACAGATATCAATGGTGAGAATTGGAAAATAGAGAAACAGAAAAAGACGAAGCATTAATGCCGATAAATTGGAAAAGTGCTAGGCTTTTAAAAGGGAGATCACTTTGGTATAAATTCTTCATCAGGGCCAAGTGTCTGTCCAAAATGACCAAGAATAAAAGCTTGTTTCTGAATACGGAGACAGATAATATCTATGAACTCTGTATACCAGTCAACAAGCTTAAAAAATTTGAAATATAAAAAGAAGTCAAATTTTTACCTAAAAGAAATACCACATGGTGATGTTCAAATCACCACCACAAATTGCAAATCAACTGTTGCTTTTGCAAGAGATAAATGTGCAAATCCACTGTTACCACTCATGAGAAATAAATGTCAGTGTTGCCAATAGGTAGAAAAAGTAGAAAATACCTTTAAATACAAGGGGAAAAAATAAAGGCATACACTTAAAAGTTTAAGAAAATAAGATAATGATATGTAAATATAAGAGAATTATAATTATAAACTAATATATGATACTAAGTAGGAAATATTTAAAAATATTCATCTACTTTAAATTTTTATACTATACCATTAATATTGGATAATTATATTAATATTTTTAAGGTTGTGCAAATTATATTTTTCATCAGATAATCTAAAAACTCTTAAAGTTGATTAAGAATAACATTTCTAAACAATTGAACAGAGTTACAAAAATTAAATGGTAATATTTTTTTTTAATTAAAATTATCTTTTTTGTCATATAAATTAGTAACAATCCGGTCATATAAATTAGTAATAACAGATGAATCACAATACTTCCAAAAAGCAAACACTATTACTAATTGATGGTTCATTAGGTAATGATTTCAAAGACAGAAATCCATATTAATATAATAGTATAATTATCAGTAAAAACTTACCATATCAGATCAACAACATATCAATAAATTTTATAATCAGTAAATGTAAAAGAATGTTCATAATGATAAAAGTCTAAATTAGCAAATATACTACTACTACAGCCACCTTGCGGGACACCAGATACTTGTAAGTATAAATTATTACCTTAAAAAATATAATTGTTAAATAGTACAAAGTGGAGAAGTTTGGGAAAATTTTGAAATTTAATAAGATCAGAATTATTTGTAATAAATGTGTTATATAGTGCTAAAATTACATCATAAAGATCGGTAATATTAATGTTAGTAAAAAGATCTTAGAAATCAAAAGTTTGAAAACCATTAATATTACCTACAAATACTAAATTATTTTTTAATTCTTTACTATTATCTAAATTAAAGTATTTATTCCTAGAATAATGTAATCTATCATTTAGTACTTTTAAAATGTTAAGTAGTAATTTGCTAACAGTAGTAGCATAAGTATTATGACCACTAGTAACTGTTCTAAATTGTTAGTTTGTTTGTTAGTTTGTTTTAATTGTTGTATTGTTTAAAATTAACTGCTCTAAAGTAAATAAGAATTTTATGCAATTTAGGAATGAGCACAATATATGGAAATTTTAACAATTTAGAATTTATATTTAAATCACTATACATATTGATAATTTTATGTTTGATACTTATTATAGAGTGTGAATCAAGTTTAAATCGATTATTTTTCTTTAAATTATCTAGCAATTATTGTATATAAAATTTTTTACAGATAATAGCATAATTATTAGAGGTTTTATCAACATAAGTAATAACAAAAGATTTTTGTAAATCAATGATAGAGTTTTTAATTTTATCAATAGAAGTTAAAGATTGACAATTTAATGCTACTAATAGTATATTCCATAATTTTTAACAAAGTATGTTTCTGCATATTAAATGCCTCTTATGACTGTTAATATTCGGAAATTGAATATTTACAATTTTTTGGTTAAGTGCTTGAAAAAGGCTAAGATGAAAATGTTTTGTAGTGTTTGTGGTATTTTCCCAAAAAGTTCTGCTTTGCTTGAAAATTTCCCTAGCCGTTTCGTTTTTTCCAAATATTTTCTAAGCCACAACTTTTTCCCTGAAAAATTTTCATAGTGGCTTCACCTGGGACTGCTGCAGTGCATCATTTAATTCTTCACTTGGTACATTACAAATCATGAATGCCTAGCATTGATTACTTTCAAATCATGATAAAATTTATAAAATGATATCAGAGGAAATCTGTCGCCCCATTGATTTTGCAACTGTCGACAGATTACTTTTAATAATTCTTTAAAAGTTAGTTAATCTGATCTTTGTTTTATAAGTGTTTGCAAAACTAATTTTTAACAAATTTTGGTACTCTTAATATATATTTTAACTCATTAATTTTGCTAAATAAACAATATTATTATATTTTTATGGTTTTCTCCCCAGAAACAGGTATAATTTAACGGTTCTGGACATAATCCTGAGAGCCGAAATTTCGACAAGCCAGAATCCCGACAGCCAAAATCCCGACATGCCAAAATCCCGACAGGGTCGACATCCCGACAAGTCAAAATCCCAACAAACCAAAATTCTGACAAGGTCGAAATCCCGACAAGCCAAAATCCCGACAGCCGAAACCCACTCTTGCACAGACTAATACAACACTAAGGCGGTCATCGCAGTGACATCACTAGGGTTAGAATTTACTAATCAGCACCCCCCCCACACACACACGCACATGCGCTGGACTCGCGTTGGGTCCACGCACATGGCTGTCTACGCCTATATGTATAGCTTGATCAAAATTATTGGCTTTTTTACATCTCTACACTTTACAAATTAATAGTTTTAATCACTAAATAATAGCAATTATGCCATTACTGAAATAAATTTTGACAAATTGAAATGACAAAGATTAAAATGATATAACAGGTCGGTATAAGATTTGGGAAATTCATTTTATTAAAAAAGAAAAAAACACACATTCTGCATACGTTCAAATAGCATATGGCCATTGTCGTAGCAAGCGGATGGAGACAAGATGGAGCGTGAGTCCAGTGCATGTGCGTGGGGGGGGGGGGGTGCTGATTAGTAAATTCTAACCCTAGTGACGTCACTGCGATGACCGCCTTAGTGTTGTATTAGTCTGTACAAGAGTGGGTTTTGGCTGTCGGGATTTCGACCTTGTCGTGATTTTGGCTTGTCGGAATTTCGACCTTGTCGGGATTTTGACTTGTCGGAATTTCGACCTTGTTGGGATTTTGACCCTGTCGGGATTTTGGCATGTCAGGATTTCGACCCTGTCGGGATTTTGGCATGTCGGGATTCTGGCTTATCGGGATTTTGGCAGTCGGGATTACGACCCAGACCCATAATTTAATAATGAGGGGTTGATTGACATTTTTGAAGAAAAAAATTTACATGATTCTTGAAAGTGCTTAATTGCTTAAAAGAAAGTGTACTTACCCTGAAAAACTCACATAGGCTTCTATTCAAAAGTACTTTATTTTCTCACTGAGTTCATACTATCTCAATGAGAAAAATTGAAGTAATAGGTATGTTGTTTTTAAACACATATAGTCACTGTCATAATTAGTCAAAATGCAAGTTTTTCTAGAATAGATAAGAAAATTGTATATATTATTTTTTAAAAATAACCACTTTTTATTGGATAAAATTGGAACAATTTAATAATAATGTTCATATTTCCACAGTCATTTATCCATTCTTTTAAACGTACTTAATAAATTCAATATATAACATACACACACACACACACATATATATATATATATATATATATATACATATATATATATCAGGATTCGAAATTAACAGTCATTAGCCACATTTTGCACCTATAAATTTCATTCTGGCGAGTGAGATGTTAGACCCAGTTGTCATTTTTATGTCTCACTTATCTGCTTTTCTTTTTGCATGTGTAACACAAATTCTGACTAATCAACAGTTTATATTCTGGCTAATCAACCTTCCTTGAAACAATCTAACCAGTGTACATCATGGATTGTATGCACCTGGGTCAAAGGCGGAGCTGCAACTTAAAAGGGCAATTTATTTTCTAATATATATATATATATATATATACACATACATACATACATACAGTTGAACCTCCCAATAGTGGACACTAGAACATTTGTCCGTTAATGGAGAGTGTCTGCTATTGGGGGATATCTGTAAATTACTTTTTCAGGCTTAATTATTCAATCATTTTAATACAAATAGCCTCATAGTAGCATAAGAGGAACTCTGCATATACACTTTAAATTAAATTCAAAAGCTTTACACAGATTTTATATACATAGTATAGTATATTATACTGAAATATTTAAATTAAATTTGAAAACTTACCAGTTGTGTGTGTGTGTGTGTGCGCATTAAATATTGAACAGAACAGAAATTAATTTTAATGATGCTTATTAAATTACTAAAAGAAATCGGTTAAAACTGTTTGCTTCATGAGCTTTCCAACTTAACATTTTCCTTGATATGAATTTTCAATTTACTGACTAGGAACTCTTCGTGGTTTCCAGTGTCTAGGTGCTTTTGTACTAGGTATTTTGTAGTGCTTGTGTACTCTTCAGTGCATCTTTGCTGTTCTGCACAATGGCTTTATTATCAGTTTTTATTTCATTTTTACAATTGCATTCTTCATTGTCATCGGTTTCATCTAAATTTAGTTTTTATTTATGAAATTGTCGGTGCCCGTTCTTGTATCTACAGTGCATAAACCATCATCCACATTAATATAAAAGGAAAGAAGAAACTTCTCCTTCATTGCAAAGAAGAAATCCCCTCCCCCACTTTTCACAAACTACATGAGAAAACACCATTGGGAATAATCTGGTCTCGTTTTCTATCCTAAAAATAAATGGCATTTTCCTCACTTTTTTCTTTTGTAGTTCAATTGCTACAAAGTCATAATTATATTTTTTTATTTCTAAGAAATAAAGATGCACAACTCATGAAAGATTATTTTCATGATGAATGTGTTGGTCAGCCCGAACCTGTTCGCTGTCAGGAGTGTCTGCTATTGAGAAATGAAATATTTAACAACCTAATTCAAGGGACTGGGGATTCAGAAATTGTCTGTAAAAGTCTATTAATCTTGAGTCTGTAAAAGTCTATTAATCTTGACCTTGATAAATATATTTATAAATTAGCTTATAAATATGCTCTGCTATTAAGAGGCATTTAACATGTAGAAATTTACTTCATTAAAGTTTATTAATAATACTATTAGTAGTATTTATTTGTTTAGATCTATATATACTATTGATAATTTAAAACCCTCTATTATTAATTTACAAAAATCTTTTGTTATTACTTATTTTGATAAAGCCTCTAATAATTATGCTATTGTCTGTAAAAAATTCTATATTCAATTTCTGTTAGATTATTTAAAGAATAACAGTCTATTTAAATTTGGTTTACACTCCATAAATAGTATCAAACTGAAAATTATCAATATGTATAGTGATTTAAATATTAATTATAAATTTTTGAAATTTCCATATATTGTGCTTATTCCTAAATTTCATAAAAATCCTATTAAATTTTAGAACTGTAACTAATGGTCATAAATCTTACTCCACTACTGCAAGTAAATTACTACTAAATTATTTAAATGTACAAAATGATAGTTTACATTTTTCTAGTAATAACTACCTTATTCTAAGTAATAGTAAAGAATTAAAGAACAAATTAACAGTACTTGGTAAACTAATTGGATTTCAAACTTTTGATTTTAAAGATCTTTTTAATAACATTAAGATCTCTGATTTTTATGATGTAATTTTAGCTCTGTATAATGCTTTTATTACTAATCAATCTACTGATACTAAATTTACCAAATATTCTAAACTTCTCCACTTTGTTCTTTTCAATTATTATATTTTTCAAGGTAATAAATTATACTTACAAGTCTCTGGGGTACAACAAGGTGGCTGTAGTAGTAGTATGTTAGCTAATTTATGCCTTCATCATTATGAAAATTCTTTTACTTCAACTGATTATAAAATTTGCAGATATGTTGATGATCTGATTTGTTTAGTATTTACTGACAACTGTGCCATAGATATAGATTTCTATCTTGATAATTTGGAATTAATTCCTAATGAAACCTCAATTAGAAATAATGTGAATTTTTTGTACTTAAATTTAATTATTGAACCTACTAATAGGATAGTTGCTAATTTATATGATAAAAAAGAATATTTTTATTTTAATATTAATAAAATATTATGATTTGTAACTCTATATAATTGTTTAGAAATATAATTCTTAATCGAACTTTTGAGAATTTATAGATTATCAGATAAAAAATTTCATGCTTTGCATATTAATAACCTAAAAATTATCAGTAAATTATATAAATATCCTGTATATTTAATAAATGGTATAGTTAAAAAATTTAAATTAGCTGAATATTCTTAAAATACCCTCCTTAGTATATTAGCTAATAGTCAACATTCCCTTGAATTAGCATTATAATGTATTAACATCGTCTTATAATATTTTACATGCCACTTTATTATGTAGCTTTTACTGGAAAAATTATCACATTTTATTGTATTTTTGCAATGCTGTTATTTATATCTCACGATTGGCAACAGTAGATCTCCACTATTAACTCCTGTGATTGGCAACGGTGGTCTCGTCTTTTATTGCTTATGGTTAGGACATATGCAGTATTTTCTCAGGTATTTTTGTATTCCTATTCTATTTTTCAATGTTTTTGCTTCTAGTCCAAGTAGACAGAATTTATAGATATTATCTATCTCTATCTTCAGAAACAAGCATTTTTGTTCATTTTGAATAGGTACTTGGTCTTGAAAAAGAATTTATTCAAAATGTACAACTTTTTAGGTCTAGTTCTTATCCACGTGTATAGCTTTATTACATGGTTATTTTATGTTTTTCAATTTTCAAATTCTCACCATTGATATTTGTTGAATATATTTAGCTAGATGACTAGGTATATGCATTTTATTCTCCTCTTGATCGATGATTCACTATTTTATCCTTCTTTTTAAGTTGTTAGAATTTTTTAAGTTAGGGTTTAAGGAGTTACAACTTCTCTATTCTATCACTGGATTTTCATATTATATATATATATATATATATATATATATATATATATATATATATATATATATATACACACACACACACTATGACAGCAAAAATGAGACACCAAGGAGTGGCAGAAAATGATGAAAATCGGCAAACAGAGACAGCAACAAACAATAAGTGATATTTATTGCAACATGATACACCTATACACTGAGCGATAAGGGTGTTCTGCACATGCTGCAAAAGGGTGACGGAAGTGGCCTGCGTGGCTACCAATGCTTGCCGGCAGATGCATCAGTCCATGCATGCTGATGTCACTCGGGCCGTACCGGCACCCCTCAATCGTGCCACATACCCTTGTTCTAACCATTTTCACCACAGCCGGTGCACCGTGGACGCGTGTAGGTGGCTGTCTGCTGAGATTTGATGTATGGACCAAACTGCCCTTCTGAGTCTGATCACCATACCCCTCGTGAAATCGTCTATCTGCTGAAACTGCCGCAGTTGGTAGTGGCCTGGCATTCTCTGCTACTACACATTTCCTTTAAGACAAAAAAAAGTTGCAAAATGATTTCCCTGGCAGACAGAGTGGCTCGACTATTGCCGATTCTGCAGGTTCCTTCCCTGACATCTCACTCAACATGCACGGGCTGGCTACTAATTTCGCATAATTTACATAACTTGGTGAGCTGCGTCTACCTTGCAATTTGCATATTTTCCTGTCCCCTCATTCTAGGTGTCTCGTTTTCACTGTCACATAGTGTATATAATAAAAATAGCTTATAATAATCCTAAGAAATAATAGAGATATATTGTGACACATAGATAAGATCAAAAATTAAACATATAAGCACATTAAATGCATAGCAAATAATATTAGATTGATATACTTACTAATGAGCAAATACTACAGAAAAGAAAAATTTGGGCAGTGAGTACCATGACTTTCTTAATCCTTAAAAAAAATAATAATAAATAAATAAAAAATATTAAATAAAGATGCAACAATTAAGGGGAGTATAAAAATGAAACAATGCCTAATAGCCAGCAATCAATGAATAAACAGGTAACAATGAGAATTCTAATATAGAAAAATAGAATGAAGCAATCGTGTCGATAAAGTGCAATAGCACTAGGCTTAAGATGAAGGTCAATTTAGAATAAATAGATTTGTCATCAAGGCTGAGTATCCATCTAAATTATCCAAGAATAATGCTTGTTTCTGAATACAGAGATATTTAATAACTATTAACCCCATATTCTCAGCCAATAAGCATAAAAAGATTGGAAAATGATAAAGAAATCAAATAATTACCAGAGAAAAAATCCATGTGATTATAAGCACAAAGTGCTGATGCGAAAATTGCAAATTGACTGTTGCAACTCCTAAGAGATAAAAATCAGTGTTGCCAATAAGAAGAAAAAGTAGGAAATACACCTATAAATACAACTAGTATAAAGTAAAGGAAAGGAGTTAAAAGTATAAGAAATGAATTATAATGATATATAAAAATAAGAAAAAGATAATGATTAATCTAAAAAATAATTAGGAGGTTGAAATTAAGAATGTTTAGCTAATTTTAACTTTTTCACTATACCATTAACTAGATATATTGGATATTTATATAATTTACTAGTATTTATAAGGTTATTAATATGCAAATTATGATATTTTTTATCAAATAATCTAAAAGTTCTAAAAAGTTTATTAAGAATAATATTTCAAAACAATTGAATAGAGTTACAAGAATTAAATGGTAATATTTTATTTATATTAAAATTATCTTTTTTGCCATATAAATTGGTGATAATCTTATTGGATGATTCAATACTGCGATTTAAATCCAAAGAACAAACACTATTACTAATTGATAGGTTTTTAGTTAATAATTCCAAATTATCTGAATAGAAATCTATATTAATGGTATAATTATCAGTTATAGCTAAACAAATCAATATATCTATAAATTTTGTAATCAGTAGAAGTAATAGATGGTTCATAATGATAAAGGTACAAATTAGCCAAAATGTTGGTACTACAACTACCTTGCGAAACTCCAGATACTTGTAAGTATAATTTATTACCTTGAAAAATATAATATTTAAATAGTACAAAGTGGAGAAGTTTGGGTATATTTTGAATTTTAATGTGATCAGAATGATTAGTAATAAATGTATTTAGTGCTAAAATTACATTATAAAGATTTTTAATATTAATATTATTATAAAGGTCTTTACAATCAAAAATTTAAAAACCAATAATATTACCTATAGAAACTTATTTATTTTTTAATTCTTTTAAAAAATTAGTAGTAATTTGCTAGCAGTATTAGAATAAATATTATGGCCACTAGTGACTCTTTTAAATTTAATAGGATTTTTATGAAATTTAGGTATAAGAACAATGTATGGAAATTTTAAAAATTTAGAATTTATATTTAAATCATTATACATAGTGATAGTTTTATGCTTGATACTAATTAAAGAGTGTGCATATATATATTCATTTACATCTACTGACAAATATATCGATATGTACCCAGGTAGCACAAATACGTAATTCTTACGTATCAAGCAATACGTAATCTTTACGTGTCAGGCCATACGTAATTATTACGCAAAAATGGTACGTTAGAATACGGTATACCAACCGTTATAAAAAAGGTTATTATTACGTATCCTTATACATTATTATTATGTATCCTTATACGTTAATATTACGTATATTCACATACGTTATTATTACGTATATGCACATACGTGTTTATTACGTATCCATATACGTTATTATTACGTATATCCACATACGTTATTATTACGTATACCCACATACATTATTATTACGTATCTACATACGTGTATATTACGTATCCACATACGTTATTATTATGTATATCCACATATGTTATTATTACGTATCCAGATACATGTTAATTACGTATCACATACGTGTATATTACGTATATCCACATACGTTATTATTACGTATCCAGATACATGTTTATTACATATCATATACGTGTATATTACGTATATTCACATACGTGTTTCTTACGTATATCCACATACATGTTTATAACGTGTTCCCATATGTATTTATGCGTTCCCATACGCATTTATAATGTATTCCCATACATATTTATATTGTGTTTTTACATGTATTTATTACATGTTTATATTGTGTTTCTACACGTATTTATTACGTGTTTATATTGTGTTTCTACACGTATTTATTACGTGTTTATATACATATTTATCACACATTGGACAACTCTACAGAATAGTGCATGTTGCAGACATGATATTTACAAAGTTTTATGGATCTTTGTAAAACAAACATATTGAGCCAGGTGAATATATTTTTATAATAGATGTCAAATTTTCAGATTGTGTTGATTTCAATAATGTACTTGAATTTATAAATTTGAAATCAACACAATCTGAAACAGTATCTTTAAAATTTAAAATACATTAATCTAAATCATATTTTTACAAAGATACGATATATCAAATGTGTCATATATGCAAAATTCACAATACTATAGAATCACTCTGTTCATATGTAATAAAATTTTTATTTTAATTTATATTATATATTGTTAATACAATAATTTTAATGCAAAAATGTTTTTTTCCTTTATTTTCAGTTTATATTTAAATATATTTTTAATTCTAATTATATCTAAATATTGCAAAAATTATAATCTACTACATTATGAAATATAATTTTAAATCTAAAAGATAAGCTATTTTAAATTGAAAATAACTTAAAAATACAGAATAAAATTTTGGGATATATTAAAAAACATAATACTTAAAACATTTTTGCAATTTTTAAAGAGTTAATTTTTTAAAAGTAAACTTCAATACTAAAAATATATAAAAAAAACAATATTAATAATATTGTAATTAAGTTTATAGGCTATTTTAAATTACAATTATAGGCTATTTTAAATTTTAATTTAGCATGCTAAAACTACACATCTCTGATCAATGGTGGTATCATGCAACTGTGATGATTTTTAAGAGTGAAAACAGTGAGTAAGGGCACAGAGCCCAAGTAGAACATGTTTCTAGATACACAGAACACAAACTGTTTCACAATTATTTCTAAAAATTGCAAAAATTATAATCTACTACATTATGAAATATAATATTGTGTTTAATGTTTTTAAAAAAATTCCCAGAATTGTGTTTTTATTTCTTGTACGTATCATGTTTATTTTCTTTTAAGTATAAGGCTTTTTTAACTTCTTCCAGGTATTTTTTTTTTATTTTCTTAAAAGTATCAAATTATTTTAATTTAGTATTGTGTTTTTTAACATTTCACCCCAGTATCAACTTTTTTTTAAAATTTGTCCTAAGTAGCATATTATTTTAAAATTTCTTCCTAGTATATATGTTTTTTTAATTCTTCCAAATCATGTATTTAAAAAAATTATACCGAAATATCGTTTTTTAAATGCTTATAAATGAGACTTACTATTTAACCTAGAGAGCTTAAATTAGTGTTATTTTCTTTTGCTTTTAATGAGTCTTAATTTGATATATAACATGACTATGCTATTTCAAATTTGAATTTTTTGAAAAGCTTCAAAATTTTTTTTTTTAAATCTCAAAAACACCCCTTTTAATTTTTTTGAAAAAAAAATATATGCTTTATGGACTACTTATATGCCAAGTTTCATAATGGGAAGCCAATGGGTTCCTATGAAAATTATTTTTTTTTGTATTAAACTATAAGTGAAATTAGCTAAATTACAAAAAATTTAATTTCCATAGGAACCCCTTAACGACCGACTATGAAATTTGGCACACAAATAGTCCCTTAATGTCTTTAATAAAAGTAAATAACTGAAAATCTAAAAGCCCCCAAAATCTGAAATTTTACAGTTTTTGTAAACTTTACTGGTACTATCACTGTACCAAAAATGATCGATTTCTGAGGTATCAAGGTTCAAACCATTAATTGATTTGACACGGAATAACATATACTTAGTACATAACTCATTAACCAGTTGTTTCAAACATTCAGCCCACATATGTTCTTTTCAATTTTAACAATTTGCTACACACTTAATATTTCACATATGTCACTCAAAATTTAATTTTGTATTTACAATCAGTTACAAAACGTTACTTTTCAAGAACTTTTAAAATAAGTACTTCTCCAAACAAGTGAAGACAATTTCATCTCTTCCTTGCTCAAGAGTACAAACTCTCCCAGTTGCAGTATCAGGCTCTACTTTTTTGCGAAATGGTCTCACCTAGCACATTCAAATATTCAATACGTCACTTGGTTGAGGATAAAAGAAAGAAGGAGAAGGTCCTTTAGGATGTAGGAAGCTAACTATATAGTCGCTCGTCTTTTCAAGAATACATGCAAGCTACCAAGATCCTTTATAGAGTATAGTGACAAATCCAGATTCAATTTTTGCTTAATTAGTTGGTGTAATAATAGTCTAATGCTGTCACACGTTCAGTAAATTGGTGTTCACTACAGTAATTATGCTTAACATGAAGTATATTTTCAGAAATTGGGTAGAAAGAATGAAGTTTTTGAGTACCCATGATTGCCTTAAAGTCATTCAACTGTGGCGACAGTATTTCTTTAACTTCTTCATACTCATCAACTGTGCTGTACTCAAAAACTTCATTCTTTTTACCCAATTTCTGAAAATTGGCTTCTTGTTAAGCATTATTACTGTAGTGAACACCGGTTTACTGAACGTGTGACACAAAATTTCCCTGACTTTTCCCGGTTGAGTGGCCATCCTGAATATTAAGTGTGCAGCAAATTGTAAAAATTGAGAACATATGTGGGCTGAATGTATGAAAAAACTGGCTAATGAGTTATGTACTAAATGTATGTCATTTTGTGTCAAATCACTTAATGGTTTGAACCTTGATATCTAAAAAATTGATCATTTTTGGTACAGTGATAGTACCAGTAAAGTTTAAAAACACCGTAAAATTTCATATTTTTTGCGCTTTTAGATTTTCAGTTATTCACTTTTTTAAAAAAGCCAAATCTGGTAAAGTTTTGAAATCTTTAAACAGTGGTAGATCAAAAACTATTTGACCAAGAGAGTTCAAATTAGTGCAGTCTTTTGTTTTCGATGGACCTTAATTTGATATACAACATGATTATGGTATTTAACTCTTTTTTAAAATTGGAGTTTCTAAAATAATTACAAACTACAAGAGAAATTGTTTTTAGAGAATAGCATAGTCATATCAAATTAAGACCCATTAAAAGAAAAAAAAAATGACACCAATTTGAGATCTCTAGGTCAAATACTTTTTTTTTTTTTGCCAAATTTCGCTTTTAAGAAAGTCAATAACTGAAAACTAAGAGCCCAAAAAATCTAATATTTACAGTTTTTGTCAGCTTCACTGGTACTACTATTGTACCAAAAATTATCATTTTCCATGATGTCAAGGTTCAGATCATTGGTTGATTTGACTCGGAATGACCCTTGGATGAATATTCAATTTGGCAGTATTTTAATTTCTTAAGTTTTACACCATATGAAATATTGTTTAAAAACAAACTAATTATTCTTTGTAATCAAAGTTAGAGGTAAGTTACGGTACAGGAAAATTAAGCGTTCTGCATTTTCAGGTTGCAGCCTATTACCATCTTTAAGTTTAAAATCTAAGTTTAGTTTAAAATTTAAGTTATACCATCTTTAAGTTTAAAATACATAAAAACATGTAAAAGAATAATTTCTGATTTTACAATATTTGAAATAAACATGCATGCATGACAACAAATGCAATCTCGGACCACGTTTTCATTTAATCTCCGCTTAGATAGTATTAAATGCGAGCATGGATGCACATACCACGATGCTGAAAACATGCACTTTTCCCGTTTGCTTTTAAAGCAATATGTGCATACATACAACAAAGCTAGGAAGATATATAAAATAAAATAAAAGTTAAAGCTAAATATAATTAAATAAGTTATATAAATTAAGCAACATGTTAACCTAACACTAACCTAACACGGGAAAATCAAGTTCAAGATACCAACCTACAAGCATGGCGGGAATGGGAAGTAATGACTGCAGTCAGTGTTGCCAGATACACGAAGCTTATGGCTTCGTCCCCTGAGGTAGAAATGAGTCCGTTCTGGAAGCTTCCAGAACTGCGTGACGTCACGGCGGGGTTAGAACTTGGGAGGGTGAAGATAAATAAGAAGGGATACATGAAAATGCCTTGGGGAAAAGGGTTCGAGAACAAAGCTGAAAGAGGATTTGAGCAAGGGGGAGCGTTAATGGTTATTTTTACGTATGAAAAATGGTAATTTTAATGTAATATAAACGGTATTTATAACGTATGATAAACGGTATTTATAATGTATTTTAAACGGTAATACATAAAAATGCCTTTGGGAAAAGGGTTCGAGAACAAAGCTGAAAGAGGATTTGAGCAAGAGGGGAGCGTTAATGGTTATTTTTACGTATGATAAATTGATATTTTTAATGTAATAAAAACTGTTATTTTAATGTAAAATAAACAGTAATACATACGTATTTAAAACGGTATTTCTACATACAGTATGTTCATACACGGTAATTCATACGTATGATATACGGTATTTTTATATACCGTTTACTCATAACGGTATTATAACCGATGTATTACCGTTTATCGTATAACACATACGAAAATATAATGTATAAAAGGTTTATCAACGGTTATAATACCGTATGTGTGTTACCTGGGTAGACAATTTGATCTGTGTAGTTACTATGGATTTAAATAATATAAAGCATTGATTTCTATCTGGATAATCTGTGATCATTGACTAATGAACTTTCTATGAGTGATAATGTTAATTTTCTGGATTTAAGTCTATGCATTGAATCTCCTAATAGAATTATTTATAATTTATATGATAAAAAAAATTATTTTGATTTTTATATCAATAAATTACCTTTTACTTAATGTAATTCTGTTTAAATATTTTGTAACATCATTAAAAGTCAATTTACTGATTATCTAATAATAAATTTCATCAATTACACATTAATAACCTTATTCAAGCTAGAAAATTATATTTTTATCCATTGTTTTTGGTTAAAAGTATAGTAAAAAAGTTTAGGTTGTTAAAAGCATCTTATCTTGGCAATATCACTATAGGGATTCTATTTACTATCCCATACTTTTATTAACTTACTGCTACTTATGGTTATTGTTTCTAAAATTGCGAATATCATAACACATGCATCTTTTAACAGTACATTCTGCCAGGAGATAGATGCAATGTGTTTGTGGTTGATCTTGCCTAAATTCAATAATCGATTAAAACATTTGATTCTCTAATTGCTTCATAATTTATAATTTTTTAAATGATTTTACTGGTTTAATAATAATCTAATACTCATTATTATCTATATGTATTAATTAAGCACTTGATGTATGTAGAATGCAGTTTATCTAGTGGTATTTTAGATTGGATTTTCTTTTTACAATTTTTAAGATTGGCAACATGGACTTTATATTAGATTGTATTACACTTTATGATTGACAATTCCTTCTTTACATATCATGTTAAGTTGGTATTTGTAGTATGGCCATCTACACACATGTAAGTCAATTCTTTTTAGTTTTCAATTTTCTCAAACTATTTAAATTTATAGTACATTGGGGTGACATATGGCTTTTTTGTTCATAATGACAAGACCATTAAATGAAATATACTATTTGAAGGTGATGTTTTGTAGTCACCCCAGATGATTTTAGAATTATATTACCTTCAATCCTTTGATCATCACTCCATATTTTAAATTATAAAGTTTGTTTCTGGTTTTTCATATTGATGACAAGCATTCTCTTGAATCTTATGTGGTAATAAATTGAATTCCTTTTGTTTGTTATAGATGCTTTATTATATCTCTTCAATTTTTCTACTTTCATTCATATATTTAACTTATTCATTTCATCTTATTTATACAGTTTTTTTAATATACTTATGCTTTGTTAAACTTACTAGTTATACATGTGTAGTATATTATATTTAAACTATTTGATCGTTTATTTATATATATATATATATATATATATATATTTATATGTGTCTAAAAGTTAAGCATAATTCGTAAAATGTGAAAAATTTGGAGTTAATATGGATACAATGGTTCATAATTAGTTGTGGAGAATTGTGGGACGAAGGTAAATCATTGTGCATATGCAAAACAGTTCAGTCGACGTCGACATGCGCAAAGTACCGGCGCATGTCGGAACGAGTATAAAGCGGCCTCGAGCGGCATGGCCAGTTGAGGCAGAATTTCGCAATTGCTGTGGTATGGAGCATTGTTAACAATCAAAAAGGATGAAAGATGTCACAAAGATGCCAACTGGACATGTTTTGAAGGGAAGAAATATTGGAATACCAGAATCTGGTTGATCCCAAACCGAAGCATCTCGAATTCTGAATGTGCCTCAGTGTGTGATCTCCAGACTGTGGCAGAGGTTCCAAACCACTGGAGATGTTACCCAACGACGAGTATCAGGTTGGCCAAGGGTAACAACCCCTCGACAAGACCGATATTTGGTGATAACTGCACAAGGTCAGGGGAACCATTCTGCCAGACAACTGGGTTCAGCCCTGATAACCACTACAGAAGTCACTGTTTCGAGCCAAACTGTTTACATGAGACTCAGACAATCAGACATGTTGGTCTCTATGCCAGATGACCATCAGTTTGCATCCCTCTGAAGTCTGCACAGAAACACGCACGTTTACAGTGGAGTTTGGAACATCGGCAGTAGAGTGGACAACGGTGGAGCAATGTCATGTTCAGTAACGAGTCCAGATTTAGCCTGCAAATTGATTCTCGTTGCACCATGATTTGGAGAGAACGTGGAATTTTCACCTGGGAAACATCATGGAAAATCGTTTTCCATTTGTAGGAGTCATTATCTGGGCAGGCATCATGATGGACGACCGCACAGACCTCTACGTCTTCCACACTGGGTCAGTTACCGGTCAAAAATACAGAGACAATGTCCTTGAGCCTGTCATTTGATTGTTTCGAGGTGCTGTTGGTCCTGATTACATATTCATGGAAGATAACGCGCCTTCTGACCATGTGGCCTTGGTTGATGACTTCCTTCAAACTGAAGATATCCAACAGATGCAGTAGCCTACCAACTCTCCTGATCTGAATCCAATAGAGCATGTGTGGGATATGCTCAGGAAACATCTTGCAGCCCTCTGCTACCCACCAAGCTTCGTCCCGGGATTGAAAACTGCTCTCCGTGAGGCTTGGAACTCTTTGAGCACACAACTCATCCAAACCCTCATCGAAAGTATGGGAAATCATTGTGCAGCATAGCATGCGTGGCTACCCGAGATTCCAACACAAAACTGCAGCATTACATTGTTTTAATCATTCTGTTTCACTGAGGTTGACACTCATATTGTGACCCTTTTTCTTTCAACCCTTTTCTTTGGATAATAAAAGTCGTTATTATCCTTGTTTTGCATTGTTTTCTTCTTCTATAACCCTATTACTCTCACATACCGCAATTCCTTCCATTCCGATATAGATTTCCTGAAATTTTCACATAAACAGCAAGTATGCTTAACTTTTGGAAATAAGTGTGCATGTATATATATATATATATATAAATATATATATATATATATATATATATATATATATATATATATATATATATATACAGCTTGACAGAAATTAATAGAGTAGATGCTTTTGTTTTCACTATAAAAGAACATTTGAAATTGTGGAAGCAAGAATCAAGGTTTCAGATTATTTCAAGCTATAAAATATTTATGTAATGGTTTCAAATTCAAAAGAATTTATATATGCTTGTAAGTTTCTGTAACCATGTTATTAAATGTGATTGTAATAACATATTTCTCTCTTATTTTGAATTACTAGAACCAGGTTATTATGAAAGTGGCAGATTTGGTATAAGGATAGAGAATTTGGTTCTAGTGAAGAAAGCTGATACCAAGGTATGCATTAATACAATCTAACAATATGTATTTGTTTTGTTTTTAGTGAGGTGCATATAAAATATGTATTTTTTAATATTTCAGTATAATTTTCAAGATACTGGATTCCTTACATTTGAACCTCTTACTCTTATTCCATTTCAAACAAAGCTCTTGGACACAAGTCTATTGACCGTTGAAGAAGTATGCTTTTGTTTTAAGCAATTTTTTATGTTTAAACAACTAATGTTAATAAATAGCAAAATAATTAAAAGCAAACTTTCTTATGGCATTTTTGGCAGGTATTTCACTTCCTATATGTATTTATTCACTTTTGAACTCTTTATATAAAAAATAGTGGACCTTGTAAAACTTCAGTTTATACTTTAATCAAATTATTTGAGGTTTATTTAAAAGTAATGCAAATTCTGAAAATTTGGAAAACGTCCGGATTTTGGAGGTTTCCAAATTTTGGATGTCCAGATTTTCGAAGTTGTACTGTATTAAAATATTTTAATAATTAATTCATCCATTTTCATTAACTTGTAATTCTGGTGAAATTTTCGTCAATCTGGGCAAAATATTGCCAAATTCTTCAAATGTATTGCCAAGCATTACAGACAAATGGAGAGAAAACATTTTTATATTCTAGAAAAGGTATGCCCATTGTATGACGGAATTCAAAAATTTCAAAACATTACTTCCCATTTATGCCATTTTATTATTTGTCAACATTTTTATCACTTTTGCTATATCTTTGTCATTTTGTCAATATTTAAAATGTCACAAATTTAGCAAGATCCCGTCAAATTCATTGCCAAAGCTCTTTTGCCATGTTTTATGGATGAAACGGAGAAATGGGTTATTCTTATAGTAGATTATTATACTCTTAACAAGATATTGAATTTTCATCAATTAGTCATCATTTTCATTTATGTAGTGTCATATTTATCAATTTGAGGACATTTTCATCAATTTTGCAACTTTAAAAAAAATTTGCCAAGTTGTCAATATTTCGCTAAGTTTGTCGCCAAAATTTCCCCAAGCATTACGGATGTAGAAATAGATTATTCTTATAGATTTTTATATTTTTTACAAGATATTGAATTTTCATCAATTAGTCGATATTTTCCTTGATTTAGCATCATTTTTATCAATTTGGGTACATTTCCGTCAATATAACATTTAAAAAAAAGTCACCAAGCTTGTGATACCAGATTAGTTGCCAAAATTTCACCAAGCATTATGGGTAGCAAAATAGGTTTCTTTTATAGTAGATAAATGACTAGTGACAAATTGTTAGGCATCAAGATACAAAATTATTACCTAGAGTAACTTCTCTCTTGAATGGAACAAACTAGGCCCATGAGAATGATGTTAACAAATGTATCGCATAATATTACATATGAAAAATGAAAATATTTCACAATAGTTAATACTTCTTTTAGTTTTATATGATTTTCTGATAAATTTATTTAAAAAATGGGCAATATCTTAAGAATGGTTCATGCTAGTATTCTAAAGTATGTGTTAATCATTTTCTAATGAAAAGTTATTTAAGAAATGATTATTTATGTAACTTGATTGAAGGTTTTGTTTTTTTGCTGATTTTTCAAAATTTCATTCGAATATTTGGGGGTCTTCTGAACATTTGATTGTGTTTAAAAACAAAGGCTTTCAATATTGACTTTTCAATATTGAGAATTTTCTAAAAGGTTGCTGGAAATGTTTTCCGCTATAAATGTGCAGAGATTGTGTTTAAGATTATTAAATGATGTTTACTGCAATTCGCTAGCACGGATATAACTAGCAATGCCCAAATGTGTGACCTTAGAAATACTATAGATAGAAAAGTTTTGATTAAGATATTTTTTTATTCTTATATTTATATTCTCTTTTATCTCTGATTACAATTCAAAATTTTGTATTTATACATTTATATTTTATACAAATTTTTCTATCTCCTATAGAGCAATTGTTTCACTCTGTGTAGATTAATATAAATTATTTATTATTTCACGATCATTCATTTATTCTGATTTTCAGAAGAGTGTATAAAATATTTATTAATTAGCATGTATATCATACATTTTTTTCAATTTTTTAATATTTATGAAAGTGGCCAGTTATAAATTATGGCCAAAATAAGTTTTATACAGAAATTATGAATTTATTATACATTATATTATAATAGCAATCTAATTGGTATTAGTATCAGATCATATCGGTTATTCAGTATCTGTTCTTTTTTGGATTCAGGACTTCCCTATTGTTAATCAACACCATGTTTCAACTAATGTGCTTGGGATAAAGACACATTTTTAGGGTGTACCCATATCAGTATCCACAGCTGTACTCATATCGCAAATGTGCATCATTTGGTAGCAGCTTTTACTGACAATACTAACACCTGTGCCTATTGATCAAGCGATTGCTTGCACGAAACTAACAAGCACCTGAATAGTGTGCCAACAACGTTTATTTAGAATGTAGCGCACCCACAGAGTGGAGGTACCTGGATTGCATAAATGCATTGAGCATCCAATATGCACACTAAGAGGGGGCTTATGAATAAAAGGTGCTTCCAGCCGGAGCATACTGCACCTGCACAGCAAGCCAAAGATACTTATTTAGGACATATCACACTCACTACACAGGTGCACCCTAATTGCAAAAGTGGCTTATGTGGCTGCCAAGTGGTTGTATGTTAACAAAGATTGTGTAGCAGCTGAAGCACCTGCATGGTGCATCAAAATTATTTAGAATACATTTATTTACAACATATCACTCATGTTATGTGGGTGTACCTGGTTTCCATAAGTGGACTGAGTGGATTATGTGCATGTTAAGCAGGTGCTTATTTACAAGGGGGCACTTAGTGACTGGAGTACACTACATCTGCACACCAGGCCAAAGGTGCTCATTTAGGACATAGGTGGCGGAACAAAAGAATCTTAGGGAAAGGGGCAAAAAATTATATTTTGTTATGCATACAAATGCAAATTTTAGGGGATCCTCACTTGTATTCATTACTCGCAGCATGTTATTAGCACATATAAAAGGTAAAAAAAATTGGAAAAGATTTGCAAACAAATTCAGAGCATTGGGATTTTTTTCTTTTTACACTGTTTTATTTAGATTGTTTCTCTGTTTGGGTCAGATCTTTAAATCGTTTTTTAACTGACTTTTACCAAGCTGATTTTCTTGAAATTTTACACACATAATTTTTTTTTTTTCGGCCATTCAAATTGCTTCTCTAAGTCCTCGGACGAGACGGATGGTCTGGGCTTTCGACACATAATTATTTGCGATGACAATACAACTTTTCATCAAATTTGAATAAATTAATCCCCTCCCCAGATTGACTCCCACCCCGCCCCAAAAAAAATTTCCGATTGTTGGCACATTTTCTTCTAATTAATGAGATTATATATATATATAAGTGAAGCCACATAATGAACTTCTTTTATTTATCATACAAGAATCAGATTATGTAAAGAAAAGGCTATTTTCGCGAGTCATTTTGCAAAGTATGACATTTCCATTTCTCGAGGATCCATCAAATTTTAATCAATTAAAATGTTCCACTGAACTGAGCTGTGTACCAAATTTCAGATCTTTAGGACATAGGGAAGTATGCTAAAAATGCCATCAAAGTTGAAATAGACATCCAGACAGACAACCATCAGTCATGACAAATTCAATAAAAGATTTAAAAAAGGTTTGATTGGACATCTGATGAAAAATTGATTACAAAATTGCAAAAGACTGAAAAATATAAAATAAAATATTATCAAAAATCTTAAGTTACTCTGTTTTAATAAAATGCACTATAAATTAAAAAATAATTTCAGCTATCACAACATTCTTGTCCATATGTGACTAAAAATAAAAGCGTGAGGCACCCATAAAAGAATTGTATTCTGACATTAACAGAATTTTAAAGAACAATTGAAGTGATTACATAGGAATGACATAATAAGGACGGATTTTTAAGTAAAAATTTAATTGAATTGAATTTAACCATTCTTATACAGGGTGTCCCAACAAGATTGAAATGCGCTTCAATTCTTTATCTGTTGGAGATAAATAGGCAATGTAAATTGCAAAAATGTTGAAAGTAAGGTAGGAAATAAGACTATGTTAATGAAATAACCCTTCCATTAATTTTCAGAAAGTTACACTTTTTAAATTTTTATACAACCTCCTTAGACAAATTTGGTCAATCAGAAAATTTTTATTTGTAATGCAACAAGATCATTAAAAAAAATCGCATATCTGTATCTTGAAAATCAACTGAATTATGATAAAGGAAAAAATCTGACTTATGCCAGTTTTCCATACCATGTGAAGGGCTGTTTAATCAGTGAAAATAAGGATCGTAAACAAATTGACATTGGAAATTGTTTAGATAAAAAAAGTACTTAAAAATACTTTATTAATTTATTGAAAAAGTACTTAGTTATTGAAAAGTACTTAAGAATCTGTGATTGCATCGTGAGCCTACGCAGAATTCGTAAAAATGTCTCCTATGTATTATCATCCAGTTTTATCTTTTTTGTGGATATGTCACAAATTTACATTTCTAATTATATATTGTCCCCATTCACAATGTTCAATTTTCAATTAAATATAACTCGCTCAACTTTAAAGATACAGATATGCGGATTTTTCTTAATGATCTTGTTGCATTAATAATAAAAAATTTTCTGACTGACAAAATTTGTCTAAGAGGGTCGTATAAAAATTTAAATAAGTGTAACTTTTTGAAAATTGATGGGAGGACTATTTCATTAATGTAGTCTTATTTTCTACCTTACTTTCAACATTTTTGCAATTTACATTGCCCACTGATCTCCAACAGGTAAAAAAATAGTGTTTCAATCTTTTTGGCACACCCTGTATATGTTATTTCTATATTATCACTTCTATTATTTCTTAAAATTCTATTGATGCCCAAATACAATTCTTTTACAAGCTTCTTATGGTTTTATTTTCAGGGGGGGTGCAAAGTCCCCCCCCCCCCCTGGATATTATTATTCACCTCTCCAGAGGCATTTTACGTTAACCTAGTATCTATTTGTGACTGCATTTAGATATATTTATATAGGGCAAATGGAAAACTTGCTCTCCCCCCTTAAAATTCCATGCGTCCCCGGCCAAAAAGTCCTGAAAGAAACACTGCCAGCTATTCGAAAGATTCTTTCCTGAACTTATCCTGGAAACCCTTTTTTAAAGAAGAAGGTGACAATCCTTTATTGTATCTTTAGGGCATTTTCTAGATTCATGACAATATTGGTGGATTTGTCAAATTCTTAGATGAATTTAGAATAGAATTCCAAAGTTTGTCGAAACTGTCATCGTTTCTTAAGTCCATAAAATATGAGTATTGATAGTAATAGTGTGTTGATAGTAGTGGTTCTCTCCTGAGAATTAACTGATTTTTATTGTAACTGTTTGCTGATCTCTTCTACTGGTGAAAACAGCTGAAATGACTGCTTTAGTCCTGTGGCTTGCTGGCCGAAATTTTCATGGCAAGTTCCTATAATTCTATAAGAAGAACTTTGTAATTAAAGAGGATGCTTTGAATAGAATCTTTTTAGACAGTCCATCTAATGGGACACAAGGGTTTTAAAGCGGTAAATGTATAGTCATCAGACTTGTGAGAATCAGTTTAAATTACTTTGAAGGTTTTTAAAATTGTAATACGTTTTAGAGAGCGACAAAGCAAAATGGTTATTTCCTGGGTTGTATCTAAAGCTTCTTTGATTTCCTTAAACATTTTTGCAGCACCATGTAAAGTTAATTGAAGTTCAAGAGCTGCACAATGTTCATAAATAGCTTTAGGCTCTCGCGCTGAAATGCAGGCTGCTACTCTTGAATATATACCACTCATTGTTGATGCATCATTGTAACCTTGCTTATAGCATTGGTCTAATGACATATTAAGTCTCAAAATAACGTCATTCACATTATTGCCTTATCGGGGTGGCATCGACAGAGACCATACATCCTTCCCCTAAGTTATTGCCTTGCGAAAGGACTTTTAGACCTGAAAATTTAACGTGCCCATACTTTACATAGATACGTATGCAGTTTTGGGCAATGTGGTGGGGATTATAGAATCATCCTGGGTCCACCATGTGTGAATTTGCCTTAACCACCTGAATATCTCGTACCCCCTATATCCTTTAGGCTGTATTATAAAACAATTCTTGTAGAAAAGTGTAAAAAAAATAACTTTTATATCTGCAACATCTGTGCATCAACATCTGCTATATACGCTAGTATGTACTAATTGCTTGTGCTGATCTCCCGGTAGAGTGACTGTAAAAGTTACATGCAAATGTTTCAAATTCGATAACATAGTCATTTGTAGTCCATTTCAAACGAAATAAACTGCATTCTATTAATCTATTAATACTGTATAATCTTCCAAAGTAAAATAAATACAATAAAAGATTTTCAAAAATCAAAGAATATCGGCGTATTTTCCTAGGTACTTTCCATCATCACACACAATACATTTCAACTTTTTCCCATTTGAAATATGCGACACATCAATCTATAATGAGTAACAGGCAGGGGCGGCATTTCAGCATTTCATTTGGGGATGCGAGATTCGTATGTATTAAAATCCACAATATGGAATAAATGAAATGTTTGTTAACAAGGGGGTGAAGGGGAATCACAAAATTGAATTGATGTTGAGAAAAATAATTGTTGTTAACAGAATTTTTGTACATAATTGTGTTAACATAATTGTTGTTAACATAATTTTTCTAAATACAAATATCTATATTTATTTACCTTTTATTGAAGTTTTAAACACCGGTTCTTAGAGTCCGAAAGAAGAGAACATTTTGTTTCAATATCATCATAATCCAATGGTGTATCTTGTTCCATAGCTAAAACAGCTAAAGATGAAAGTCTTTCTTGTCCCATTGTACTGCGAAAATAATTTTTCAGCCTCTTGAGATACGAAAAAGACCTTTCACAACTGTCTGAGCTGATTGGTACAGTCAAAAACAATTTAACTAATAATGTTATGGCAGGAAACACACTTTTTAAATTCTGCTCTTTAAAATAATCCAGGCGACTTTTAAAGTTGGGATGGTCTATGTTTTCATTTTTCACCATTAAGTAAAACAGTCGCAATTCACATAACAATTCCTCTTTCTGGAAGTTATATACTTTTCATATAGTTGAAACATTTTCGTTTTCGACATCTGATCCTGATAATACTGAACTAGGTGCAAGTAAAAAGATGTATTTTTCTCATTAAATCTTGTCTCAATTTTATTAGATACTGAATCTATAATTTCATATTTAATATTGATTTTGTGATATGATGTAACATCATCAAGGGGATTTTTTTCACTGCCTTCGAATTCGCTTCTTTTTTTACTCCTTTTCAGTTTTGGTTCAGAATAAGAATTTTTTTCGCAAAGTTCTGTCACAAAACGCCACACTGGATTGAAATATGCATCAGTTACAAAAAGAACTAACAGTTTCAATAGTAGCATTAGCCAAAGCATGCACAGCCTGAAAATTAAGATCAGATGACTGAAGATGCTTTGAGAGAGTATTGCATTGATCAAAAACACTGTTCAATACAAAGTTTGGGTTCAATACAAAGTTGGGGGTCCCATTTCTAGAAGAAGGAATGGATGAACAGACACTAACTACACATAAATTTAATCGGAACACACACTGACACTCGAAATTTTCAAGGGAAAAGGATAACATCACCCCAATCTTTTCAAGTTGAAAAGCATTCTTTCCAGCCGGAAGAGAGAAACTTCACTGTGAAGGTCGGCTCTTTTGAAGCTCCATAGCGTGAGAAAACTGACCAGTGGACAGTCAATAAGAAAAAAGAGAAGCCGATAGACGACGAGGAAAAATTTGGGGGCGCGACCGCGCCCCTAATTTGCCGCCCCTGGTAACAGAGTTACTCAATCATTTAAAATATTCTAGAATACCATAGCTTGTGAAACATTACTTTCCGAAAAATTTTAATGATTTTTTTTTCATCTGATGCTTGACTTAAATTTAAATAATGAAATATTGATATTTCAAAGATTTATGCAGTGTATAATCAAAGAAACATTATTTGAAACTATAAGGATATTATTTTGGTTTGCAGGGGCGTTCCGAGGGTCAAGCGACCAATTGGACTTCTTTTGAGGTTTCACTGCATTTATTATTCAGATGAGGTCTCAAAAAACAAGGAAGATAAATCATGTTAACAAGAAATATCAATCATGCATAAAGCATTGATTATGAAACACTTTCCAACTTCAATGCAATTTTATTTAAACATCTCTAAAATACAATACATTCCTCCGTAATATTTATAAAATTATCATAATACTACATTCATTTATTATATTTAAAAACTTAAAGCTTGATCTAAAAAATGAACTTCATTCAAATGACAGCATTGAAATATAAATTGCCTGGTTTAAGCATCTCTAAAATGCTATACATTCCTCGATAATATTTGTTAAATTGTCATAATACTACAATAATTTATTATATTTGAAAACTTCATCGAAAACAAATGAAATTTATTCAAATGACATCATCGAAATATAACTGGCCTGGCTCTCTCTATAAAAGCAGCACTTCATTCATAACATTTTTCCATTTTTTTCATTCATCACAATACTATAATAATTTATTTTATTTAAAAACATAAGACCATGGAGATACAAGTAATTAAACTCTATGCTTAAAACTTCATAAAAAAAATCATCCTTCTCTCTGTAAAATCAATTGATATTTCATTCATATCAGCTATATTGCAGACTCCATGAGCTAAATAATTTTGCTTTAAAGAAATGCAGCAATTCTTGTACAACTCATTCAACATCTTTTGGTATTTACATTTTCCATAAGTAAAAAATAGGCTTCGTTGTAGAAATAATCAAAGTTGGATGATCCTTTAAATTCAAATATATTGTAATTGCATTATTTCAGTATGTAGATGCACATAATTTAAGCAAAAATAAAGTGGTTTTAGGATGGATACAACACTAAATATAAATTAGAAAGAATTTTAAAAATCACGATTTTGACACAAGATGGATGCCATATTTTATTTTAAAATAGGTTACGTGATCTCTTCATATAGTGATCACGTGATCGCTTAAAAGGTGTAATTATTATTTTAATTTTTATTTAAAAAACTATTGAATATATTT
Organism: Amaurobius ferox; assembly: GCA_951213105.1. Lineage (NCBI taxonomy): Eukaryota > Metazoa > Arthropoda > Arachnida > Araneae > Amaurobiidae > Amaurobius > Amaurobius ferox. Next base: position 99,049,966 of record OX578142.1, on the reverse strand, counting down.
TGCTCAAATTTTTTTTATATATTTTATGGGATAATTTGAATATTTCCTAAAATTTTCGAAGTAATTTGTCAATTTTAAATCCGCTTAAAAAATGTTTGAAAAATTAGGTCCCATAGGGTTCAATGTATTTCATTTTTTCCACCCAGGTTTAATCCGAAACTAATTGGGTGATATTATTCATTTATATTCCCATAGGTCCCACAGACAGTCTGAACAACATACTAAAATTTCATTTTGATAAATTAAATTTTACGGCAGTTATCGTGCTAACGGACAGACAGACAGAATGAAGTCTTTCAACTTTGTTGTAAAGTATTAAAAACAGGGATGCCACTGAATGTACTGACTCTTGAAATATATATATATATCATACTTTTGTATCAAGTAAATATATATATGTGATAATTTAAACACAAATGGTTCGGATTGGTGTTGTTAGCAGTCCAAAGATCAGGCATAAATCCCCTCATAGTTCTTTATTAAAACTTTTCCATCACTTCAAATCTCTTACAAGAATGTAACTCTACATCAGAGCTATTCAGATACTTTAACATTACTTTTCACAATCATTACAAAATTACAGAGCTCAGTGCAACGTGAATAAGTTGTGCAAGAGCAAGCAAGTTAGGAAGCGTGCGAGAGAATGTGTCCAAAATGCTCTGCATCGACTTATATACTACACTTCACAGATACTTCAGAGTACTTCAGAGGGGCTTTTTTCGGTCATCCCGAGACTTTGTTCTTGAGTGGTTTATACCATAGTCAATTACTTGCTATCTGGACTCCTTAGTCTGTCAACCTTCTCGTTAGCAAGGCACTTATTCCTATCTTCAATCTTACATTTCCCTCGATTCCTGACCATATATGGTATGAACCACATCATCTGAAGAGTTCCTCAAGTATTAACCTCTTATCACTACTTAAGTTCAGTGCTCTCCACTTTTTAATAAGGTATATAATAAAATTTTATGGCTACTCTCGAGATAAGTATTCCGATTAGTGTTAAGAGCAAAGAATTTCGATTAGTTCCACGAAACTAAAAGATTCTTTTTATATAGAAAGTTCAAACCTAAAAATATATATATATATAAATCTACAAAATTCAGTTAAACACGGAAAATTATGATTCCTACTTTCCTATAAGTATAAAAAATGTAACAAATACCAATTAATCCGCTTAAGAATTAGTAAATCGTTTCATATATTTTGCAGTACCTGACCAAAGTATAAATAAAATCGGTTTAAATAATCACAAATAGAAATGCATTTCTACACTTACCATTTCTATAACTACCTCTAAATCCTTTACCTGCTTCATTTTGAAAACTATAAGAAATCTGAACGTGTATCTACCTATTTTTGATTTTGTTCTGATGTTTTAAGTTTGGAATTTTGGTTTGTATTATGCACTTGGTATGACGTGGCGCCTGATCAGGTGTTGCAAATAATATTATTATTCTTTACATGTTTAGTCTTGGATGATTAATTTCGCTTCTTGTCTGATGCTTTACCACATGAATGAATAATGTGTGCTTTAAAAGTGATACTGAAGAAAAGAAAAATAAATATTCAATTTTCTTAATCGTCATTACAGTAAAAAGTTGTGTGGCAATATTTAATCTCAATTTTTCTTATACACTTTTATTATTTTTTGTAGGGAAGTGCAACTATAAATTTCAGCAGTATATATATTATATATATATATATATATATATATATATTTAATTTTTAGGGGGCAACTGTCCCCCTTGCCCTATGGCTCCACTGCCACTGATTTAAGATGACTCGCCCACTGTGTGGGTATACCCACATTGCATAAATTGACTGAGTGAATTATGTGCATGCTAAGTGGGTGCTTATTTACAATGGGCACATGGTGGCAGGAGTGCACTGCATTCACGCAGCTGGACAAAGATTCTCAGTTTGGATGCATCTCTCCCAATGTGTCGATATACCCAGATTGCATAAGTGAATTGATTGGCTTACATGCATGCTTAGTGGGTTATTAATAACAAAGGGTGCTTAGCGGCTGGAGCACACTGCACTTGTGCAGTAGGTCAAAGATTCTTATTTAAAACCTATTGTGCCCCAATAGTACACCAACAACGTTTATTTATATGTATCACTCCCGCAGACTGGAAGTGCCCGGATTGTAAAAGTGCACTGAGTATTCTATATGCACGTTATGAGGTGCTTATGAATAAAAGGTGCTTGCAGCTGAAGTACACTGCCTGTGCAGTGAGCCAAAGATACTTATTTAGTAGATATCACACCCACTGCACAGGTGTACTCAGATTGCAAAAGTGGATTGAATGGCCTCTGTGGCTGCCAAAAGGCTGCTTATTAACAAAGGCTGTGTAGTGACAAAAGGATGTATCACGCCTACTGTATGGTTATGCTTAAAATTCCTATTTTTAGTAGCCACTGGCCGGTAGGTTCATGAAGCTTAATGGCCAGTTGCTAACAGCTGCAAAATGTGCAATGTTTTTTTCAACTTGCTTCATGTTATGCAAAATTGTGTTTAGATATGTTATATAATAATTTGGAAATTTACAATTATATTACACTTATTTATACATTTATTATACAATATATATAAGTCAAACAATCAATCCTCCCTATGTCTTGAGCTGATGAGTACTTTGATATGGTGTAAAGTATCACTATATGCCTGTTTGTAAGAAAACTCCTTACAGATCTACTTTTATACATAATAACACAAAGACAAATTCACAAAAATATTTTTATTTTTTAAACAGTAATATTGTTAACATGCATTTATTATTGCTCATTTTTGACATTTAATAAATTTTCAAAACTTATTTCAAGTGTTTTTAAAAACTAATTTTTTTCTGTAAGTCATAGTCAGTATCTCCATCTTTTCCATTTCTTAAAGTTTTTCAGATTTAGATTTTTCATTTATCTGAATATTTTTCATTTATCTGAATATTTCTGAATATTTTTAATATTTATATTCAATAATTTTTTTAATCTTGTTTTAAATCTTGCCAATGATTTTCATTATAGATCTTTTCAGGTGTTTTATAATTGTTTTCCAAGACATCATAAAAAAATTCATTTACCATGTAGCATTCAAATACTTTTGATGGCAATTTTAAAAAAATGTGCCCCTCATAATACTTTAATTATTCAAGATTTCTTAAATTTTATTGATCTTAAATTTTTTTACCATAATTACAGGTTATCTCTTAATATACCTGCTTCTCTTTTAAGTTTTCTCATCTTGATCTTTATATTTTTTTTACTTTTCCAAGCTGATAAAGCATTTTACTATTATTTATACCTCTTTTATTTTTAAGAAGGCCAGCCACTAATTTTTTTCTTTAATTTGAAGGTTTTACTAATGATTTTCGGCAATTTTTAATTATTTATATTCTTGTTTTTGTCTTTTGATCATTTACTTTTAACTTTTTAATCATCGCAATGTTTCTGTCTTTTTTTTCAATTATATTTATTGGATGTTATGAACTTAGCAACTCTTATTTTAAAATTTCTCCAATATGTTTATTTCATAACAAGTAAATTCTTTATCATTTTGAAGAAATTTGAATTTTGTAATATTTCAACATTTCTGAATTTATAAAAATGTAATTCTGTATTACCAAAAACAATGTTTTATTGCAATACTTGAATTTTACGATCAACAGGGGGAGGGGTGTAAACTGCCTTTGGCTGTGGGTAAGTTGAAAATGAAACTGATTTATCTTTGAATTCATAATAATTGTTAATAGTTAGCATGTCTGAAAACACAATCAAGCTGTAAACATTTTAGGAATCCATACATTTTAAGTTTTTTATATCTTCGATAACATATTAATATCTTGAAACAGGGTATGTAATCTGTAAAAGGGAATCTGAAATTTCTCAAAGCGAGAAAATGTTGTGAACTGAAACTTTAAGAAATGTGAAATTCTCGCAATCTAGCTTTTAAATTAATAGGAAGTATGTCTGGGATAGTATTCTTCAAACTCACTATTTTAGCCAATGACACCCTTGTTCATATTTTCTGTATGGTTTATTATGGACCGTACATATGCAGGTTAAACTAGAACAATAATGCATAACATTACAATATTGGTAATTCAGCTCATAAAAGCATTCCCCCATCCCCAAGGTTAATGCCCTTTACTTGCACCTTGTACCCATAGTTAAGTTCGCTCGCGTCAGTCCAGGGCCACAGTGCATTCCCGAAACTCATTCATTAATTCTTTTAATGTATCATCATGAAAAATATGTTATAATGAATATTTAACTAATAAATAAATTCGCAAGCTGAAAATAGTGGTACAAGGGTTATGCACCATTCTTATTTTAGTGAGTTATTTTTATTCTATTTGCGTATCTGCTTTCAGGAACCCTTTAAAATTTGATGCAGATGTAAAAATGATGAAAGACACTCAGAAAGAGCCTAGCACAGTGACTGTACTGTTCACCAAAAAATAAATAAAAAGTAGAGGGTTCCTAAGAGGAGAGACTAGTGGCTGAGGCAAAGATCAGCATGCACTTGACAGGAATATCCTGCAACTCCCAGGGCACAATCGCATATCGACCAAAGTGCTTGAACTTATAAGCAGAGAAAGCCTCACACTCACAGTATGAGGCAGATTCACAGGAGGCACTCATTGTATGAGGCAGTTTCATCTTTATACATGCAACCTCTACAAATCGGGTCCTTAATAACACCCATAATATTTGGGTATCTTTTATGGGTGCAATATCCAGTAAGGAGCCCAACAACTCTTCTAATGCCAGTTCTGTTGAGCCTAAATGGCTCCTTATAATGTACACTAGGATACTCACAGCTCAGTTCTTTCACCTGCCTTTGGTCCTTGATATCCAATTCTTATACTGCAGCTTCCTGCTTGATATCCAATTCTTATACTGCAATTCCTATACTGCAGCTACGAAATTAACCTTATCCATCGATCTCCATCTCCCTATTGTTGCACATTAACATGACTAAACTAGCGTATTTTCATATTTTGGTTAATTATAAAGGTTAATTTCCTAATTATTTTCACATAGTGCCATTCAGTTGTTAACTCAGTTAAGTTAGCAAAACTACATTTTGAACTTATTCTAAGGTTTTAAAATGTGTTATTGTCAATATACGTAAAATCTTACTAATGGTCAATGCGGTGAAAACTCCTGATTTTTCTGCTGATGACCCCTTGCAGAGGTTGGCATTTCTGTATATTATATACATTTTACTATATTTTTTTCTATTTTAATGACATTCTTTCGACATTGCTGAATTGACAATTATTCGATGGCTGTTGTAGTGTAGTTATTGCATATCTTTAATGATCTCTGTCATTGTGAGCAATTTGCAATGCCCATATTTAAGGACATCAATTTAGACTATTTCTTTTTATTGTCTTCAATAAAAATCATTAAATTCTTTTAAAAAAATTCTTTTATTAAAAGTGTCAAAATTTATTTGCAAAAACAAAAAAATATGTGTATTTTTTTCTCCTGATTTAATATAACTTCTTTTGGATAGTGGAGTTAAATTGTCAAGATTATTTAATCAAATTTGTAACTAAATAGGGACGTGCATGCGCACGTTTTATGTTAAAATTACTGGTCTGGAATTTCTTTTCAATTCACCTGGAAAAGTCAGGGAATTTCAATATATCCGAAGAGTGGCCACCCTGGAGTGGCACTGTCTTTCATCTTCTTTTCAATAGAGAAACTGAAATGATGAGTCCCAAAAAGCCTAGATTTATCCGAAGAATAACACTTCGAGTCAACCCTACCGTAGAAAGTGCCGAAGACTATTATCGAGTAGTCATCTACAACAAGGCTTTGGATGAAGTTAATCAAGATTTGAACTCAAGGTTTGACGAATCCGTACTGAGCATCTTTGATATTAATGTTCTCATCCTCAAAAATGCAAATGAAAAAGCCGAGGACAAAGCAAGAAAGCAAAGTGCTCTGAAAAATATATCACACAAATTTGGTTTAATTCTGGATGATCGTGGAAGTAAAAGTCTGTTCGAAAGTGCACTTCAAGGAGAATATGAAGTTTGATATAAGTTTTGGAAGAATGCTTCTGAAAAAAAGACAAACAGAAATCTTAGAATTTTTGGAGAAATGTGATCCAGATGTTTTTCCACGAATCTACAAGCTTCTCGCCCTTCAAGCTACGTTCTCAGCAAATGTTGCTTCAGCAGAACATAGTTTTTCGTCATTGAAGTGCCTTTAAACTTTGCTTCGAACGCGGATGACAGAAGAGAGACTTTCTGGACTAGAATTAATACACATCCATAGAGACATTCATATTGATGTAAATAAAATGATTGACAAATTTTCAAAGAAACCAAGGCTGCTTGACTTTTCACTATAAACTTTTTTTTAGAAAGTTGCTTGCTATAAAGAAAGTAAAATAATTACAACATTCTCATAATTTAGATTTAAACTTGTTCTATTAAATACATTGTAAATTATCATTTTGGTTGTTTAAATGTATATGTATTGTATCCTTTATTAGCTTATTCTTTCTGTCATACTTAACTATAATTTACCCTGAACCTTATTTCCATATAGTTTAATGATAAGCTCAACTTTAATTATTAAGTATATTAATATGACTTAAGAACAACAAAATTTATTTAAACTATTCAACAGCCCAAAATTAAAAATTTTCCAGGGGAGGATCCCTGGAACCCCCACCCCCCTAATAAAACTCTGGATCCGCCCTTGACATAAATCGCTAAACGGATCATCAAGATAGCTACCTCCTTATAGCATCTCTTAAATTATGGAGGGCTTGCTCTTTTCTGATTAGATCAGAGAAATGTGTCCAATGTTTTTTTGCCAAAAGAAAATTGTAAAAAATTGTTATTTTCTGAATATTTATTGCAACAAACTACAGTGCATAATTTATGCAGATTTCAAAGTATATCACTTCCACATATGTGCAATGCAATTATGGTCAATATTTTTTTCTTTTTATCTTGATTTCTGAATTTAATCCCAATTTCTGAAATTAATTTGGGTTATTATTGTCCAAAATACAGAGAAACGTAATTTAAAACCAATTTTCTTTTGACTTTTCAGACAGTACCATTTTCTCACAAGATCCTGATTAATACATTTTCTACCGAATTTTAGGCAAATATGCAAATCTCTTGGTGTTTGAAAGCTCACTCAGCATTAGCTTATATTTGACCCAAAATTTTAAATTCTTATATTGATAAGTTTTTAATGTGTTTTATTTATTTATTTATTGACAATTTGGAAAAGATTCCCTGGCAATATCAGTAATATCACTAAAATCAGCATTTGTATATGATTCTCATTATTTCGTTTTACTGTAAAAATATTTAAAATTTTTGCAATCTGTTTTCATTGACTAATATTTTATTAATAATTTTATGTTTTATGGGGGGAAATTACTTTTCAAAGATGTAGTTAATAAAATAAAGGGTTATTTTATAGAAAAATGTATTAAAACAACGATCTAAGCACTTGAAATACAGCCTATTTGACAAGATATATTAAAATTTGATGTATTCCCATCAATAAATATGAGGTTATAATTTTATTAAAAATAAATCAATGTTATTATCTTTAGTGTACACTTCTGTTCGAGCCTCAATAATAAACTTTTTTTATGTGTTGACCCTTTTTCATAATTTTTCTAACTAGATCTGATTCTAATTTAATTACATATATATTTTTAAAACTATATAATTTTATTTAATTAAGTATAATTTTCATTATAAATTAAATCTTTATGTAATACATTTATGCTTAAAAATTGAATTATAATTTTTCTACAACAACATTGTAGAATATTCCAATAGATTTTGAAAAGTGTTCCAAATAGTGGAAAATCCCCTTATCCAGAAAATCCAAAGTTCCAAGCATTCTGGATAATAGATCCCATACTGTATTTATGTTTAGATCACTCTAAGACAAATATTTTAAGTAATCCATCCAGTGGCCCAAATATTTAAGTCTCTTTAGGCTTATGAGAGCCCCTACCTTGATATATTTGTAAAGAGGTTGGAAAGAGGCATACTGCTTCCACTGGGTTCCGGTCTAAATTTGGTGGCACTTCCTGGCCATCCAAACAGATACCTTACATCTTTCGGTAGGTTGGATGGTCTCTGTCGAAGAAGAAGAAGCTTACTAACAACTGTAGTTGCCGAACTACTCACACTTGTGATTGGACTAATTCAGTATCAATTTTTGTATTTTAGTACCTATTTTAAGAGCATGTTTAAACTTTTCAGTGCATGTGTTTCTCAAGTGCCTATTTTGCCTGCCTATTTTGAGATTTTTAGTGCCTATAAATCCAGACTCTACTTATGAGAAAGTGTTTAGAATTAAGAAAATGGCTGCCTACTGCTTTATGTTGAATTGAATTTTGGAAAAATTGAGATAGAATAAATCTCTGTAAATTAACGAATTTCAATCAAAATTAAATTTTACCAAATTGTCACAACAAAAAGTTCTTTGTAATATTTAAGTTAATTTGTTCATTATTGGTCTTCTGTTTACTTTATATACATGTGCAAAGTTGTGTTTTCTCTTTCAGATGGACTGGTTAGATAATTATCACCAAATTTGTCGAGATGTTGTTGGAAAAGCCCTGAGAGAGCAGGGTAGACTCAGTGCCTTCCAGTGGTTGATGAGGGAAACTCAACCACTTGGCTAATATCACACCTAAATATGATAAATATAATTATTTAAAAAAATTGATTTTTGTGCCAAAGTTAAATAATGTGGTATCAAATGTTAACAAATGTTACTTTGTTTAAAAATGGCAATAGATGTTAGGCTTAAAGCCAGACAGTTATTTTGTCAGTCATGTCTATTAGTTTTTACTTCTTCAGAGAAGTAAAATAATGCAAATATGCATTGCTTTATTTGTGATGTATATTTGATGTTTTGACATAAGTTGTGATACATATGAATATAAATATATATATTATATATACATAATACACACAATATTCCATCAGTCATTGTGTGTTTATATTATGTAATCTCTGCCCCTTTTTTCCCCCTAAATTGTAAATTTTATAGTATATGCAGGTACTGCATGTTAAAAACCCAGACCACACGACAGACCCAAAGGTTTACTGCAGTTTAATGTGTGGCCGGGCAGGTACTGCATGTATAATTCTTCAAATATTTTGATTATGAAAAATAAGTGTAGCTTTTACAAAACTAATACTTTAAAGGTATAGTACAAATGTATAGTGTTTAAATTCAGCAAATAGTCTGAAAATTGTGAAGCTTTAAGCTATTGTTTTGAATTTCTTATGATAGAATATAATTAAGTACTTCTATAATAAATGTACAATGCAAATTTTTATTGAAATTTGAGACAGAGGTTACATAATTTGGGCAGATTTGGGTCAAACCTAAGTCAGTGCATATGCATTGTGATTGTTGTGTAGGATGGATGTGTTTAGATTATAGTATAGTGCCGTCTTCCAGTGATTAGGTAAGTGATAAAATGTCTCTAGAGCCAATTCTGATAATGCAAAGCATATCATGGCAGACTTTAATATTAGCAATACATGAATTTCAACAGATAGTTATGTCTGATGTGTTGTATTTTTAAATAACTATCTTGTCTGTCCTTATGCACACCAGAAGCCTAGCTTTTAACTTGTTCAAAAACAAAGTTGTCTTAGAGACTGATTGTGATTGACATTTTTAGTAAGAAAACTACTTGATATGCATATTTTTATTCCCAAATTTGAAGGTTATTTTTGCTTTTATATATTTTAGTATGAATTTAAATACTTAGTATGTTCCTTTGGAATTTAGAAAAATTCTGTTTGGAAATCACTGGTGAAAATGTTTTAAACACTTAAATTTTTTTGAAGTTGTGTTATCTAACAAATTTAACCCTTTATATCTTGAGACACACCAATTTTTGTTTTCTTTCGACTCCAATAAAACATTTTCTGCAAAATTATAGATGTATAATCAACAAGCATGTTATCAATTCAAAATTTTATCTTATTTATGCAATTACCATTCAACTTACACAGATTTATATGGTTTAGTTCACTTGTCCCACACTGTACCTTCATGATTGTTGAGATAAAATAGGGCTTGCTACAATAAAACTTTCTTTCTGTGTATCAAATGCGGAAGGAGGGCTGCTTAAAAGAGAACAAATTCCAAAAATATTCTGATGAATGAAAATATAAGATTAGTAATTGCATTTAAGGGTTATTCAAACAAAGTTCAATATTTGGTCTATGGACCAAATGTTGAATAATGCAATTAGTACAATTCAGTGGCATGCAGTGAGTGATAAATGGGTGAAGCTGCCTCATTGAGGGGTGTCCATGGTTATAGATATTTTGCTTAGGAGATATTTGATAAACACATTTGATAATAATGTTTTTAATAGTGGGTGTTTTGTGAAGAAGTTTTAAGGAAAGCTGACCTTTATTTATTCTTTATTCTAAATCAAGATGCCCCTTAGGACGGATCCTTACTGCGAAAATAATTATATAGCTTGTGAATCTACTAAAATATTTCTTGATAAAAGAAAATTTGATTTCTTTTAAAATTAACAACTGTCAATAGTTAACCAAAATAAAATATGCAATCCCAACGAAATATAACAATTCATAACTAGCAATAGTTAAGCACAATATAACACACAATTCGAATGAAATGTAACAATTAATGTTAAAAATATTTATAAAAATGTTAAAAAATAAATATATTTTCAATTCATATTATTTCCTATGGTCTGCACAATGTTTTTCTTTTTCTTTTTAGATTTGAGTGTTCAGACACAACAAACTAATTTAAAAAAATTATTCTAATAGCAAGTTGAGCATGATAGGTTCTAAACATAGTCGGTGAAATTGAAATTTCAACACCAAGAATAGGGAGTATAGTTCACACTGAAACATATGAACTAGACAGATTAGATAGAAAATGAGACATGATAAAATTTTCAGAGCATAAGGAACACATTTATTATGCAAATAATGTCTTACATGGCCATACTGGCATGGAATGACTCCCTTATTGTTAGTGAAACATTTCGCTATCCTTTGCAACATTAAATCATACAGCTTATCTTTATTGCACGACCTGTTAAAGAAGCACCTGTTGTTTTGCACCAAATTTTGGAAGTTCAGGCATCGGTCAACCATGCTTCACTATTTCCATAAAAGCTATAATATATACATAGCATAAAATATGTGAATTCTATAGAAATAAATTAAAATTTAGCCATCGCATCAAATCAAAATATAAAAAAATCAAATGTTATTCAATTATTTTATGTTTTCAAGTGCTGCACAGAATAGATCGATCATTGATAAATACAGGAGGAACTCCTTTAAAAATATTCCTAGATAAACACTGAACAAACCCATTCAATAACTATGAGATGAAGCTCGCTTCACTTGGTGAGTGTGTGTGTCATAAGGCAAATTAATAATAACTACAATTTGGTGCATGGCCAGTAATTTTGTTCATTGCCTTTTACCCAAGCAGGACTCTAATCACTTCATTTGGGAGGTTCAAAGCAAAAGCCATTTAAAGAAAGAGATGGCTATTGAATGAGTCATAATTTATGGATGGAGAGATTTCCAGTGGAAAATCATGTAATTTTCTTTTAAATTATGGCTTTTACAATATATTTGGTTACTGAAGCACTACTTCCTTTGCTACATACCATTGTGTAAAGAAATCATGATTTTAAAAAGTAAAATAAAATAAATCTGATTTTTTTTATTTAAATCAGATTTTTTTCAATTAAAATCAGATTTTTTAAATAAGTTTAACTACTCTCTATATATAGGGCTGGTAAATACTCAGTTGATAGTATAAGTCTGTAAATAAAATATATATTTTTTTTGGCATGCAAATAGCTATTCTAAAGTATTTTGTCCCAAGTGGATAAATGCGGGAACATGGCAGAATTGGCAGACCGTATAATGACTTACTCTACAAATTTTAAAACAAAGATTTTAGAAATAAAGCTTTGCAGAAATGCTAATCATACACAATATAACAATATTATTTTTTTATTTAAACATTTGAACATAAATGTAAGTTTGGCAGCCTTTTCTACCCTAAATGATTTCTCAATTTACTGTGTACCAAACCAAAAGTTGAAAACATTCTTTCAGCCCCTGCAGATGTGGCCTTTACAGTCATTAGTTGTTCTATTACTAATAGTTCTTTTGACAAAATAAAATCTTTTAAAACTGACAAAGATTTCCACCACTGGAGAGCTTTGACTTCTTCTAGATTATCTTCAAATGAGGGCCCAATAAATGGCTGTGCACGAACAATAAACTTCAGAAGAATAGCCATCAAAGATGTATCTTTGTATTTTTCTTTGACGAATTCAATTACTTTATTGTTTTCATCTGTACATAAGTTTTCTGGCTAGCTTAAATGTTGGGGACAATAGATTTGTCAAGAAATGTACTGGAGTCAAAGCTTGGTCATATCTGTTTTTGAAGGATTTATTCACAACCAATTTCTTTCCGGCCGCACATTTTGCTACCGTAAACCCTAGGGTTGGTCGTGCGGTCTGGGTCTTCAACAACCAATTTCTTTGGTAGGTCGGACGGTCTGGGTCTCAACAACAACCAATTTCTTGCAATTAACAAGCACTTTGTTTTCCTTCAGGTCTATTTCCAGCTTTTTCCATATATTGACGGCTTCAGCAATACTGCAGCAATCCCTCTGCATTTGATCAAAAGCAATTGAAATTGGTTTCAAATGAAGCAATAAGTCTTCTACATTTCTCTTAACCCTTTCGGGACGGCGGCATTCCGAAACTGCCGTGGCCCAAAGGACAGAGCGTTTCGTTTCCGAACTGTTCCCAAAAGACGGCTAATTTTTTGCGCTAAGCTTAACTCTCGAAAAAAATTCACTAAAAATCACCCGTTCAACACAGCATTCTACTTTTTTCAGAAAGAAAGGAAATACTTATTTTCTATTTGATGTATATTTTTATACAAATTTTCTTTTATCAAAATATTAAAAATTTTAGTGTATATATGTTTTAGGTACAGATTGATAATTCTTTGGCATGTCCTTCCGATTTTTTAAAACTGTACCACATATATGTGTATTCTTAGACAACAAATACTTTCCAAGTACAGGAGAGGTAAAACATTTATCCAAATACAAAGTATATCCTTTTCCTAAAAGTTCATCATCAAAAAATATGCTAAAAAAATGAAGTTCCTTATCTAAATTAGGCGGCATGATATTGTGATTTATTCCAGGTATGTTCAAAAACTCCAAAGAATCCAGATCTTTCAAATCACATGTCCAAACATCATTCGAAGAAACAGCAACTGAAGCTGGTGGCGTTGTAATAATAGTACTCTCAGAATCTGAAGAATCAATTGCATTTTCAAATTCATCATCAGAAATAATACTGTTCCACGAATCTTCACTATCTGCTTTGCTTTCATTACTATCTGGTTCGTTTACCATACGCGTATATTCTTCCACAGAAAAAAAAAGTCTCCAAACCAGCCATACTTTTATCTTAAATAGCCTAATCATTTCACTGTCGCACATTCCTTTAACCCCCCCTCTCCCCCCCCCCCCCTAAAAAAAAAAAAGAACTCTCTTATATTCCTGTAATTCACCAACGAAATCATTAAAAGCTAAAATCAAAAGGAGACCCCGGAACTCAATTATAAAATTGTTGATGCTGCGAGAAGTGCTCTGTTTACTTTACAGAACCATGTTTTACCACTCCAGATGGAGAAATAATTCATTGGATTCTCCTTGTGCCAAGGTCAAACATCTATAAAATACATTTAAGTTGCTTTCACGGGCATTTAACGCCATCTAGTAGACAAATAAATTCAAATGAAAACGTTTCACGTAGAAACACTGATACGTGCCACTTGCCGTTTAGGGTAAAGTTCTCTCCGGCACGAGTGCATGCCGTATGTCCTTGAATGCATGTTCGCAGCCGCCACTCGGGCTTGCCAACCGTCGCGAAAGGGTTAATGCCCATATTCATAAGCTTTGATCTTATACCTTCGTCAAACGCATATTTATTTTCTTTTACAGTCTGCATTAACATTGGCCAGTTCTTAATGTAACTCTCTAAAGAATCACACATGGTGTTCCAACACACTTCGAATGGTAAACTTAGGCCAACACCTTTTCTGCCTTTAGTAAAAATAAGTGAATAGTTTAGTAATAAGTTTCAGTGAATTTTGCTCTAGCAAACTGATTGTTGCGAAAATATTTAATTATTTACATCACATGTTCTGTTACATTGGGGAGTTCCAAACCTTTTGCAAGCAAGTTTAAAATATGCACTGAACAACCATAGCACACTACATCATTGCAATCTTTATTTTCTGTTTCTAATACTTTTCTCATATTTGCCATATTAGCTGCATTGTCAGTCATAAAACTGTGAACACAACAGTTGAATTTGTCTTGTGCATTCTTATGGCAGTAACTGCCAAATCTTTTAAGTTTTCACTAGTATGGGGTGTTCCGGAAGTGTCAATGGTGTCCACTAAATGAACATTTTTCTCCATGGTAGTCACACATATACAAACTACAGGTTGATTGGGCACATTTGACAACCCTTCCAAAGACATACATAAAGTTTGATTTGTTAAATTATCTTGACAATTTTCTATTTCTAACGGATAGACTTTATGTAGCAAATTGCCATCTAAATCAGATTTGCTTGTTGGAATGTATCCAGGGCGGAGTATCTCCAATAAATTTTTAAAATGGGGATTTTCCACACTACAAAAAGATGTATTGGTAGCATAAAAGTACTTGGCAACCTGACAGTCTATTATTTCTTTCTGGCTGGATGACGTTTTTACTAAAAAAGAAGACAGATTTGAAGTTTTCAATTTTTTATCTCTCTCAGGTAGTAGTGAAAGTGTAGAACTAACAGATTTGTGTTTTAAATTTGATGGACCTGGAAGGCATAGAGTGTTTTCATTATTTCCCATAATAGTACTACTGGTAGTGGTAACTTCTACTTCAGCACCTAAAAACCAAAAATATTAATGAGTTACCAAATATTAATGAGTTTAAACTTTCCTTCAAACATAAAGATCTAAGTTAAACATAAGTAAATAAATAGATTTTAAAAGTTTAGAAACACTACTAAAACATTGTTGTGTTGCCACTATCTTGTCATTTACACTGATTGTGTGTTATTAAAATAAATTTTTTGGCTAAGCACTTTCACTATTGTAAACGTCAAGGTAGTATAATGTTTTAAGTTCTTTTAAAAACCGATTTTTTTTCATATCAGTACTGTTGTTAAAGAGTGTCTTTGGGATGTATCATGTGTATGTCGATTTTTAGAGTGTTTGTATTAATAAGAATACTTAAAATCAGTCATTGCAATGTAGTAATTAAAACATGACACTTACCTTTATAGGGTTGTTGTGGATCATCTACATCTTTATTTACACTTACACAAATAGAAAAATGATTTTTTAATCTTGCAACCAGACCTTGCATTTCTTTTCCACATTTTTTGCAAATAGCTCTGCTTCCTTTTTTACCTACTTCAAATTTATAATTAAAATAAAACCATATTAGATTCTTTTTTCTTCCAGAAGACATTTTTTATTAGTTTAAACTATGGCCTTTCTTAAGTAATAAGTAAATAATAATCACTATTTACTTATTCGAAAATTCTATAACAAAAGTCTAACTCTTATGCTCAAGAGATTGCATGTGATAGAAAGGAATTGCAACTGGGAATGTCCACTCTAAGTATGGGTAGGAGACTGGAAAAAACAAGTTTTCAGATGAAGAATGACAAACTCACCTAAGGAATGCATAGTAAGGAACAGAGAAAGGGTCAGGACAGAGACTTTGAATAAATAAGAATGGTCAAGTGAGGATAAACCCTAGGTACAAAAATAAAGAAGCATGGTTGTAGTAACTAAGAAAAGGCAGCACTAGTCAGATTTAGATTTCCAAGAGGATTTCTAAGGTTTAAGTTAAAAAATGATTTAAATCATGATTAAAATCACTGATTTAAATCAATTGATTTTAATCATTGACACCCTGCTACATATCACTGCATGCCACTGGTACATCATATTGAGGAATTCTACTGGAAAATGATTATTATCACAAGTGTTTTAAAATTAAAAATGGTGAGAGGTATAAAACAACTCTTGTATGCATGTACAGGCGGCCCTCGACTTTTGCACATAATTGGCTCCTGAAAATGTGTGCGAATGTTGAATGTTCGAAAGTAGAGGGATGTAAAAAGAAAACCCATCAAAAATTGTATTTTAAAATATTTATTTATCAATATACATAATTAGTTAACGAGGTGTGTTGAAGTGCTTTCAGGTGTTTTCTTTATAAACTTGTCAAGAGTTAGTTGAATACCACCCTTTTTTTTCTTTTCTTGATAAAGAGTTCCATAACATGCTGTGTCTTTCTCAATCGCCCTACGTACTTGAGATATACGTTCTCTATTAGAATCACATTCTTCCATGATAGTCACAAATTTGTCAAGATGCATGAAGGCTTTATTCATATTTTTGATTGTCAAAGTCTTAATGATTTTATCAGCTTCTTCTTCCTTACTTTCATTGTGTATTTCATTTAACTCTTGTTGCTCAATTAAGTATTCATTTGACAGAGGTACTGAGTGAGATTCAATCAACTCATTAACATCTTCGTTGTTGACGTCCAAGTTTAGTTCATTCATTAGGTTAACTATTTCATCTGTGATAGTTTCTGCAGTTTCTTTAGAATTTATAAAATCACTCACACACATCATTTGTGGGCATAATTGTTTCCAGGAACCTTTCATTGTTGACTCTTTTATTTCAGCTCACGAGTCTCCAATATTGTTTATTGCCTTCAATATATTATAGTTCTTCCAAAAATCTCTTAATGTAGACCCACCTTCGCTGTCAGTTGCCTTGATGGCCTGATTCATTATTGTCCTCATATAATATTGTTTAAAAGTAGCTATCACTGTAGCTATCACTTGCTAATGCAAGACTAAACCTGTTTAATACATTGTAGATATTTGGCCCCCCACCACCGCGACTCGGAACCCTAGTGACGTCACAACGATTCCGAAAAGTCCGCTACTAAGGCAGCAATGCGTGAGTGAGCATGAGCTACAGCGCTCCGTGGGAGTGACTGCGTGGAAGCGAATGATTTTTGCATTATCAACAAAAAGCTTTAAAAAATTGAATTTTTAAAAATGTGCGAATTGTGCAAAAGTCGAATGTGCGAAAGTCAAGGGCTACCTGTATATCTATATGTTCATATATATATATATATATATAATATATATATATATATATAATATATATACATATATATATATATATATATATATATATATATATATATATATATATATATATTTGAAATATGTAATAATAAGAATTATGTAAAAAAATATAAAAAAACAATTCAAGTAATATTAACATCACCATAGAAGCAAATTCACGGCAACAATGCCGATAAGGGAAAAGAACAGCACCGTCCCAAATTCGATGATTAATCAGAACTAAATTCATCTTCAGGTCTGAGTATTTAATTCTAATTAACCCAAACAAATGCCTGTTTCAGATTAAGCAATAGCACATCACTATAAATGCTTAAACTCAGACTACAGGCAATATATATATATATACATAGCTGCCAATTCTACTCATTTTTCAGGGAAACTCCCAGTTTTTGATGATTTCTCCCTGTTTCCCGATTTTTAATGAGAATCTCCTGGTTTTTGTCATTTTTTTTTTTTTTTTTAGAATTCCCTAAAGTTAAGGATTTTTCAATAAAGATTCTCGGTAGAAAGTAATTTCAATCGACCTTGCTGTTGCCATTTTGTTTCTTCCATGCATCAACCTAGTGCCAGTACTGTGTTACATCACACTTTATTGATAGTTACTGTTTCATATAAGAGCAATTTCGCATACATGGATTACATTGCCGTGTAATGTTAAAACATCCTTTTCCATCCATGTTACATTTCAAATTATGTAAATGAAAAGTACACAATATTCATTTCTTTGTAGTATGTTTCATTATGAATAATTATTTTTATAAAATATTGATTATTTTTTTAAGTGTGATTTCGCGGGTATAGATTACATTCTTGTGCAATGTTGAAACACACTTTTCCATCCATATTCAGCTTCAAATTATGTAAATTAAAAAATACACAACATTCATTTATTTGCAGTATGTTTTATTATTAATTAATATTTTGTGACATATTTATTAATGTGCGAGCTCGCGTATATAGATTAAATTTCCATTTAATGATTAAACATCTTTTTCCATCCATCTTATTATTGATAGAATCTCATATTAGCTAAACTGTACTTTTACATATTTGCATTTTACATAGAAGAGAAGTATTATTTTCTTTAAAATATGTTCAAAATGAGTGATTACACAATGGAATTTTTTCCCTTATTTTCTATGCATTAGAGTCCCAAAAGCATTTTTCCATCCACATTTATCTAATTAACTAAATTACAATTTGAAAACTGAACATCTTTGGTTTCAGTGAGTCCTTCTAAAATTTCTCTCTGTTTATGCCATTGATATGTTTTTGACATTGACTATGTAAAAACATTATTCTTATGTAGTAAGCATTTTCAATGTTATAGTGAATTAATTTTTTAAAAAACAAACATACAGTTTTTGTCTTATGTAAGAAAAAAATCCCTATTTTTTCCTAAATGATAATGAATAGATTATACGTTGGCTTGTAGAGCTCCATAAAAATGCTTACTGTACTATCTACTCGATTTTTATGCCCCTAATGTTGGCAGGTATGATATATATATATATATATATATATATATATATATTAATAATTAAAGATTTAAAATGAAAACAGAAAATATATAGGTGGAATGATTGTGTTTACAGGGTTGCAGAAAGGTCAAGGGGGATTGCGACCCCTATTTCCTGGTTAGAAGCTAGCTTTGACTTCATGAAAACGCTCCCAGAGACTCTGCATGCCCGAAACAAATATCGATCATGCCCATGGGGAAAAAATGGCCGAATCCCAGACAACATAAAAATGATCAAAATAACAAAAAAATTTGAAATTTTACTAACCAGCAAGACGAGAATCATGGAAGAGTTTAATAAAGCGTATAAACTTTGAATAGGAAAGCATACATAAAAAAGTCGCGTCTAACTTATAGAGCCATCTGGATGTGAAACAATCAGATAATCCTAGGTAAGAGTTGAGTTGTGTTGTATGATGTCGGATAAATTAACATAATATTTATCACAATAATTTCTGCAAAAAACATCATAATAGTGCTGTACAAAGCGGAAGGGATATGATTGTTCCCGAATTCCGTTGATTAAATGCATCATGCATTTATTAAATTCTGTAATAGATGAGTTTAATAATCTGTATCTGTTCAAGTGATTTATGATTAAATTACATTGTACATTTAAACTCAAGTTGGTATTCCAGTGGGTAAAATAATTGATCTTGCAGTCATATAGATGTCTCTTGTCAAATAATTTATAACATAATTTCTGTTCCAAATTATAATAAATAGTGATGTCAAGGAAATTAACTGTTCCTACATTCGCTGACTCCGATTCGATTAGTTCAAGACACGGCGGGTAGAATGTAAAATCAAATATAGTATATTGATTATCCACGCCAATCATGACGTCATCAACGAATCTAAAGAATGGTATTTCACTTATTAAATGTGTGCTTTTCTCATAATGATGTAAGTAAAAATCCGCAAGTAACGAGGAACATCCCCCTCCCATTGGGATGCCTTTGATTTGTCTATAAAATGCGATTCCATTATATAGAATATTCTCAAATATGACAATCTTAAGGAGGCTTTTGTACTTGTTGGTTTCCATATGTTTGTGTAAATCTGATGTAAAATAAATTTCCATTAAAATATCAAAGAAATCTTGTAAGTTGATATTGTTAAATAGGTCTTTAAAATCAAACGTTCTAAAATAAAATCTTTCAGAATAAGTTTTCAATCTGTCGACCACTTCATAACTATTTTTAATCATAACTGAGCTTTCTTTTCGTATTTTCTTCATAACAGGTGTTAATAGTTTTAATAAAATGGAATTCACTTTGGTTAAATAGGTATTACAACATTTAGTGACAGGTCTAAATTTAACAGATTTTTTATGGATTTTTGGTATGAGCACTAAATATGGAAATTTGACCACTGTAATATTAATACCAATTTGTTTATAGAGGGCTATAATTCTATTAACATTAGGAGTATATCCTTGTTTAATTGGACAATACATATTGATGTCTTTATAGCATGCCAGTAGGAGTTGTACGTAATATGATTTGCAAGTAAAGGCGTAGTTATTAATGGCTTTATCCATATAGGTGATGACATAGCTGTTGCGAAATGTCTCCAAAACTGCTTTACTGATTTTTTCTGTTTTCGTAAACTGTTTAAGCAGGTTATATTGAGATTTAAATGCGTTATATAACGCCATTCATTAAAAGTGGACAATGGATAACTGTATTTTATTGCAGTTTTGTAAATAAAGGCTTCCAGATCCTTATTAAAATTACTTTCTACTTCACCCTTAAATACTTGATGTCGAAATTTAAGGATGAGTATAGTTGGTGAAGAAAAGCATATTTACAAGTGTCTGATCGGAATGGTCTTGTTTGAAACTGTACTATACGATGGAAGAGTGTTTTATAAACAGCGTAATGGCATACCAATGGGAGGGGCTTGCTCCTTGATTCTAGCAGATATCTACTTAAACAAATATGAAGAGGGAACTCATATATTAAATGAAATTGTATACATTCGTTATGTGGATCACATTTTGTATGCTTGCCCCGATGGCCAGGATCACTTAGATTTTACTTTTTATCCATCTAACTTAACCTTGACTGAA
This sequence comes from Amaurobius ferox, assembly GCA_951213105.1. NCBI lineage: Eukaryota > Metazoa > Arthropoda > Arachnida > Araneae > Amaurobiidae > Amaurobius > Amaurobius ferox. Next base: position 99,029,056 of record OX578142.1, on the reverse strand, counting down.
ACTACACGTAACATGGATCATAGTATTAATTTCTTGGACTTAACTATATATAAACAATCTAATGGTAAGGTGGGATTTAAACTATATGATAAAAGAAAAGTCTTCAATTTTAAAATAAATTACATAATTCAATGGAATTCTTGTCTACATCGTAATGTATTCAGAAACATTATTTTAAATTTTTTAACAAGAAGCAAACGATTAAATAGCAGTGAAGAAAATCGATATGGAAACAATCTGTGCTATCTGAATGAGGCAATTGCAAAAGGTTACCCATTGCGTTTTCTAAGTGACATTATATGTAAATTTTTCAGCATAACCGTAACGGAAAGTTACAACTTATATTTATATAGAGGTACACTTACAGTTTGAACAGCAGATACGATGCTAATACGGATGTCATGGTTTAACAGTTTAAAGGTGTTATATTTATACACAGTATGAGTCAATTACTTTTTGGAAGCTTGAATGGTAGAGTGTATGCGAGGTTTGTTTGTCTTGCTATATATTGGTGTTAGATATTAGCTATTTAAAATGTCTTTTGTGTTTCTGTTTGGATGTAGTGAATCTTGATGATACTGTTTTGGTGTATAGTCAGTAGTCTTTCACCTTTTTTACATTTAAAGTTTTAGTATATGTACTTGGTTTGCGACATTGTATCCACTTCCGGGAGTGTCGTCATGACATTAAGCTGGCTTAACCAGGAAGTGGGGGTCACAATCCCCCCCGGCGAAACTTTGATACATTGTTGTTCTTTCTTCATTATCTTTTGTATTATATATATATATATATCTTGCGATCAATGAAAAGACACTATAAACAATGAGTTATCCTAATATAGATAAAATATGTCTATCATGCTGAAAAAAAAGGAATGGCACTAAGATTAAGTTGGGTATTAATTCAGAGTGGATTCTTTATCAAGACTGAGCATCTGTTAAATAAACGAAATCAAATGCTTATTTCTGAATCGATAAGCATAATTAGAATTGAAAAGTATTAAAAAATTAAGTGATTACCAGGAACCACACATACACACACACACACACACACATATATATATATATTCTTTCAAGGGAACAATTTACAAATTTTCTCTTCCCAAGATAGAATTTGTAGTGGAATGTGGATACTTTGATTTTATTAATATTATTTCTAATTTGTAAATCTTATCTGCTTATGAAATAATTTTTGAATTTCAACGGTTCATTTCAAACTCATCAATAATTTAGGAAAAATGGATTACCTTTTCATTGTATATATAATTCAGACATCAAAATTTTAATTTTTCCATTAAAAATATAAAAAATTAAGATAAAACTTCTTGCACATCTAATAACAGCTCAAAATTTAGGATTTATCCAAGATTATGCACACCGTCGCCCATTTATGATTTAATATTAAATAGTTTTTAGTTTATGGAGTCAATTATATTCTCATTTATATGTAATAAAGGTAAATAAATTGAATGAGTTCCATCCATACCATTTAAAATGAGAGCCAAATCCCTGTTCTCCATTTTTGAAAAAAAAAAAAAAGAATTGATATGCAGGATAATAACAAAATAGGTCTTTGAAAAATAGATATATAATTAGATATCCTTGTACTATATCGGTCATTTTAGTGCAGAATTTATGTAATCATTTCCAGAAGATGCAGTGATTGAAATCCACTAAAGCTATTTTTATGATATGTAGGACCAAGAATTCATAATTATTCAAAGAACATCCTCTTCAATATCGAATTCACTTTCTGATGTTTTGATATTAGCATAGTTATGATTAAAGTTGTCTGTTTATTCCCCTAAAATTTGAGGCTCATTGGTCTGGTTTCTATGATACTTGAAACAGCTATGTCCGCAACATTAGTATTGGAAGGATTCTGCAACAGAACCATTAAATTTCACTATGCTCTTTCATTATTTTTAATGTGATTAATTTATTGATGCACAAAAAATAACAAGTTTTATTTGAGCAAGTTCCATTTTTTGTTCTAATATAGGTAATGTAATGCCATATGACTTAGTCAGCCGTTTGGATCTCTTTGAGCATTGATCTTTTTTGCTGAACATAGATGTTATGAATGTTTCCTATATGTTTCCTAAAGTTACTCAAATGTTTCTTCACTTCTTATTTAAAGATAATGTTAAAAATGCATGTGTGTATCATGAAATAATTTTCAATTGGTAACTAATCAAAATTGTGGTTTTTCAATCATGAAAGTTCTTACAAATACAATAACTTTTGAAGATTCTACATTTTACTCTTTAGTGTTTGATAATGACATGGAATTAGTCAGTTTGATATAGTACAGAAAAATTATTTTGAACTACTTTAACTATTTATAATTATTTTGGATCTATTGATTTAACAAAAGAGTAATTCATAATAAAAAGACAAGATTACAGTACTTGTATATGTAAGAAATCTTAATATTGCACTTTTTAATTTAAGAATTCTAAAGTTTTTAAAACTTTTGCTCTCTGGAATCTGCTGTAACTAATTTCCAAGTTTCTTCTAAAATTTATATTTAAATTTTTTTTTATTTATATTGCAATACTTATTAGTACTATTGCATTTTTAGCAGAAAATTTAATTTTTCAATTTTATCTATCCTTTAATTCATTCAACACATAAAAAAATATGTAGACAATAGTTTATACTTTGAGATATAAAGGGTTAAACATTTAATTTTTTTTCAAAATTAATGTTAATTTAAGCATATTTGTGATCTAGTATATTTTCAATATGTTAAACTTTTTTTGGACTAAATATTTTTATTTTATATACAGTTGACTCTCGATAAATGAAATTTGAAAGGATAGCTATGTTTTTATTGTATATTAATTTTTAATTATATTTTGTGTTCTTTTCATGGAATAATAAATACTGCTTTGGAAAGCAGTTGTATATTGAGTCATAAATCAATAAACAGCATTCTTCTGTTGAATTGATTGAATGATATAATTTTCCTACATCTATCATTTCCTCCGTTTTACCACAAATTTTTCTAGGATTTTATTTATTATTTTTTTAATTTGTAGACTTTTTCATTTATTGATACTTATTTTATTGCCAAAACTATTCTCATAATTATCTTACCCATGTATAACTCTCTTTTGCACTATTTTAATATTGCTGGATTGTATCACATGGTTAATTAATAGCTAGAATTTTGCTCAGCAGCTATATTAATCAGTCTATCTGGTGTCAATTTGGCACCATAATTAACCTTTGAATGTAAAAAGTCACAACACTTTCATGACGTCCAGCAGGTTGGAGGGTATTCAGTTTCACTGGTTTGTTTAGTAACTCACTTTGATTTGGTAATGAAAGGTAACTTCATGGTTTTTCCTTTATTTATTTATTTTTTGTAACAATGCCATCTTTCCTGGGTCATGTGTAACTTTCTAGTAACATAAACATCTCTTGCTGTAGCTAAAGTGACTGCTCTGTCTTTTTATCCTAAAGAAGGAGATTATATTTTGCTTCCAAAACTGGTTGATACCATTAATCAACTATTTGTTGATCTCACAAATTTTGTTTCTCAGTTTATTTAATTCGGCAGTTTCAGCAATTTTTTTTTATAAAATTGATTGTAATTATCTGGACTTATACTAGTAATCATTCTGTTTTATTCTTTTGCTTTTTCCACTACCCAGACTTTTTCGATCAATGAGCTTATTCTTATTAGTCAAAATGACTGTGGATATTACACTCTTAGGCATTTAAAATGTCTGCACCTCTTCCACTGAATCATTAGAATATTCTTTACAGTTTTTCAAGCAAATGTGCAGCTTTTGTAATTAGCTCTCTATTTTTTATCAATGAGTGACACAAATTCTTTACTGTATGCACTTTAGGGTCTTATTTGTAAAAGATATTTAAGTTATTGAGAAAAACCATCAGAAATATTTCGAGTTATCATGAACATAATATTATTCACATAGAATTTTATCTATTTATTTAGTTATCAAGAGCCAACTGTTATAAATTGCATGCATACTAAAGTGTAGACTTTCTTGTCATACTAGAGGCATTTATACACATATTCTTTGAACCAATTGTATATTAAAACATCTAAGCATATGTTATGTACCATTATCCGAACAATTGTTTTTAAAGTAACGAGTTCTTGTTTCACATTCTGAATTTATTTTCATTTTTTTTATATAACCATATCTTAGTTATTGAATACAAAGCTTTTGTGATATTTTAGTTTATAATTCAAAATTTGAATGCTTTATTTCTATTTCTTGTGATTTCATTTCCATGATTTTCTCTTTTGGTTGTACATTTTTATTTGGTGTTTCCCCCAAAATGTTCCCTTTTTTTACATTGTTGAAAATGTAATATTTTTAGTGAGAATGTATTGTTTAACTGTTAAACTGCAAGTTGTGTTGCTGTGTAAGGAAAATGTAATATAGGACTTCCATAAGGACTGACCATCAGGCAATTGTAAATAGAATGTGTTTTAGAATTTCAATTTATCTGTTCAATTTGTATCAAATTATTTATGAAGTTGGTTATAATTTGTGTATTTTTTGTATAAGGAACATAGCTTTGCTATGTGGCAAAAGCAATAACTAAATGACTATTTAAATGTGGTGTTGAAACAACATTGTTGTTTTATTAGGAATACAGTGCATGAGCATTTCGCTGAATGTGAAAGGTTCTGTATTATCTTATGAAGCTAATCACCTGGCTTTAAAGGTATGACAGATTCTTTCAACATATAGTTTTATATGACTTTTTAACAAATTGTTGTAATATATGTAATATTTGGGTCATGTTTCTAAAGAGCTGAGGGAAAGGAACACATTTTAATTTTATTTTAGCATCAGAAATATATCATCAGTTAATTCTGGATATATTTCATCTTTTCCTGAAATATATATACAAAATAAAGTAATAAATATGTGGCAATAAATTTTTTCATACTTATCTTTGTGAAAGGAAAGAAAATGCATTACATTCTTCAACATATGTCTTATAGTAGATTTTTATATACTTCATATTTTTAAATGAACTGCATCACCTATGATGCATCATCACATGATTTTAAAACAGTTTATAAATACTTGAGCAATAAAATCTGTAATTGTAAGTTGTAACAAACAACTTTTCTTATGAGCATGAATGTGAAATGTTTTTAATTTGTGAAGCCTTCCTCCCTCTTTGTTACCATTTTTGAAATGGTTGCATTGTCTGTGCAACATATGAAACACATCTTTTTTTAAATTTAATTCTTTGAAATTGATTTTGGGTGGAGTTATGCATGATCCATTCCTGTTTTTCATGCTATGTGGTAAATGAAGATTTATGCCCCTATGCTGCTAAAGTATTTAAATGTTTCTGTTTATATTGCGAGATTTGAATTTAATATATTTAATATAATTTAGTTATTATTTTATTAGCATACTGTCAAAGTTTTCTTGATGTGAATGTTGAAGTTTAGTTAAAAGTTTCTTGTTTGCTATTTCAAGCTAAATCTTTTGAATTAATGTTTCAAACTGTAGCTATTAGAGTGCAAAGCTTTAGTAGAAATATTGTTTAATATTTATCTTAAAGTAAAAGGATAACTGCTTTATTTGAATGTTATGCAATATTTCATATATGTATGTAAGATTTCTAGCTGCAAGCAAGAAAACTTGTTTAAGAATGGTGAACTGTTTAATAAGATAAAGAATTTCATTCCCTAAAAAGTCATCTTAATTTAGTTTTTAAATTCTTAATTGCTGTAACTTGTATTCTTAAATGATTACTTAAAATTATTGGAACTAAATTATGTTGCAAAGTCATTAACTTCTGGGGCTTTTTTTAACAAATTCTAGAATAGGTATTTAAAAAGTTTATGTGATAAATGTTCAAAATTTTTAAATAGTTCTTACATTTTTCTTTTTTTTTATTTACTTGTAGTAAAATTAAAATAAAGCATTTTTATTTGTATTGAAGTTCTACTTTTCCTACTTAATAAAGCTGCAGATTAGGAATTTTGGTTACTGGCCAGTGGCCTATAAATCCTACAAAGTTACCGGCCAAAAAATATTTTCACTGGCCAAATATTTTTACCATGAATGTAGCCTTTTCTGTGATTTACTGACATGTATAAAGTGTACATATATGTTATACCGCCAATTGAAACATTAAAAATTATTTACAGTAGGCATATATTTAAAATTTGTTATTATATGCACATAATTATATGTGATTATTAATAAAATTTTATTTTTTATCTTTACATGTAATAAGGATTTGGCTCTTACGCTCCAATTACGGGTTTCTTACAAAACTATGTTTAATTTCAGTTGAAGCATATTAATATTGCACATTGAAGTACTCTAATTTCAAATTCAATATTAGATCTATTACTTCAAACTGCTCCTGTTAGTTTTATGATTTGCCTCATTTTATAATCAGCCATTTCTGTTTTAATACAATTTAAAGACAACAACATTTTTGTTTTGGCTAGCAGCAAAATCAGCAGAGAACAAAGGAATTTACTCACTAGTTTTATGGAGCATTTTCTTAGGAGCATTTTTATACCCGCCATTTTTGAAAAGTTACTCTCCAATTGGCCAGTGGCACATGCTAATCTGCAATTCTGCTGCCTAATAATTTTTCTATAGTAATTTCAAGGTCTTTTTTAATACAAGTAATGCAAATTTGCTTAGTGATAAAAACTTAACTTTTGCTATTAGAATTTTAAATATATTTTATATAATTTTCCTTAATTTTTATCCTAAATTATTCTTGAGGTCTGAGATTGGTATTCTGTTGCCTTCAATTGTGCTTGTTTCAAAATTATTATATTGAAACTCTACATAATTCTTTCATCAAACTTACAGAGAGAAATGTTTTGTTATCAAATCCCATATGCATCAAACTATTTTTTGTAGGCAAAAGCAATGTATTTTAGTGAAAAAATATTCTAGTGATGAAAGCACTTTGGAACACTTCTGATTCAAATTGTCACTTAGAAGCAGATTTTATGAGATTTTGAGCAGTAAGGAAAAAACAATAATAATAATTTTAAAATTTTAAGTGTATGTAAATACATTTACCCCTAATTATTTGTTTTAAAATCAATTAAAAACCTTAATTAACTGGTCTAAACAAATACATCCCATAAACAAATTGTTAGATTGCATAAGCAACATAATTAGTACAGTAATTTCAGTAATAAGAAATCTATAGTACTTAACAGAAAGAAAAAATGAGTTCTACAAAGTGTTTGGTACCATTGGTGGTTTAAAAAAAAATTCTTAAAAATTTTTTCTTCTGGTTTAAAAAAATAACACTTTTGTCCTTCGGTCATAGCAAGTAAAATATGGTATGAATATAAGTATGAAAATGATTAGCATTAGAACATTAGTTTTAAGAATTTAAAAATTGCAGCATGTATGAGAAATGAATTAAATTTTAAACATCTGATAATGTTAGATTGGTATTGTTTTGTTTTATTTATTTTCTGAATATTGATTAAAGTGGGTAATAAAAATAATTTGATTAACAGGTAAATAAGCTATCTGTTAGATCACAGTACTATTTCTATATTGATTGAAATAATACTGTTTCTGAATGCTTACAATAATATAAATATTATTATTAGAGCAGTATATTTAAAACTAGCTTAGACTTAAGCTAACTTTTTAAATAGCTTATTACATAGAATATTGTACTTTATGTGAAATCTTTAGATTTTAAACAATATATTATTTTCACTCTTTAAAAATGTATTCTTTAGACATTGTTTCATATTTCCTTGGGGGGAGGGGGGGGGGGGAATTTATTATTTAATCTAGGTTTTATTTTTATCAGACAAAAATTTTAAACGTGATAAATTTTTAAAGCATATCAATATATTTTTACTAAAGTGGAGGAATGAAAAGTTAATATATTTTAATTAAAAGGTAATGAAAATTATAAATATCTAGTTGATGGCCGTTGTGATTTTTCATCTATGAAATATCAAAATAGTTTGCATTTTTTTTCTAAAGATTTTTAAAGTAATGTATGTATTGGTAAAAAAGGGTGGATATTTTTATTGTTATTCACCACACATGTATAATTTTTTGGGTTTGTATGTTAAATTATGAAACTATGTTAAATTAATTATTTTTATTTAAGAATGCAATGTAAAAATGTTTGTGAGACAATGATATTTTGATAAGCTTTGTTACATCTATGTTAAGAAAATACTTTAAATTATCTATATGTAAATGAAAAACTAGTTAAAACACATTTTTTGTATATATTTGTGTGTAATGTGATTTAATGAAAAGATCTATTATTTGATGATCTTAATCAATTAAAATAAACCACATATTTCTATCAAATTTAGCTTATATCTTTATAATTACAAAACCAGTATGCATGATATTATAAGAAGTTTTGATATTTCTGTTTTGCCAATTTAATCTGTTTTTCTGCATTCAGAAATTCAATATGGGTTCAACTACAGAAAATATTTCGCTGCAAGAAGTGATTCTGATTGAAGGCTGAACAGTGTAATCATGCACAATTATTTTTACATGTTATAATGATGATGTTCTCATGTATGATTCACTATAAAAAAACTTTCAAATGATTAATTATTGATTCAGAATAACAGTACTGCAAGAGTTTATATATGAAGTAAACTTGGTTATCAGTTAATCAGTTACATTTACCATAAAACCTTTCTATTGCCTCAAGTTTAAAGGTTGATATTGACTAAATTTTGAACTCTAAATTTAGTTCTTTAGTCAGATTTTTTTTTTTTTTTTTTTTTTTTTTTTTTTTTTGTATTACATTAGGATTTTTTGATACGATTGCCTTCACTAGCAAATATTTGTTTACAGCTGTGTTGTCAGACAAGTGTACTATACAGTCTCTTGAACTAACATTTTAAAATATGATGCATAGTAATTCAACAGTATATAGATCGCCCAAGTATGAAATTTTTTCAAATGCAAAGCAGAATTGCTTGTGTAGTGTGCTTGTAATTTTGACCCATTTTAATTTAATCTAGATTTTCAATGTCCAGATTTTTGAATGAAATGTACCAAAAAATTTCAAACTGCTCTGTTTACTTAGAATTACACACTTAAATATATATTAAAACATTGTATGTCATATAGTTGAAATTCACTATATTTCTTGTTCATTGTATTAACATATACTTATAACTTTTAAATACATATTGATCATATCTCAGTTCAAACCTGACACAGATTATTTTTATACTAAGTCAGAATATAAAATCCTAGAGAAATCTTAACTGATAAAGTATGTAGATTGTGAAAAATCCTGAACACTAGAAATAATCCCCTTTAGACCCTTGACATCCATACCTGCCAACTTTTACGCATTATGCGTAAAATTTACGCATTTTAACTGCTCTTTATGCTTTTACGCATATATTGCTATATTTTACGCATTTCCGCATTTATTTGAATATTTTAACATTACTAGGAAATCAATTACCGTTCAAATTCTCCGGCTTTTTTTGTTTAAAATTTATCAATTAACCAGACATGGTATAATTTCTTGGAAATGCCGATTTTCCGCTTTTTAGCACTTATTTCTACCATTCCCGGGATCGTAGCAAATCCATAATGAAATGCAGGGTAATACCAATCAAATTAACGGAGATTTTCGGCTACGTGTAATGTAAATGGAGATCTCTATCGCTTATTTTATGAAAGTAATAAATATACTACTTCAAAGGTAGTCTAATTCAGCATGAAGCGCTAAAATGTTATTTTGTTCGTTAATTTCGTATAAGCACTGCGATTGCGCAATTCAGTTTGTTCTTATGAATAGCCGAGAGTACAAAAGTATCTTTTTCCATCCATCTCAATCTTCTAAATATTGCATTTTTGATTGATTAAACTAGCTTATTTTCATATTCTAATTAATTATTATGCTTGTTTTCTTAATTATTTTTGCATAAGCAGTGCGATTATGCAATTCAGTTACTTCTCGTGAATTGCCGAGAGTACGTTAGTATCTTTTCCCATCCATCTCCATCATTTAAATGTTGCATATTAGATGGACTAAACTAGCTTATTTTCATATTCTAATTAATTATTACGGTTAATTTCTGAATTATTTTTGCATAATACAAATTTTTTTATTTTGATAAATGGGTATGAACTCTGTGAAAGGATATTTACCAAAATGTGGTATTAAAGCAATGATTTAGGCAAATAAAAAGGAAACCATTTTGGCAAAAATATAATTCAGTGCTATATATATATATATATATATATATATTTAAAGATCAATATTTGTTACTCTCTTTAGTGAAAACATGTGTTTTACCAAACATAAATATTTGTTTTCATTATAAAGTAACTTTCACCGGATAAAACCTTTATATATTTTTTGTTTTATAATTTATTGTCTTGAAATTTTATAAAATTGGTGTCTTGAATTTTCATATTCTACCAGTACTATGCCTGGTATTTAATGCAGGTACTTGTATATAGTTAAATTCATTAGAAATGTCGTTTGCGTGTGTAGTTTAAAAAAAATCATTGTAAATGTGATTCACGCAAAATTTTACACATTCTAATTTTCCCAGGTTGGCAGGTATGGACATCTCATAAACAATGGTACAGAAAATGAATTTAATTTTTTAATTACCTCCACACACACATATTGCTATGTCTCTACATGTAAGATGCTGAATATCAAATAAACATCCAATATAAAAGACATTTATTAAACTTGAAAGATACAAATATTAAACTTAAATGTGTCTATTTGTGCTTTTGTGCTTACAACATAGAAACTGTTCTTAACCTAAAAGAGAATATGCGAATCATAGTTTCAAAGCATAAACATTATGCTCTTCTATTGCCACACCAGTCAAATAAATTCTATCATGGCAATGCAACATATGATCTGCATTACGTGGATGTGCTCATTCGTTGAAACTTAACAAATGTGCCAACTTAAAAATTGAGCAGTGAACCAAGAGATATCATAAAACACCTTTATAGATTTTTAAAAAAACTTAGGAAAGTCCTTCCTCAGATTAATATCTCACGAACTGTGGCTATGTACTTCCTGTGCCATTGCATAGTAAAGCCCCTATGGCCCACACAGTGAGACCAGGGGAATACTGTGGCCCCCACTTTGGGAGGTTAAGGACCCTATCTGGGCTCCTTTTGCATATAAGAGGAAGAGTCAATTAGAAAGTTGTAAAGCAAGTCAAATTTAACACAAGAAGGTTTTAGTTCCATAACAAAAGATGGAAAGGGACTGAGCAGCCTCTGCCCAGAAAATCAAAACATCAGGAAGCAACAGCTGAGTATTTAGACATAGCATGGCTTCCACATACACCAGACCATAACCCTCTGGAATTTCCTGTGGGGTCATCTTAAAGCGCCGGTTTATGCAATATCACCATCAAATGTAGCAGATCTATAACAGTATATCACATCTGCCAGTTTTCTTGTTCATCTGGATATGCTGAAATGCATACATGCTCATCTCGTGGCACACTTGCAGACTTGCATCATTGTTGAAGGGCAACATTTTAAGTATACTAACATGTAACTTGCATTCATATACATATTATTCCCTTGTCTTATACTCAGTTGGTGGTTTCCGATGTTTTGATTTTCTGAGTGAGGCTTTCCTGTCCTTTTTATCTTTTGTTATGGAACTAAAACACTTTTATACAAAATTTGACTCGCTCTACAACTTTCTAATTGATTTCCCTCCCTATCTACAAAAGGGGCTGAGATGGGGCCACAGAGTTGCCCCTGAACCCATTGTGTAGGCCATAGAGGGTTTCCTATGCAAAGGCACAAGAAGTAAATAGCTAACTACCATAGTTCATGAGATATTGGCCTGAGGAAGCATTTTTCTTGTAACCATATATATAATATATATATATATACATATACACACACATATTAGGGTGTTCCTTATTTTTGAAGTTTTAAATTACTCATATCTTTTAGTTTTGTTCCTAGTGTAGTAAAAAGTCTATTTGAACAGTTTCAGTATAGCTGAGTCATATTAACCTGGGCTGACTAATTTAAGTTTTCAATCACATTATGCTTGAGTTAGCCATTCTTCACTCAATTAAGAAAGCTCAAAGGCATAGTTATGTATTTGGGTCCCTGTTGTTGTCAATGAAGATTACGACTTTTCTTTCCCACTAGAGACTGTATAATACTGTAATAGTACTGCTAAATGTACTATGGCAATCTGGAAAGTAATTAAATTTAATTATTAAAGAATCAATATTTTTTTTTTGTCTGAGTGTGTAAAATTCTTCACCCTTTAAATATTTCTTTAAATGAAGAATATTTTAACTATTAAGAAATTATTTTTCAAATAAGCAAGCCTAATATCTTCCTAAGGAGGTCAAGGCCCTACAAAGGCTGTAGTACCATGATGATGATGATAAATATCTTCCTGGTTTCTATAGCATTATTTGATGAAACTGTTTAGTTCTGGTATACTGTAGCTAAGGAGTTCTGTTTAACTCTGTCAAAATGTTCTTTTAGATAAAAAGTTTTCAATTTTGTTCACTTACTTGATTTATATATTACCTTTTTTAATGAAAAAATATATGGCACACATTTTACGCAGTAGCAATAAGCAAATGTTTTTGGTGAGGAATATTACTCATTGAATCTCTGGTTCTAAATTGTCTTTTAATCAGCAAGCTTTAACTGTTTTATTTTATAACATGCATGATATAAAACTTATATTAAATGAAAATACCAATTTAATTATCCGAGAATGTGTTATTTCTTTTTAGGAAAAGCAAGAATTCCTGCAAGAGCACTCCCAAACTGCACGCACACAAAATTACAGGATCAATATAATCAATGAAAAAACCTACTAAAAAAGGAAAATAAATAAAGAATATTAAGCAACTTAAAAATTTCCTAAAGGGTTTGAATAATGTATTTGATATAACACATTTATAGTTGGTCTGGAAATAATTAAAATAGAAAAAGATAAGACTATTTTAACCCTTTAGCTGTTACACTTTCTCAGGGAAAACTTCTCCCCAGCATTAGTTATTTCCCAGCTTGAGTAATGTTCTTTTCCCTGTAGAGGGAACATATTACCCATCATTGCTATTAATGAATGTAACTGAACATTAAGTAAAACAATAAGTAAGTAAATTATAATTATTTTATAGAGATATATACAAAATGCATGGGCATTTCTTGTAAATGCATCATTTAATTTAATTTCTTGCAAATTTTTCATACTATAATATATTTTAAAACAGGGTGCAATACACAGTTCTACATCACAATCTTTACAGTAAAATCACAGTTATTTTCACACTTTTTTGTACAAATTAATACTTGCTGTTGCTGTCTTCTGAATAAAAAAGATATAACTGTTCCTTTCTATTTTTATTTCTGCAAACCAAATATTGAAACCATCGCACACTTTCATATGTAAGAAAAACATCAAATGGCACGAAAATTCTAAAAAACTAGAAACAAAAAAGCAATAGAACTTAAAGAACTACTAATTAGTGCTGTCATCTAGGGCGATACAGAACACTAAAACCTGTAGAACACGTTAAAAGCATTTGAAACATTTATAAGGATAAAAGTTTATGAACTCTTCTAGAGTGTTACTAATGTACAGCAGAAGTTTTCACTGAACATGCTAGACACGTTCTCAATAGTCAAATGGTTTAATATGTCAGACATAATCAGGATGGAAAGGCTGTCTGGCCTTTGCAGTGGTGTAACTACAAACATTGGGCCCCAATATAAAATGAAAAAAAGCTCTCCCCATATATGTATTGTATATAAGAGTATTAAACACATGCAATTTTATTCATTTTGGTTTCTTGACTCCTATAATATTCACACCTTTAATGAAAAAAAAAGTTACTTTGGAAAAATGAAAACTAGTTATTCTGAAAGAGTTTATTGAATATTATTTCAATCCTTGAAGTGGTTTTTGTCTCTATATAGTACTTACAAATTTATTGATCAGTTTTGAGATATCCATTTTTTCAGCTTTCTTATCTTTTACACTAAGTTAAGTAAGTAGTGCTTATGCTGAGAGACATTCTTGCTCCGTGGTATTCTTTAGAAAATTCTTTATTAATTTTAATTTCGAGAGCGAATGTTCCTCTGTTGCCACCATGACAGGAAAAGTTAGAAATAATATTAATAAAGAATATACTTCAGAAAAATTAGCATTCATATCATCTACAAAGTACAAATTCTAATATGAAAACTACTAACAATCTTGAACAGAGCAGTAATCTTGGAAGTTCGACTAGTGTGTATTAAATAACTAGCCTTTCAGCAATGATAAAAAGTCTTAACTTATTTTTATTAAAACATAAATGTATCAGATTAACATCTCATACTAGGTCATAATTAAACCCATTTGTTGGACCAATGAACCAAATATTCAGGATCAATTATCCATTTACAGTGTTTGTGTATGTATGCTAATGAAAATCATTCTTTTAGAGTAATTCAGTAATAATTAATTTAGTTATAAAACTTTTTTTTTTTAATCTAAAATTTTTGTTTATTTTAATAAAAGTTACTTTTAAAGCAATTTTAATGTATTTCCAGTTGCTGGTTAATTATTTTGTTTGCTTTTGCATAGGCACATTTTTCATTTGCTTATATGAGAACTACAAAAATTATTTGTTCTGTGAAGGGATTTTTCTTAAAACTATTCACACCAAGCTGTTTAATCAAGTGTTTAACCAAGCTGTCATAGTAATGCAGACTCCATGTTTATATTTACTGAACAAACAAAGTTAAGGTGTAGGTCATGTTTTTAATACTTTTTTCTCCAATGGCCAGACACTTGATAATTAAATCAATTGCCTATTTAATGGCTGAAGCATGAACTGCTTTGTCATCATACAACATACTCTAGCATGCCACAAAGGGCCTATAGCCATCCAATCTAGAATAGAACCCAATGGAGGTGGCACCCACACAAACAGTACTCACCTTACCTTGATCCATCATTTCACCAAAGGACTTTCAGACCTACAGATCTGTTGTACCTATACTCACCATATACATAGGGATAGTTTTTGCTGCAGTGAGGATTGAACTCTGGTTCTCCTCATGTGATCCTCTAGTCATAACCACTGGTCTACCTTGGCCTGTAATACTCGCATAGTACTGACAGGTTGTTGCATGCTAAGCTTTTTGCTTTTGGTTAACACTAAATATGTCATAATTCCCCCATTGTAAGTCTTCAAGAAAAGACAACTCTCCTTTAGCAGCATGATCATATCTGGCTCTTGCTCAATAGAAATACTCTTCTCATGGTAATTATTTTTAAAATAACAAATAACATGTTAAAAAGTTAACTTTAAAGCATTCAAGGTTAACTTCATGTTGTGTTTCAGCTATAAACAAAAAAACTACATGTAATTAAGGTTTAAAGGAAAGTCTGTTTGACAGTGTGAGCTTTATTTTAATTCTAAACATAGTTTGAATATTGCGAATAAGTTATCAACATAGATTATTTTTATTATACTTAAAAAATTCAATTTTCTCTATTCATTACTAAAGCTATTAATTATTAATGCAGCCGAAGGAATTTCACTGGGTATGTTTAAATATATCAATACTACAATATTTTTAGGAGAATTGATCTGTATTTATATTATAAACTGAATATCTTTTTACAGCCAGGACTTAAAATCGAACATGTAAACTTTAAAACAAAGTGCAGTTCATATATTTCTATTCATGCAGCCCAAATTATAAATTATATCTTTTGCATTTTCTTAAGCTGGAGCTTTTTTGTATGGCAGATGTATGCTGTTGTAATAAACCACCAGACATCTGTTACTTTCTAATGATGTATGACTTAATTTTTACAGATTTTACTATATGACATATATCAACTTATTTATAAAAAATTTTTGTTTGTATATAGTGAAATATTGTTATTCTCAAGTCAGAAATTTGTTAATGTAGTGTTATCCTTTAAAAGAGGGGCTTAATATCTCAGATACTCAAATTTATAGTTAATTATCTGTTATATGGTGTAATTTAAATTTGTCACTAAATTACTTTACTTTTTCTGTCACTTTTTATTTTTTTATATCTTCATGTATTTACTTTGTAAGAATGCAACTAATTCTAGTTTTGCTGCAATATGTGCCTAACTTTTATATGGTGGTTGGCTTGACCAAATGTGTGTTGTGCATTTTTGTCTCTTGGAGAATGCTTTAGTTAAATGATTGCACCTTATTTCATTATGTAATAAAAAACAGCAGAATACATTCTTTTTAAATTTAAACTGTATGCTATCACATTTATCAGAGAATATATATTTATGTTAATCTATAAAATCAGATATATCCATATATTCTAAAATTCATGTACAGCTTTTCTATCTAAGATGTCTTCCTGGTAGATAAAATGATGCTCATTTAAACCAGTTTCGACATATTATTTGTTTCTTGTGCACAGGCCTGACTAACGCAAGGGATATGGTGGATAGCGTCAGAGGGGTCCCAAATGAAACAATTGCAACATCGAAAAAATAACTACTTCCTGAAAAAAAAATTATTCTATCGAAATAGGTTCATCCAGCAAAAAGTTTCATTTTGGAGATATACTGGGATTACTGCACTAATTTAGCATGTTGGCATCTTGCCTATGATAAGGAAGTTACCAATCATTTAAATTCTATTAAAATATGTAAGAACTTCATTTTGTATACCTTTTTCTAGAATGCAATTATGTTTTTGAAAAAAAATATTTTTGCTTATTTCATGTATGTCGAGAGGTAAAGGGGGGGGGAGGATCTGGAGGAATGTCTGCCCTGGGTCTCAGTTAGGCTGTCCAGTCCTGCTTGTGCATTGTCTTTTTACCCTTTAAGAGGGGATGATTTTTAAAATAGGAAATATTTAAATTCAGTGAACGTTGTAATTAGACTATCAAATGTTCAAGCAAACAAACAAAAATATTTTGAAGTTAAAATTTTACCTGTAAAATCCAAAACATTATGTTCTTAAATGGTATCTTGTGCCAAACAGGTATTAAACTTTTATACCGTTGTATTTTGCAATTATTAGTGATTTTTATATGTATTTTATATTATCAAAAAATTAACTGGTCATTCATGGCTTCCCCTTTCCCAAAATGCAACTATTTTTTAAATCTTAAGTTACTTTTGTGATAAATTCATACTTTTTTTTGTACCTGCTATGCAGTTTGTGGTTAAACCACATTTTTATAATTATAGTTTCAAAATGTCTTATAAAGTTCATTAAGTGCTGTTATCTCACTATTGTGAAAACAGCTCTATAAAAGCAATATATTAATGTTTCTCTAAGAGAATGTAGCATATCTGTATATGCCATCAGTATTGTATTGTAGTTCCTGTGATTTTATGCATTTCTGTTGTAAGTGGTTTAATTGAAACTACTACTGGAAGAAGCATTTATAAATTGTGGGTCCATTGTATTTTGTAGCAGTGTTTTATATGTGAAAAGAACATTGGAGATGACATTTCTTAATCAAAACATGAGTTCTCTCATGTTTAGTTGTGACCTCAAGAAAGTGGCTTGCAATATATGGTTTTGTAGTACTGTTAAATTTTATATGTCTGCAAAGTTAATGTAAAAGTGTTGTTGAATAAAACTGTGTAGGAAATTTGTTGGCTTTGTAGTGATTTTTATATAACTAGCCAAGTATCCATTCTTTGTGGTTGACTGACTTTTAGTTACAGTAACTTGAACTACAGATTTTGCTAAACAGACCTGAGAATAGAATGAGCTGCAAGGGATACATAGTGATCCATATGCCATCTCATCCTACCTTTTCAGTGTGAGTTATGGAAATATCCCTTTAACCCTATAAAATTTTAGGTTCCTAGATTGAGAGGTTGTGGAGACAAGGGGGATCTCACTCATTTTTGGTGAGCTATGAAAATATATTTTTAGCATTTATCTATGACACATGAGGAACATCCTAGTAAAACAGATTCCTAACTCAAAGGCTTGAAGAAATACAATGTTCATGCCACTCTATCTCTTGTTGTTAAAGAAATATCCTTTCTTACTGTTTATCTATAATTTGTGAGGAACATTCCTAAAAAAATTATTATTCTTACTTCAAGGGGTTTGGGGGATAGAGATCATACCATTCTGTAACTGCATCCCATCCATAATGAGTTATGCATATGTACCACTGCCACATAAGTGATTTTACCATTTTGAACAGCTTTAGTAAATACATTCTTCTACATGTCATGGTTGCCAACTGTATTGGTTGGTTGCCAATGCTCTAGGCTTCCCGATTCTTAATCTAAACTCTCAGTTTTGCCAAATTTATTAGATTGTTTTTAAGTTAAGGTTTTTCAATAAAAAATTCCTTTTCAACCAAACTTATTACTGCTGTTATGTTTTTTTCCATTCCATGTATCCTTCTTCATTGGTGTATAGACTTTGCACCTACAAAAATCAGTTTTTAGCCAGTGTCATCAAAGAAAATATAGAATTATTTTGAAAAAGTTCTATCAATTCAAAGTCATGGAATTAAACACTTGCCATGTCATTTTTGTGAAAGTTGCCTCATTGAAAATGGAAATAATTACTAATTCTTTTATACACTGTGTTATTTACCGATGGTTGTATATTTACAATCTTGTATTGCTATTAATACAAAAACATCCATTTCTATCCATGTTTAGTTTCAAATTATTTCAATTAAAAGATACACAACATTTATTTCTTCATAAAATGTTTCATTAATGTTTTCATAAAATATTTATTTGTGTGACTTAACATGTATTGATTACATTCCTGCATAATGTTGAAACGTCAGTTTATATCCATTTTATTATTCATTAAATCCCAGACTTTTAAATAGAAAAGTTTAATATTTTTTGTTTGCTTAAAAATGAATGATTATTAATGTCCCAAAAACATTGACCTCGGCTTTTATTCCTTAAATACTGATCTTAAACATATATAATAAATTACAAAGTTGCATAGAGAGAAAAAGGTACAAAATTTTATGAAATCGATTAAAATTTTCAAGGAAATTAAATTTTAATAAATACAAAATTTAAATTTTTATATGGACCCCGTACAAAAACATTTCCAATGAGTAAAATGTGCCCCATGCACTAATAAGGTGATGTACAAAATTTCAGCATTTTACCATAAAAAGTCCCAGAGATATGAAGAGACAAAAATGCTGACTTAAACCACTTTTTGATGCATCGACATGGGTTCTCAAAGGGGAGAAACCATATTGGCAGATCATGTTTCAGGGGTCATACACAAATTACGAAAGGGAACAATGATTACATAAATAAATAATTTTGCTATTTATTGGTACAAAAGTATCTATACTGTGTAGAAATAATAACTTTACACAAAGATTACAAAGCTTGTTCAAAATGTTTTCCATCCATACCAAAGATTCATTAACGATAAGAGACAGATATTATTTATCTATGATGCAATTCTGCGTTGCGTCATTTACACTCTTGCTGTAAACATTTGCATTTTAACTTGTGATTAATCCCTCACCAACTTTGTTTAAACATATCTCTGAGACTTTTTATGATAAAATGCTGAAATTTTATATATCACCTTATTAGTATATGGGGGCACATTTTACTCATTGGAAATGCTTTTGTATGGGGGCCTATAAAAATTTAAATTTTGTATTTCAAATTTAATCCCCTTAAAATTTTTTATCGATTTCATAAAATTTCGTACCTTTTTTTATGCAACTTTGTAATTTATTATATATGTCTAAGATCGATATTTAAGGAATAAAAGCCAAGGTCAATGTTTTTGAGACACCTTGTATATACAGAGTGTGAAGTAAAGTCCTTATAGGACTAGCAACTTTGAAATAGTTGATTATAGACACTTACAAGCATGGAATTTGTTTTGGTGTACTCGTTAGCTACAGGACTTCAATTTTGTAAATATCAATGGTAGGACCCAGGGACCATATAAAAATTGCGATGTCGTATTTTCATAAATATACGGCACCTTGTTGAATCTAAGACATATCGAACATCTATACATCATATGCATACTTTTTCTAATTGGAAGTATGTGTCTATTATCAACCATTTCAAAGTTGCTGGTCCTATAAGGACTTTACTTCATGCCCTGTATATATATATACACACACACACACACATGAATTTCTAATGCCTGATTATTCCAACAAATCAGTTTCATGTACACATATCTCCTAATTTGTTCCGATAGACTGGTAATGTACTGTATTATTATTTTATTATTCTCGAATATTTCTTATCATTATTATTTTATATTAATTATTTGCTTTATATTATTATAAATGATTGACTAAAACATAGATTCTGTAAATACTTTTAGAAAATAAATGCCTCTTATATGTTAATAAAAGTGTAATTAATATTAAAATGCTAAATGGGAAAAAAAAATTAATATTTTACCAAATAAAGCAGTACATTGTCTATTAATATAACCCTGTGCATCTTGACTGAAAAAAAAAGAGCTTGAAAATCACCTAAAACAGAGTTCCCACACATGTTTTCAGTCTAATGGCACAAGTATGTGTTTAGAAATATGCAGGATGCAGATGCAAAAATTGTTATATGTAATGCAGCTCTTACTGGGTGTATAAGAACACATATACTAGATCTATACAGATTGAACAGGTGCATCCAAATTGTATGGATCACAGGCAATGTTCAGTATTTCTGCTAGTATTTTATAAATTTAGATTTTTGTTTTACTGTGATTAAAAAAGATATCTGGAATATTCAACACCTTCCCCACATCAACATACAAATGTCTCTGTTGTGATAGTTCTTATAGATAAGATCAGGGGTTCATACTCAATTTTGAAAAAAAAAATTAAGGTGTTTTTAATAGCATTTCAAACATTTTGAAGGAGTTTATAGATAATATGCTCAAACCCTCTACATAAGCATTATTTTCTAAATAAAAATATGTTCCAGAAAAATTAATTAACACTTGTGCAGCTGCTTAAATTACAAATTTCTTTAAATAATACCAATATACAGTCAAGTACTATATATTAATAACATTAAGTATTAGATGAAACTAAAATTTGTAGCAGGTAAATTTAAGTTTTAATCAGTTTTACAGTAAGCAGACCAATGCACAATTTGAATTATTTGTAGCAGTGGAAATTCATTCAAAGTCTTTTTTTATCACAAATTTACATATATAAAAATTCTGCACAAGAATAAACAAATGCTCACAAAATTTTTATTAATTAATTTTTTACTTTTTATTTATTATTTAACATGTTATCAATTTAAAATATATATATCTATATAATATGCATTGGACTGACTGACTGAGTGAGTCGATAATGTATCAAAATTATCAAGCACTTTCACTAGTTAGAATCTTGGTTTTGATGTGATAAATCCGTCTCAGCTTTAAGACTAGGAGGGATCTAAAATTCCAAAATTTTGAATTAGGGGTAATAGTGCAAAGGAATAATAATAAAAAAAAAAGCCCAAAATCTCTTTGCCTAATTATCAAGCACTTCCACTCTAGTTAGAATCTTGGTTTTGGTCTCATCTTCTAGGTCCCTGGAAAAATCTAATATTTCAAAAAATTCAAATTAGGGATAACTATTCAAAGGAATAATTAAACAATTCAAAACAACTTTTCAAAATGATCGAGTGCTTTCATTGGAGCCAGAATCTTGGCTTTGGGCTCATTCCATCCATCTCGGCTTCTAGATCAATGAAAAAATTGAAAAATGCCATTTAGGTGGGATGATCGATACCAAGGGATTTTAAAAAAAACCTTGCATCATTTTAGTTCTCAAAATGTGCATCAATCCATTTTGTTTTTGTTTGAAATTGAAACTGATGTTGATATTCAGAACTTTTATTAAGTGTGTAGTGTGTGCACATTTAGTGGCCACTAACCGTTAAGAATGGGTGAAATGGCTAGTTTTAAAACAAACTCAGCATAATAATAATTTGAAAACCTGAAATATTTAACATTAAGAAGGGGGGAAAAAAAGCTTTGAGATTCAAAACATTGCATGAGAATGTTAACTATAGGACATCTTACTTCCATCATTATTAATGCTCTTAATATTTGGTTAAGTGTGCACAATATTTCTCTGAAATTAATCGAAAGATTAAATAAAATAAGCAAGTTTAGTCTGCCTACTGTGTAATAATTAAAGGATGGAGATGGATGTTAAAAGATGCTTGTAAACTTTCTGTAATGATACAAAACGAATTACACAATCTCACTATTTATACGATTTATTTTGTTTAGTAAAATATTTATTCATTTATACAGGCACACTGTAAAAATATGATATTTGAAATGAGTAACTTCAAAAATATTTGGGTAATTTATGCATATTGTGAACATAAGCTAGAGCCCTAAAAAAAAAAAAAAAAAATTGTGTTTGGAGAGAAAGTCATGAGCTGCCCACATCAGATTTTTTGTGAAACAAATACTTATCTTTAAAGTTGGACTTATTTTGAATCCATTTTTTATTGGGTCTGGCATGCTTAGAGGAAAATTGAACTGAATGTAAAAAGATAGCGATTGCAAGTTGTATATTAAAATTTAAATGATATCAGACAAATTTTTAAAAATAAACCTTACATTAAAAAAATATTTATATATTTCAGTCACATTAAGATGTTTGACTCCTTTAATCCCATTAATTCCTAGCCGGGGTCACTAATCAAATACATAACTCCTACTGATTCCCTCCCTTTCAGTGTTCTGACTTGATCGACTCAAACAGTAAACACTTGGTGAAAATATTGTTCTCGCTAATGAGGATCATATGGGAATCCTAGTCCGAATAATTAATATTTGGAAATATTGGTTTTAGAGCAAAAATTCTTACAGTTCAAATTTTCTGAACTTTTATCCCAAATTGACACCAAGCAAAGAATAATTGAGCAAAAGTTTATTTTTGTAAAAATAAATAAACTTAGTAATTTATTAGAAGTGATGTGCACTACACTAATCTACAGTCTTTTTCAACTTTATTTTTATCAGGAGAGGTGAATGTGTGTGGGGGGGGGGGGCTTTGCTTCTTTTGTTTGTTCTTTCTACTTTTGATCCCTCTAATGAAGTTCAGATTTTGGGCTAAAAAAATTAAAAAACAATAGTAATCTCTAATATTTTGATAATATTCTTCACAGTGCCGATTTCGGACAGTCAGTCGGTTATTTGATTTCCTTTAGTATTTCAAAATTGGAACAGCAAAAATTTTAATCAGATTTAGGTAAACAAGGATTTTAAGGGCCTTTAGAAACAAAATATAAATTTAAGGAGTTCTTAATGATCGAGAACAGGCTGTTGCTCTACTAAATAAATCAGTAATTCGGCAAGTTTCTTCTGCCATTTTGATTGCTGATTAGCTTATAATAAATTTCAAAAATAAAAATCACAAATACTTTATGAAATACTCAAACAATGCAGCTGACCGAGTCATCTTGACATTTTTTAAGGGAAAAAATGAAATAGCACAGATTGATTTGTGCTTCAAAATACTTGTATCAAACATTTGTATGGAGGCCTTTGTCAAACAAATGTTTTACATTAGAGGTGCAAATTTCTTGTTTTGGAACAATGTTTTTTCCTGTGGACACCATTTAATTAAAAAAATATATAAAATTCTTCTAACAGTATTTTTTGTTCATTAAACAAAATGTTTTGTTTTGACCTGTGGACACTAGAGATGAGTCTGAACTGCTCAACGTAAAATAGAGCCGGAATCCTTCAGAAAACGAAATATGTCTTTTACTGTCCCACTTAATTTTTCCTCATTTTCAAAAATGTCCATTTGTAAAAATGGGCAATGAAGTTTTGATATCAAGCACAAATAATGCATAAACAATTACTTTTGAGTGCTGAAGTTTTGGAATAACATATTAAAAATAGAAAAATTAGTATAATGAAAATCATATAATGACATTAAAATAGTATTAATGGTTATTTGTAATGTGTAGTAACAAAATTAATATTGGCCTTTTCTTCTGTCCACTCAATATTTATAAGTAGTTTTTTGTAAGTCTATATTTCGATATAAATAATTTTCTGAAATATTTCATTCCTAGTTTTGCTGCGTTTTAGATTAGAGATTTACAAATAGGTTTATTATATCCTACGCTAGACACCTACACACATTCAACCAACAGCAGTTTAGCAGCCTTAGAGCATCCCAGAGACAGTTTTATGATCCAAGTATAAACAATGAAAAGTTATTTAAACAAAACACCCCAGTAGGAATACAATATATATATATATATATACACAGAGATAGAGAGAGCCCTCACTCACCTAGTCTTAATTCTCATCAGATAAATTCCTTTCATTCACTGGTTAACAGTGGACAATGTCTGAGACACACTGGCATTGATTATACTTCAATTGTTTACCAGTGAATTGCCAACCGATTGATTCCATTAATTTCCATCATCCAGTCTGATAGATTTAATGGATGGGGTGGGGTTGTCAATAATAAACAATGTCACATTTTACTATACAACACTTTCTTGCATAGAACAATAGAACCCATTTAACCCATTAGTGCCTAGCATTCCATTATACTGGATGGGACACTAGGCAGTAGTGGGTTAGTAAGACTTCAAATAAAATTTCAGTTACTTGTTAGCAGTAATTTTCTGGCAATAAAATGTGATTATCTTTGATTTTATAGTTTTTATCAGAATTTTCTAATAGTTTGGAGCCCGAATTACACTTAATATCGTAGAGCCCGAACTGAGCCAGTCTCATCTCTAAAGGACACACAGCCTGATAGCTCTGCAAAAGTTTAAAACTTTTAATTTTAGAAATGGTTATATAGTAAAAAATGAGTGCCATAACCTCTAGGCAACCTGGTGCTCAGCCCTAAATCAACACATTTTGAATAAAAAGCATACATATTTCTGTGTGATGAAAATAGAAAAAGAATGTTTTCTAAACCTCAAAATTTTTTATCAAATTAGAGTATGTACTAGCTGAATACCCATTGAAAATCAACAGTCTCACAATAAGCAACCCCCGAATAATGTAAATTTTTGAATAATTAGAGTTTCACATTTATTCGGCAAATCGAATATTTTGAAGTGCAGAACCCCCTAAAGAAGAAAATATTAGGAAACTTAAGTTGCACATTTCTTCCTTTTGAACTATCTACCCATATACCACATTAAAGTCTGTCTCATCCTGAAGCATTGTTATTTTATCATTTCTCTTTTCGAACGTTTTTCTGTGAAGCACATCCATGAATGAACATTTTTGAAAAACTGTCTCAGGTTTTTTATCAGATGATTGGTCCATATACCAAATATCAAGTCTCTATCACATTTAATGGAAGCGTGCCTCATTTATTCAGAAAATCGAACATATTAATACAAAAGTGGACTAGTTTTCAGTGTAGGAAACTTGATGTTATAATAACTCGTTTGTGCATTGGTCATACTCGTTTTACCCATAGACACTTACTTTTAGGGGAAATTGAACCCTTTTGTAATAGTTGTCAGACGTCAGCAAGTATCAAACATATTTTAATTGAGTGTTCGAAATATAAACAGTTCCGTTTTAAGCATTTCAAGACTTATACTTTACATTTGGCAGAATTGATTGGAGAAAATCCTCATTTAGAGCTTTTCCCATTCCTACTGGACATTGGTTTTTTCCATCATTTTTAACTTCACTTTTTTTATAACCTTTTAGTCATTTTTCATCTCGTTTTCATTGTTGTACATGTTCCATAGTCATTGTTTTTTCACACATTATCACTCTTTTAAATTATACACGTGTTTTAATCCATACCAATTTATGTATCTTGGTACCATATGTCTGGCGCAGCATATCCTCTTAGGATCTTGTGCCATTAAACCATAATCAACCAACCGAACATATTAGTGTACACCCCTTAAAGTAGCAAATATTGGAAATCTGAAATTTCACACTTTCTTCCTTTCAAACTATCTACCCATAGACCAAATTTGAAGCCTCCATCCTATCGCGAAGCATGTTTTTTCTATCACTTCACCTTTCGAACGTTTATTTTGTGTAGCACCCCATTAATGAACATTTTTGTCAAACCGTATTCATCTTTGGTTTTTTTATCAAATGGTTAGTTCATATACTAAATTTCAAGCCTCTATCACATTGTAAAGGAGGCATTTTTCATCAGTTTGGCAAATTGAATATTATTTTAGTGAGCGGCACCCCCCCCCTACAATAGCAAATGTTGGAAAACTGAAATTGCACACTCCTTCCTTTCCAACTTTTTACCCTTGCACCAAATTTGAAGTCTCTATCTCATCGCAAAGCATTCTTTTTCTATCATTTCACCTTTCAAATGTTTTTGTGTGGAGTACCCACCCTCTTAAATATACATTTTCAAAAAACTTTATTCTTGTGTTTGCTATCAGATGATTCATTCTATACCAAATATCAAGCCTCTATCACGTTTTAAAAGGAGCGTTTCTACTTTATTCCTAAAACCAAACATTTTGGTGTGCGGCACCCCCCTAAAGTAGAAATATTGGTAAACTGAAATTGTACACTCTCTTCCTTCCAAGCTATCTACCCTTACACCAAATTTGATATCTCTATTTCATTTCGAAGCATGTTTTTTTTTATCAATTCACCATTTGAACATTTTTCTCTAGAGCACCCCCCCCATAAACGAACATTTTGAAAAACTATATGAGTCTTGAGTGTTTTTGTCAAATGATTAGACCTTACACCAAATTTCAAGCCAAAGGAGCCTTTTCTCATTTATTCATTAAATCGAACATTTTGGTGTGAGACACCCCCTTAAGTAGAAAATATTAAAATTGCACACTTTCTTCCTTTCGAACGATTTACCCATACACCAAATTTAAAGTCTTTATCTTATTGCAAAACATTCTTTCCTATCATTTCATATTTCAAACGTTTTCATGTGGAGCACCCCCTCTAGAGAACGTTTTCAAAAAATTTGATTTTTCCTGGGGGTTTTATCGAACAAGCGACTGAGCCGTGTACCAAATCTCTGTGTATTCGGGAAGTGCCTAAAAAAAGTGTGACAGGTGGACGGACACGTGGCAATTAGTATATATAGATGTTGTATTTATGTTTTCCAAAATGAGGCTAAAATTCTGTGCTCTGCCCTAAAAACTAGTTTTTTCTGCTTCAAAATCCTTCTAAAAATTTTTTTTCTGCTCCAAGCTGCACTGAAAATAATTTTTTTCTGCTTCTAAATGCTTTTTGAGTTGGTACACCCATATAATCACTTATGATCCATTCTGTGTAAAAATTTAGGTTCCTAGCTTGAGCAAATGGGGGAGATACAGTGATGATTGAGTTAGTCACTGAGTGAGAACTTGTATATGTATAGAAGAATTATGTACCAATTGATTTCTTAAAATGGAAGAATTTTATTCAAACAATTCAGAATCATACAAAACATAATAAATTATTTAAACTTTAATTACAATCACCAGTTCTATAAGTATGCATTACATCTGCAATGAATTCAAACCTTTCTCTTCTGTTTTTCAGACGTTGGTAAGCATTCTGAAAATAAAATACATAGTTTAAAATGCTTAGTTTATTCATGTATACAAAAAATAATTTGATGCTACGAATTACAAGTTTCATGCATCAGGTTAAGGAGAAAATAGTATACATGCATAAAATATTCTTGGTTATAAAGTGAATATTTCAAAATATGTACACAGATAGTATTTAACAAAATATTTGTATTTACAACTTTGATTACAACATGTATCAAGATGCATAGCATGGGTATATTTCATATGAACAAACAAGTAATTGTTCCCAGATTATCCCAAACCAATGATCTTCAACCTGTGGTTTGGTGATTGATTTTTCTTTTTTTTTTTGTGTGTGTGTGTGTGTCTGCCTAACAATGGTATTTTTATAATAAAAAATTTTGGAAAATACTTTATTTCATGATTATACTTTAAATTTTAGAAAAATAATTTTCTATTTTATTAATAAGCTCTTATCTGGGGGAATATTTATTAAGAATATTTATTAAACAATTGTCAAATGTCTCAATTTTATGGAGGGTTTGTGTTGCATTTACATAACATAATAGAAAAACATTGAAATCTTAGCACACATAACTTGTTAAAATTGTCTGAACAGATGAACAAATTCAAGTTTTGCAGTTGGATTTTCTACTAGCTGCAGTAGTGAGCGTCTACCACTTGGCCATGTGTCTGCCAGTTTTTTTTTTCTTGAGTGAAAATATACCTCAAATTTTTTGTTCTCTTATAGATTATTGCATTGTGTAAGTTTTTGCTTTGTTAGCAAAAGTCCCAGATTCAAGATGAGAAAAAAAATTCTGATCTTAAGTAAACATTGTAGAAAAGCAAAAAAATTCAATCATATAGTTCATCATCATATAGTCATTCAATCATATATCATATCATCATCTTTCTGACAGGTTTTACCATTATTATTGCTCATTAGGAAGAAGCTGGTGATTTCATAGCTGAAATAAAGGATTATCAAATAGCCTAAAACTTTTCCAGTAGAATTCTCTTCCCAGGTTCAATATCAGATACTTAGACTATGTGTTAATGGCAATGAAAATATGGATGCAAAATATGTTGAAAAGTAATTAATACTCAAAAATGGTCATTGCAATATGTAAAAACTGTATTCAATTCATAACATCACTGACCACGATCATTGTCGTTTACCGGAAAAGGACAAGGTGTAGGACAGCTAAAGTTAAAAATATTCAGTTCTTTTTAAAAGTTATTCAAGTATGAATTTCAAGCATTTTACTAGGATGAAATTTTTAGAATTATTATACAAGGCATTCTTCTAATTTTTTTTTGTCATTTTATAAAGCATTAAAATGTGCTTAGTAAATTATACCCTAAAATAGGTATAATTTTTGTCGCCTACTTTAACATTTTTAGTTTCTCAGAAAAGGCTTGGCAAAACATGTGCTAACCTGGATCGAAGAGATCTTTCATTTCCAGTATAATAAGTTTTTAGATCTTCAGCTACCCTACTAAATATTAACCAATTACTAATCAAGGCCAAACTAAGCTTTTTTGGTGTCCTGGACTCAAGCAAGTATCCCAAGGTCTCCCTACTAATAACAGAGGACTGAGAATTTGTGATACATCCCGACCTAATGGAAATAAAAGTAATATTAGGAAATTATCTAAATTTTCCATTTTATATTAATGATGCTTAATTACGTAGTAAAAATGACACCTTAATATTTTTGCAGTCAAATATATATAAATTTGCACTCTGCATAAATTATAAAATTCTCACTTGTTAAATACTGTTTACATTGCATGTAATTGCTTCATCTTCGATACTTTTAAATATAATTTACCACTCAAAATATCAAAGAGACCATCAGAAAATCTACTCTTGACAGTCTAAACATAATTCAATGCTGTATTAAATCTGGTATAAGGAAACATGGTTATTGTATTTTAAACAAGCATGCTTTTGGGTCCATGGGCTCCCACCTTAATCTGGCCTTGTTACTAATGAACAACAATAACTAAAGTCCTCTGAAGGGTAGTGATTGCTGTGGTTACAGTTCTTTACATATGTAATGTTTAAGCCAAAATTGCTCCAGCAGTTACTTCTTTAGCAATAACTTTTTAAAAACAACTAAAAATATGTGGCTGAATAATATCTGCCACATAGGCTCATGTAATCAGCGTATGACTCAAGGACAGGGGTTAGTGAAGTGCCCAGGGGAGGAAAGAGAATCCTCCCTTTAAACTTCAGGCGAAAAGGAAAAGAGACAGAGGAAGTACTAAAAGGAATTTAGACAACTAAGAGGTATCTGCGTATGATGCATGCAATAATAATAATAAAAAAAAATCCATATAATAATAAGCCCGCAATGAGGCCCATATAATGTATGAAATAATAGGGATAGTACTGATTGAATATGAAAATTTAGGACACCAATTTTACAAAATTTCAGGACAAAAAATATATAAAGTTTATATCCAGTGAATATTACTTTATAATGAAAACAAACATTTATGTTTAGTAAAACAAGTTGATAACAAATATTGATCTTTAATAATAATAATAAACAGTAATGAAAAATAGTAATGAAATTATATCCCTGCCAAAATGGCTGCCTTTTTATTTGCATAAATCATTGCTTTAATACCCCTTCATAGAGTTCATACCCATTTTTCAAAATAGAAAAATTTGTATTATGCAAATATAATAAAAATTAACCTTTATAATTAGTCAGAATATGAAAAGAAGCTAGTGTAGTCAATCTAATATGCAACATTTAAAAGATGGAGATGGATGGAAAAAAATACTACTATACTCTCGGCAATTCATGAAAAAAAAAATAAATAAATAAAACAATTGTGCAATCACACTGTTTATACAAAAATAATTAAGAAATTAACCGTAATAATTAACCAGACTATAAAAATATGCTAGTTCAGTTAATCTAATATGCAACATTAAGAAGATGGAGATGGATGGAAAAAGATACTAATGTACTCTCGGCAATTCATGAGAAAAACTGAATTGCACAATCGTACTGCTTATGTAAAGATAATTGAAAAATTAACCTTAATAATTAATCAGAATATGAAAATAAGTTAGTTTAGTGAATCTAATATGCAATATTTAAAAGATTAAGATGGATGGAAAAAGATACTAATGTAGTCTCGGCAATTCATGAGAACAAACTGAATTTAGCAATCGAACTGTTTATGCGAAATGAATGAAAAAATAACATTTTAGCGATTTATGCTGTATTAAACAATCTTTGAAGAAGCACTGCAGTTGATGAACCACTTGAGAAAGTTTGTTTTGCAGATTGAATTGTGGGAAATGTTGGGAAAATAAACATGTTGGCAGTGTTCGAAATTAGCGGTTATTAGTCGTAATTTGTGATTATAAATTTCAATTTGACGACTAGGTTCTTCAACCTGGTCATCAAATTTTACACCTAACATTGTTATTGTTCACAATCAGTCTTTCCTTTCTCTTTGACTAAGTTATGATCTGTGGTAGAAGACTAGGTGGTAGTTGAAAAAAAAAAGTGGCATTTTATAAACTAGCCAGACTTTAACCTAACCATCAGTAGTGATAAATATACAGGTGGCCATGTTCCAAGCCATTATTATGATCCCAGACATGTGAAAGCCCCAGGCTGTCCGACTCGTCCACATGATTATGATCCCAGACATGTAGCTTACTTCATTGCAGTTGATGAACCACTTGAGAAAGCTTGTTTCGCAGATTGAATTGTGGGAAATGTTGGGAAAATAAACATGCTGGCAGTGTTCGAAATTAGTGGTTATTAGTCGTAATTTGTGATTATAAATGTCAATTTGACGACTAGGTTCTTCAACCTGGTCATCAAATTTTACACGTAACATTGTTATTGTTCACAATCAGTCTTCCCTTTCTCTTTAACTAAGTTATGATCTGTGGTAGAAGACTAGGTGGTAGTTGAAAAAAAAATGGCATTTTATACACTAGTCAGACATTAACCTAACCATCAGTAGTGATAAATATGCAAGTGGCCATATTCCAAGCCATTATTATGATCCCAGACATGTGGCTTACTTCACTGCAGTTGATGAACCACTTGAGAAAGTTTGTTTTGCAGATTGAATTGTGGGAAATGTTGGGAAAATAAACATGTTGGCAGTGTTCGAAATTAGCGGTTATTAGTCGTAATTTGTGATTATAAATTTCAATTTGACGACTAGGTTCTTCAACCTGGTCATCAAATTTTACACCTAACATTTTAATTGTTCACAATCAGTCTTCCCTTTCTCTTTGACTAAGTTATGATCTGTGGTAGAAGACTAGGTGGTAGTTGAAAAAAAAAGTGTCATTTTATACACTAACCATCAGTAGTGATAAATATGCAGGTGGCCATGTTCCAAGCCATTATTATGATCCCAGACATGTGGCTTACTGGGCATTTGTCCTTCCATGAAAACTCCAAGAAATGACCAATATACAATAGGGAACTACACAGGCAGTAAAATCCCCAAGAGAGTGATCTGAGTATTTAGCCTCAGATTTCAAGGGAGCCACCCCACCCTTCAACAGAACCTGGAAACTGCACTTGTGAAGAATGTCATTGTTTACTGTTGTGATAAATTAATTATCAGACATATTTAACCTTTTTACCATTTCAAATTAAAAGGATTAATTACTTCAAATTTAAAACTCGCATATAAGAATACCTTGACAAGCTCAGGTGACTGACAACCATGACCCAAGGGACCTTCCATGCACTTGCAGTTTTACCCTTTGGTCTATAGTACCACCCAGGGTACTGAATTTTTGCAACATGTTCTTCAATTCCCCTGCTGATAGAGTGGGGCATCCTGCCTCCTTCGCATATTTGTAGTAAGTAAGATTTTCCCATTACTAATGTGGACACTTATTGTCTCATGGTTTGGCTTTCCTAAATAGAATATATATATAAAGGGGAATCCTATGACAAATATCAATATTCATTTTCCACTTAATAGGAATTAACAACCATTGCTATATAGAACTGTCATAGTAGGGTGATTGAGTACTCGGTGATTTTCAGCGCTTTTTTTTTTGCACATAAAAGATTAAGTTACCAAGCTATGGGAAAGCTTGCATGAGTCGACGATTCTAAGATGTGTAATAGTAATTACCGAAAAGGTGGTGTCAGTAATTAACCCTAACTCTGACCTCTTATCTTTGGAGCACAGAGTTATATACATCATGTGATTGGATCTAAGTTTTAGAAAAAGGTGAGAGCGAATGAATTTGGAAGTGATTAGGTTAAGAAAGATTTAGGATGCAGAAGTACAACTGTTAGATTCCTGGACTGACTTTACACACAGTAGAACTGCTTTAGGCATGTTCCTGAATTTTCAGGGGCCCGGCTATCCTGTGATTTTATTTTTAAGATGTAGAGAATACTGTGAAATGGTCGCTTTTGACTATGGCTCTTGCGATGCATTGTATAGATAGGTGGTCTTAAAAAAAAAAAACATGAACTATGAGGAATTAAGATCTTCAATATTTGCTTTTATGCAATTAATTACGAAGTACAATGTAAGTGCTTAATATCTCCACTAACTGATGCCTGCGCCTTGACGAGGTGGTGGAGCTTGCGTGTTCCGATGATCCTAAGAGCTATGCCGGCGGTAGCTTCGGCTACTGGTAGGGTCTCCCTTGCCGGAAAGGTCGAAGGTGAGGTTCCAGACAAAATGAGGCATCCTGGTCCTCCAGGTTGGGGGTTGGAAGTTTGGCACTTAGTCTCACTCTGTAAAATCCTCAGGGATCCATTTCTTTTATGGATACGGGTGTTGCTATCCCGAGGTACCCGAGCAAACTTTTTCTTCTAGCTGCAGATTGCATCAATGCCAAGCCCCCAGTAAACTTCACTTCTGCCTTATGGGCCTTAGTACCACTCTTCGGCCTCTGCTGTAAGGTATACCGTTTGGGCTCGGGAACGGGACCAGGTGGTTGTGTGGCGAAAAGGGCAAAGCGGCGTGCATCTGCAGTATTGCTTTCAAGAAACGTTTGTAGTAAACGGTTCCAGAGGTCGAGTCCCTTGGTTGCGTTGGTTGGATGGTGGGGAGCGTTTCATATCGAGAAATCCCCCTTGGATCCTTGCTGATCCCTGGGCCCTGTGTACCTGGTGCACGTTATGGCCCGCTCCTTATCATCTAGCTTTGCGAATGACTCCGGCGGTTACACTTTTCACGTCAGAAAAGTGTGGGGAGACGAGGCCTAGCGGGGGCTTCGATCGAACTGGAAGTAATCCGTGGTTCTTTCTCTCATTTATAGTTACAGCATGGAGAAATCAGATTGAACTCTTTCGAGTTTTCCTGGTTCTCCGTGCTGCGACAGTGTAGATGAAGAGGTGTTAAAAGGATTGGGTTCATCTTCGGATGTCTCCCAATCAGCCATTGGAACAACCCCTCTGGGGTTGGAACTTGGTAAAAAGGAGGAAGCCTGCAGTCCGGCTGTGGAAGGAAGTGGAGTCGCGAACCTTGGTGACCGACACACTGAAACCATGGCTGTGACGCAGGGTATACTCACCAAAGCACAGAGGCGCAGGAGGAGGCGCATGCCTAGGCAGTTGGACCAGAGGCTTGCAAAAGCTGGCACTGTCACAGAGAAAGTTGGAGGCACCAAACGACTTAGGTCGGCAGGAGCCACACCTTCTCCAAGAGATCTAGTCGACAAGAAAAGATCGAGGACGGACATCCAACCTGGAACATACGCTCAAGCGGTCCAGGTTATTAAGATGGCTATCGTCAAGAAGTCCTTCCCTTCTAGTAAGCTGAGCAAGGAAGAGGTTGATATCATCCAGTTGGTGACTCTCGATAAAATAGATGAGATCCCCACTGGTGAGCAACTTCCGAAGATCCATTTCTTCAGCTCAAATGCTGGAGCTTTGGTTCTTCATTGCAATGATGCAAATACTGTGGAATGGGTCAAGAGAACCTTCCATAATGACAGTCAGGTTTTGGGAGAGGCACTTATGGTCTTGAGTGCTAATGACCTTCCCAAACCTGTCAAGGTGGCATTCAAAACCAGAGACGTGTACACCAAGGAGCCGAGTGTTTTGCTGAAACGGCTAAACCGTTTCAACCCGGAGCTGAAGTCTGAGGAGTGGCGTGTTCTGCAAAATTTTGTGGAACCCCACTCTGTAAGATGGATCTTCGAGGTGGATTCGGAGGCTGCGGATGCGATTCGCAAGGCTGACCTGGGTGCATTCACCGGTTTGGACCGTGGAGTCTTTAAGATTCTTCGTGATCCAAACGAAAAGCCTAAAGGGAAGACAGAGATGGAGGAACAGCCAGCAGACCGGGCGACCTCCTCTCAGGTAAGTATTGGTAGTCTTGAGACTATGATACCTAAACTTAATGAACTGGAAATTGCTTCTGGTTCCGATGTTACACTTCATGCTAACCCTCCGATTTCGGATGATGAGTTGGAAAAACGCATGAAGGATTTTGACAATGATATCATGCTTGATGCTGATCATTGTTGTGATACTAGGTGAATTTCTTTCTCCTAGGTTTTCTGTGCCCTTTTCTTGTTTTTGCTTATGGGCTGTCTTGAGGTTGTGCAAATTAATCTGCATCATAGTCGATCTGCCTCTGCTATTCTTAGCAAAAGGCTTTTCAATGGTAAAGCTGATATTGCTCTTATCCAAGAACCCTGGACCTGTAATGGAAAGATTTTGGGTCTAGGGATCAAAGGATTCAATGTCTTTTATGACACATCCTGTACCAGACCCAGAGCCTGTATTGCTGTCAGCAACAAGCTCAATGCTGTTCATCTGGTTAAATTCCTTGATGGTGACAATGTTGCCATCAGTGTGAAACTTAAAATTGATGAACATATGATGGAATACATCTTTGCTTCTGCCTATCTTCCTTATGAAGATAAGGAAACTTTTTCTAAGGTCATTATTAATCTTACTGAATATGGTAATAGTAAAAAAATGATCATTGGTTGCGATGCAAATGCCCATAACACTGTTTGGGGCAGTAGTAATTGCAACCGTAGGGGTGATGATCTTTTAAATCAGATCCTTCTTCATAAGCTCTATTTACTTAATAAGGGTAATACTCCTACCTTCGTGACAATAAAACGTCGCGAGGTTATTGACATTAGCCTGTGTAATAGTTCTGCTTATGATTCGGTAATTAATTGGAAGGTTTTAGATGATATATCCTTGTCTGACCATCAATTAATTTCTTTTTCTGTTAAAGGTCCTGTAAAAGCTTTAGAGGACAAGGGTAGGAACCCTAGGAAAACTAATTGGGGTTCCTACAAAGAAGATCTTAGGGCCAATTTGGCCAATCACATTGGTGAGTATTCCTCTATTGAAAACGTGGATCTGGCTGTTGACTTTGTGCAACAGACCATCATCAGTACTTTTCATAGTAACTGCAGAACCACCATAGCTGACTCCCCAAGGATTGTTCCTTGGTGGTCTAGTGAGCTCAGCCGGTTGCGTGGGAAATGCAGGAAGCTTTTTAATAGAGCCAAGAAGAATGGTGATTGGCAGACTTATAAATCTGCCCTCACCTCCTATAATAAAGCAGTTAGGGATGCCAAGAGAAATTCTTGGAGAACATACTGCGAAGGTATTAATGATGCCCCTGCCATTGCAAAACTTGTTAAGTTGATGGCTAGAGACAGAAATTGTAAACTTAACACTGTCAAGAAGTCCAATGGTGACTTTACTGTTACTGGTGAAGAGACCCTGAATGAGCTGTTCAGAGTTCACTTTCCGATTTCTCATCCTGTTGTACAGTGTGACAGTGGTATTGCTTGCTCCACGTCCTTGTCTGATGACAATAGCTGGAGTATTGCTAGGAGCATTGTTACTCTTGATAGGGTTAAATGGGCAATTAATTCCCATAAACCCTATAAAACTCCGGGAACTGATGGCATCATTCCTATTCTTCTCCAGGAGGGAATTGAGATGCTTGCTCCCGTTCTCTGCAATATCTACAGAGCCTGTATTGCCCTTGGTCATATACCAAATGCGTGGAGGCATACTAAGGTAATCTTCATTCCGAAAATTGGAAAGGATAATTATTATGAGGCCAAATCTTTCAGGCCTATCAGCCTTACGTCTTTTCTTTTAAAGACTATTGAAAAGCTTATTGATAGGTATTTAAGGGAAGTGATTCTGGCCTCTAAGCCCTTGTTTAGTTCTCGACATGCCTATCAACCGGGCAAATCTACGGATACTGCTCTATACAGTCTCTCCTTTATTTTAGAGAAAAATCTCAATGCCAAGGAAATCGCTCTTGCTACCTTTCTTGACATTGAAGGTGCCTTTGACAAAGTACCAATCGACACTATTCTTGTTGCTCTAAACAGAAAAGGTGTTGATACCAAGATATCTTATTGGATTAAGAACTTGTTATCTAACAGGTATATCTGTGCATCTTTACTTGGTGAAAGTATGACTGTGCATGCACTTTCGGGCTGTCCACAAGGAGGTGTGCTCTCACCAATTCTCTGGTGTCTTGTGGTGGACTCTCTTTTGGAAAGCATTAATATCTCTGGTGTCTCTTGCATTGGATATGCTGACGATGTTGTCATCATTGCCAGGGGCAAATTTGGCAACACTGTCTCTGACATGATGTCTACTGCTCTTAGGAGGGTTGAGACATGGTGTAAAAATGCTGGTCTTACGGTTAATCCACAGAAGACTGCTTTAGTTGCGTTTACAAGGAAACACATACTTAATCTTGGGAATATTTGCTTCTTTGGACAGAAGCTTATTTGCTCCAAGGAGGTTAAATTCTTGGGAATTTATTTTGACAAGGAACTTAATTGGAAGAGGCACTTGGACTACTGCACAACTAAAGCCAGAAGAATCTTCTGGTCTTGTAGGAATGCTATTGGGAAAACCTGGGGCCTTAATCCCAGAGCTATCCATTGGATTTACTCGATGATAGTCTGTCCTATCATTTCATATGGGTCCATTGTTTGGTGGTCCAGAATTAGAAGTGAAACTGCTAAACTTGATTTAGTTAAACTTCAAAGGATGGTGTGCATTGCAATCTCCGGATGCATGAAAACCACTCCTACTGCAACTCTTGAACTTCTACTTGGCTTGCATCCGCTCTATATGCGCATTGAAGCAGAAGCACTTATCTGCATGAACAGACTCAAATATCTGAAACACTGGAAAGATTACTCAAGGCATTTATCTTGGGGTAAACTTAACAGTAATGTTGCTAGGCATCCTTATTTCTGTATGCCACCTGATGGCATACATGTCAAATTTACGTTTGATAAGCCTTATGAAATTCTTGTCCCCTCGCGGGATGATTGGAAGAGGACCCCAACCTACAATAAACACAATTGTTTTGTATGGTACACAGACGGCTCGAAGATTGGCACTAGTACTGGTGCTGGTGTCTGTTGCCCTGATGATGGCACTGAACTATCTTATCCGCTTGGTAATTTTGCTACTGTCTTTCAGGCTGAAGTATTTGCCATTCCTATGTGTTGTAGAATTTGCTATGACAGAAAGTATGAGAATAGCCAGATTTTCATTTGTTCTGACAGCCAGGCTGCTCTTATGGCTCTAGGGAAGTTCACTGTGACGTCTTCCCTTGTCTGGGAATGCTATAATGCTCTCTGTACAATTGCTAGTAATAATAGTGTCATTCTGTACTGGGTGCCTGGTCATTCGGGCATTCCTGGCAATGAATTGGCTGACGAACTTGCTAGGAAAGGCTCTAGTACTCCTTTTGTGGGTCCTGAGCCGGCCTTGGGTATTCCCAATGACCTTGTCAGAAGAATTGTCTATGACATCTTCAGAAAGCTTCAGTGTGAGAACTGGCGTGACACTAAGGGTCAAAGGCAAGCGAAAATCCTCAACTGTAATTGC
The DNA here is from genome assembly GCA_951213105.1 of Amaurobius ferox. Taxonomy (NCBI): domain Eukaryota; kingdom Metazoa; phylum Arthropoda; class Arachnida; order Araneae; family Amaurobiidae; genus Amaurobius; species Amaurobius ferox. The sequence goes on along the minus strand of OX578142.1, from coordinate 98,990,667 downwards.
CCTAGTACACGTCAAAAGGAACTTTTCAGGCTCAGTAGAACTGGCATCAGGAGAGCTGTTGGACTCCTTACTGGACACTGCACTCTCAAGAGACATCTTAATATTATGGGTGTCTCCAAGGATTCGCTTTGCAGAGGCTGCAATTACAGCGAAGAAACTGCAGCTCACATTCTATGTGATTGTGAGGCCTACTCTGCTCACAGATTCGAACACATTGGTCGTCATGTGATTGAACCTTGGGAGCTGAACGACATTCCTGTCAAGTGCCTGCTTATTTTCGCATCGGCTACTGGTCTCTTTTCTTAGGGATCTTCATTTTCTTTTTGGGGTAGTACAATAGACCTCTGGTCGGTGTGCTAGGCTCTTCTGGAGCCACCCACCTTCATATCATTCATTCATTCAAGTGCTTAATATGCAGCACTCATTTTATGCAATCATGCTAACTTCATTTTATCGATTTTTAAAATTGTCCTGAGCAACTACATGTGGCAAATTATCTAAATAATGGAGTTAATTAAGGCAGCAATAAACAATTTGTCACAGAGTCATCATTATATAAAGTCTCATCGAGGATGATAGATTCCGGATCAAAGTGTATGGAATGTGAAACACTTATGGATTATGCTTATTCATCAACAATTAGAGAACTTTCAAAAAATAACTACAAGATGAGATCTGATGAACTCTTATAAACCTTACCAAAGGATGATTATCTACTATATCCATGGTATCGTTAATTTTTCTACATAATTTTGGTACGAAAATTGAATTTAAAATGTATTAATACCTATAATGATAATAATATGATATGATATATTGTATATGTATTTAATATTTGATGAATAGATTTAAATTAAGATTGTGGAATGTTGGTAATGGTTGTGGTTGTGGTATGTGGTTGTGGTAATGGTATGTGGTTGTTGAATGGTTGTAAAATATAATCAATGAATGTTAGAAGTTATAATGAATATGTTAATGAATTATGATCTCTAGAGGATAAAATTAATGAATGTGCAAAATTAACTATATTGAATTCTATGATATAAAATGATAATCAAGAAATGATAATAATAAATAAAATAAATTTTTGTTAATTACAATGCCTAATCAATGCTTATTATTATAATAATTAATTAATGGTTTAATTGTGATAAGTTTCCACTACACAATGGGCAGTTTACTCTGCTAACTACCTATAGGTATTGAAACTAATTAGAGGGTAACTAGCCAGAAGTTTAATTAAAAGGCAAGCCCTATGTACTCATGTACCGCTATACCTATTAAAATTTTTATACCTTTTACGCAAATTTTCCAGGTGAGCTATTATTTTTTAATCCATTATGGAGATAGCATCCAATTTAAGGATTGTTTCCCCATATTTACTTTATCTTCTCTGACATTCTGATGTCAGAGGCAGGAGGCAAAATAAAAACCCTGGGTATTTTAACGAGTTTTTAGTGCTCCTTTCCCCTTTATCCCCCTTGGAAGAATAGGGGGAGATCCTGGAGTCTTTACATTTTAATTGCCTACTATTATTAAACACACTGAGTTCCAGATAATCGTTCCAGTGTTTTGCAAATTTGGTCAGCTAATATATTGCTATCAGACATTGAAAGTGACATTTTTATATCGATCCTTGAAATTAATATTATTTATACTTTTTTTTATTACCCAGGCTATCCAGCTCACACAAAGAGTATGATTTATACTTTATCAAACTGATAAGAAAAAGAGTAACAACTATAAAACATAAAAAACTCTTGATTGACTTGCAAATACTGAAAGCTACCTGCCAACTTTGCATTTCCTCATGAAGCTCTGATATTTGCATTTCCTGTCGACTGCTGATCTCTGGGCAAATATGCAACCTCACCTCCTTTTTTTACAGATGAATATCATTTTTTAGAGATTTTAAAATGAAATCCCATACTTTGATGAAATTGTCAAAAATAAATGCCTAAATTTAGCTCTAACATTCCCTTATAATATTTTCATTTTTAAATGTGTTTAATTCTTATATTTGTAAATAATATGAGAAAGATCATTTGGAAATGTCGCTGAAATCTGCATTTATATGCAATTCTCAGTTTATCCCATTTTATTGTAAAATATTTTCCATTTTTGAAATCTGTTTTCATTAACTAAAACCTTTATATTAATTTTTCTTTTAACTCAGGAAAATGAATTTTGAAACATGTTATTACAGAAATGAAGGGATATTGGACAATGATTGTACAATATGACCAGGTACAATATGACCAGAATTCAAAATTTCTAAATCAAATTATTTTTTTTTAATTTATTGATTTTTATGTCATGTTTGCCAAGTAAAAAAAAATTAGCAATTTCTTCTGTTTTTATTTTTTTTTGGGTTTTTTTTTACAGTTTCTTAAAATATTTTAAGAAATTTTAAACAATTTCTAATACAGAAATCTGAATTATTCTTTGCTTATATCTTTAATAAACAGACATTGAATTGTTATTGATAAAGATATAAAAATGGAAAATAGAGTTAAAACTATAAGTGCCAAATGATTCCTAGTTCAAATTTCTAACACTGCATGTTGGGTTAATAAATATAGAATCACAGATCAAAACTAAACTAGATAATAAAATAAACAATCTGATATTTGGCTTGGCTGTAAAAGAAAAAAGTACTTCGCTAATAAAAACTTATCCAAATCTGCCAATAATAAATAAGGCAAAAATAAATTTAAATTATTTATTTTTATAATTCAAAAAATATTTTTATCATGTCAGGTATATGTTATCGTAATTTACTTCATCGCATATTCTAAAAGAGTGTATGTGTTTAAGCAGAGTGGACTCAGCCTGTCATCCTAAAGTTTATCATGATTGTTTTTCATACTGATGGTGTACTCCGTATAAATAACATCTACAAAAACTACTAGCTTGTTTATAGTTCAACTTCTGGAATTTATCTGTCAAATTGTAATATAAATTCCATGGGCATCATTTTGCTTTGGGCGAATGTCAGGTTTGGAAACTGGCATCAACACATTTACTTGTTTATTTTTGCACACGGAATCACAACATGTGAAAAAGAGAATATAGTGAAATAAATTAAAGATATAGAATGTCAATATAACTTTAATTTATAACTGATTTAAGTCAAATAAGTTTTGGATCAAAGATAGAGTTGTGATTTCATTGTGTTTTAAATTGGAATTGTCATTTAAAATGAACTCGCCTTTCATTGGGTATCCCTATTGGAATGAACTCAAATGTAGAATCCCTATACTGTTTTTTGAAGTGTGGAACATAATCGTTACGCTTACTTGTATATACACTTATCGTTATTACCTGTATCGTTACCTGTATGTAAATTGTATGGACATAATTTTGCTTTGAGGGAAATTATGAAGACGTCATTGAAACCTACATTATTTCTTTAATTTATATTTATAATGCAAATATTTTTGGAAAACTAATTATGCTAAGTACTTTTCTGATTTTATCTAATATATATGATTATTGTTTTTCTAGATATATTGCCACGAAGACAATGGATAAACGGAATATTCATGTACCGCTGAAGATTGGAAATTTTGTAGAACTATAATAATATAAATTAAATTGTGTATATTAGGTTTTTATTTATTCTATAATAAAAAAAATGTTTTTGTGTATGTATGTATGTATGTCTTAATGTATCATACCAAAAATCGGTCCATCTAATAAAGTAAGTATAAAATAATTTAAATAAATTCCTTAAAATGTGGGACATTTTGCATGTCTCTCTAGGGCAGTATTTCATAAATTGTGGTCCATAACTTATACAGATGGACTGAGAATAAATCAAATTATTAGAAATCTCTATAGTATATCACTTGAATTTTGCATATTTGTTTTCAGATTACCAGATTATATCACTAATGAAATATCACGGTAGTGGAGGTGATATTAATTTGACCAATAAATAATATTCTTTTATGATCTAAATTACTTTTACATTTATTGAAATACACAGAAGATGATTGAGTTTTTTTTATTTGTAAATGACAAAATTTTATATTCAACTGTAAAAATTTTTTACCACTAAAGGAAATTGATAATAGCTGATAGGTGGGTCAGAATTTTTGTGTTATATAAAGTGGGAAGATTTCATAATTTTCTCAGTAAATAGTTATTTATTATTCGTGGCAAATGAATTTTTGCCAGTAAATCTTATGAAAAGAGATATATAAATCAATGATTTAGAGAAGTAAATACACTCAATGTTATAGAGTCAGTGCACACTTTATAAATAAATGAATACCACTGTTTTCATGAGTTATTCATCAGATATTAAAAAACATTACTTTTCAACATGCAGCTATATTTTAAATATGAATAAATCAAAATAATTTATAGAAAGTATATGAAAGTTTTACTTTCTATGCACATGTTCTTATTTAAAATTGAATGGCATCATTTATGACACTTAAGATATTGATATATTGCACTTTTTTTTAATTTAAAACTGAAAAAAGTCAGAAAATGTAATCCCATGAGAGATTCATTCACGTGACACATATTTGGATCAAAATGGACTAAAATATGAGGAAATAGCAGTATATCTGTATTCCAAGGTTTAACTGAAAAAACATTAGTAGACAGAAGGCGACAAATGTCTTCCCTACTAACAAGAACACATTGACTATTAACACTACAAATAAGTTGATTACTTTTAAATAAATACTAGTTTTTGTCATCAAACACTATTGACTACTGGATTTCTTTTATGATAATTCGAATGTTGTAATCTTAAATGATCTATTAAGATGATATTCTTTTTCTAACTGTTTGTTTCTTTTTTTTATTTCCCATGTTAACCTATGGGAAATAGTCTCTAGCTTGCCTGTTATCTACCAATTGTAGATTTAGAAATGAGAAAGGTTTATGCTTTTCTTAAAAAATCTGCAAAATTAAAGTATTCTCTAGTATGTTTATAAAAGTAATGTGCATTCATTTTACAAAAATATTAGAAATACTTCTATTTTAACAATTTTTTAAAAACACATTTCTATTCTCAGAATCTATGTTTAATAAAAACATGGAAAAAGATTAAAAAAAAATAAAGTAATTAGTGATTTTGGAACTGTTTAACATGGGGAAAATAAAACAAGCAGCTAGAGGAAAAGCATCCTGAAAAATCCTAAATCCTCCTGTAATGTGCTAGAACACGTCCCATAATATCCCTGAAGAAACCTATAGAAAGCCTAGAACCACTGTCAATCCTCCTAAAAATAGCTCCAAAAGCCTCCAATGATATGCATAAGACATCCCATAAGTCCCGAAAGTCTCCTGTGATATGCTGCAATACGTCCCACAAGTTCCTGAATATTCCACTAAAAGCCTAAACACATACTGAATAGGATCTCCATAGGCTCCAGTTACATGCCGCAAGACATCCCGTACGTTCCAAAAGCCTCCTGTGGTATGTCACAAGACATCCTACAGGTTCCTAAAGAATCCACTAAAAACCTAAACACATCCTGAAAAGTCATTAAATCATCCTAAAATGGATCTCCACAGGACGTAAAAAAAAGAGACATTTGTATCTCCTATGGACCTCCTTAAGACGTCTTTAGGAAAATATAGGACTTCCTTTGGAAGTCCTGAAATCCTGCATAGGACTTCCTCTGGACTTATTGTGGACGTACTTGTGTTGTGTGGGTATGTAGAGTGAAATATTCTGAAAATTTCAAATCTGTTTAAATTTTGGCTCTATCTTTAATAGTTTTGAAAATAGAATGTTAAACTGGAAATAAAAAATAAATTTTAACTTATATGCAAAAATGATTGTGGTCTCCTGCATAGGTTTTCCGCACAACGATTTCTTGCCAAGGAAAGCCAACTAATTTTGCCATTTACAGGGGAGAATACAAATATTTAAATTTTACTTTAAATCTATATTATTTAATCTTTCTATTCATTTTGTAGTTAAAATATTAAAGAAATCTGGTTCAAGAATGATTTTGTATCAACTTTTATAGTGCATTATTTCTTTTGCTCTCTTACCATCTACTCCACTGCAAATTAGGCATTTATCAAGTATAGGAGCATTACAAGCATGTTCAATCAACTGCACAAGCTCACTTTCCTATAGGTATACAAAACTTTTGTGGTACTATGATACATGGTTTAAAAGTTATAGGGGGCATATGAATTTTCTTAAGAACCCTGTATAATTCATTACTGATTATTTATAAAATAGCATACTTGAAGAAATTCCACTGCATATGTAGATATTTTGTGTGGCAAATGTAGCACCCATACATCAGGAAGTACAACAAATGTGTAGCTGTAAAGAAAACAAAAGCTATAATTAAATGCCATTATATAGTAATACAATAACACATTAGAATATTACATTATCTGTCTCAAATGAAGCTTGCTCTAGGGATAAATTAAATATTTTCCTTTATAAATATTGTAATTGTTTTAAAAAAGAGGTAAATGAAGTATTTACTTTGCTCACTGTCTTTCTTCTTCAGCAGAAATATAAATGAACAATTAGAAGTTTTTAGAGTATTTTATTTATTTGCCTTTTAGTTCCAAGAAGTCTGGATATGTAGGTATAGTAGTGTTCCTCAAAAATTAAAACAATAATTATGCAATATTTTATATATACACTGTTGGACAATTGCTAAGGACGGATGACACTATCACCCATAGCAACCACAAAATGAAAGGAAGCAAAATGTGGAAAATTAGAATAAGTGAGGGATACAGTAAGAAGAGGTGTGCATATGCAAATTTTTCATTTCCACGCCTGTTTATCACATGATAGCGCTGATAAGAGATTTAAAGGATTTGATGCGTGTGGACAGTTGTTGTTCCAAGTGAAAGTTTTATGGAAAATATTTAATTGACGAACTTGAAATTTTTGGTATGTCTTCCCGATATCACTTAGATGATTTTACGCATGGCTGTATTATTGGAAAGATCGAAGAAGTGTGAAAAATAACAGTCGTTGCCAGGGAGTTCGACATCGCTCACAGTGTTGTTTCATGGCTGTGGCAAACATTTAAAACAACTGGAATGTGTAGCAAGCATCACAGGAGAGGTCATGTTAGAAGTACGACGCCTGCAGGAGACAGGTACATTGTCCTATCAGTAAAAAGGGATCGGCGCACCACAGCTCAGTAGGTGGCAAATCAGTTTCTTGCTACCACAGGACAGCAGATCTCCTGAAAAACTGTAGCCAGACGTTTGGGAGATGGAGGACTATACACCCGCAGACCTATTGTGTGTGTCTCATTGTCCAGACTGCACCATACCGCCTGTTTGCAATGGTGCCATGAGCATCACAATTGGACAGAACAAGACTGGGCTTGCATACTATTCTAAGATGAGAGTAGGTTCAGTCTATCATCAGATTGTAGAAGCCAACTGATCTGGCATGAGAGTGGTACTACTTATCATCCAGAAAATATCCAGGAAAGGGACATGCAGTATCATGGTATGGGCCGGCATCATGATCAATGACCACACGTCTCTACATGTGGTTGCAACTGGGACTATAAAGAGCTAACGATACATTGATGAAGTTCTACCCAATTAGTGTTGTAAGAACATGTAAATAAAATTAATAAAATATTTCAGTTTGTAAATTTAATATGTAATAAATAAAATATGCATCATACACTACCCGACACAGAAAATGCAACACCATGAAAAAGCAAATAGAGTGTGATGATAAAGGACACACAGACAGAGATGGCATATATAAATAAGTTATGTTAATTCCAGAAGGAAATATGCAATACAGTAATGGCATAGACAGTGTTACATTGTTAATATCTAACAATATATAACATTGTAAGGTTTGGAAGGATCACCACCTATGAAGATGGTCCCTGTGATTTTAAAGCAATGAATACAAGTTTCCCCAGACAGACATCTGGAACGGAAATGGACCAGTGCCTTTTCCACTTTGGGAATGGATTAACTTGGATTACAGAGGGCAATGAGGCGGGGGCCAGCAAGAAAAGTGACCTCTTGACTGCCACTGGTTGTATGTGTGCCTGAGATTGTGGGAAGCTGGGCCAGCCGACACATTAATTCCAGGACTCCTAGATAAACCTCTATGATGACATTAACCAATAACACATACATGTAACCCTATGCTGATCAATTACATAGCAGGGGCTACAGTGTCAGACCAATTGCAACCAGCAGCGTAGATATGTAGGAGGTAACAATTTTCAGATGTTCAAGAGAAGTATCGAGACTTGATTTTCAATTTTCTAAGTGTGCAGGAGTGCCTAAAATAACTGCGAAGCTGTCGAAGAACTGGGGTTCCCGCTCGGTCATTGTAGTTATCATGAAAGTCCAGAGGTAGGCCTATGCATGTCGATTTCTACATTTTGATATCTCGTATATATCTCTCTCAAGCGTCAAGCTGCCAGACAAAGTATTTTTAAGCAATGAGCAAAGGATTATATTTTAGGCAAATAATATTAATTGCATTTTTAAGGGAGCAGAGTTATAGGATTTAATACTGTATAGTTGTATGAAATAATATTGCAGAATGAGAGATGATATTGTTTTTAATGAACTTAATTGTGTACTTAATATTGTTCTTAAGGAAAGTAGTGTTGTGAGATTATATTGTGTGTTGCATTTTAAGTTAGGATATTAATTGGTATTTTTTTATTATTTTTAATCTTGCAAATAAATTTGTTATTATTTTATATTTAATTCGGTGTCCTCATTGTCCTATCATTTAATATAGCTGATTTTTATGTTGCAATGTACAATATGGCCAGTGTCGAGTTCGAGTAAAATGAAGAGTAACAATAATTGATGCGTTCTGACCAGACATGTGGATAAGATCCACGCAACAAAAATGCTGCCATAACCAGTTCCTGTTCGTTGGTAAATTATACCAGGGCTGGTTGATAGGAAAATTTAAAATAAAATTTTAACTTGAGGAAATGAGGACTTTATATGATTTTAGAAAAGGGAGGGTGCAGGATTTAAATATTGAAGTAGGGGAATGAATTTTGAAAATATTATATGTGTAAAATTATGATTTTATGTACTGGAATTTTAAGTATCAATAGTATATATGTTGCATGAAGATTATTTTTTATATATGTAAACGAGTGTCATTAGGAGTGACAAATCTTTTATTAGAGAATTAATGGGAATAAAGGAGAATTTAATCAAAATTTTAAAATGGCAGAAGGCGGTGATATACCTATGGCTCTTACAATTAGGATCCTCGGAATTATATATTTGTTACGAGAACTTAGCAGTCAGGATGAAAACGAAACGTATCTGTTTTTTGAACAATTTAAATGTCTAAGTGAATTAGGAAATTGGAGTGACGTAGAAAAATTCAAATCTCGGTTGCATGGGAACAGAAAAAATTCTACATCGGGTCAAAGGACTTATGAACTGAAACTTCCTTAGAGATCTTCAGGCAAAAATTTATGGATTTCTTCACAACTGAACCCAATGTCACAACAAATCAAATACTTTTTATGACGGTGAAGCAAACCCAAGGAGAGATGATTAAACAGTTAGTACACCAAATTACATTAACCTGAAATTACATGGGAGAAACATAACTGAATAAACATACATAATTAATTATTGATAAGCTCAGCTTGAGCAAATTTCTAGAGGCAGTGGACTCAAAATATCAGAAAGAGATTATCAAAAATAACCCTAAAAACTTCAGGGACGCGGTTGCAACTGACCAAAACTTAGAATCAGCTAACTTAGCAACAATGGCTGAGAGTTTGAATAATATTATGCAGGCCAGTGATATGCAGATGTTACGGAGGGAGCAACAAGAGTTTAATACAAATTTATTAGAGTCCATAACCAAAGAAATCAACAACCTCAAAATTAATGAAAGTAAAAGAATAGAACAAACAAAAAACCATTATTTTGTCACTTTTGTGGAAGGCAAGGACACTTCATCCGAGAATGTGGGGATTATGCGAGAGAAAAAACCCGACAAAGAAACACAGAATTGCAATTTTGGCATAATACAATGAGAAATCCACCCCAAGACTTTTTAAATCTTGAGAGAGACTTCCCCCATTCTCCAGATACTTATGCTGACCATAGTACGAGGAATATAAACTCGGAAGGGATGTGACTTTTTTCATTGAATACTCAGAAAATAAGGAAATGGACCCGAGGGGATATGATTATCAATATGACTGAGAATATGCGAACCAGCCTCCCATGCATGAAGGAAATAAACAGGGATGGAATTATAATGTTAGAGAACCAAATTTTAATACTCAGTGATATCAAAATAATTACAACAGAAGAGGCGGTGAAAAATACCAAAGAAAAGAGTGGTCGGATGAATATCGGAAAGCAGATAAACAAGATAATTCACAAAGACAGTACAGGAATTTAAACTAAAGGGGGGATTGAAGAGAAATATAGACATGAACTATTACAAAACAAGTGGTAATCTCCTAAATTACCAATCAATAAAAACCTTGGTTAGAGAGAATATTACAGAGAATAGAAGAGAAAATATTAGACAGAATACTACAGAGAATAGAAGAGAAATATTAGAGAGAATAAGACACAAAATATTAGAGGAAATATTAGAGAAATGGAGAAAATTAAAGATAAAACAGAACTTATTGCTTCAGTGGGGGACAAGAACATTACAAAATTACTCACAGTACATTTAAAATTCCACGAGACAGATACAGATATTCTATTAGATTCAGGCGGTTCAATTTCGGTCTTAGCAAATAACATCTTTGAGAAAATAAAGGATAATGTTCGACTAAAATATGTTTCATGAGCAGTTACAATTACCCTGTTATCGGGCCATAACATAGATTATACCAAAACCATCAAAATTACTTTCAAAATTAATAATCAGAAATTCAAACAGAATTTTTTTATCACCAGGTCGCACTTCCCACACACATACCAGGGCATTCTAGGGTACGATTTCATACACAAAAACAGGGGAATCTTAGATACAGATAACAACATGCTTAAAATTGGAAATTTGGAAATCCCACTCAACCCTCAAAATCAAACACGGGAGGGACAAATAGATAACATTGTAGAGAAAGCTAATGTCACTAAAACAAATAGAAATGTGCACTTAATACTGAATCAAACAAAATCTATCCTAGTTATTCCAGAAAATAAAATACAAGAAGGTACAGAAATATTATTTGAGCCAGTAGAAAAATCATATCCAAATATGGAGTATGGAATTTATAAAATGCTGGATAATAAAATTTAGATAAATGCGCAAAATAACACTAAATCTGATATCACCATTAATAAGAAATATGATTTTGGGAAAGGTATCTGTAGACTTTGAAATGGAACAGAGGCAAAACACACAACCTACACCAAATAATGAAAATACACAGAAATACAGAGAGGTGGTTAATTTAATTCAGGCGATACCAGAGATGATAGAACAGAGAAGAAGAGACATAAAACCAGGAGATTTCAAACTGGAGCACATGAATTCAGAAATGAAACAAGATTTTGAGAAATTTATAATCCAATATGCAGACATTTTTTCTAAAAGAATTACAACTATAGGAGTTACGGACTTAATCCAACCAAATATTGAACTAACGCATAACCACGCCATAAAATCGAGACCATACGATATTCCTTATTCGCTGCAAAGCTCAATTAAAGGATTTAGAGAAAGCTGGCATTATCGCAAGAACACAATCAAAATAGGCTTTCCCTATGATTTTGGTAAAGAAACAAAACGGAGAACATAGATTATGCTTAGACCTTAGATTGATAAATAATATTTCCACAATTTTTCCTTACAATATTTCAAAAATAAATGACATAATAACAACAAAATTAGCATGTTTTAAATACTTTTCCAAATTAGACTTCAATAGTGCTTTCAATCAAATGGTACTGAACCCAAATGTATAAGATATTTTTTCCTTCATGACCCCTTGGGGAAATTATAAATATAAAAAATGGTATTTGGACATGTAAGTTCAGCACCGATTTTCCAAAACATCATGGATATCATATTAGCAGACCTTCAAGAGGACAATATATTAGAATATTGATGATATTATAATACTGGCAGATTCTTACGAAGAGATGAAACGAAAATTGCAACTAGTATTTCAAAAACTGAAAGAGAACAACTTAGTGCTATCAGCCAATAAGTATAACCTTTTCTTGCCAAAAATTAATTATTTAGGATACAAAATAATGCATAAGGGAATTAGCCCAACGGACCACAACATTACAAAAATTACATCTTTCACAGTGCCAAAAGCTTGGAGGAAATTAAAAAGATTCTTGGGAGTGTGCAACTTTTATAGAAATTCAATACAGGACTATGCCCAGATTACAGCAGTATTATCAGATTCAACTCAGAAAGATCGAAAATTCCAATGGAACTTGGAGTGTGAGAAGGCATTTCAAAAATTATAAAATTGTTTTTTCTAAAAACAAATTTTAATACAACCAAATTTTGATCAAGAATTCTATCTCAACACCGATGCCAGCATGGTTTCACTTTCTGCAGTCCTTCTACAGAAAAGGGATGGTATTTTAAAACCAATAGCATACTACAACCGTAAGTTAAGTTCGCAAGAACAAAAATACCCAGTGGTCAAAACTGAACTATTTGGGATTCACCAAGGGATTAAATTTTTTCAGAAATTTCCTCTGTGGACAAGAATTCTTTATACTATGCCAAATCTGCCATCAGTTATGTAGAGATGGGCTTTAGAAATTTCAGAGTAAAAGTTTCAATTTATACACCTACCAGGTAAAGAAAATATGTTAGCCCATTATTTAAGCAGAGAGGACTTCACAGAACATCAAGAGAGAAAAGTAAATAATACAACTTCCATCCAGAGGAACAACGAGTTGCAAAACATAAACATTGGAAACATCTCAAACAGGAACGCAGGAGAAAATGTAAACAATGACAGTGGCCAAGACAGGCTTTTAAATGCAAATATTATGGGAGAGGGGAATGAAAGGTGTGGAGAAAAGTTGAACCCGGGCAGAATTTAAATAGACAGGAAGTAAACAGACATATTGTAAATAATGTAGGTCAAATTGTAGAAAATGAATATAATGGGCATGTTAACCAAGAAGGAGTGTATATAAGAAAAGTAAATAGGATAATGGATATTCCAGATGTACAGGGCATTTTAAGAGAACAAAACAAAGACCCTAAAATAAGATAAATAAAAGACAATTTTCACATTCTTCCCAGACAATTTGCAAATTAAGGAAATTTTATTATAAATATTGTTGACATATCCTCAAAAATCATGTGTGTACTCCAGTAGCGGCTCGTCAATAAGTGCTGCAGAGCTGCAGCACCCCCTGTAATTTATTTCAAAATATATATTTTTATTTATTCATCGCATTTGTATAATTTTACCACCACTTGGCACTGAATGAATGCAGATCAAAGTTCTAAACAAATTTTTTGCGGCCGCAACGTAAGTGGGAAGATTAATTTCCGTATGCATGTTCTCAAAGCATGTGGGAAAAGTATCTGTCGAGCTGCAAAACTTGCAGCTCAGTTTCTCTGCTAAAATGTTTAGTGCGCATGCTCAGAGTGATGCGTAGGGGGCAGAGGTTGCCTTTCGTAATCATCGTAGCGTGCTGCAGCCAATGCAGATCCATCTAGAGCTTTACTTGAATGGAACGTGTTCGGGTTCGTGTTTTTGAGTCAGAAACTGTTCGTTTATGTCGCTTATTTGTTTCTTTTGGAATAAATGGCTGTTTAATTAATGTCTGCGTGTTTGGAAGTTAATTAAACGATGAGTGTGTGATCTTTGCAGGAAGTTGATTTTTCAGGATTATCTTTGATTGAGAAAAATTGCTTTAAAAGTAATGGCCGCCCTCTGTTGAACTTCAAATTATTCAGACATCATCAAGCAGTAAGAGTGCATACCAAAAAAATTTAAATAGGAAATTTATGCTAAATATGACTGGTTATGCGGTTATGAAACGAGAAATACACGGTTTTGGTAGCAAAATTGTTGGCGTCCGGACAATTTTCTCATTTTTGCAAAGAATTTCCTTCAAAGGAATTAGATGAAACAGTATTACTATATCCTATGCTGAAAAAAGAGGAAGTGAGAACAGGGCCTTCTGTTCTGTATGAGCGAAAATAATTTTTAAGTTCTGCAAAATTAAATATTCTCAAATTGATTGTAAGGAGCGAACTTCAGAATTCAGTTAGTGAATTGAGCTGTTTTCTAAAAATTATCGTGTCAAAACCAATGACAACATCGGAACCAGAATGATGTTTCCCTACGCTGAAGAGAATAGAGACCATTTTAGGAAACACAATGTCTGAAGATCATCTATCAGCGCTAGCTATGCTCAGTGCAGGGAAGAGTTTAATGGACAAAATTAAAAATTTCAATGAAAAAGTTATTGATGTGTTCGTTCAGGAGAATGTCCCTTATATATAAATAAATAAAACATTTATCAGTATACTGCTATGCAAATTATTTTATATTTCTGTGTTAAAAATCTAATTTAGTTTAAGATACAATTTATTTGCAGCCCTACCACAACCCCAACCCACGAGCCGCTACTGGTGTACTCTCAGGATACAAACATAATCACAGTAAATAAAATGGTTGCTTGTAAGAATAAAACTTGCAATACTTCCTTAAATAAAGCAGGCTATATGCCAGCTTCATTTAAAGAAGTATTGAAAGTTATATACGAGGGTCACACTTGAAATTTTTGAGATACGGCTAAGTGGTACAAATTAAACTTACCAACTCTTAGGAGTGTTCAAAGTACTCCCTTCTAACATCAATGCACTTTTGTAGGTGAATTTTCCAAAGATTAAATGCTTCACGCCATCCATTTCTTGGAATCGATGAAAAATATGTTTTTATAGCTTCATCAATCTCATCTTCGAAATGAAAACGATGCCCACGTAATTTTTTTTTTTAGATTGAAAAAAGTCACATATAGCAAGATCGGGAGAATAGGGTGGATGTTCTATCACTTTGGTGTTTTTTCATTCAAGGAATTCGACTATCATTCTTCCTGAGTGAGAAGATGCATTGTAATGGTAAAGCATGAGTGCCCTAACATTCACTTTCTGAAGAATTTCTGGAAGACACTTAGTGGTGCATCAGTTAATTGTAACTGTCTTCTGTTCTTCTAGCTTTGACCAGACCTGTATGTCTGAAGAACACGGCATACATAACTTTTTCATTGCTCATTGTCTTTTTACTATTGTTGGTTTGGGGGTCATCTTCAAAGACCCGTACTTTGCTTTTTTGACGTGTTGGAACATCAAAAAACAGTATGTACATTTCATCACCAGTTATGATTTTAGAAATAATGTGGTGTCCACTATTATTAAGTAATTTTAGGGTTTCTTTACTGATTCTGATGCGCTCTGATTTTTGGTATTCTGTTAAATTATGGGGGAACCCAACGACAAACTAATTTTTTCATATGCAGTTCTTCATGAATAATTTTATGTGTAGCTGCGGATCCAATGTTAAGTTCCTTCTGTATCATTTGGTAGGTACAGCAATTATCATCGTTAAAATTTTTCGAATGGCCAACACATTTTCTGGGACTACAGCTGACACAGGTCTTCCTGTGTGTTTTTCATCCAGGAGAGAATTTCGACCGCTTCTAAATTCTGTAAACCATCTGAATACAGTGGCATGAGATGGAGCATTATTTCCATATGCTAATTGTAGATGTTGAAAACATTCTTCTTAATTTAGCCCTACTTTAAAATCTTAGAAAATCATAGCTCAATAATGCTCTCGCATCAACTGTTTTATAGAACATATTGTCTGCCCCTGTTTCAAAAATTTCAGTGTGACCCTCATATAAAAATAACTTCGAATTTCTGGATTAGCTTTCGTTTAAAAGCACCAATAAGTGTAAACAAAAACTACATACAGTGAATAGCTCGGTAACTATCTTATACAATCATTAAACAACTATCAGGTACAATAAAGAAGTAATTAAATGCTCTACTAATTCATAAAACAGCAGATTCTGATCTCGAAACACTGACGTATTACAGAATTCACTGTGATTCGTATCATTTCAACTCTCTCCAATTGAATGATGATTTCCTTATATGGTGTCCATAGAAATGGCTAGAAAGAGAATCATCTAAACTAGTCGACATATCTAGAGGATTTGAAAAGTAGTCAAATTGGCAATATTTCACTAAATCTGGCACACATGTCCTGAAAAGGGCTCCATGGTATGACAGCGCTACTTTCAACCCTTCTTAAATATTAATGGTTGCCTGTAAAATTGTTTTCACCTTGCAGGGAGGCAAAGCACACTGAAATATTTTACATATTTGTAACATATATATATTGAAAAATAAAAAACTCACTTTGCAGCAAAGAGCTCAGTTATATGTGTCACTTTATTCATACCATATCCAGAAAATCTCTCATCATACAATGGAACTGATCTTGATTGCCTTATAATCAAAAGAGTAAAAAAGTTTAATAACAATTTTTATTTTAAACATTTGAGTAAGCTTTATTTTTATTTATTTTAAACTTCAATTTAAAGACAAAATGTAAGTTAAATGATACAAAAATATCTTTCTAGTGCAATTATGTTATAATTATTTTTTACTTAAGATTCTATTTTTCTTCTTACCACAGATGTATGTTTCCCATTTATAATTTGCATTAAAATACTAAATTAGAAACTTGGAATACATTTCAGAATTGATTCTCAATATCACTGCTAATTTATAAAACTTCTTGCATACTCACAAAGTATAATATTAGTAGCATTAAATTTATACTTTCAAACAGGATTTCACATATATTAGACATTAATGTGTGTAGATTTTCTAACCTTTTTAATGCTCTCTTTATCACACAGCTTGAAATTTTAATGTTTTGCATATTGCATGCTTAATTTTTTAATGATCTGCACCTTTAAAAATTCTAAAATATTCTTAACTAGAAAATGTATGGGGATTAACCACACAGGAACATACATCAAATTCTCGAAAATCAAAAAACGCTTTAACAATGTACTCGTTTATAATAAAAATAACATTAAACCCACTGCACCGATGATGTTAAGATGAGAACTTTGAAAGGATATCTCATAATTTTGAAATATTTCATCAACATACGAAACGCATCTCTTTATTAAAAATTCATGAAAATCAGTCTAGTAATAGAATGGATTCCATTCAAAGTTTGTTTGAAAGTGAATTTTTATATCTTTTCTGATGATGTTAAGGTGGAAACTCTGCAGTAATATTTTTGGTCACTAAGGAACCACTTTGTGTTGAAAATTGCTCAAAATCATGCTGTCTTATGCTAATAAATAAAATAACTAAAAAACTAATTTCAATTTAAAAAAATATTTTGCTGAGGTGTATTGTTCTGGGTCCTGAAGTACCTGTGTACCAAATTTTATGGCCTTACGATGTTTATATTTTTCACTACAGGTGACACAGACAGACATTGTCATTTATCATTATGCATAGAAGATAGATTACATCTTTAAGAAAAGTATATATATTTTGAAAATTCATTTATTAATAGTATGGACTCCATTCAAAGTTTGTTTAAAAGACAGAGATGCCAACCTCTCAGTTATAGTTTCTGTAATTTAGGCATGTAGGCATGTATCTTTCAGTAATGATGCACATGGTTCGATTAGCAATATAAAATCCTTCGCATTGATAACTAGAATAATATTCGATTAAAAAACATTTCAAATTATATATATTTTTATATGCAAAAACGAAACATGAAATGTTCAAATAAAATTGACAATATAACTAAAGAAAGTTAATAGGAATACACAGTCTTAATTATTGGACAAAAAAGAAATTTCAAAATATTTAAGAAAACAGAATATACTTAGCTTAAGCTAAATTTAGTTGTTTAGTTTTTCTTAGCCTGCTCTGGCTCAGACTTCGATAACTTCTTCTATTTTTTGTAGTAAAATATATAATGTGTATGTACTCAAATTTAGCCTAAATTCAGCCCCATATTTTCTAACAATACAGAATGTACATTTTGTCACAGCATTATTATAGGGAAAAAGTAATATTGCTTTCATCACCAGATTATATTAAATTCTTCTGGATAAACTGTTAAATTCCTCTGGGCAAATTGGATTGTGCAATTGCATTATTTATGCAAAAATAATTAAGCAATTAACCTTAATAATCAACCAAAATGTGAAAATAAGCTAGTTTAGTCAATCTAATTTAGAGGAAGGAAATGGATGAAAAACTATATACTTGTGTACTCCCAGGGCTGGATGAGAATTCACCAAATCGCACAATCGTACTAAATGTGTGAAAATAATTTTAAAATTAACATGAAAAATGAACCAAATATGAAAATAGGCAAGTTTTGTCAATTTAATATGTAATAATTATAGGATGGAGTAGGATGAAAAAAGAAAGAAAGATAGAAAATAATGTGCTTTCTGTAATGTTTTAGGTCTTTTCTGTAGTCTGCAACTTTGTGCAGAAATCTGTAAGAATTACGAAAAATCTGTAATAGTTGGCATTTCCGGAAAGATAATTTTTTCTATTATCTAAAAAATTCATCTATTAACCCTTTCGGGACGGCAGCATTCCGGAGTTGTCGCGGCCCAAAGGACGACGCGCTTCGCTTCCGAACTGGTCGAAAAGGACGGCGCATTTTTTGTGCTAAGCCTAACTCTCGAAAAAAATTCACTAAAAATCACCTATTCAACCCAGAAATCTACTTTTTACAGGAATAAAAGAAATATTTATGTTCTATTTGATGTATAATTTTCATACAAATCTGAATACAAAATACTCGTTAGTTGCTCCCATTCTTTTATCCGAAATAAAGGAATAATTTCACTGCCTCTAAAACCCAAACAAAAAAAATACTCTCTTATATTCCTATGATTCACCAACGAAATCATAACGCTGAAATAAAAATAAAAACTGAAACTCAATTACAAAATTGTTGATGCTACGAGAATTGCTCTGTTTGTTTATGTTACAAAATGATTTTCACCGCTCCAAATGGAGAAATAATTCATTCGATCCTCTTCTGCCAAGGTCATGCCTCTGCAAAATGCATTGAAGTTAGTTCCATGGATAAGTAACACCATCTAGTTCACAAATTAAAACGTTCTGCGTAGTGGCACTTATACGTGCCACTATCCGCTTGCGGTAAAATTTCCTCTGGCCCGAGTGAGTGCCGCTCGTCCTTGAATGCATGTTCGCATCTGGCACCTGGGCGTGCCGTTCGTCGCGAAAGGGTTAAGAGTATAGATTCTATTCAAAGTTTGTTTGAAAAATAATTCTTCAATCTTTCCAATTGTGTTAAGATGGAAATGCTGTGATGATATATTTGGTCGCTAAGGAATTAATTTGTGTGATATTGCTCAAAATCATGCTAAAATATAAAGTAACTAAGCAACTAATTCAAATGTTAAAAAAATCTCGTCAAGGGGCATCATCCCAAGTCCTGAAGTACCTAAGTACCAATTTTCATGGCCATACAATGGCCATTCATTGCAGATGGTATAAACAAACATCCTTTTTTATTATTATAGACTAGAAAATGCACAACTTAGCATTGCCTGGGAGCTAAAGCAGGGTAGTTATATAAAATAACAAAATAAATAAATTTTATTTATATAGATAACAGTGAAAATTGCATGCAATGTGTGTACAATGGCACAGCAGTTGGGATATCCCCCCCCCCCTCCTTACCAAATCCTAAAACTGAATACATCACTTGCAGAGACTATGTTCTATGTTAAATTATACAGATGGATCAGTGGATTTTCATCCAATTTCAGTCACATTTTAGCATCCTGCATCCACAGAAACTCAGAATGGGTCCAATACCAAGTAGGAGAAAGATCTCAATGACACATCAGGACATACACATCCATTATGTACATGTATGGCGTCAGTAGGTAGAAGAATTTCAATGCATATGAAGTATGCTTAGAAGAAAAATTAAAACATTTTAAGAGATCGCTTGCTAAAAAATATATATAATTAACGAATTGATGAGTTCATGAAATTATTTTTAATTTTGGAGCAGTCTGTGATATTTTAATGAGCTGCTGTTAAATTACAAATGTTGAATTGCACATCAATTTTTTATATTCTAATATAAAAATCGGTGAGCTTTAAAATGCATGAAAAGCATATATTATTTTTAAATTTACAAAAATGTGTCTATTAATCATATAAATTCCATCGAAATTATTTGAAAGAGAATTTTTCAATCTTTCTGAAAGTGTCAAGATGGATACACTGTGATAATATTTTTTGTTGCCAAGGGATCAATTTGTGTGAATATTTCCTAAAATAATTATTAAAATTATTATTTAAATATGGTTAAAACATAAAATAACTAAAAAACTAATTCAAAATAAAAAAAATAACACCAAGGTGCACCTTTCCAGGTCCTAAGTACCTGTGTACCAAATTTCACGGCCGTATGATGCTTAGATATCCTGCTACAGACTGAATACACACACACACACACACACACATGCAACCAGTCATCCAAATAGCTGCTCATGTCTTTGGCCGAATCGGACGGTCTGGGTCTTCAACACACACATGCAGACATCTTTCTTTATGTACTAGAAAATGTATTCAGCATTGTCTGAGAGTTAAAGCGGGATAGGTATATAAAATATCAAAATTAATTTTTTATTGGTATAAATAACAGTGAAAAATGCATGCAATCCATGTACACTGGTGTAACGATCATGATTCAATCCCACCATCTACCTCAAATCTGAAATTACTCTTGCGGAGGCTCTGCGTTCTATATTAAAACTTAGCAACAAAAGTAATTTAAATCTTAATTTCAACAATCTCTGAGCACATAAGCACATAAATTACAGAAATTTGCAATGAGATTCTAGAAAACTTCAGAGTATTTATATATACAAATACAATGAGATCACTACACTATCACAAAACAACACTATCAGACAAATTAAAATTATGTACACATAAATAACATATGTAATATAATTTTACAATTCAACAAATTTATTGTACAAAATATTACTTATCTGTTAGAATGTTTAATTCTGGATTCAGGTGAATTGAAAATATCAGCATGGGTGTGAAGCTATCATGAAAGTGATGCCATGATTGCACAGTTACAAGTGAGTAAAAGCAGACAAAATTCTTAGTTTAAACATATGCACAAATCACCTCATTCCAAAAAATCCACCTCCCCTAACCTTGGGTCTGATTTGAGTGAAAGAAAAGGTTTCCAGAATTCAATAGCAAACAATCAGCTGATTCAAAATTGTGAATTCTCTCAGTTAAAAATGTATAATAAATTAATGGATGGATTGAGGAAATTATTTTTTCTTCTAGAGCAGTCTATGATATTTTAAGCATCTGCTGTTAAATATTAAACATCATATGGCATGTCAATTTTTTTATATCATAATATAAAAATCGGGAAGTATATGTTTTTCAAAAATTCCCAAAGTTCATCTATTAATCATAGAGGTTCTTTTAAAAGTTTTTTTGTAAGATAATTTTTTATTTTTCTGATGGTGTAAGGATGGAATGATAATACTTTTCGTTGCTGAGGAACTGATATGCATAAATATCGTCCAAAATTGATGCAATTCAGGCTAAAACATAAATTAACTATAAAACAAAGCTGAGGTGATATTTGGGTACCTGTACAGCAAGTTTCATGGCCACATATCACTTTGATTTTCTGTTACAGACAAACAGACAGTTTCTTTCATTATGCAAGAATATAAAAGATAGATCGTCTTGGGTCCTGAAGTATCTGTGTACAAAATTTCATGGCCGTACAATGCTTATATTTTACTTATAGATGACAGACAGTCATACAGACATCTTTCATTATTATAGATATGAGATAGATTACTTCTTCAATATACGAAAAGTATATATTTTAAATTCATTTATTAATAGTTTGAATTCTGTTTACCTTTTGCTTGAAAGATTAAAAGATAATTTTTCGATCTATCCGATGGCGTTAAAATGGAAACTCCATTATAATGTTTCTGGTCACTAAGAAACTGATTTGTGTGAAAATTGCTCAAAATCATTCTAAATCTTGCTAAAACATAAAATAACTAAAAAATATCCTTCGTTTAGTTGGACTAGATAGGCCCAGACTTCACTCAACTGATGTAGAAATTGATATTTTGGCTTACTTTTGCAGTCATCCACATAGTAGTGTTTGTACCGCTGCTTCAGAAATGAAAGTACCACATGCAACAGTGTAGAGAATACCGAGATTGAATAAATGGCATCTGTTTAACATTCATGGTATGCAAAGACAGGAGCCAACAGATTATCAATGTCATCCAGATTTTTTTAATTGGACTCTAAATCAGGAAGATGCAAATCCCTCTTTCCTGAAAAATGTAATTTGGACTGACGAATGCTGTTTTAATCAAGATGGATACATAAATCCTCAAAATGAGCACTGACATTCATTCGTGGTAAGTGATATTCATCACCAGAAGCAATTTTCTGTGAATGTATGGTGTAGTATTTTCAGAAACAGTTTGCTTTGACCCATATTGTATGATGGTACATTGATAGGTGACAGATATGTTAATGAGATTCTGAATGCGGTTACTCCTAATTTTATGGATGAACTGCCCCTAACAG
The DNA here is from genome assembly GCA_951213105.1 of Amaurobius ferox. Classification (NCBI taxonomy): domain Eukaryota; kingdom Metazoa; phylum Arthropoda; class Arachnida; order Araneae; family Amaurobiidae; genus Amaurobius; species Amaurobius ferox. The sequence continues at coordinate 98,968,016 of OX578142.1, read as the reverse complement.
TACTTCCACATGTATGATTTCAACAGAACGGATCTCCAGCTCACCATACTACAGTTGTGAAACACTAGTTAAATAACGAGTTTCCAGACAAGTGGATTGGCTTACATGGGTCAGTCGAATTTCCCCCTAGATCGCCTGATTTAATGCCTATGGATTGTTATTTGTGGGGCCGTTTAAGCACAAATGTTTATCTGTCACCTCCCTTAAAAAAACAATGCATTCAAGATGGTTATCGTGACATCACTGAACAAGAACTTGATCGTGTGCACAGGAGTGTTATCAGGTGAATGCAGCTCTGTATTGGCATGGATGGAAAACATTTTGAACAAGCTTTGTAATCTTTATGTAAAGTTATTATCTGTACAAAGTGTAGATACTTTTGTACCAATAAATAGCAAAATTATTATTTATTTCTGTAATCATTGTTTTTTTTCATAATTTGTATATGACTCCTGAAATGCAATCTGCCGACATGATTTTTTCCCTCTAAGAACCCATGTTGATGCATCGAAAAGTGGTTTAAGTCAGCATTTTTGTCTTTTCATATTTCTGGGACATTTTATGATAAAATGCTGAAATTTTGTACATCACCTTATTAGTGTATGGGGCACATTTTACTTATTGAAAATGTTTTTGTACAGGGGTCGTATAAAACTTTAAATTTTGTATTTCTTGAAATTTAATCCTCTGAAAACTTTTATCGATTTCATAAAATTCTGTACCTTTTTTTACGCAACTTTGTAGTTTATTATATATGTTTAAGATCAATAATTAAGGAATAAAAGTCGAGGTCAATGTTTTTGGGACACCCTGTATATAGAAGATAGATACATGTCCAACATACAAAAAGTATATACATATTTTAAAAATTCACAAAATTCATCTATTAACCCATTCATGACCAGAGAGTGAAGGAAGCAGTGTTTTTGCAGGCCGTGTGCAGCAAGAATCATCTGCTACTCCAGGCCCAGGCACTTTTTACGGTTATAAAGCAATTATAACAGTATATAAAATATAACATTATTATAAACATATTATTATATATCCTGTGTGCAGCAAGAATCATCTGCTACTCCAGGCCCAGGCACTTTTTATGGTTATAAAGCAATTATAACAGTATATAAAATATAACATTATTATAAACATATTATTATATATCCTGCAATTTTTTATGTAAACAGACATCTCTATTAAATGTTTTGTAATGTATGAAAATTTTCAAAACAAGGTTCAATACAGGGTCCTACGTTGTAAATTTTGCACTTGTAAAAGGTAGCACTTTTCTTTCAGGAAGCTTTTTAAACAAACTATACACCTCTTTCGAGACTTTTTCCCATTTGTATTAACATGCAAGCTAAATTTGTATTAACATGTAAGAAAATGTCGACCAGTTAACCGTAAAAGATAAGGCACTGGAGACCTTGATTTTCCAGTTTTAGGTTTAGTGTATTTTTCAATAATTCGATAAATAACCCTAGATTTAAACTCTAATGCTGTAATCTGTTAGTCAGTTTGTTTTGTAAACAATATATATGAATTTAATACTGCCATGTCTAAGAAACCAAAAAATAACTTTCGTACTCTTTTCTGAAAGCTGGGTAATAGTGCATTACTGAATCTCTCCTATCTATTCCACCCATATTCTTATTATAATCAACCATGCAATGTGGTTTCAAAATATCTTTTTGTGTGCTGCTGACTTTTTTGGACTAATGGATACTATAATATTTACATGGAAAGTTGTTAACATCACTACATTTTTTTTCTTATGTTTGAACCCAAAAATAGCATTTTTCTTCTGAAATGCTAAGATTTGATATTTTGGAAACTTCCGAGGTAAGTTTTTAGGCATGCCTTTCCTGTGCTTCGACACCATACCCCAAACATTTTTCTGATTTGAAAAAAGGTGTAATGCTAGTTCCGGAGAAACAAAAAAATCTGTTGAGATACAGATTATATCCATGACTTGACAAGTCTGCTAATAAAGTCTTTCTCCACTTTCTCCTTTCTTTAAAATTATTATGATTTTAAAAAAAGTAAGTCTTATTTTGCTCCTTGAAAATTTTGTTCTTGATCACACCTCAACAATTACTCAAATTGGGAAATGTTGACTCCTTTAAACACATTTGCACTTAGGAAATGAAAAAACACAGATTTGCTATATAGGCAGTCATTTAAGGGCAAATAGATTAACACCTGCAGTGCCATGTCTGGTAAAATTGTCTATAATTTTCCTTTTGGATTCCATTGTACCATTTGTGTGATGTGCCCATCACTGATTGCATAAATATTTTTCACCATATTGGCATACACTGAGAATACACTGATTTGTTACTTTCATTCCTGTTTGTGCTCTGTTGTATTGAAAACAAACTACTTGGGGATGTTGGTTCAGGCGGATGCTCCTGCCAATTTGTCTAACTACATCACACAGAAATTCTGTGTCTGAATGTGGATTAAAATAAAAATAATAGTAATTTAAAATTTTAAATAGCATCAATTTCTGATGTTTGTATCAGATCTGTACCAGTAAAGATTACCTATACTTACCTTCAACTGTCAAGTTAGTACTTAGGATTTAACTTATAGTGTGCAGAAATCACATGATGGATAGGCTGCTCATTTAGTACTCAAGAATGAAAAACGAAGATAAATTATAATAAAGGTTAGATTAAAAAAATAACAGGAACAGCTGCAGAAGAGAATTAATCTAATGAGAATCCAATTGAGTTCAATTATCAAGAATTAAGCATCATAGAAGATGATAATGTATTTCATCATTTAATAAAGGAAGTACACTTATCCCCCGATTTACATGGCACTTGTTTTACACGATTTTGCTTTTACACGGTTTATAAATTAACAGATTTCAAAAAATTGATAAAAATGTATATTCTGCTCCATATACACCTATACAAAGATTTGATGACATTTTTGAATTTTATTCCTTTGGTAACACTGATGAAACAACAGGGGATTCCCGATGTTGTAAAATATATACATTTAGGGGAATCTCATATAGGAAAATCCCTGTAATAGGGGAATCCCCGTATTTATTTCACAACAGTAAAGCTATCTGGTTCATGCAAGTACATAGTGCAGAAACATTTTAGCAGCAAAGCTTATATTATTGTACGTTTATCTTTTGAACTGTAAGTTTTCAACATTTATAGTTTTTCTTGCATCTTTATAGTTTGTGTAAATTTGTTAAGGTTCTATAATGTCAAAGGATTTGAAGAAAAATCAAATGAAAAGAAAAGTTATTTCTTTAGTAACTAAAATTCAAATATTAGACCGTCTACGTAATAGAGAAAGACTAACGGATGTTGCTAAATTTTACTCCATGAATGAAGCCAGAATAAGGTCAATAAGAAAAATGAAGACTCCATTAAAAAAAAGTGTAGCAGCTGGAAGCTGCAGCAGTATGAGTACGACTTCATATATTAGAGATGTTACAATGGAAAAAGCCTTAGTGATATGCATACCTGCCAACCTGGGAAAATTGGAATGTGTAAAATTTTGCGTGAATGACATTTATAATGATTTCTTTTTTAAACTACACGGGCAAACGACATTTCTAATAAATTCAACTATATACACGTACCTGCATTAAAAAATATTGCATTAAATATCAGGTTTACTGGTAGAATATGAAAATTCAGGACACCAATTTTATAAAATTTCAGGACAATAAATTATAAAGCAAAAAATATATAAAGGTTTTATCCGGTGAGAATTACTTTATAATGAAGACAAATATTTATGTTTGGCAAAACACAGTTTTTCACTAAAGAGAGTAACAAATATTGATCTTTAATAAAAAAAAATATATATATAGCACTGAATTATATTCCTGCCAAAATGGTTTCCCTTTTATTTGCCTAAATCATTGCTTTAATACCACTTTTTGGAAAATATCCCTTCACAGAGTTTATACCCATTTTTTAAATAGAAAAATTTATATTATGCAAATATAATTAAAAAATTAACTTAATAATTAGCCATAATATGAAAATAAGCTAGTTTAGTCGATCTAATATGCAACATTTAAATGATGGAGATGGATGAAAAAAGATACTAACGTACTCTCGGCAATTCACGTGAAGTAACTGAATTGCGCAATCGCACTGTTTATGTGAAAATAATTAAGAAATTAACCGTAATAATTAATCAGAATATGAAAATAAGCTAGTTTAGTCGATCCAATATGCAACATTTAAATGATGGAGATGGATGGAAAAAGATACTAATGTACGCTCAGTAATTCACACGAAGTAACTGAATTGCGTAATCGCACTGTTTATGCGAAAATAATTAAGAAATTAACAGTAATAATTAATTAGAATATGAAAATAAGCTAGTTTAGTCAATCAAAAATGCAATATTTAGAAGATTGAGATGGATGGAAAAAGATACTATTGTACTCTCGGCGATTCATGAGAACAAACTGAATTGCGCAATCGCAGTGTTTATGCGAAATTAATGAACAAAATAACATTTTAGCGATTTATGCTGAATTAGACAACCTTTGAAGAAGTATATTTATTACTTTTATAAAATAAGCGATCGAGATCTTAATTTACGTTACACGCGGCCGTAAATCTCCGTTAATTTGATTGGCATTACCCTGCATTTTATTATGGATTTGCTACGATCCCGGAAATGGTAGATATTAGTGTTAAAAAAGAGGAAATGCGGTGTTTCCGAGGAATTATACTATGTCTGGTTAATTGATAAATTTCAAACATAAAAAGCCGGAGAATTTCGCCGGGGATTGATTTCCTATTAATGTTAAAAAATTCAAATAAATGCGGAAATGCGTAAAATACAGCAATAAATGCGTAAAAGCGTAAAGAGCAGTTAAAATGCGTAAATTTTACGCATAATGCGTAAAAGTTGGCAGGTATGGATATGGATAGAAGACCAAACTCAAAAGTGATTCCCGATCGATACCAATGCTGTTACAAATAAAGCTTTGAAGATTTATCAATCACTTAAGAATCAGTCACTGTTGACTTTGTCCGATGAAAAGAAGGTATCTTTTCCCGCAAGTCATAGGTGGTTCAAGAGATTCAAACAAAGACATTCTTTACATAATCTGAGAATGAAAGATGAAAGTGCATCTGCTGATTCGGATGCGGTACAACAATATCCGTCAAAACTTGCCGAAATCATTGCCGCTAGCGCCTACACTTCTGATCAGGTTTTCAATGCTGACGAGTCCGGATTATTCTGGAAAAAAATGCCAGAAAGAACCTTTATAGCCAAAGCTCACAAATCAGCTAGTGGTCATAAAGTAACGAAAAGTCGTATAACAGTTCTTTTCTGTTGCAATGCTTCTGGCGATTATATGATGAAACCATTGGTGATTAACAAATCAAAATCACCACGATTATTCAAAGGAATAAATATCAAAAACCTTCCCGTCTATTGGATGGCTAATAGAAAAGCATGGGTCACTGCCATAGCTTTCAATGAATGGTTCCATAACTTCTTTGTTCCAGATGTCAAAAATTATTTAACTAAAAGCGGATTGCCTTTTAAGGCTCTTTTATTAATTGATAATGCACCAGGTCATCCTCCAGATTTACAACACGAAAATGTAAAAGTTGTTGTTTTACCAAAGAATACAACTTCCTTATTGCAGCCATTAGATCAAGGGACAATTTCGACTTTTAAAGCACTGTACATCAAGCAAACTTTCAAGTATATCTTAGAACAAATGGAGAATGATGAACTCTTACTCTGATGGATGTTTGGAAGAAATTTACAATTTTAGATTGTGTTAAGCATGTTGAACTGTCTTACACTCAGATCAAACAATCAACGATCAACGCCTGCTGGAAAGCAATATGGCCGGATGTTGTTGAAAGTGGAAATGATAAATCACCAAAAGAGCATGAATATTCTCAGATCACTGAGTTGGCCCATACTATAGGAGGAGAAGGTTTTGAAGATTTAGCTCAGGCAGATATTGAAGAAATAATGGCTGATGAAGAATTGAATGAAGATGATTTAATTAACATGATTCGTGAAACAAACAAACATGATGAAGACAATGATTTTGATGAAGAGCAATCTGAACAAGTTGCGTTCACAACAAGAATCATAAGCATAGGACTTGATTTAGGAAGAAAATTGGGCAACCATTTCTTACAATATGACACAAATGTTGACCGAGCTCTCCGATTCCAGCGAGACCTTCGTAAATGCTTAAATCAATATGAAGAGGTCTATAAAAATTTAGCAAAAAAGCCTATGCAATTGTTAATTACCGATTTCATGACAAAGTCTTGTCAACCCGAGATCTTGCCTAATTCGTCAACCATTGAGCCAAAATCGCATCAAGAAAGCTCAAGTGATGAAAGTGACATCATACCTATCAGAAAGAAAAGACTGATAGTACATGAAAGTGATGACAGTGATTAAACTTATAATTAATTTTTAAGGGTCTTTTTATTTTTTTGTTCTTTGTTACTAATGTAAAATAAATTAAATATGTTATATCACTACATGCATATGTTTGTTGTTTTATGAAATAAGTATAATTTTAAGTTTTCTAAGATGTCTTACTTTTGTTTTACTTAAATAAATGACTGAATCATGCACATTTTGGGGTTATTTTCGTTTTACACGATTTTGCTTAGCAAAATCCAAGATTTCAATTTACACGGTTTTGTGCAGAACCTATCTTCAGTGTAAATCGGGGGACATGTATCAGAAAAGTTAAAACATGTCATTGCAGAAAATGACATGAATGACATAAAAGTAGTTCAATTTATGCTTAGTAGTGCTAATAAAAATATTAGAAACATAAGCATCAAGTTAGGTGTTATTCCAGGCAATATTTCAAAAATATATAAAAAAAAGTTGTTTAATCCTATGCGGATGGCGACTTTCCAGAACTGCTGTGGCTTAAAGGACGGAGCATTTTGCTTCTGAACTGTTTCCAAAGGACAATGCAGGTTTAACACTAAGTCTAACTCCAGAACAAGAACACATACTCAAGTACAGCATAGCAGATTCTGTGAGAAATTATCTGTTTGTTTATATTACAAAACAACGTTTTACCACTCTAGATGAAATGATGATTCATAGGGACCCCTCCCCCCTTCTAAGGTTAAGTATTGGCAAAATATGTTGTAAATGTTAAAATGGACATTTAGTGCTATCTAGTACTTAAATAAATTCAAACAAAAATGTTCCATATAAAAACACACATTGGTGTCAGTCTCCTTTAGGGTAAATTTCTCCTGGACACGAATGTGTAACTGTCATACTTGAATGCAGTTTCACAGTCGATGCGTAGATGCATCTACCATCCTTAGAGGGTTAAAAACAAAATGTCTTGTACATCTTCTGTACATAAATGCTCGAGATTTGCTATAAATGTCTTGATCCTCATTCTATTATGTGCAAATATTAAATCTTAAGTTATAAATTACTTAAAAGGATGGGAAATATGCAAGAAACAATATAAGATTGGTTTTATCACTACACTATATTGGTAGATACACAGGATTCTGTTTAATTTGGAGAGGAAACAATTCAGTACGTTTTTATGATTAGGATGAATAATTTGCTTAATAATAAACTAAATATTAAATATAATTATTAAATCTTAACTTAAAAGTTATAAATCACTAAAATGGATTGGAAATGTATTTTTATCATTTGGAGTTTGAAAATATGGCACAGACTCTTCCTTACCTTTTATAACCAGATGTACAGCGCCGGAAAAAGAAAAAAAACCCTCTGTTAATCGAGCTTCGTTCATTGCAGAGAAAATTGAAAGATACCATTCGATTAGGAATAACATCCTCTACAAATGAATATGCATAAAATTTGTATAAGGGGCCATCTTCATATCTAAACGAGCACAAACTTTGAAATTTTCAATGTCAACACCCAAGATTGACAACATAGTTCGAATCTAGAGCAAAATTTAACCTGTGATACCAAATTTCATGTCATTTGGGTGAAGCATTTCTGAGTTGTGAGTATGTAAAGTTTTGAGCTCCTAATGTTAAATTAGTTTCCAAGACTTCCATTCATATCTTCTGTAATAATTATCTGCTCACTCATTTTGTATGACGTTACTCATTTCGTATGATTATTTGTATGACGTTACTACTAAACAACCCAAGCACATTTACGTGATTTTCATTTTTGTGGAAATAATTGTTTGTATGAAATATTAATTATGAAATCAATAATCGAAAAATTATGAATACAAACCTGGACATGTTTTGATAAAAATCGATTCACAAAGACTTTTTATATGTTTATGTAAAATTCCAGGTGTTTCCTTTCTCTAGTTCTTCCGAAATGTTTAAATATTCAGCATCACGATGATTTTAGGGGTCGTATATTAGTTTAAAAAAAATGACTAATTTGAAAAAGTTATATTAATTGTAAGTTAATCTTTATTTAAGAAAACAGGCATTTATTTTTACCCAGTTTTAATAAAAACTTTGTATAAACAGTGTTGTATAGATGCAACCTAATCAACGTAATTCTGCTACTGTATTAAAGGGTAAAAACTTGTATTGTTATAAATGGGATCTACTTGTTACTGTCGATTAATAGTTTCAGAGCTACTGCGAGTTGAAATCACCCACAAAATGTAATAATCAAAATTTGCCCCTAATAATCGTGCCCTATTTGAGGCTCACATAATCTTACCAATTACAGGCCCACTGCCTTAGTAACACACACAAGACAACACCACACCCAGCGATGAAAATGCTCACCCTCTTATGCAGGAATCGAACCTGCAACCCTTTGGCTGTGAGGTAAGCCATAATGCTGAATGTCAAGAGGATAGTTCAATAATTTACAACAGTGCTGTGGTCAATCAACGAAACATTGCTCTTCAAATTGCAGTTTCCAATATGGAGCTGATCTCCCAAAATTGCACATTCTGGAATATTGAATATCTTCGGATATAAAGATAGAAGCATCGTGAAAATTTGAATTTGGACTAATTTGGGGGTCTAGAACTTGTGGATGACGTTAAAATTGGGTGTTGCCATTGAAAATTTCAAAGTTTGTACCCGTTTAGATATGAAGACGGACCCTTATGCAAATTTTACGCACATTAATTTGTAGAGGTTGTTATTCCTAATTAAATGGTACCTTTCAATTTTCTCTGCGATGAACGATGCTCGATTAACAGAGGGTGGGGCGTTTTTTTTTCTGCGGCTGCACATTTGGGTGCAAAACAATTTGATCTATTTTTATAGCAGAAACAAAAATTATTATAATTATAAAAATTCTCCACATAAATAAACTGTACGTCAAGGTCTCTAATTTACAACACCAGAGTTTTTGTCAGTAGGATCTTAAGGTACCATGTTTTTAACATAGCAGCAATAAGAAGGGTAACAACCTAAGTAACTTACATTGTGGTAAAGCTCAAGGGGTTTTTGAACCACCAGTCTAAATCATTATACAAGACATGCTTTTTTGCAATTATAACTAAATTAAAAATACTCACTGCAAAACAATATAAGGCTCATATTTATCACAGAATGCTTTGAGTAAATATGGTTTATCAACTCTGTACCACTTCCAGTAGTCTGTATTACGATGAGACTCACTTGATTCAGTTATTCCTGTTTTTTGTAAAGGTACATTTGTTTTATAATTTAAAAGACATTTCATATAGATTTAAAAGAAACAAAAAAAACTAAGATAATACATATGAAAAATAGAAATTATTTTGAAGACTATAATGAAAATTATAAATAACTATGGCATTAAGCAGAGGTTTATATATAATAAACTGAATCACAGTATAAAATTCAGCATATATAAAGATAAGCAGACCCCAGAATTTCAAAATTAAGGACATTTATACAAAAATTAGGAAGATGATCACGGCACATTATATTTGGTGCATTTCACCTAAAATGCTTTAGGGACTTTTCCCTAAAAAGAGAATTTCAAAATTAAATGAAATGACTTTAAAGTTTTTTTTAATTATCCAATAGGCATAGCAGTAATTTTTTGTTTAATAACAGTAAGAAAGAGTGTAAGAGTTATCTTAAGTGTTATTTTCGCAATTTTTGAGAAAGAGTCTGCAGCTTTTGAGAAAAGATGCTAAAATTCATGATTTTCTTAAAAATAGAGCTAAAACTCATTTTATTTTAAGGCAAAAAATTTGCCATTAATTAAAAGTTCTAAAATTTGTGATTTGATTTAAAATTGCTAAAGTTTGTGAAAATTTATATAAAAGCTATAAATACAAGAAGAACAGTCTTATTGATTGCTACTTTTAGCATTTTTCTTTTTATACATATTGTAGATGTATACCTTCAAGTTAAATCGAGAGTTTTAGCATCTTTTACAAAAAACTGTAAAGTTTAGTGATTTGAAAAACAATTCAAATTTTAGTGCCTATTCTTGAAATACATGAGTCCATATGTGAATTCTTTGTCGCAAGTTTTGAAAAAGAATGCAAAACTTTGTGATTTTTTGAGAAATTATGCTTAAATTCATGATTTTTGAAAATAGAGTTATAATTTAATATTTAATTTAAAGTAAGTGTTTAAATATATTATTTTATTTAAAAGTAAAGCTCTAAAATTCTCCATTTTGTGAAAAAGCACTAAAATTCTCAAATTTAGTTAAAAGCACTAAAATTTTCAAATTTATTTAAAAGCACTAAAATTCTTGCTAATGTATTTAAATGCACTAAAATCGGGAAGAATTATCTTGATCGTGAATTTTGACGCTTTACTGTTTATAAAAGTCACAACTCCCTTTCTAAAAAAATCACATTTAGTAATTTTTAAAAATAAATAAATATATAAAAAAAATGAAATAAATGTGTATTTTAGTGCCCTTTTTCAAAATGTGTGTATCCATACGGGAATTCAATATAATGTTGATTGCAAACATAGAAAATGATATTTGTCTCATCAGTAAAATAAGATTACTGATGATACAAGCATCGTTCATGTAATACCTATCAAATTCTTTATATAAACAGAACAGGGAAAGGGCAGAAAATAGCATTTTCAGATAGCTATGTCTGGCTATGACAGTCTTACAGCGTGTTGATATCACTATTTAGAAATTTTATAGTGTATTACATTCAACAATAAACATTTTCCCTAATCTTTCTTTGCAGTTAACCACTGTAAAGTAAGGATTGGAGACTTTTTTGGTGGGGGATAAAAAAGTGGGAAAGCTTCGTAAATAAAGGGTAAAATAGGGAAATTTCACTAAAATCTTAGAAATTTGTAATTTTAATGATAAGATTCATATTTTCGTATTGAGAGATAAAATTTGTACTAAATACAAAAAATTTGGGACATGTGGAGGGTCAGGATAAGTAAGCATATGTACATTTCGGAAATCATTGAATTTCCTTCTTCAATGCAACAAGCCTAGACCTAAATGCTCAAATGAGGACAAACCAGCTGATCAAACAGAAAATGGCTAAATGACAGAACCCAATATAGCAGCACCACCTAGTGTGATGAAAGGGAAGTAAAACAAGGGAAAAAAAGAAAACAAGGAAATATGAACCTGAGAAAGTAAAAAAGAAAAATATAAATAAAATGCCAAATACATAAACTTTAACATTGAGTTCATATACTTTGTATTTTATTTATCTAGTAAATGCCACACATAGATGACAAATGTGGGAACCATAACTGGTTAGAAAGTTAAGGTTTATTGAAAACATTCGTTTGGTATCCTGATGATAGCTCCAGTGAGGAGTCAAAACACATTAGTTTATTTCTCATGTTTTTAACACAGTACACTTATCCCCCAATTTACACGGCACTTGCTTTACACGATTTCGCTTTTACACGGTTTATAAATTAACAGATTTCAAAAAATTGATAAAAATGTATATTCCGCTCCATATATGCCTATACAAAGATTTGATGACATTTTTGAATTTTATTCTTTTGGTAACACTAATGAAAACAACAAGGGATTCCCGGTGGTGTAAAATATATACATTTAGGGGAATCCCCGTATAGGGAAATCCCCATAATAGGGGAATCCCCGTATGTATTTCACAACAGTAAAGCTATCTGGTTCATGCAAGTACATAGTGCAGAAACATTTTAGCAGCAAAGCTTATATTATTGTGCGTTTATCTTTTGAACTGGTAAGTTTTCAACATTTATAGTTTTTCTTGCATCTTTATAGTTTGCGTAAATTTGTTAAGGTTCTATAATGTCAAAGGATTTGAAGAAAAATCAAATGAAAAGATATTTCTTTAGAAACTAAAATTCCAATATTAGACCATCTACGTAATAGAGAAAGAGTAATGGATGTTGCTAAATTTTACTCCATAAATGAAGCCACAATAAGGACAATAAGAAAAAATGAAGACTCCATTAGAAAAAGTGTAGCAGCTGGAACCTGCAGCAGTATGAGTACGACTTCATATGTTAGAGATGTTACAATGGAAAATATGGGAAAAGCCTTAGTGATATGTATAGAAGACCAAACTTAAAAGCGAATCCCGATCGATACCAATGCTGTTACAAATAAAGCTTTGAAGATTTATCAATCACTGAAGATTTATCAACCATTGAGCCAGAATCCCATCAAGAAAGCTCAAGTGATGAAAGTGACATCATACCTATCAGAAAGAAAAGACTGATAGTACATGAAAGTGATGACAGTGATTAAACTTATAATTAATTTTTAAGGGTCTTTTTGTTTTTTTGTTCTTTGTTCCTAATGTAAAATAAATTAAATATGTTATATTACTACATTCATATGTTTGTTGTTTTATAAACTAAGTATAATTTTAAGTTTTCTAAGATGTCTTACTTTTGTTTTACTTAAATAAATGACTGAATCATGCACATTTTGGGGTTATTTTCGTTTTACACGATTTTACTTAGCAAAATCCAAGATTTCAATTTACACAGTTTTGTGCAGAACCTATCTTCAGTGTAAATCGGGGGACAGGTGTATAAAGTATTTTGAACATTTTATTTAAAAGAGTATGCTGAAAATATAGAATTTCTATTTAATTTCTGTCAGATATTCATTTAAAAATTCAAGAAGGTTTTATAATTTTGTGCATTAAAAGGAAATTGTTAAATTGTAGTAAATATTCTAAAGCATTTTTGATTAGGACATTCCTTTATTTGTTTTATAATTAGGATCAGTTTAGAAAGTTTCTTTAAAAACAGTTGAAATATATATATATTTTACCAAAGTAAGCTTGCCAAATTGGCAAATGCACTCTTCTATTTAAATTCATAGTCATGTACTTAAAAAGGGAAAAATTCTGAAAAGTGTCAATCTGAATTTGCTGTAGGCTCTTCTTTTAATGTTCACTTTCATTGCTTGTAAATCTGTAGTAAACATACATTTCTATATTAATTTTTATCTAAATATTTTTCAATGGAGAATGAATGTAGTTCCCTATGATGTTATTTAATATTTAGATACCCTATTTGTCCTTGTATTCAACGGTAGGCATCATTATTCAACATTTTTAGATCACATTATAACAGATACATGTTATCAATAAATATACACTCAACATGGTTTTGATACCAAATTTAATTTTTTGCATTTTAAACTAGCAGAAGGTATGAGAAAATGCATACATTCAATCATATGTAGCGTCCTTGACTTATAAATAGCAAAATAACAATAAAAGGATACTAAAAGGTAGAATAAATGGCTCTTCTCTGTGCAATAATTGAAGAAGTTCTTCCTTTGTTTGGGGAGCATTATCACTTTTCTAAAATAAATACAATAAAAAGAAACATTATATTTAGTATGAAAATATTAATTCAAAATGGTTTCATAAATGTTGCTCATTTTTTCATATTATATTTTTATTTATTTCATTTTGTTTTAGGAAACTTGGGATGCTTTCACAAACAAGATTAAGAGTCAGGTCCAACCCAATCAATTCAGTGGTTTCTATAAATATTATCTAGGTAATTCCTCACATCAGTGCTAAAGTGTGCTGGCACATCATCATGCTGGAACCAGATTCTTCTTGTTCCAGCATGTATACATATCTGTGAGCTCCAAATTCATGGAGTGACGCATGTCGTTGAAATTTTGAGCAGAGAATGACACCTTATGATATAGAAATGTTGTTATCGACTGGCATAAACAGCATCCTCTACCATCTAAACATCCCATTTCCAGACACACATTCTTTGAAAAAATGTTTATTTTGGGTTGGATGTTTCGAAACACTCTTATATATCTAAAACTGGAAAATCTATTTAACATAAATCAGCAAATTCCATACACTTACAAACAGATAAAATATCCTTTAAAAATAGTAAACTTTTTTTTATATCTGCTTGAAATTTTCTATAGAATCTGAACATGTAATGATCAATGGGGGTTGCCCTTGAAAATTTCGGAGTTAGTACCAAATCAACTATGAAGGCAGTCCCTTAAGCAAATTTTGAATATTAATCCTTATCGAATGATCTTTTCTGTTTTACCTTATGTTTTATTATCTGATCAATATGATTTTACTTCTTTTCTCTTTAGGTCAAAGGGATCTGATCTATTTGGCTGGTTCCCACACAACACAGATATCCAGATTACATCTCATTGACCCAAAGCACATCCACACATAAAAAGATACATCTAATAGATATCCATAAACAATGAAATCTGGATCATCCAAAGTTTATGTCTATATTATGTCCAAAAATTACATGTCCTGGATGAAGAATGCAGTATTGGTCCATTTTTCGTCCATTATGGATGTAATATGAATGTTATGGATGATCTAGTCCCTATTACATCTACAATGGACAAGAATAGACCAATCCTGTGTTCTTCATCTTATTTACATCCATAAATTACATGCTCTGAATGAATCATATTTGACTTCCCCTGCACATTCATAGACGACATAATATGAACAAAGTACATATACATGTTATAGCTATCATGGATGAAAAACAGATTGATCCCATGTTCAACAAAATCAAGCTGTGCAATAAAACACTGTGCAGCATTTTACTCTTTACATCACCATCATGGCCGCTGTGACTTGTGTCATAATTTTATTTTTCAAGTTGAATTTATTTGTTTTATATTTTGCGTTATAAAATTTACAGAATAACTATTAATGTCATATTGAATCACATATTTGATTTTTACAAGTTTGTTAAAATCAAAATGATAATCAAGCTAGCAATTTTAATATACTGTTATTGAAATTTATTATAATTTTCAAATATTTTTATTAATTTATATTGGTGGTAATATTTCATTTGGGGTAATATAATGCATATTTTTGTTATTATAGCTCAGTGGCAGCATTTAAATAACCAAATAATTGCTATTGCGGTATTTCCAAAAATGAAAGGCTGATAAGAAGAAATTCACAAAGTATATAGTATTAAAATTTTATATAAAATATGCAAAAAATAATTATCTGAGCATTCATTTCTTCTAACTAGCTTTAATTCCTATACTGATATCTTAGGAAATAAAAGTAACTTCCATTTATTTGATCTAGAATTACAGCATAATAGACTCATGAAAAAATAAATTATATTATTATTTTGACTTGCACAAGATAAGTCAAATGACACATAGTGAATAAAGAAGTTAGTTTCCTTCAACGTACACAGTGCACTGTGGGTTCGAATCCAGGAGGGTATCAAAGGAAATTAGCAGTAGCAAAATAAAGTCATGTTTTTGTAAAATAAATCTGCTATATTAAAACATTTTCAACATATTTTTATCATTTTTAAGCTCTGTTTTTTAAGAACACATTAGAAGGGATATAAAATAAATAATCCAATTATGTGGATGTATGAAAGTAATTTGAATGATCCAGTCCACGCCCGTTTCACATCCATTATGTGTCCATTAGATGTCAATCTGAACGTAATTTGGATGAGCAGTAGATGCAATATAGCTGATCCAGTATACGTCTATTGCATATCCATTTTATGTCTAAATGGCTATCCATTGGACATCCACAGATGGTACCTGGAGTAACATCTGGATATCCATTAGACATCAATACACATCAATCGCTGGATTTTGGATCTGTTTTAGATGATTTAGATTACATCTATTGGATGTAATTTAGGTGAAATCTGGATGTAATGTTCCATATGGATTATAGTTCACTTGTCCCACTATGCTCCACCATCATTTTTGGGGCAAGAAATAGGACATGCTCTGATTAAGCATGGTGTTTTAGTGCATTAATTGATTTTTCATATCAAAACACTTCTAAAATAGTTTTATATTCCTGCAGTAAAACTTTGTTTATAGTAACTCATTATTTTCAGATGAAATTATGGTGACTGATGGATAATTTCATTATTAGAATGGGCAGCACATGACTTTCCCTACAGATACATATTCATTTTTTCTTCTTTCTTTTGCAATTTATTAAATTGTGTTTAATTGCACAAAATAACATGGATAATTATTTGAAATTTCCCTGAATTTGCAGTTTTAATTCAATTTCCATTTACATTTGGCAACAATGTATTTTTGAAGATGGCATAACCAAAATGTGAAAAACTAAAATATCTTGAGAGCAGTTAGTCTTACAGTTAGTCCCAGAGAGCGGTTAGTCTTGGGATTGGTCTTATTCTTTTCATCATCAAAAATTATGTATAAAACAAGCATTTAACTTATACATATGAGTATATATAGTCATTTATCTTGGATTATAATTTTTGAGAGCCATTTCTCCAAACAGTTAGGAATGATTTTTCTAAATTGTACCAAAATCTATGGAGCATGAGGGTAACCCACAAGTGACTTATCTGCCAAATTTGGTGAAATTTGGTCAATTAGTTTTTTAGCTAGAGGGGACAACGTACCTTGAGCATGCACACACATACACATAATGCTAAAAAATGTTTTTTGGTGTTATAGAATGCAAAAATATGAAAAACTGAAATATCTCGATAATGAATAGTCAGTTCTAAAGTAATGGAGTTTGTCTTATTCTTTTTGTTGCCAAAATTTACATATAAAACAACTATATATTGATACATTTGAGCATATGTAGTCTTTTATTTCAGGGTTTGATGATTTTTGTGGGCTATTTCAAAAAAAGAAAGCAACTTCTTTTTTCCAAATCATACCAAAATCTGAACAGGGCCAGGGTAACCCACAAATGATTTTTCTACAAAATGTTGCACAATTTAGTCCAAAACACTCATCATATGCTGCACTTATGCTAGTCTGTGATAACTTACAAAGTTACAAAAAGGAGCAATACCATTATATGGTCTTTAATTTTTACTAATGGCTCTGGTAATATAATTCCTGCTTGCTGCAGTATGTCTGTAACAGTCTCCAAAATAGTTTACAACACAAGATAGGCACACTGTGTAGAATTAAAAATGTAAATAAAACTGATTGCAAGAAAATTATTCATACTTATTACAGAAAATCATTATTACTTGACATTAAAAATCTTTATAACAAAATCTAAATAGTAAGGAAATTTAAAAAATCATACTTGGGGTAGCTCAATATATTCAAAAGCAGGTATTACAAAAGAAGTTTTTGAGTTAGATTCAAAGTACTTTGCAGAATTAGAGAACTTCTGTTGAAAGTTTGGAGAAGGTTGGAAATCACCATCCAAGAGGAACATATATTTAGTTTTAACTTGCCTGAAAGGGAATTAGAATAACTAAAGTATACATATAGGTTTATGTATGTATATGCAGAGATCATAATCTACAATAATGCATATATTACCATATTTGCTGCCAGAGTAGTGGGTAGTTTCTCTGCTTTCTGGTTCAAGAAAGGCAGTAAATATAATGGGATTTAGTAGGTCTAGTTCTTTTCAAACATTAGAACAAACATAATTGGCCTGTTCTGTTATCTGTAATAGAAACAGGCAATGCTGCTGATTATGTAAACATGTGAATAGTGGCTTTGAGCTGCCAGGGCTAGGCCTTGTTCATGTGAGAATGGTAGTGACTGTGTTAAAAACTCATTTTTCGATTACAAAAGAGTAAATACTTTTTCATGAAGTATGCAAAAGTTGGTTAAATTTTATAAAATAGATGAGAAATAATATAATATGTACTCGCGTATAAGTCGAGAAATTTACAGAAAAAAAAAGCTTCAAAGTGTGTGTGTGTATGTGTGTATGTGTGTGTGTGTGTGTGGGGGGGGGGGGGTCGACTTATATGCAGAATCTAAAAAAAATTATAAGTCTAAAAGTTCTTATTCCCGCAAGGCAATATATCCTAAAATGATGCGGTAGTAATTACGCAATTGGGCACTCTGAATTTCTCTGCACTTCAAAACTCTCCCGTGAGTCACTGCCCTCTCAATGCTCCCAACTACTAATATATCGCGTCATCAAAAATATACATACAACTGTTATATACAACTTGCTTTATAACAGTTAGATGTTTATCTTTCGTTAGATGTTTATCTCTTGCTTCTCCGATTACAGCCAGAAAAGAGTGTGTATCTTCTTTCAGAGTTATACACTCTGTAACACGGATTGTTTAAAACTATAAGGCAGGATTTTAAGTTGAAAGTGTTTTTTTATTTTGTTTTTTGAAGAGTATCTAATAGCAACTGTGCTGCTTCAAGTCGATTCAGGGTTAATGAAAAAATTGGCTCAAATAATGGACGGAAGCCATATATTGTTTTGATTGTGCAGCGGGTCAAGGACACTTGGGACAGGGATGTTATACCTGCGGGAAATGGTTGCAAAATCATTCAAGAAATGTTGCTTTAGTAATTGATGGCATAGATGATGATGGGGTTTTTATAAATGATGAGTAATTTTTATGACATGGGCATAGATGGGATTGCTGATATTTACATGACCTGCCTATGGTTTTTTAAACTATTTTGCAAGTTTGATTTGGCCTATATGTATTAGGCCTACGACACATGAGCATTGTTTTCAGTCTGTTTTAAAGAACGCTGCATGCTGGGGGTAAAAGAATGCCTGAAGCTTGTCACATGAGAAGGAGCATCCCCAAAATGGATGGGAGACAACAATCATATGTCATAGGCCTACTTGCATGGAATCGGACTTTAAAGGGTTCTGATGAAGTTTTTGTTATGGAAATTAAATATTATATATATATATATATATAATTGAAGAACTTGTAAATATATATAATTGAATATATATAATTGAATATATATAATTGAACTACTAGTTTTATATACCTATATATATATATATATATATATATATATATATATATATATATATATATATTCATTTTCAAGTGTTTTTGAATAATTTCTAAAATTTTTTTTTTCTCTTTTTGGGATTGATTTATATATGAGAGTTTTGAATTTTTTTCTCTGAAAGTAGGGGGTCAACTTATATGGTTATAAAGATACTATGATATACAGAACTTAAAGTTATAATAAAAGATAAACTACAAACTATTTAATGGCGATTGTATGGTATATATTGGTTTCATCTACAAGTTGATAACAGAGAAGGCACATATAAAATATTTTAATGCAAAATCATGAAACAACTTCAGTTGACCAAAACTAAAAAGAAAACCAAAGGAAAACTTTAAAGCAGTGTTCCCAGGGTTTCATATAAATATTACTTTAATATTAAATGAATAATTGTAGAGTGAAAATGTTTTGCAAGTCAGGTGCTTCTCGGGGATAGTTTTCTGCATGAAGCTAAATTGAAGATTCCATGTTAATCAATGAGGAAAAGTACGTATTTAAATACAATGATGGTCTTCCATAATTTTTTCCCCGGAGTTGTTTGCAAAACGTAGAACAGGATTAGAAGCATCTTTGTATGTCCTCAAATTATCTTTAAATTAATTAAAATATATTTTTTAATTTATATAAAAGTGCAAAAATTCATCTTTTCAATTTTGCTTAATGATAAAAAATATTTGAAATTAAGTTAAAAAAATTTCAAGAACATCCTTTTTCCTCTCACCCCTTCTCACTCTTATAGGAGTAGGTTATAGAAATATCCAATCTTAGAGTGCACTTATGGCTCATAAGATACTTTCTCATAAAAATTTAGGTTCTTAGCTTGGGCAGTTTGTGAGATACAATTAGGAGTTAATCAGTTAGTAAAGACATTAGTTGTTGTATAATTTTTTCAAACAGAAGATTTAAAAAAAGGAGAAATTAAAATTTGAAATAAGTAATTTTTAATTTCTAAAGTTTCTAAATATTTATATTTACTAAAATTTCCAGAAAAACCACTGTATCACTGCAGTGCAGAAACTGTACTGCAGTGACTACAGTGAAGAAAAAGTCAAGTGGTGCTACACTTGGTATACATGTTGTAGCTAAAGTAAACAATGCATACTATTATCATTTTCTTATGCAGACATTAAGTAACCATTGTAAGCTTTATCAGTTCCTTTTTTTTCCTAGTTAGCAAGACTGAAAATATGATAATCAATATTCAGTTTTATTTTTTTATAAAGATAGAAAAAATAAAGGAATTTTGATAGACACAGAGCCACCATATAAGATGTATACGGCAAAACCACAGCAGTTAAGGACAGATATGTGAAAGGGTGAGGAGAAGAAAAGATTATTTCTGCAAGTAGTCTAGGAACAGTTTACCATGACAGAGATGGTTCTATGGAAGGCACTATATCACCCTGCGTGGTAAACAGATGTGATTGGGGTTATATGTACTTCAAATGGCTCTGTCACAGTAGTTGTGTTTTGAGCTAACAGTGCCTTTATAGCATATATGTTTTGTATCCATTGTTGCTAATATCTGCTTATTGTCTGTATATTACTAATGTGTTTTTAAAGTAAAACTGGAAAGTATTCATGTGTTTCAAGGTACTAAAAACTACATGTAAATAGTTATATTTCTTGCTTTAATTTCTTTGAAAGTTTGAGAACTTATGTTAAAATACTTATTGATTAATAAATAATCCAGACAGTCCATGTATTTCATAACATAATTTTTAAGGTTAGATGCTACAGAAAACTAAATGGCTAAGATATGAAAAAACAAATTAAACGGATACATTTTAAAAATTTTAATTTAAATTTCCATTTAGTTTGATTACTTTCTCAATAATCACCTAACAGCTATGTTCCTTAATGCATTAATTGGATAGTCATCACTGGAAGAACTTCCTAAAGCTAAAGTTACATGACTTGTACTTGAAAGTTTGAGAGTTTTCAGCTTCTTTTGAATGTAAAGTCTGAAAAAAAAAATTATATATATATATATATATATATACATAATGTTAAAAGAAGTTTCATACAAGAAAAACATTTAATACAATTAAAATATATGTAAATACTTGCTACTTATTTAATATACAATAAATGCTTGGGTGTGAGATTGTATGTGCTCCTGATTATGCTGTGAAGAATAAAATATTGACTTGTTAATAAAAAAAAATCAACACAAAATATTTTTTATTGTACTGTATAAAATTATACACTTGTTTTGATTACTAAATCTTACATAATAAAAGATGTTTGTGTTTCTGTGTGTCATCTGTAGCAGGAAATTTAAGCATTGTATAGGTATGAAATTGAATACACTGGTACTTCAGCCCCTGGGACGATGCACCTTGGTGAGAATATTTTAAATTTTGAATTAATTTTTTAGTTATTTTATGTCTAACATGATTTTGAGCAATTTTTATACACATCAATTCTTTAGTCAAAAATATTATCACCGCGTTTCTAGCTTGACACCATCAGAAAGATTAGAGAATGTTCTCTAACAATGCTTGAACCAAATCCATAGGAAAATTCCTTCAATTTATTTTCTTAAATACATCAAACTTTGCATTTTTTAGGTTAGCTGATACTCATTACACCATATAAAAAAAATAAGATTAACATAATTCTATAGTTTGGCAAAAAGCTGTGTTCATATTTTCACATTCTAAAAAAAAAATTTTTTCTTGAATTATTACATTATTTCATTTTCTGTAATTTTTTAAGCAAACACATAAAGTTTGAGATTTTTAGCCTGCTCATAAAAGGGCTTCATTCTCTAGTAGCTAGACGGCTTTTTTGTGCATGTCTGCTTTGGAACTCATGATGGTTTTTAAGTCATGCCTTCTTCATTGTAGAAATGATCATTTCTTTTGCTTTCCACATTTGCAGCAAGCATGCCTGGAGATTAGGTTTCAAACCAGGAAATGATTTGGTGGCAGTTTGAAGTGGTGATTCTGTAAATTTAAGTACAGGGTGCTTATTTAGGACCCGGACAATGCAACTGGTAATTTGTTTTAGTTTTTCCATACAAAGGAATGCAAATCCAATTAGGGATTTGTATTTACATACTAATGGTAGCAATAAGTTTTTAGAGTTAGTGATTCTCACATTTTCTTTACAAATACAGTATAAGGGGAAGATACCATATGAATAATATGTATTTTATCTAAACAAATAGATGCCATCAATGATAAGATACACTGATTTTCACTTGCAAACAAAATAGGTTGTGCAATTAAATTTCCTAAAGCATCTTTTAGCAGAAAAATTTGAACTTTAACTGGGATTTTAAGAATTATGAAACATTCTTTATATGTGCATGTATAGTTTTGCAATACATTAATGGTATATTCACTTTAGATTGGCTGCCTGACAAGATCATGTGAACTGGTGATTTCTCCTATCACAACTGTCACAGACAGTGATTTTAAGATGCTATCAATTCTGTGATTCATCCCACTTTCAGAGGTATTAAAATGTGTAAAAAAGTGCATCTCAGAAAAAAGGAAATTTGATATATTTTTAAGGCATGTAAGAATATTATTAGGCATGTTTCTTAGACCAGTGTTTTATAAACTGCATTCCATAGAATATTTGCATTCTATAAGATGCTAATAGGTATTTTATAATGAAATATAAACTAAGTTAAATATAATTATTATTTCAAAATTTATAAATTAATATTTCTGCATAGTATAATTCAATTATGACTAAATTTGAAATAAACATTTTATTTTGAGCCTATCATAATTCACATCTTAAAAATGACAATATTAAACTTACATTTTAAACTGACAATTTTAAAAGCACATATATGATAAAAGGGTGATGGTGTTTCAAAGTTGCTATTTTTTATTGTCCTTTTTCACCTTCTTCAGGTTCTGGCCGCCCATCTAGCTGCTCCATGTCTTCGGACGAGTCGGACGGCCTGGGCTTTCGACCTTCTTCAGGTTTAGAGTGATGTGCATAAAGCTTATGTAGAGTGATGTGCATAAAGCTTATGAATAGATGCAAAGACATGCGAAAATTTAACAAGCAGAGAAAAATTTGAAAGAAAAGCAGACAATGCTTTGAAATCATAAGAACACATGCATTTATCTGCTTTTTGTCATCAGATTCATATCCAGCATGATTTTACCCTGAGTGTGAGACAAAATGAAGTAAAATCTGATAACATGATGAATATGGAAATTTCCTTTTACACATGGATAAAATTGCATTACTTTTGAACCAGCATGTATAAATATTTTAAACTTTAGTTCAAATTTTTTCCAATACATATGGTCAACAACATGACTATAAGAAATACTGACAGTTGTAGGAAATCATACCTAAATATCATGATGTGATACAAATCTTCTAACTAAAGGTCTAAGTTCAACACATTAGAATTTGTCAGAATCAACTTTTAAATGTGATGCAACAGAAAGCTATTTTACAAGCAAATATTAGTATTTAATTTTACTTATGTGAGTGTTTTATTCACTTAATGAATGAATAAATCACACATACATAAAGATGAATAGTGCAAATTCAAGTACTTGTGATAGAGCTCACAGTTGTATATAAGTCCCCAAAATCTAATGACTTTCTGAATGGATTATTACTTTTAACTTAATGGAACAAAAATTTTTTGCTCCATTTCTTAGTCTTTAGGGCTCTTATATGTCATTTTTTCATTTTACTGGATCTCGTTTATTGTTGTTCAGACTTGAATCATCTTATTGGTATATTTCTATTGTGTTTTGGTGTATGCCAATCTTATGTTTACTTTATATTTCAGATTGGCTTCATTCTGCTTTCTGATTGGCTCTGTCAGGAAGACTCTTAATGAAGGGCATGAGTATATAAACAAATCCCTATGTTTCTTCAACTTATGCCCATTTCATCTTTATAACTTTGGGTTTGTTGATTCTCTTGCACTTACGAAGGTCTTATCGTTGAAACAGCTGTATGCGGCATTATTTTATTTGTGCCTAAATATGTTGCTAAGTTTTCCTTATCCTTTGCACAAAGTGTTTATTTATTTATTGAATACCTAGCAATTGTTCTAAATATAATATTTTCCTTAATATTTCATTAACACTGCAATAGCAAATAGCATAGTTATGACCGGAGTACACTTTTTAAACCTTTACAAATATATCATCTTTTACAATTTCAGATTTTAAAATTTGGTGAAAGCAGTGGAGACTAGAATTAGAGCATTTTCAACAGTATTAAAGTTTTATGACTCTTACATAAATACAGATTAACCCCTTGCCTGTGCCACCCGAATCCAGTTCGGGCAACCCCTCTGCGCCAAATTTGGAATGCCCGAACTGACTTCGGGCAAGCAAAAAATCAGTGTTTCTATTCTGTTAATCCCGAATTGAGTCCGTTTTGTTTTATCAAATGTTTTACAATATAATTCATTGTATTTTCAATAGATGGCGATACTTGTCCACATTTTTTTTGGAAGTAGGCGGGATCATCTAGTTTGAATAGGCGGGATATAAACCGAGTTTATTGTAAAGAGTGTGATGTCGGCTTGTGCGCTGTGTCATATTTTTTGTATATATCATACTATAAAAGATTTGTGAAATTCTGAAAAATGGTTCTGTGAAATGATTTGTGAAATTCAAAAGATTATTTTATTTATTTTGCTATAATTAAACAATTTTGAGTAAAATATGAATATAATCCATTAATTTTCCACATGTATGTCAAAATATTAAATATAGTAGTTATTTCATATAAAAATTTATATTTTTACAAAATAAAATTTTTCTAACCTTTTTAAATGTTATATATAATGCACAAAACTGATGCATAAATTTTTTTTTCCATTTTTGACACGTTTTTCTGAAATATACTCAACAGGCAAGGGGTTAATTTGTTAAAAATAGATTTTAAACTCTAATGAGCATTTTTACTTTCTATACAAAATTAGTATATATAAAGCAAAAGTACTAGAATGGCTAGCTGATTTCGATGAATTTACGGGTGTTTTTAGTGTTCCTGAACATGAATCATTCAATTTTCTCAATGATGATCGTTTTTTTGTCTGCAAGTCTTATGCAATCTGACATAGGGAAGGACAGGAACTTCATCCGAATTTCAAAACTAACACTCTATCATCTAAGCTACCTGGGCATGACATGCAACATCATTCTACTCCATCTAATTTAAGATCAAGACAACGTCTCCTCAAAGCATAGGCGCCGACTTGAAAAATTATTGGGGGTTCCAAAAATTTGAAATCAAATGACCCATGTATTTTTAAGAGGATTTAAATCTAATTTAAATTTTATTCAGTCAGATTAACTGGTACAATAAAACATCTGAAATGCTAAATTGAAGCAAATTATAGTTAAGCACAGAAAAATATTTTTTTTCTCTAGATAATTATTTATTTTGCCTTGGTATGTGCAACATTATTATATACATTATACAGATACTTGGGAATTTTCAACAATTATTTTTATACACGTAAAAGGAAAATGTAAAATTTATTTTTTAGGTCTTTTAACAATGTTAAAAATGTCAACAAATTTCTCTTTAAATTCTTTCCGAGCTAAAATTTTGTATCCAGAATACAAAAAATAGTCGAGGAGTAAATGTCTATACACACTTTATAGTAACTGGCAAATGAATAACGAAAAGAATGATAAAGAAACTTGAAGAATAGATAACAAAAGGCAAAATTTATGCACATGTGTGTATATTTTCTCAACTAAATATGCGAAAAAATATTGGGGGTTCGAGGTCCCCACAATAAAATTATTCGGGGGTTCAAAAAGTGCCTTGAATCCACAAAGTCGGCAACTCTGCCTCAAAGAATCCACCTTTAAAACTCTAGTACATTTCATAATTTTTTTATCCTCACAATCTTTATTTCATTATTTGCTTCAGGGCAATCTTTATTTCATTATTTGCTTTATAACCTTGTTCAGGTACCAGTATAAAGGTGGACCAGGATAGAATTTATACCAAATCTTTGAATTTCAAGACAGGTGCTCTATTGACTGAGTTTCCTGGCACAGAATAGCACCTCACAATCTGTGGATATAATATTTAAGTTATAAACTGAATAACTAGATTGAAATTTGGTATGACTATTTTAGTAAACACAAGAACTTTTATTGGTTGAAATGTGATAAAACTACAGGAATACCCCAATTTATTTCAATTTTTTTTTTAAGAAAAAGGAAAAATAATAAAAATAGAAACAACGCTAAAAGGGCAATTTTGTATGTAATTTTTTATTCAACAATGAATGTCATCATTTATGAAAAGCAAACAGTTCATGATATAATGATATATTTTGTTATCAAGTAGAGAGTTAACAAGCTTTAGAATTACTTAAGTTAGTTATTAACACTTTTTACTAGAATTCAAATCATATCATTGATTAGGAGTTATTATGGATTGTTCTCAAGATAGAGTAATTTTTACTTTTACTACAATTAACATGATATTTCCTAAAATAATTAATTGATTGGGATGAAATTCAGTTACATTACTTCAATTGGCAAGAAGCCTATAGATTTTCAATGAGATTGAAGTAAGACAATGAGATTGATTTATAGTAAGACCCGAGAATAATTTTGTTATTGTTTCGCTCCCTCTCTTTAAAAAACAACAAAAAAAAAAATAACAGAATTAGTTTGTAGGAAATTCATGTATTGGGCATATAAGATTTCTTAAATATAAATAAGCATACTATGCTATCAATTTATCAGTTTTAATGAACTAATCCAATTTTTATTGTGCTTAGTAAAACTTATATATGATGACATTTGCTTTTGAATAAAATATTACATATATGTACACTGAAACCCATTTTGACCTCTTATGAAAATGCAAAGACAAAAGCAATGTGCATGATATGAAATCACATCTAAATGTACATGAAAAGCCTCCTGTGCATAGGGATTAGCTTTAATTGGCAGGAGCTCCAGAAAAAGAGCACAATTATTCTGTTATATGGGGAGTGGCTTCAACTGGCAGAAGGGCTCAATTAATTAATGGATGTGTTTATGAAATTTTGTTTCTGGAGTAATTTGTGACATTTTATGCAAGTGCTGAAAACGAATGATAGATGGCAAGTCAATTTCTGTATATTGTAATATAAAAATCAGAGAAGTTTAAAATGCATGAAAAATATATAATTTTTAGAAATTCACTAAAAATTCACTATCAATTGTATGGATTTCATTCACTGTATGTTTGAAACAGATTTTTTTTTTTTTTATCTTTCTGATGGTGTCAAGATGGAAACTCTGTTAAAAGAGTTTAGGTCACTAAGGAATCAATTTTTATGGAAATACTGGGCAAAATCATATTGAATCAGGCTATAACATAAAAAAAAAACTAAAATACTAATTCAAAATTTTAAAAAATAATGCTGAGGTGTACCTATTTAGGTCCTGCAGTACCTATATACCAAATTTCATGGTCATAAGATGATTAGATTTCCTGCTATACACTGCACAGACAGACACACATACAGACATTTTTCTTTATTAAGTAAAACAAATTAATTTGATTTTAAAGAAATCAAAAATTAAAGATTGGCTTCAGATTCATTAAATATATTATAGCATACCACAGGAGGGCTGTTGGGCTCCTTACTGGGCACTGCACCCTCAAGAGACACCTTAATATTATGGGTGTCACCAAGGATTCGCTTTGCAGAGGCTGCAATCACAGCGAAGAAACTGCAGCTCACATTCTATGTGAATGTGAGGCTTACTCTGCTCACAGATTCGAGCACATTGGTCATCATGTGATTGAACCCTGGGAGCTGAATGACATTCCTGTCAAGTGCCTGCTTATTTTCGCATCGGCTACTGGTCTCTTTTCTTAGAGATCTTTTTTTCTTCTGGGGTAGTACAATAGACCTCTGGTCGATGTGCTGGGCTCTTCTGGAGCCACCCACCTTCATTTCATTCATTCATTCATTATAGCATACTACGTTTTTTTTTCATTACCATTCATCAATAGTCACCATGGGTATAATAGACTTGAACCTCACTTTCAATTTAATCTGGTGAATTTTTATTTCTGGAACTGTATTTAGGTTACTATATTTAAATGGAAGCACAAATATCATGCATCTGCAAAGAAAAAATCTATGAAGTTCGGGTGTCTGATTTTTCGTTTTGTAGGAGAGTTAGAATTTTCCCATAGTGGGAGGTTTCATCTGTCTGGGGATGATTAAAATAATTCACAAAATCACTATTCAGCTTATAAATAATGTTTAAATATAAATAGATTAGCATTATTTTTAAAATGTAGAATATATAAATTTGATGAAATTTTACAATTCTTATTGGAGAATTAACAATTTATATTTTAAAAATACTATAATGCCAGATTAAAATAAAACAAACAAAATCAAATTGCACAAAAACAATGCATGATGTGCAAAATTATATATCAGTGCATAAAATTATATATACATCAAAAGTCTTTTCTTGAAAACAAAATAATCAGAGTTATGAACAGATTTAGGTTAATCAATGGGTAAAGAGAAAATTCAAATGATATTAAACTAATCAGCGCTAATTACAACAAATCACTGAATGTAATAAAATAACATATGATTTAATACTAACTACAATTTAGCCAACTTGATATAAAGTCATGAAATACACAAAAAAGGGAATAATACAAAGAGATTTGTAAATGAAAAAAAAAATGACAATTACTTAATGGTTATTTTTATCTGTTTGTTTTACCTGCTTTTGTTCATATAAAAAATTTTGGTCAGTTTTGCAGTAAATCTATTGCCAATAATCAAACTGTTATAAAAATAACAATAATCATCAAAAGCAATGATAAGTAAAGTCTTCACCTTCCTAATTCATGCAATAACAAATTAAAGTAACAATGAAAAATGCCAGATAACAGTAAAAAACACTAATATTAACTGCAGTTGTTTTTATTAAAATGCATTATTAAATATCATTAGAATAATTCTGCGCTTATCCTTCTAGTACAAAATAGTACTTTATGTAAGAGAAACACATGCTTTAAGAGAGTTACCTTTGCCATTCATATTCAGATTTTTCAGAATGCTTTGAAGCAACATAAATAACTAAAGATACTGGACCATTCCACAAACGAAGACTTCGCTCAAGAGGAGATAATCTTTCCATAGAAACCTGGGTTACAAGAGTGACTAGATTATGTTGATCTTTAAAGCTATAACACATAAAAAAAATGCTATTGCTTTAATATTTCTAAAAATTGCTGTTTCATTAACTAAGTAAATAAATATTTTGTTAAACTATATAAATTATATTGTATATTTTTGAAACGGTTGATATTTAAAAAGTAAAAAGTACAGATTTTCATAGAAAACAATTAATTGTATTAATATGACATACTGAAAACATGATAAAATTGAAATATTAAAAGAGAGTTTAATTGAATATAATAAAAAAAAATCAGACATAAAGTCTTAATTGCATTATTAAAAGTACATGCAAGACACATTACATCAGATTGAACAAACTTTTTTCTTTGAATTAAATTGATATTTTACAGTTAAACATTGTCTATATATGCATATAACCTATCTCTTTACAGAATAATACATTTTCAGATGTGCATGAGATGCCAAGATAACTGTAAAAGTGGAAGGAAGTTGTTTGCTAATTAAAAATTATAGTTTTTAATTGAAAGTAATTTTATAGATAAAAAAAAATTAGTAAAAATTTATCAGCTAGTTGGCACAGATCATAATTAAAGGTGCATTCTTTGTGAAGAGAGTGATCACATTGTATTTAGATTGGAGGCAGAAGGATCAGGCGTGGTATAATTTTTTAGCTCAGCCCATAGCTTGTACACTTTTCTCAATTGGAAAGAAATGTCCCATTTCATATATTTCATTTTGAGTTGAATTTATTGCATAACTAGAAAATGTACCCAGTGTTGCCTTGGATTTAAGATGAGCACTCATGGCATAGCCATATGTGCACCCACTCAAGTGATTTTTTATTTTATTTTTGTTGTAAAGGAGCATTGAACTCAGTTAACCCAGTTGTTAGTATTTGAATAACTGAGCAGTTCAGTTATTTTGAGTATAATAAATAAAAATTCAAATATAAAGCAGGTTTCTTGGTTAGGAAGGGTGAAGAATAGCAGTTTGCCTTAACATGTGCAGTATGTAATAAGGACTTAAAATTGTACTACACAGAAAATATTAAATACATTTTTAAAGCATAAAAACCTTTTATTAGCAGGCCTCTGAAGATCTTCTAATTTAATTATATCACTGGAAAATTTTGGCTTTTGAAATAGAAGAGGACAATGTGAAACTGGATTTGCAGAAATTTCTGAAAAAGATGCTAGAAAGAATGAAAATTAATTTATTTGGATAAATTAAAAATATATAAGAACTGTAATTTACAAAATAAAAGAGTTACAAAATGCTGAAAATTTATTAAATTTATCAGTTAGAAAATCAAATGGATCTAAAAATGAGTTAAAACTTACATGATGGGTTCAACTTAAAACCATTTTTTCAATATCTAAAATTACTGATTTTTTTATTCACATGAACTAAACTCTGAGAGCATGAGAAATAAAATATTATAACAAATTTTAAATTGTATAGTTTTCTGTTGAAAGTTACCATGCTAAAATATAAAAAAGAAAGATCAATCATGCATAAAGCATTGATTATGAAACACTTTCCAACTGTAATGCAATTTTATTTAAATATCACTAAAATGTGATACATTCAGCAGTAATATTTTTTAAATTATCACAATACTATAATAATTTACTATATATGAAAACTTAAAACTTCATAAAAAAAAAAAAAAAAAAAACTTCATTCAAATGATGTCATTGAAATATCAATCACCTGGCCCGCTATGTATAAGTAGTAAATATTTCATTCAAACACTTTCATTCATCACAATACTACCATAATTTATTTTACTTAAAATCTTAAAACCATGGAGGTAAAAGTAATTTAACTCTATGCTTAAAACTTCAGCGAAAAAGTCTGCTATAAAATCGTCTGTTTCTCTATGTAAAATCAATGAATGTTTCATTCATATCAGCTATATTGCAGACTCCAGAGCTAAATAATTTTGCATTAAAAAATTCAGCAATTCTTATACAACTCATCCTACATCTTGATGCGCTTACATTCTCCATAAGTGAAAATTTGGCTTCATTGTAGAAATAATCAAAGTTTGATGATCATTTAAACTCAATTATATTGTAATTGTGTGGTTTCAGAATATAGCACAGAAATTAAGCAAAAATGCGGTTTTAGGACAAATACAACACTAAATATAAATTAAAAAGAACTTTTTGACACAAGATGGATGGCATTGATCATTTAATCATTGATCATTTGATTTTGACACAAGATGGATGGCATTGATCATTTATCCGCAAAGGGTTAAGAGTTATCATAAGTCATTCTCAAGCATGGATGTCCATAGGGGAGGACAAAAGGTGGCACTTGTTTTCCCCTGGGTGTTCAAGGTCACAAAGGTGGGTATCAAGCTAGTTGATTTTATACATCTTATCATTGAGTTTACCATACTGATGTCAGTGGTTT
This sequence comes from Amaurobius ferox, assembly GCA_951213105.1. Classification (NCBI taxonomy): domain Eukaryota; kingdom Metazoa; phylum Arthropoda; class Arachnida; order Araneae; family Amaurobiidae; genus Amaurobius; species Amaurobius ferox. The sequence continues at coordinate 98,936,260 of OX578142.1, read as the reverse complement.
GCCCCCCTCCTGGGAAAAGCTCTATGGGTGACTGTAAGATATTGAAATTTTTACTTTTTCTCAGGAAATCCAATACCTCTGAAAGTAATCAACTGAATTATATGCAATTTGGTATACTAATTTTAATTGGCATCAACAAAAATTCTATTGATTTTCAGCAAGGTATAGATATAAGAAAGCACTAATTTGTGAAATTGTTTACCTACAATATTGAAATTTGTCAATCTGTAGGGAAACTCACATGTTGGATACATCAGATATTTTTAGTATATCTTGGAAAAAGAAAATGCAAGAGTAAACAAAAGATATAGAAAAAAAATGTTTTAAGAAAATTTTTTTAATTATTTTTTTTTACTTAACCAAAAACTTGACACATTTAAAAATGTATCCACAAAATTTCAATTATACGAGACATCTATACATTCTACAGCTTTACTAATACTTGACAGTCCATCTACCAGTTATGGTTTTTCTAGGGAGTTGCTGAATAGACATAGACATAAAATTTGATACATGAATCTTTTGATAAAATCTTAAGAAAAATCAAAACTTTTTTAAATATTCATTCGAGAAAGAAGGGGGGGGGGGGGGGGGGGAATTTCATACCAAAGTTCCAAAATGTAAATTTGATTGAGAAATATATTTTTCCATGAGAAAGATACTTACAAAACTTGGTACCTATAAGAGTTAATTATCTGATAGTAAGAAGGAAGAAAATTTCAGTTTTCAATATTGGTTATTTTAGGCAATATATAAAAAACATGAGGGATTGTAATTGAGGTACGTCCGCAATGTAGAATACGTCTTGTTACATGCGTGCTTGCAAATGAAGCAACAGTTTACATAAAAAATTAATTTATTTCTACAAACTGCCAACAGTGGTCTATGACAGGAGAAATAAGTTACAAAGGAAAACATTTAATATCTAGGTATCTTACAAATGCTGCTTAATGTTGTTGGTATAGTCTTGTATCAAATGTACATTGAGATGTCTCTTCATGAATTCTAGAAACGTTTTATTTTTATCTTTGGTATATTGACATTGAAGTCTGCAGTAATTATCAGAGGCATTGCAGAATAAACAGTGTTGGCTATTTACTTCTACACATTTGCTTAGCACCACTGAGAGGTCCATCTTTCTCTTGTTCAATATTCTGACTTCTTTCTTCCACACCCAAATCTTTGAATATTTTCTTTGTAAGCGACTTTGAATATTTTCTTTGTACATTCTTCGACATTTTGAAATGAAGTCCAAATTTTCATTATTTTACAGTTGCCCGTACCCTACTTTTGCACTTTTATTTTGTAGATCAGTAACAAATTGTTTGAGTGATCAATGCAAGTGTAATTCTGCTGGTTGTTGAGTTATGACTGCTGGAATGGCACAAAATAATTTTTTTTTATTTTATCTCGCATTCAGCCGCATTCCTCTCTCAAACGTGTCACTCGGATAAGTCAACCCTTATACATCCTCGCCCTACCACTGCCATCCTCTTCTGACTATTATACACTAAGCTACAATCTTTCTAAATCTCACCCTTTTCATAGTTTTCTAATATGTCCATTTAAGGGGAAAATATTACTTTTGCAATTTAGATTTCAAATTGAAGTTTTACGGCACAATGATGATTTTGACTAATTATAATACAAAACAAATCAACATTGAACAGAACTTCAATTTTATTAAATTTTAGTAACAATTGTGTTTCCTGTTTATCTGTGATTCGTCCTTGTTTTGAGCAGTAGTGAAGCATGAAAGGAATCTTGGGAGACAGTGTCTACAAAAATAACCCACTATCAAGTTACTTTCTTCTTATGTATCCATCAAACTTCATATGTCCATAAAATATTTTCTCTAATGTATAATTAAAGTGAGAGTCGTTTGGTAGCGAATTGTTTAAGTAGCCACTCTTTCCAAATTCTCTTCATGCTCTGCCATTTGGTCAAGTCCAAAAGGTTTCTTTTGGCAGAAAAAATATAACAAAATAACTTTTCTTCCTGTTCAGGTAGAAACTTGAATATGTAATTATAATTCTTGGCATAAGTTGTTGAAATATATTCCATAATTTTATAAATAAATTTAATAGCAAAATAATAATTTTTTATATAGTTACAATTAAGTATATAAATATGTAGATTACAGTTTGGGGTTTGTTTATTGTGATACCACTGATTTTCAATAGGTATTTGGCTAGTTCTTGATAATATCTAAACAGCAGTAATTTTTATTTCTAAAATTGATCAGAAAACACAAATATAGTTTTAAAATAGTGAATAAAAGTTGAAAAGATGGAAAAGTGACCCCACACAACCACAGACTTCCAGTGGACAGCCAATAAAGCTCCCGTAAATACTACAACTGTCATATCCTAAGCACGACATCCACAGACGTCTTACTGAAGACCATCTTGCAATGTGTCCCAATCGTACTCCATTTGAAGTGTTTTGTGACATCTTCTGGAACTTCCGTTGACCTAGAGGGCGCACCATGCGTATTTCGTCAGTCAACCGCTCTGTACAGAACGACTTCCGGCATCCATCTTTGATAAACGAACTATTTTCACGTGTATTCTTCGGTAAGCAATTTTGTTTCTCTTTTAATATGTTAACTACTGCTACAAAATTTTTATAGTTAATCAAAACCTAGTCCGACATCAATATATTGATGTCCGCCTAGGCAAAACTTAATGATTTCGGAACGAAATGGGTAGATCTCGATTATTCAGTTTTTACGAAATTTCACTTGTATAGCAAAATATTTCAATTTTTCTGAAGTGTAATTTAACAGGTAAAAAATAAATTATATTATAGTTTGAATCTTTTTAATACTCGGAACATAAAAATAAAGTTCAGAATATTATAAATTTCTTAATTTGCCTTAATTTTAATTATGTAAACATCTCTATAAGCATGTGATTTATTAACATGTTTCAAGTTTCCTAATCATGCATAGACGAAATGTTTAACAACTTTCTGTTTTATAATTTTGTTTTTACCATTGGGGGGATGGGGTACTTTTTTTTTAACCTTGTACAAAGGTACAATATGGGAAAAAATGTCATTTTATCTAGTGCAGACTATTTAATTTTGGGGGCTTTAGCCCTCTAGCCCCTCCTGAATCTGTTAGTGTTGCCATGCATTAATCGTCTTGGATGATGACTATTAACAAAATCACGAATACTTTATCAAATTCTAATAAGTGATACCTGTCAAGAATTGTTAGTTCTTAAGAAGTGTACTTATTTTATTATTCTTATTTCAACATACTGCATTCAAAATTTTCCACTACATTGTACTAATAAACATACCATTCATGACCTCTAATTAATTCACCCAATAAAAAAATATTTAACGCAAAAATGCTGATTGTATTGTAAAAAAAAGCTTGTTTAAAAAACAAATGGGAAAAGTACATCTATGAAACTTTGCTTATGTTTAAAGTTTAAGAATGTAAACTCACAAATTATGACAATATTATATAATATATTTACTGCCATTGTTAGCTCAATCATTTCTTTTATATAAAATGAATCTCGAAGATACATGTTAGGATGACACATACTATATTTCAACATTTAATATTACCTTAATCAGCTTATATTTTAATAAGACTGTAAATAAAGATAAACACAAAAGTGTCATATCTGTATATTTCCCATTTGGTTTTATAATAAAATATAAATCTGTTTTTTATAATGCAATCAGCACTTTTGTTTCTAATTTTTCTTTTAATAAGATTTTAAAAGGTTTACTTGTGTAGTAAAATGCGATATCGATATTTATTATTTACTTGGTTATTGGTTAAATCTAGCTGATCATCAGAAAATAATGAACGGTTATATTTTAATTTTTGTATGTAATCATAAAATATGACATAAATATTTCAAGTTTTCTGCTATAATATTGAATGGAGCGGTAGGAAATGCCAATATAACACATTTTAATATTGTTAAGTCTATCTTAATATGTTGTTATACAAGTCAGAGGTATGAAACGTAGATGTACATGCATAGTCTGTATGTGAAAACTTCTAAAATCATAACTAATTTTGCAGACAAAATAAAAATTATCTTTTCAGTTTGACACATGCAACAATCACATGCTTATTTTGTAATTTTTAGAACCTATTTGCAAATAATTACATATTTAAACTTTTGTTTTTTATAAGTTACCTAATTTCAGTCTTATGCACTTCAAAAGTTTGTGATATATTTTTTTATCATTTATCTTTTTGTTTTGGTGGTTCTGTAAACAGATACGATTTTATTTACAATTAGATATTATTTTATATTACGCTGTATGTTATAGTTTTCCTAAAAAGCTTTTTATTCTAATTTTTAATTTGCTTCTTATGTCTCCATTCTGAAAGTTATATTTTGCATTTTTTGTGCTTGGTATCGCAATTTTATCATTTATTTTCAAGATGAAATTTTTTGAAAACAAGTAGCGGTTATACAGGAAAGTCATAAGTATTTTATGTTTCTCCGGGATTTACTTAAATTTATACCTTTTTCTTATTACAAAGTTAAATTTAATTGTACAGTTAAAATTGCATTCTATACTTATTCTGCATACTTATAATAATGTAACATTTCCAATATGTTTCAGAAATTTTAGTTCCCATTTATTTGTAATTTCATTTTGTTTACTAGCAAGATTTTTTTATACAATGTAAATAGCTTAGGTGGTATAAATTCACTCTACATGGAACAAAACTGAAACCTGGAGAATCCTTTTAGTTTCGAGTTTTGTTCCACATCTAGCTGCATTGATACATTGTAAACATGTGTGAATGAAATGTCCTTTTCATATGAGATTGGAAAATCTTGTGGACGTGTGCCTATAAACACTTATTTAAAAAAAAAAAAAAATTATATTTGGTAGGATTATTTACAGCATAATATATTATTGATAGTTTTCTAAAATATATTATTGATAGTTTTCCAATTTCTTAACTGAACAGGTAGAAACTCTGTCATCTTCTAATCCTGACCTCAATTACTAGATTCCCAAGCTCTAATGAAATACAGGTAAGCTAATGTATACATTTTTTTTCTTTTTCTATAGAGAACCTTCCTGTTGAAAGGTCCACTATACTGCTTTTTTCTGTTAAGAAAATACACTGTTGCAAAAGAATTCAGCTACAGCCGTTAAACTTGGCATGCATGTTGTTTTATTAAGTTATGCAAATGATCAAACTGTCAGTGCTAATGATGTTATAGGGCTCATTAAAAGGATGCATAGTGCAGCATTTTAAACAACCAGTGTTCTCACTCACGGGCAATTGGAACTTTATTTCCTGCTTTGATACTGCAAATTGTGTGCAAAGATGCTATTGAGACATACTCTATGGCTCTAGAAACAATTGTTGGGTTTTGAGAGGAATCGCATCATAGGCCCAAGGAAAACTATTTGAACTAACAGACATATTAATTACAACACTATAACTGGCATTTTGGTGAACTGACAAATTAAAAACCATCAGCAACAATTTTAATTTAGCTGTTTAACCCTTTGCGGATGGCAGGCGTATCCATGCATTGTCTGTGAAACTGCATTCAAGGACGATAGTCATGCATTCGCCTCCAGGAGAAATTTGCCCTAAAGGGCGACTGACACCAATGTGCATTTTCATGTGGAACATATTTGTTTGAATTGATTTGGATACTAGATGGTGCTAAATGTCCATTCTAATATTTACAACATATTTTGCAAATATTTAACCTTGGTATAGGGGGTCCCCTATGAATCATCACTTCATCTAGAGCAGTCAAACATGGTTTTGCAATATAAACAAACAAATCATTTCTGGCAAACTCTTGCTAACTATGCTGTAATTGAGTATGTTGAAGACCCAGACCTCACGACCAACCCTAGGGTTTACGGTAGCAATATGTGAGGCCGGGGTAATTGAGTATGTGTTCTCGTTTCGATTTTAGTTTAATGATTGCATTGGTGAATTATTGGAATGTAAGAGAGTATTTTCTTTCAAGTTTGGGTTTTAGAGGAATGTGCGGTAGTGAATTTATTAGGTTATTTCGGATAAAGGAATGGCTATGTCAAGACACTTTTATGTATAGAAGAATATACTAGCATGGTATTCGAACAGGATAGTTATGAAAGTAATGCAGATAGTGAAGATTCATGGATATTTGATATTTCTGATGAGCACACGGACAGTTTTTATGAATGCAAATTTTGCAATGTTTTTCTGTGTGTGAATCCATGTTTGAAATACATTATGCGTAAAAGGTGTATTAATTAGTAACAAAGCTATTTTCTTCCTAAAAATTGTACATAATCTCTATTAGCTGTATAAAGTATTGAGTGCAATCATTTGGATATTTTTCCTGCGTAACAAGTAACAATTTTAATAAAGTTAATTAATCATTTTTTATCATATAAAATTTTAATATTTAAATAAAAGATAATTTGTATGTAACATATACATCTAATGGAAAATAAGTATTTTCTTTATTCCTGAAAAAAGTAGAATGCTGTGTTAAACGGGTGATTTTTTTTTTTTTTTTTAGTTCGGCTTAGTGCAAAAAATGGGCCTTCCTTTGGGAACAATTCGGAAGCGAAATGCTTCATCCTTTGGACCACAGCAGTTCTGGAAAGCCGCTGTTCGCAAAGGGTTAAAAGTAATATAGTGGTGCTAGGGTTAAAAATTAGGAGGCGGGTGTCAATAGTACCAAATCATTTTTACTCAGTTACCAAAATGTTTTATTTTAATGCAATTTTAAATTTGTTTATTTGTTGTATTATGCAGCCAATAAAATAAATTGCCTTTTATTAGCAGCACTGACTGTGCAGACACATGCAATCTATGACGTGCATTGGTTAGGTTGTTAGAAAGAAGATATGTCAGAATTTGTGCTATATATGAGGAAAAAAGCAGAAAAGTTAAACATAGAAAATGATGATTGGGTCTAAAATCTTGATTGTCAAAATAAAATTTGTAGATCCAAAATACTAATTTCAACCCTGAGTGGAACTTGCTTATATCTAGCTCAGATGTTGTAGCATACTATAGGTTATTGCGATTTTTTTTTCTGTCATCTTGAATCTTCTATGCTTTTATAATGTAAACCAAATGTATAGGGAACAATTAAATGCCTGTATGCTGGATATCATGAAGTTTTTAGTTTGGGAGCGGTAAATAATATGGTTTTTTTTTCAGATTACTTCTTTAAGTAAAAGAAAAATTCCAGGAGCAACAATAAGTTTGGTGACAAAAATTCATCCCCAGAGACATTAAGCTCAAACATGTAAAGATTGCCTGTGGATGTTTAAATTATAACAGACGTGATGCTCATCTGAAAACAGAAAATAAAGAGAACCAACAATCCATTTCTGATTCTGCTTATGAATATACTTCAATGTAAAATAGGTTACAAGAAAAAGGAGTTTTGCCATGTCTTATTTTTGACGATTATGCTGCAAGTGATGACTGTGCTGAAATAGAATCATAAGAGATCAGCATTGCTACATTTGCAGAAAATACGTTTGATGAATCAAAAAATAAATTGTTTTTAAAAAGAGGTAGGTCAACCTTACTATATTCTATATTGATTTTTTGTTTTACAATACGCAGTCGGATAAGTCATTCTTATAATATCACCTAATTTTTTTATCATTTATTACAGCCTTTGAATTGATTGACAGCCATTTGGGCTATTCTGACTTGACTATGAGGATGTATTGGGAGCAGTGTAAACATGTTTATCAATGAGTGTAATTAAGGAAATTAATAGTTTCGTATATTATGTCATATAAATTTTTGTCTAGCTAAGAAACCATAGCTTTATAACATTAACGTTCTGGTGGTAATACAGTTGCCCCCCATTTATGTAGGTATTATAATTATGTGCATAGAATACTGCAAAATAAAAAGAAATCCCATTGTAGTAGTAATGCTAAATATGCTGCTTTATTGCTAGGCAGCCCTTCATTAATTGTATAAAAAGTGACTGTCTTTGCTAATTCCTGGTACTGAATCTTATTTGCCTCAATTTATCAAATGAACTAACTATAAGGAGTTATGATTTTAGTTTGCAATTTACTGCATACTTAAATTTTTAGATTTCATAGTATGTAATTAAAATGGATTAGCAGTAAGTGATTGCAGTGATGGGAAAATTCCTGTATATTGTCGAAAGAAATCTATTCCCAATAACGAAAGCTATGGTGAAAATTGGAATCTTATCTATCTATATTAAATGTAAAATAAATGCTTAACTGTTATTCATCGTAACTTTGAGAAAAGTAGGGGTGAGTATAATCTATTTTATGCCTAGCAAAATAATTTTAAAATATAACACTAAAACTTACAAAGCAAACAACATTAAAAGATTACGTGTTGGTACACCATGAGTGATGTAAATAAATTAATATATGGTATTATGTAATATTTCTAATATTATAGTAGCTTTTAATTTGAAAAAGAAAATACTTCTTTACATGAGCATTTAAATGCCTGTGGTATATGTTAAGTAGTTTTGTTGTTTTTACTTAATTCACATTTTTTCTGAAATATATATATATATATATATATATATATATAGAGAGAGAGAGAGAGGGGGGGTTTATATTATTGTACAGTAAGAAGTTACCATAATTCTTCTTTCTTTCTTTAAGAGCGTAACAACCTGTTACAGGTCTTAGCTGCCTCGACAGCATGCCTCTTCCAACTCCATCGGTCCAAAGCGACTCTTTGCCAGTTTTTAATTTTCAAAATGTTGATGTCATTCACAATGTCGTCTAACCATCTAGTCGAAGGTCTGCCCCGGGTGCGGGTACCCCCAGGGTTCTTAAAAGTGTACAATCTAGTCGGGTTGTTTTCAGGGGTTCTCCAGACATGTCCGAGCCATCTCAATCTGTTACTTCGGATGATTTGTGTAACTTGAGGCTCTTTGTAGAGTCTATAAAGTTCAAAATTATATCTGGTTCTCCAGCATCCTTGTTCTTGTACAGGCCCGAATATAATTCTTAACACTTTTCTTTCAAAAGTCTCCAGGGCACGCTGGACGTATAAATTTAAAGTCCAAGTTTCGCTAGCATACAGCAGCACAGGTAGTATAAGTGTCTTGTATAGTCTCATTTTAGTTCTTCGGCTAACAAGCCTGGATCTTAATTGTTTTTTTAGTCCAAAGAAACATTTATTGGCCGATTTTATTCTGTAGTTAATTTCGGCTTTCAACAAGTTTTGGTGTAAATAATTCACTTTATCACATATTCTACAAGAGTGTATATGGTTTTAAGCAGAGCAGACTACCGGTCATTCTAAAGTTTATCATGATTGTTTTGCATATTGATGGTGTACTCCTTATAAATAACATCTACAAAAGCTACTAGGTTGTTTATAGTTCAACTTCTGGAATTTATCTGTCAAATTGTATTATAGGTAGACATCAGTTTGCTTTGGGGGAATGTCAGGTTTGAAAACTAGCATCAGCATATTTACTTGTTTATTTTTTCACACGGAATCACAACATGTGAAAAAGAGAATACAGTGAAATGAATTAAGGATATAGAATGTCGATATAACTGATTTAAGTCAAATATGTTTTAGATAAAAAATAAAAAGTTGTGATTTCATTGTGTCTTAAATTGAAATTGTCATTTAGAATGAACTCCCCTTTCATCGGGAACCCCATGTTGGAATGAACTCAAATATAGAATCCCTACACTGTTTTCTGAAGTGTGGAAGATAATCGTTACTCTTGTTGCATATACACTTATCGTTATTGCCTGTATTGTTACCTGCATGTAAATTCTCTGGCCATCATTTTGCTTTGAGGGAAATTATGAAGAAGTCATTGAAACCTACACATTTCTTTAATTTATATTTATAATGCAAATATTTTTGGGAAACTAAGTACTTTTCTGATTTTTTCTAATATATATGATTATTCTTTTAGATATATTGCCACAAAGACAATGGATAAAAGGAACATTCATGTAAAATACCGCTGAAGATTAGAAATTTTGTAGAACTATAATAATATAAATTGAATTGTGTGTATATTAGGTTTTTATTTATTCTATAATAAAAAATAATATATTTATGTATGTATGTCTTAATGTATCATATCAAAAATCAGTCCTTTTAAAGAAAGTATAAAATAATTTAAATTAATTCCTTAAAATGTGGGACGTTTTGCATGTCTCTAGGACAGTATTTCATAAATTGTGGTCTACAACCTATACAGATGGACTGTGAATAAATCAAATTATTAAAATTTTCTATGTATCACTTGAATTTTGCCAAGTAGTTCAATATCTCATGAGGTTGGGTTGAGGACAGAACCGACTGCATCTCAGTTCAAACCTCCTAGCTGGATTACAGGACCATGCCACGGATCCCGGCTATCTTAGGATCTCTTAGTTCTCAACTACCTCTTAGTTGATTAAATTACCTGTTACTACTTCCTTTTCTATCTCTTTTTCCTTTTCGTCTGGAATTTAAAGGGAGGAATTCTTCCTCTCCTGGGCACTCCGCTAACCCCGTCCTTGAGTCCACTTGAATTTTGCATATGTCTTTTCAGATTAAACAGACTATATCTCTAATGAAATATTATGGTAGTGTAGACGATATTAATTTGACCAATAAATAATATTCTTTTATGATCTAAATTACAGTTAGTACATTTATTGAAATACACACAATGTTATTGATTTTTTTTAAAATTTGTAAATGGCAAAATTTTATATTCAACTGTAAGAATATTTTACCACTAAAGAAAATTGACAACAGTTGAAATAGATGGATCAGAATTTTTATGTTATAAAGTCGGAAGATTTCATAATTTTCTCAGTAAATAGTTGGTGTAATGGTTCTAGTTTATTCATAGCAAACTTAAACTAAGCAATTATTTTTTTAAAAATCAGAACTTTAACACAAATTTTATTTACATTGCATATCTATTTTATAATCATCAGGTTATACATATTTTCTTAATTTATTCTGGAGAATAATCATTTTTATATATAAATATGATTTCTTTATGAATTTAGAAATGCACCTATTTTAAATGGAGTTACACATTTATCTGGGTGAGTTAAATTATTGCATTTAAGATTTTGAACACATTTCAGAATTAAAAGATATTGCATTTAACACTTTTACTGCCAAAGCTGATATGGTGCGTCCATTCACACACGTCAAGATCCTATCTGCATTTCTATGCTTTTAAATTATTTTTAACGGAGAAGACTCGACCTACAAAGCCATGTAGAGTTTGTACTGGACAGAAGATAAAGCGTGAAACAATATATTTTTGCCCGGTATGTGAAGAAAAAACAGCACTTTGCGTGGTAAATTTTTTTAAAACTTATTACAAATAATTTTGTTTCATTATACTTATTAAAATTTCAACATAATATAATAAAAATATCTTTTATTTGTTGTGTTCTTCAAAATATATCTTGAATAGATATGTTTTTGAGTTCTAAGCATTTAGTTATTGTATCTACATTTAGAGAAATAATGATGCATTTCAGTACGCCAAGAGTATTATTTAGTCCCTTCCTGTATGCCAAACACCTAAACATTGCATACATTTGCTACAGCAATCCTTGTACTCAGTGATTTAGGTAAGGCGATCAATAACGAGTTATCTCGTAGCTGACAAGTAAATTCAGTTTGCCAACTATGAGTATTCTCTTAGTTGACAGCCAACATGTTAATAAATATAAATCATAAATGCATTGGTAGTCTATTTGGCTTATATTTTTATCCCCTGAATTTAAATTGTATAGTAACAAAGAAACATCTCAATATTTAAAAGAAAATTAACGTATTTGTACATTGCAAATAAGTTGGTTACTCTTAAATGAGTACTAGTTTCCTTGTCATTAAACAATTGAAATTTGGGTGTTGTGAATATAAATTAAATCGATTATTTTTTATGATACATATATATTTGAATATTGAATCCTAAATTATTCATTAGGTGATTATTTTCCCTTCTACTACTTGTCTACTTTTCTTCACATTGATTTATGGAAAATAGCCTCTAACTACTAGCTTTCCTTCTGATTTTTGCCAATCATAAAGAAAGAGGAAGGTTTATACATTTTTAACAAAATATGTAAAATAGAAGCATTTATAATATGTATTGAAAAATAATGCATTCATTTTACGAAAATGTTATACACACTTCTAATTATATTAAATGTTATACATACTAAGAATTAAAAAAAAAAAAAGAAACATTCCTATTCTCAGCATCTATGCTTGGCAAAAACATCAGGAAAAAATTCAAAAAAGTAAATTAACTAAAACTTTAGGGACTATTTCCCATGGGTTAGCATGGGGATGATGAAACAAGTGGCTGGAGGAAAAGGATCCTAAAAATTCCTAAAATCTTCCAGTAATATGCCAAAACACAGCCCATAGTATTCCTGCAGAATCCCATAAAATGCCTATGGCACCATAAACTAGCCTAAAAATAGCTCCCCAAAGCCTCCTGTGATATGCGTTAAGGCATCCCATAAGTCCCTAAAGCCTCTTGTTATATGTCTGAAGACATCTCAGAAGTTCCCAAAGAATCCACTAAAAGCCTAAACCAGGGTTCATACACTTAAAAGGAAAAAAAAAATTCAAGGACTTTTCAAGGATGAAATTTTTTTTTCAAGGACTCTATAAACAGGAATATTCGCAAGCTTTTCAAGGGTTACAAACTTTTTCTAAGACTCAAAATAGAAACTTTAAGGATTAATTTCTTTGTATATCAAATCATCTACTTTGTATGTTTGCAAGCAATACATACTGAGGCAGAAAAACAACAAACAGAAAATTAAATTTATTTTGAATATCATTTACATATCTGTAAACTTCTTAGTTCTGCAATTATCACATCTTTTTATTAAGTAAAGATTGGGAAGCTTTTCTTGGATTAAACTTAAATTGTTTTTAGCACAAACAGGGAAAAAAAAATTGCAATATATATATATATATACAAAACATTCAGTGTACTTTGATTTTTTTTTCATACCAACTTCTGGCACTTTTAGCATAAAATCCACTATTAATAATTGTAGAAAAATAATTACACATAATGGTAAATAAATTTTTGAATTTGAAAATAAAATTTCCTTCCATCTATTTAAAATATATTTTGGGCATAAAAATATTTCATAGCATAGCTTTAAAATCCTCCTCCATTTTTTTATGTGTTACTCTTTCTCTTTAGCTGTCTGCCTTAAATTGTTAGATTATGAAATTAGTGAAAAATCTTTCTTTTTTTTCTGCCAACACAGCATAGTCATTAGCTGACTTCAAAAGTTCTTTTATTTGCATTTGTATTTCCAGTTTTTGCTTTTTGAATTCTCCTTCCCTTTTATTTTCCCCAAAACCCTTTTCTCTTTGCTTTTTAAAGCCTATTTCTTTCTTCCAGATACAACATGTATTTTTGTCTGCCATTTAACACAGATGTTCTCAATTCCTTTGTTATTTGCACTTTTGTCACATCACCACCAATTTTATTTATAGTCACATATAATTCGTTGGGCAACGTATGAGTGATCTTTCATATTTTCTACTTCTATAATTTTGTTAACACTAAAACCATGTTCAACCGTGGTCTGCCCATGACTCAAAAGCAGCAACTTTTGTACAACATCCCACAGTTTAGGATATTTTGTTTCCATTAATTTCTTGAACAATTCATCTAATCTATATTTCAATTCCTTTGCATCTTGAAATGAATTAACATTTTCCGGCACAGTCACATATAAAAAATCTTGAAATTCCACTATAATTTCATCGCATGTTGCTGGGTTAATCACATGTATCTCACATAAGTTGCCCAGCAACAACTTCATCCACTTGATGCAATCTGGTTTATCAGTTATCATGACGGCTGGATTTACCACAGACATATATCTAACTGTGTATTTAATGGGCGATTTGCACATGAGCGTTGCAAAAATTTTTAATATTATTAATTTAAGTTCTTTTTTCAAATTTAGCATTTCTAAGTCTGATACCTTCTTTGATAGATAAAGCTCTTTAAGATCTCTTTCTGCTTCAAAGCCAACATTTATTTTTTCTAAGTTTATGTGTAAGTCAGCATTCTGATAATCTAGTTTAATAATTTTAATCAGACTGATACTTTAATGACAGATCACCGAATGTATCAGGCTTGATGAATCTGCGCAGTAGAAGAACTAACATCTTCTTTAAATCATCTGCAAGAAATTGGAGCATTGGTTGGTCTGTCTGATATTTTAGAAGGAAAGGCTCAAAAATTTTTGATATTGATATGCATATTTTTAATTTTATGGACAGCAACTTATTGTTCACATGCTTCCTTACTGTAAAATAAGATTTACATTGGGGCTCTGAGAATTTCAGTTTTTTATATGTTCGATGTATTTTTCTAAATATGGAATAAGCTGTAGTGCTTTCTCCAAAACTTGGACATTCTCCACCCAACAGTGCTTAACAAATTTCAGGGGAAACATACCATCACTTATTGTTGAAAAATCTTCATGCCTTGCAGGTGAGTCCTTGAAAAGGTAGTAACAAGCAGTTAAAAAAACAACTTATCTCCCAGTCACTGCCTTCAAATCCACACTGAAAAGAATTATGAACGGTATGCAACCCACAGCTTCCAATGTTAATGAAATCCTTTTTAAACTGTGTTCTACATTCTTCATTTATCTGATCAAAAAATTTTCAATTGACGTTAGTTAGGTCCATCCATTGATATCTGTAACACACTGTTCAGTTTCAGTGGTAAGATAGACTACCTAAAACTTTCATACAAGTAATTAGCAGTGGCATGGCCCATGAATACCGATGTCAAGAACGATGTCTCAACTTTATCCTCTGACCAATATCTAATGTGTATGTCAATTTGTTTTTTTTGCCCCATATGGTTTAAAGTTTCATCGAAAAGCAAGACATAGCTGTCTTTGGAATTTAATTCTTGTAATAACATTTTTTTAAAATAGGGTGCAATGCCAAATACTGTATAATATGCAGATTTGCGCTCTCCACAGGAAAAACTGGATGCAATTGCACTATTGGGAAACATTTTTTGAAATATCTTTTCAATGTTATCATTTGATTTATACGAATGATGATTTTTCACCGTCTTTAACGCCCAAAGGATTTCTGCATCTATTGTACCTGTTTTTGTTAAATAAGACTGAATATTTGAGTCATTCAATCCAGTGCCACTGCTTTTCTCAGCTGATGCACTTGATGCTCCAAAAAACAGTGTAGACCTTGTGCACTGCTTTGCTTTTACCAATTCAGCATGCTTGGTACTTTTCATATGACTCTTCAGTGTGGATTCGCCCATTTTAGCTACATTGATGTTTTTATTACATAGCCTGCAATTTGCACCATATTTATCTGGCGTGCATGATAGCCACACATTATATTTTTCATTTTCCATCCAAAGACAATTAAATGTGCATTTGCCAGCCATTTCTTATCTGAGAAAAGAAAAAACAAAATTAATATAAATTTCTGACTTCATAACACATTTGATAACATTAAAGTGACCAGACATACCGGTACCCGGAAACTAACAAGTGCCCATTTTCGCAGTTGCATAACAAATTCCACAATTCAATGTAAGCCTACTTAATTTTTATGAAAAAGAGTGTTTGAGAGTGTTAGTGAGACAATTTTTATCTATTTTATTATTTTCCATCATCTCTGATATGGGACTGCTCATTAATTATATGTACAGTTTTCAGGTACTTTTTAAGCCCCCATTCCCCCTTGTGTACAACTGTGGACAAACGTTCACCCCCTTATTAATTACATATACTTTTTTACACCCCCCTCCCACCATTCAATAGGAAATTTTAAAAATTTAAGGGGAACTTTAATCATTGCATAAAAAAAAAGCATTTTCCCTTCCCCAGAAAAAAAAAAATCAAGGTTATTAATATTTTAAATAGTGCAGAACTTCAGTGTATATGTATACAATTTAATAACCTCCCTCCTCCTTATGTACAAGTGTGTACACAGTCCAACCCCTTCCCCCTCAGTTGTGCATGTGATTAATGGACAGTCCCTGTTTAAAAAAAAAAAATATTCAATTTGGAAAAAAAAAAGATTAATTTTTAATTGTTAAAAAAATATGGGCACAGAAAATGTAAATGTAAGGGCGGCCACAGAAAATGTTTATATCCCCAGACCAAACGGCGCCCTAGTTGTTAATTCAAGGTCACCGTACTTCCGCATCGCAATCAGAGTAAAATAAATTTTAACTATACTTTCATAGAAGACACAATTTCTAAAAGAAAAAAAAACAAAACATTCCTTTCGATTTTTGTTGAGGATTATGGGAGAAAAAATTTCAAAAATCTCGATTACGGGAGCGTAAAATTAAAAATTGTGGGTCCAATTTTCTAAATACATGTTAGAGCACATTTGTGACAGCTCTGTTTTTTTTACACTGAAAAGAAAAATAAGAAACTCACCTCAGTGCATAGATGTAAAGAATTCTGTTTCCAAAAACTACTTCACAGGACAATGGAGTTGACAAAGAAAGACAAGATGCTGAGTGCAACATCAGCATACGTTAGCAGATGATCGGATACCGGGCTGCTAATTCGCATTGTTCGCATGAGCATGGACTTCCAATATCTCACCTACCGCAAAAAAAAAAAAAACGTGAACACAGATGTTTTCTGTGATTGTGATGAGGAAAGATCGTTTTTTAAAAAATTCCAGGACTATTCAAGGAAAAATTGTCAAATTCAAGGACATTCTAGAGTCCTTGAAAATAGATTTCATATTTCAGTACTTTTCAAGGACTCGTACGAAATCTGCTAAACCCATCCTGAAAAGTCATGAACTCATCCTAAAATGGATCTCCAAACAGTACGTCATAAATACGGACATTTGTATCTCCAGAGGACCTCCTCTGGAAGTCTCTAGGAAAATACAGGCCTTCCTTAGGACGTACTGAAATCCTGCATATAGCTTCTTCTGGACTTGCTGTGGATGTACTTGTATTGTGTGGGACCACATAGAAACCTTGCAACCTAGTATTTTTTTAAATGAAATAATTAATATATTTAAATTTAAACATATCATACTGTGAGGAATCAAAACAGGATCAGTGAAATGAACACTTCCAGAATATCCATAACACATAAGCATAACAGTGACACTGAAGACATATGAATTACTGGTAGAGAAACTTGCACTTCGAGAGGTGAGAGGCTCAATATTAGAAGGAAATTGAATTCTGAAATAGAAAATATATATAAGCCAATAATGAATAATTAATAAGCCAATAATAATAAAATATAAAACTGGAAAAGTAAAATGAATACATCTATAAAAGTTAATTGAAATTGCAGTTTTACTTTAATAAATTGATGTTGTTTTGAATGAAATCTACTAGTAAATATTTTCTAAAGAATGCCAATATCATGAGAATTCTTTTCCTAATATGGTAAGAGTAGTTTCTTTCCTTTTCTTATATCAAGTCAAGGTTGAGAAATTCAAATTCTTTTTAAATACAAAAAAGGAAATGTAAAATAATTTTTCATTTTACTACCCAACATCTTTTCAAACGTAATTTGTATTTTTTTTAAATTTTTAAGTAAAATAAAGGAAATACATTAAAAACTATTATAAATGTCATACTTGAACTTTTAACAAGCTAATGTTAACCAAAGAAAATTTCTTACATGTGAAATAATTTGAAAAATATAAATTAGCATTGAAAAATTCTCCTACTAAACATCTACTATGTTGTACTAAATTACAGTACCTAGAAGTCTGCTCAAAAAGGTTACAAAAACAATCATTGATAAGTACTTTGATTACAACCTCCTTGCTTTTGCATTTTTATCATCTTGTCTCAATCCAGCTTGGCAGCAATTATTTCTTTCATACAAAAGGATCATACCATGTTAGAAAGCATAGGTGTCAACTTGAAAAATTATTGGGCTTCAGAAAATTTTAAATCAAATGACTAATGCATTTTCCAGAAGATTGAAGTCAAATTTAAATTTCATCCAGTCAGATTATCTGGCACATTAAGAAGTCTGAAATGCTAAAATGAAACAAATTAGAGGAAAAAAAATTCTCTAGATAGTTATTTATTTCATTTATTTTATCTTTGTAGGTACAACATTATTATATATAATATACAGATACTGTGTGAATTTCCAACTCAATTATCTTTATAAAAGTAACAACAACAACAAAAGAAAATGTTAAATTTATTTTTAGGTATTTTTTACCAATTTGAAAAATGTAAAAAAATTTGTTCTTTAAATGATTTTTGAGTTAACATCTTGTATTCAGTATATAATAAACAAACAGTCTGAGGGGTAAATTTTTATACATACTTAATATCAAACGGGGAATGAATAATGTAAAATTTGAAGAATTGATAATGATAAATAAAATTTATGCATATATGTATACATTTTCCTCATGAAATAAGCTTAAAAATATTAGGGGTTTGAGGAGCCTATAGTAAAATTTTTGGAGGTTTAAAAAGTGCTTCAAACTCACAAAGTCGATACTGCTATTAAAAAGTCATAATCTGAACAACCTAGTCTCTGGGATTTATTCTATCTCTTTGAGGGATACAGTAGTGGCCAAAATTGAGAAAAGCTTTCGGAAAAAGTGTATTTTTGAGGTTTGACAGCTCATAACACCACTTTTTTTGTACCAATACCATAAACTTATATATCAATGGAAAGATAATTTAATCAAGATTGCAATGCAATAACATTTATGAATTATTTTTTAATAGAACAGCATTTATAAAGAAGAAAAGTGAAACAAAAATTCTCACCATGTCAGTTAATACTTAGTTGGGTAACCTTTAGCCTTAATTACGGCCTTACAGAGCTTTCCCATGGAATGAACAAAGTTTTTTAGTTTTGCAGCTGTTACAATGTGAAACCAAGATTTAATTATTGCTTTTGTTAATTGGGTTTTATTACTGGGTTGCTTCTGACTAACAAGTTTCTTTAGTTAACTCCATAGATTTTTGATGGGGTTAAGGTATGGGCTATTCCAGCAGTTGAATATGATAATCTTGAAACCATTTTTTGCATACACGAGCAACATTATATGGAGCTGAATCCTGTTGAAATATAAATGCATCATTATCTTGGAAAAGATCATGTGCAGAAGGCTGCAGTTTGGGCTCAAGTATTTCATTTATGTATCTTTGGGCATTTATATTCCCATTGATCATGTAAATTCTGCCCACACCTCTTGATGTCATACAACCCCAGATCATAACACTAACTTGGTGTTTCACGGTAGGTGTAATACAATCAGGATGCAAATCTTCTCTGATTCTTCTCCTTTTTCAGCCTTTGTTTGAGAGATAAAAATGTCTCTTTTCGTGGAATTCTAGCATTTAGATTAAATTCATGCAGTCTGCGCCGAAAAGTCCTTGCACTCAACTTCACATTGCACTGAGCCATTTCACCTTGTATACACTGAGATGGTTTTCTTCTGTCACCTAGGCACAGTCTCTTAATTGTTCTATCATCACTTGCAGTTGTGTACCTTTTCCTGCCTTTACCAGTCTGGTTTTGTAGTGACTGAGTCTCCTTATACCTCTTCAAAAATTTAGAAATGCCACCTTTGGTTAAGTTTCCCCCAATATTTCTTCTAATTTTTTTATAACTGTAGCCTTGTTCACTTAATAGTACTATTTTACATCGCTTTCTGGGTGACCAGTCAACTTTTTGAACCATTTCTGCAATTTTATTACGTTTTACAAGCTCACTAAATCAAAGAACACACAAAAAACCAACCAACTTGATAGAAATCACATAATACACTGATAAATGTCCTGTGACCTGTTGGCTCTCTAAACACCTATGCTCATTGCCTACATTCAAATGAAGGAAAGCTACTTCATATAAACCAAAGCATTGATAGAATACAGATAATTGAACAAATGTTACTGCATTACAATCTTGATTAAATTATCTTTCCATCGATATATAATTTTATGGTATTGGTACAAAAAAAGTGGTGTTATGAGCCATCAAACCTCAAAAATACACTTTTTCTAAAAGGTTTCCACAATTTTGGCCACAACTCTACTTGTTTTCTGTACCATGCTTTTCGTAAGTAGCCATTAATTTACTATCATAATCCTTTCCAGGGCTAAATTTATGCATAAGCTACAGCTTAGGGATCTGCTCATTTTTACTAAAAGAAAACATAAATTTTTTGACTGGTAATGTACCATTGCTCTGGATAAGGATTATTTAACAGGCTGAAGAGGTTAAATAATAAATACTACACAGCAATGCTCCAACAGGTTACCAACCAAACATCAAAATAAAATTACCCAACTTTTCCAGGTTCTCCAGATAAGTTTAAAAAAAAAAATCAGGCTTAAAAACTAATAGACTAAAGAAATTAAACAGAATATATACATAACATATATTAATGCATTTTGATATTTATATAATATATTTTGTTCTTAGTTCAACTTAATTTATTAATACTAATAATAAAAAATATCATGTAATGTTAAATCATTTGGTTTTTCCTATACAATATTATACAGCAAAACTCTGTATAATATTGTATAGGGAAAACCAAATATAACACTGTTTTGTTTATAACACTGTTCTTGCATATCTAGCATGTTCTATTCATGAGAAAATACACATTTTGTAATAGCTTTATATTTTGGCATAAAGCAATTTGCTAAATTGAATTTATTTCATGTGATATTACCTAATTGTTAATTATATTTTATAGTGGATCTTGCACAAGCATATAAGTCGTCAATTTGTTATAGCCAAAAAATTTGCCAAAGGCACCAAATTTCATATACTCACAAGTGATGTTAATTCAAGCATTTAATATATGGAATATATTGTTTAGAATTTTAATTAAAAAACCCATGAATAATATGTAGTAATTCTACTAAAATCTAACTTGTAAACACTAAGATTCACTTAGCTCTAACGTTTTTTACATGCATAACACTAAATCTATATTTATTTGTTGTCAAAATATAAGCTTAGTGAGAAGATGTTACAAATTTAGTTATTTTATTACTGTCTATTCAATTTTAATATGCTAATTCTGCCATAACTGAAATCAGCAATTTTTAGGTATTTGTATCTATTTTTTTTTTTTTCAAATTGCTTTATTGATATTTTTGAATTTCTGCAGTGATGCTGTCGAATTAAAAAAGGTAGAATTATTTTCAATATTTTAAGGATTTCCTAGTTAATGTTTTCTCATCTGCTCAGTAGATTATCTATTATATTTTAATGTTTGGTAACACATTTATTAATATTCATGACATTGTTAGCATAGTATGAAATATTTTTCTAGGTTTATCCTCAGTAGATTATTATAAAACTCTGTGTGTGTGTGTGTGTGTTATATTTATATAACACACACATTTGGTTATAAGCAAATAACTTAATGATAAACAATTCAACATATTTAGACTTAACCTAGTTTTAGTTAGGGATATAAAAATATCTCGTTTTTATATCTTAACATTTTCTTAAACTATTTAACATTTTCTTAAACTATTCATTTGCATGCATTTGTTTTAGGGTATAATCAGCATTGTTTTTCCAATCAATGGCAACCACACAGACCTTAAATTTCTAAATAAAGGGGAATATTCAGGACATTGGTTTGATCCCCTTTTGGATAATCTCCCAATCCCCCATAAAGTACAAATCTGATTTAAAAAAAAAAAAAAAATGAAATTCAGACTACCAAATATTTTAATACTAAAGCTGTAAAATTTTAAATGAAATTTCAAATGAGGTATTATTTGAAAATATTAAAAATTAGTAATTATGAATAATTAAAGTAAACTAACTGGACATTTTCAGTTCTTCCATCGTAAAGCTTTACTACAGCCAAGATTCCAAATGTTGCCCCAGTTGCCTGAAATGTATAACACAGTAAGGACAAGAATATAAGTAACTAATAAAAAAGCACAATACTAGCAAAATGGATATATTTTTTATTTTAACTGCTTACTATCTGAAATCAATTACAGTTTCAATTTTTATTAATTTTCATGTATTTTCTATTCCATTTTTAACCAGTTAGATGAAAAATATAACAATTATGAAGATAAAAATTAATTAAAAATATAATTAAAATTGAAAAAATTTATTTAAGTTATACATTCATAAATCTAATCAATAAAATGTCATTAAGTAATTATTAAGTATATAGCTTTAATTTTCAAATTCTGAGGTTTCCATAACAAGAAATTAGAAATACCCCAAACTGTTTATTTACAATAAATAATATACTTTCTTTCTCTCTCTATATATATTAATGTTTAAAGATCAGAACAATATCTGTAAATACAACATCAAACTAGGGATTGTATAAAAATGTGCATTGAATTCAACCATTATTAGTTAATGGATGATGATTTGCAAAAAGTAATGAGGGCAAGAAAAGTAGATCTTTGGAGGATATGGAAAAAGAAAATGAATCAAAATAGTATATCTACCAGAAATGCCTTCAGGGGCACATTCTAGACAGATATACTAAAATCTGTTGTTTCTATGATTGTATATAACATATTGTTAAAAAAATTATGCAATCTGTGCCCAACAATGGAAAAAACCAGATCCATAGAGAAGTGACACAAGGAGAAAACATATCAAGTTATACAACTAAATGACTATAAAATAACGCAACATTAAAAATATAACACATAAATAAACAACTTGCACAAATATGAAACTCACAATTTCGAGAATCCGTCAGCAGGCATCCGCACCACGTGAGAGTGCGATGGAAATATATACATACATATAGACACTCAAGGACAATGAAAGTTGCGCACCAAGAAGAAAAGATGGTACAACCGCAAAATGATGCAGATAGCTAGAGGGGCGGGCAGGTATGTAAATGATCCCAGTCTGGTGTGATTGCGCATGACCGTACACCCATGAGTGGTGCTGTAGGCATCGTGCGGCAGGCACATGTAGAGCCCACGGCGACCGATCCACAATACAGGCACATGTAGCAGCTCTTGTGTGCTCATGAACCATATCTAGACACCTGAAGGAAGCGAATCTGCGATCCCAGCGTACCTTACATGTGCTGCCGTTAACATGGGAACATCGGCGGCTCCTGTTGCAGTGGTGCCTGGTCCGAGCAACATGGAATGCCACAGACTGGTGATGTGTGGTGTTCAGCGATGAGTGCTGCTTCGTTTTGGGGACCGATGAACAGCATGTGTGGAGGTCCCCTGTACAATGCCATAATCCCAACCTCATTATTGAGCGCCACACCAGCCCCACTGCAGGCATCATGGGCTGAGGAGCCATAGCTTATGACAGCCGATCCGCTCTAGTACAGTACAACCTCGAAAATCCAGACTTTGCCGATTCCAGATTTTCAATTTTTCCGGATTATAGAGTTTGAATAAAATTCAAACCTAATATTAACTAAATACACTAAAAAGCACTATTTTTAGTAAAAATAATGACAAAAGTTAAGTTAATCAATTAAAACATATTATTTAATACAAAAAATGGGGCAAAAGAAATTTCAAAGAAAAAAATATGCATATTAATAATCTAGAATGTACAAATGAAATGAAATGATAAAATTGCATTTTATTATTTCGTTTAAATATTTGAATTAACGTTTGTTGTTTCATTAATTTTGGGTTATGGGAAAGCAGTTTTCTTTTATCCTGTAGATGGACATTATTTCTGCTCGGTTATAATGCTTCGTTGTTCAAGAACTTTAATTGCATGATCGATTGTTTGCACAAGATTATTAATGGGTATTTTTTCTTCTCCACATTTATCATTGCTACTTTGTTCTTTTTTTATTTAATATCACATTATGAATTTTGCCATCACTCAATTTATTTATGATTGTGCATCATCATCACAGTATAGAACTTCTGTTATATCGACTTTGTCGAGATTTGATGAAGAGCTGGAAGAATTTAATGTAGCACTGAGATTTAATAGAGTGTGAGGATTAGCACTTTTGCCGATATATTTAAAGGTGTAAATGTGTTTAAACCATCTTCGCTATTAATGAAATGAGAAACAAAAAATAAGAACTCAAAAATTTTATTTATTTTCAAGCATTTATATAATGTTATGTTTAAAAGGGCTAATGACTCTGAAAAAAGGAAAAACTTTATTAGTAATAGTCAAATATGTAAAAAATATCACAGTAGATAAAATAAATATATTTTCTAAAAAAGAAAAATATCTCTCCCCTCAATGATTTTTTTAAAAATACGATGAGTCATTACTTAGCTGCCGCAGCACCGGGATGTGGTGGGGCACGGAAAGTGAAGAAAGGAATTTGCTTGGTTCGTAATCGTAAACGCAGCTGACCCCTTTGAAAGGTCAGTGTGTTAATGACCTTGTTGCTCGGTTATGTGCGATACGATATTATTTAGTTATTTATTTGCTATTTCTAGTATGTAAATATGACTTTCTAATCAAAAGGCAAAATATACAGTCGATTCGAAGCTGACAGGAGGTTTGACGAGAATGAAAAAAACATCAGATTTTGAAAGGGGGAAGGGATTCTGGAGACAAAACAGAATACATTGAAAAATGGGATTCGTACTACGAAGTGAACAAAATAAGTTTCTGTGAGCGTTAATACGAATTCTAGAGATTTTTAGATTTAATTGAACAATCTGTAATAAAATGTTACGATAATGTTTTAAAGTGTTTAATATTAAAGATTACATAGTTTCAGAAAAATATCTATTTCAATAATGAGAAAAAGAACTTTTGATAATAAAAAATCAGTATTTAAATAAAGGTGTATATTTTATGCAAAATAATTCATAGGGAATAATGACTTGGGAGGGGCCTAAAGTTAACGTAATTCACACTCCAACTATGTATTAGCCTATGGGTTGGTCGTGTGGTCTGGGCTTTCTACACTCCAACTATGAGTCCTTATCTATGGCCGTCCATATTTATATCCAGTCTAAAGTTTTGTCTCATTCCGGGGTTCAGAACGTTGACCGGAAAATACGGTATTTGTCTATAAAATATAATTCCATATAAATACTAATAATTTATATATAATAATTACCCTGTTAAATTAAATCCACGACTTCATCAGTTCGATAGGGGAAAAAAAAAAACCTTGAAAATTTGGAAAAAGTCTGGATTTTGGAGGCTTCCATATTTTGGATGTCCAGATTTTTGAGGTTGTACTGTAGTGGTACTGGGAACATTGATGGGCCAGAGGTACATGGATGAGATTCTACGGCCCCACGTGCTCCCATTCATTGTTGGGATTCCGGGTGCATAATTCCAGCAGGATAATGCCCGGTCACACACGGCTTGGGTCACCCAGGCCTGCCTGAGTCATGTCCAGACACTTCCATGGCTAGCCCACTCCCCAGACCTGTCCCCTATCGAGCATGTGTGGGACCAATTGAAAAGCCAGCTGCTTCGTTGCCGCAATCTTCGGGATTTGGAATGGAACGCCCAGTAGGTGTGGACTCGTCTGAGGCAGGACATCAGGTATCTGTTCAACATCATGCTGGACCATATTGCTGCTTGTATCACAACACGAGGTGATGCGACGCGCTATTGAGGATGACCGGACTGTGTACTATAGCTCCCCCTGTACGTGTTCTGCTGTGCTGTTTTTGTGATCATGTATATCATTCATCTGTATCCTTCCATCAATAAAATTTCAGGTCCATGCTATGCTTTCTTCTTGGTGCGTAACTTTCACTGTCCGTGAGTGTACATACACATATTTATATATACAGGGGTGGGGAATCTCACTCGCTAGCTTGCCACTGGCGAGTCTAGTTTTTCACTTCACAAGTTCAATTTTATTTGAGTCACAAAAATTTAAAATTCTACTTCAAAGCAAGCCTGACTGCACAAAATAATGGAGACTTCCCAAAAGCTCAAAGCACATGGCAGACTGCAAATTCCGACTATAATTAAGGTTCAGAATAGGTTGCGAACGTTGATCCTTGTGGGCATAAGAATCGGTTTATGCAATAAGCATCTGGATAGGTGCATTGTGAGCATCGCATATAAGAAGGGTCTTCGGCCTTCACCAGCGAAGAATGCAGAGCTTCCGCCGAAGTTTTCGACTGTGTGTTATCACCTCCCCCGTCCCCCAAATAATAATAATAATAAGATAAACCTGTGATCTAGTGCCAAAGAAAAAAAATGGATAAACATCTATTTCATTCCTCCATTTAAAAAACAAAATAAACAAATGAATTCCATCTTCCAATAGATAAAAACTCAAAGTTTTTTCATTTATTACTTATCAACTTAAAATTCTGAAGATTTGATGGTAAGCATTTTTGCTCTAAAACTAATACTTATTTGCTGACCTATTATTTATTTACTTTGCTACTTGTTTTTCTGCTAGTTGTTTCTTGTTTATCATGTTATGGCTTTTGTTCTGTCACTGACCATTGTATTAATGCTAGCATGTTGCCAGTTTGGTTGGGGGCTGTGAACTCGTCAGGCCTATCCATAGTGCCTTTTTCCGCAGTTCCTTGCCCCACTGTTATACTTTACTTATAAGTTGAAATTATATATGTTGTGTATATTGTGTGCCAACATAAAGCTTATTATCACTATAATTTAGCTTTCTGTACTATATTTTTTTTTTTTTTTTTTTTTTTGCACCGTCATTTGCAGGAACATGTATGTGCTTATGTTAAGTCTGTCAAAGCACAGAAAGATTGAAGGGGGAAACAAAAGTTATGTAGATTAGTCTTTTTCAGTAGATTCGAACTTTGCCTCTTTTGATTAAATATGGAAGAACGTATTTGGCTCATGTTATTTACTAACCGTTTCCGGCGACCAGCCTTGTTGTTTGAAAAAACTCTTAACTTTTAATAGATATTTTGCAGTAGCTGTCGATCACATGCGCAAGTCATGACTAATGGCACAGTTCATAAAGTAGGTGTTGATCAAGCAGCCCCGCTATACTCGAAAGTCACGGTTACCGATGCAGGTCATGAAGAAACTTTTGGCAATTAACCTCTGCTATGCGTGTATGACACGGCTAACAGTGCAGTCATGAACTAGCTGTTTGTCGCACACCTGAGCTAAGCACGCAAGTCATGGCTAACGGCGTAGTTCATGAGGTAGCTGTCAGTCTCTCCACTACATGTGAAAGTCACGGTTAACGGGACAGTTTATAAAGTAGGTGTTGATCACACACCTCCGCTACGTGTGAAAGTCACGGCTAATGGGATAGTTCATGAAGTACGTGTTGATCGTACACCTCTGCTACGTGCGAAAATCATGGCTAACGAGATGGTTCATGAAGTAGGTGTTGATCGCACACCTCCGCTACATGCGAAAGTTGTGGCTAATGGGCTAGCTCATGAAGTAGGTGTTGATCGCACACCTCCGCTATGTGCGAAAATCACAGCTAACGAGATAGTTTTTCTGGAAAAGAGAAATTTTCAATAATTCCCCACCTCTGTATATATATATATATATATTAAATAGTGAATTCATAACAAAGGGCTACCAAGCAATAGAAATATACCAAAATTAATAAGCCATCCTAAAATAGATCAAAAGTAGCTTTAATGTTGAAGAAAGCAGAAATGACTTAGGTTGGATGTTAATTCAGAATAGATTCATTTTCAAGGTTGAGCATTTATTCTAAATTAACCACAACAAATGCTTTTCAATGAATATGGAGACAGTTACTGTGATCTCCATTTGCTCAACATGCAAGCAAAAATAAGTCAATAAAATTGAAAAATTATTATGAAATCAAATAATTATCAGAACCATACGGGAGTTGTCCAGAGAGCATATGTCTGCACTGCAGAGGAGATAAAGTGAAAAAGTTGAGTTATAGCAAAGAGGAAAGGAGAAAAGATATAGATTAGACCATGGATAATAGATGGGAGACTTTAGTGTTGAAGGGACTTTCAATGCAACTCATTCCATGGAGTAAGTGAAGATGATAGAACATAGTAATTAAGAAAGTATAAATAGAATTAACAGGAAACAAAGACTAAAAATAATCTTTATAATAATGAATTAGAGGCACAGCAGAATCAAATAAAAGAGTATGTTACGAACACCATAATGACAGGCTGTAAATCGTAATATAAACTGACAAAAGTTGTATATTTTAAGAGAAAATAACATTCAAAATAATAAATATTTATGAACTATATTTTATAGTTTACATCTTTTTTTGTTATTTTGTTATTTTTCATTTTCATAGATATACACAATTAATAATAATTTGTGGGTTTCTTTTTATTTTAAATTAATAGTCACTATAATAGGGAATTTTTTTCATGAATTATATGGGATGGTTGACACACTGAGTTAATGATATTAATGACTAATTTGGAAGGGTATGCGCTATTAGTAGCGGTATTCAATAATTCTATAAAATTTACTAATTTATACATATTATCACAAATTTTATTTATTAAGAACCAGGTTTAATAGAATATTTCTATATAATATTCTAAAAACACCATCCTCCTATATACTAGTAAGAGTGTGATAGATCAAGTGAACCAGCATCGGCTGGCAAAGTGGCATGTCCGCAGATAAGTGGTTTGTAATTCGTATCTATTCTGGAACAGTGGTTCTTTTCTTTAAAAAAATTTCTTAAATACTTATAACTGAGTATAATAACTGATTTTTCAAATAGTATAGCATACTCTACAGTCTGCTATAGCATGTTTAGTTAATTGCATAAATTACAACATTTTATTGGGATTGGATTGGAGACACAGGCTTGTGACCAGTGCAGTTGACAAAATTTTTGAGCCCCTATACAGTAAATGCACCCCTCTACTACTCCATATTTTAGAAGTTAGTGATCCGGGGCCCCCAAGCCACCTGAACCCGTATGCAAAGCATGCACCAGTATGAAAAGCAGCTCCTACTTGTCGGCTATCTGATTCGTGACAGGTTTGCTTTCGGTTTATTCACCAGATGATGTATACATAGCCTTTCTTTTCTGTTTTCTGCCTCCTCAGCAATTTTTTATTGAACTATTGCATAACTATGGTGGCAGACAAAAGATTTCTAATGAAAAGTTGCTATGAATGTTTTCTGCTACAAATTATTTTTGACAAAAGTACAGAGAAGATTATTAAATGATTTTTACTATAACTCACCAGTATGGATATAACTAGCAATGCACAAACATATCTCAGTATAATTGATAGAAAAGTTTTGGTTTATGGTATGATTTCTTTTATTTTTATTCATGTATTTCTATACTCTTATATCCGTGATTACAATCCGAAATTTTGTACGAGGCATGTTTTTTATGTAAGTACCGTTTTGCGATTCCACCGCCGCAGCGCTACGGTCGGCGTTCCGCGCATGCGCGCTGGTTACCTACATCTCTTGTCTACGCACTGACGCCATTACAGTCTGATTCTTCATTGTATACGTTGTTTACTGAGTGTTTAAGATGCCTCCGACAATCGTGAGTCCCGCCGATTGTGAAGTACGGGCTGTTATACGATTTCTTAGTGCTAAAGGCGTAAAACCGATCGATATTCATCGTGAGATCTGTGAAGTTTACGGACAAAACATTATGAGTGATGTAATGGTAAGGAAATGGGTGAGAGCATTTAAAGATGGCCGCACAAATGTGCATGATGAAGAACGGAGTGGGCGTCCTTCGGTCTTTAATGAAGATTTGGTGCAGAAAGTGGAAGAAAAGGTGAGAGAAAACAGACGCTTTACAATTTCATCAATGTGCGACTGGTTTCCTCAATATTCTCATAGTGTTTTGTATCGCATTGTGACCGAGAACTTGAATTACCGGAAATTGTGTTCACGTTGGGTTCCAAAAATGTTGACGGATTTGCAAAAAACCCAACGTTTAGGCAGTGCATTGACTTTCCTTGAGCGGTACCACAATGAAGGTGAAGATTTTTTAGACCAAATTGTTACTGGTGACGAAACATGGGTGGCCTACGTCACACCAGAATCAAAACAACAATCCATGGAATGGCGACATTCATCATCACCCAAAAGAGTGAAGTTTAAGCAAACAATTTCTGCCCGGAAAATCATGTGCACAGTTTTTTGGGACAAAAAAGGAGTATTGCTAGTGGAGTTTCTGCCTCGTAATGAGACAATCAATGCAGCGTCTTATTGTGAGACATTGAACAATCTGCGTCGTGCAATCCAGAACAAAAGACGTGGCAAGTTGAGTAAGGGTATCGTTTTGCTGCATGACAATGCCTGTCCACATGTGGCTAATCGGACCAAAGATCTCATCAAATCTTTTAAATGGGAAACTCTAGATCATCCTCCATACAGCCCTGATCTGGCGCCCAGCGACTACCATTTGTTCCTGCACTTGAAGAAACACCTGGGTGGTCAGCGTCTTCAAGACGATAACAAAGTCAAAACAGTTGTGATACAGTGGTTAACAAGTCAGGCGGCAGAATTTTATGAGGAGGGTATTCAAAAACTGGTGCCACGTTATGACAAGTGCCTCAATATTCACGGAAATTATGTAGAAAAGTAGATTAAGGTACAGGCTTTCATGTAGAAATAAAATTATTGCGATATCTTTGCACGTCTTTTTTTAATTCCAAAACGGTACTTACTTAAAAAACATGCCTCGTATTTTATACAATTTTTCCCTATTCTCAATAGAAATATTTTTTCACACTATTCAGATTAATGTAACTTATTCATTATTTCACGTTCATTCACTATGATTTTCAGAAGAGCATATAAAATATTTATTAACATGTGCATTATAAATGTTTCTGTTTTTTAGTATTTACGAAGGTGTCTAATTATGGCTGAAATAAGTTTTATACATAATTTTATAGCAATTATGAATTTGTTATACGTTATACAATAGCAATCTAATATCGGTATTGGATTAAATCGTTTCTTTGGAAATCTGATAGTATCGATTATTTTATTATATCGATTTGATAGTACTAGATTATTTGGTATCCGATTATTTTTGGTTTCGTGACATCTCTAGTACTTATATAATAATATTTACAAATGATAGAGTAGATACAACTAGCTTTATCAACATACACAATAACAAAATGCTTTTGAATTTCTTTAATTTCATTTCTGCGTAAATTAAGTTTATAAGAGTTATTAATATTATTATTATATATACAGTGATTAAAGTATTGCTTTATTAAAACATTCCATGGCATGAAGGTTTCAACTGGAATCTGATATTTATAGCTAATTTTACTGATAAATTATAAAAGTCATGAGATAAAGATTTACAAATTAGGTCATGCTTAAATGTAGTAGGTAAACAGTATTTAGAACCCAGTAACATATGTGATCTCAGTGTATCACAATTAATAATATCTAGATTTCCCATAATAATATGCCCATGGTATAAGTTTACTTAAAATTTGTATTTATCTACATTGCAATGATAGTAATATTCTTTATGTAATTCATAATTTTTATTAATATCTATTGATATGGTTATAAATGAAAATATAATATCCTAGTGGTTTATCATATTTAAGTACTAATTTAGGATTTACATTATTAACTGGAAAGAAAGTAGATACAGATATTAAAATATTATTAACATTTAAATAATGACTAGATTAGTAAAATTTAAAGTACAATATTTTATTTTTGTATTTTGTTTTGATTCCACAATTAAGTTTATATCAGTAACATATAAATAAACATTAAGTATTTTACTTCTGGTAATCAGCAAATCATAGAAGATATGTTTAAACTGTAAGTTATCAATTGTAGTAGAAAGAAATAGGTTGTATATTAAATTTAATTGCTGTTTTTTAATTGTGAAAATAAAATTCTTACATTGTTCCCAATCAAAAGTAATTTGGAAATTGACATGTTGTTGTAGAATGTTATTTCTTAGATTAGAAATGGAAGGCAATTTTTTATTATATTTATTTGCGCTTTTAGTTCTTTTTGTTTTACTATTAGCAGTAGCTATAGTATTACTATTAGCATGAGATTTTTGACTGGGAAGGCTGAAAATTTGGCAAAAAATTTGGTATTACAAGTGAAATTTATATTGGAATTTGCATTTTCAAAACTTTTATTTATTGGTGAATAAAATAAAATAATTTTACATAAAATTGCAGAGTGGATGAAATGCGCGAGATTTTAAAATGTTACCTATGTAAGATGAATACATACAAGGTATAACATTTTAAATGTTTTCATATTTCTAAATTAGATGAACATTTACAATTATTTTAATAAATATGAATTCACGGTCGCCCATAGGGGAGGAAAAGGGGGTTATCATACTCCCCCTTGGGCATTCAATATAACAAAGAAAAGCATCAAGCCAATTGATGTTGTATATCATGTGCTTGAGTTTGACCCCCCTCCTCTCCCAAATAAAGTTTTACAGGTGCCTATGTATGACATAAAAAATATATTAGAATATTATTAGCAAGTGAAAGAAAAAATGTAGTTTTGTAGATATAAACAGCTAGAACTAACGAAATAAAGCAATTCAAAGAAGTGCACTGAAAATGGGTGAGAAATATATCTGGAATATAAGCTTCATTGAAAATCACTGCAGTCAACAATGTCCTGAAACAATTTTGTATATTAATTATTTACAAATACTTTAT